>LR738714.1:573617946-573871624 GCA_902687465.1 Secale cereale | reverse complement strand
GGGGGGGGGGGGGGGGGGAGGCGCCCCTCTCCTTCCTTCTCCCCTTCTTCTTCATTTCCTACTTCTAGTAGGAATAGGAAAGAGGATTCCTACTCCTACTAGGAGTAGGAAAGCTCCTCTCCTTGGCGCACCCTAGGTCCGACCGGCCTCCCCCCTTGACCCTTTATATACGGGGGCAGGGGGGCACCCAAGGACACACACGCAACATTGTTTTAGCCATGTGCGGTGCCCCCCTCCACAGAAACACTCATCGGTCATATCGTTGCAGTGCTTAGGCGAAGCCCTGCGTTGGTAACTTCATCATCTCCGTCACCACGCTGTCGTGCTGACGAAACTCTCCCGTGACGCTCAACTGGATCAAGATCTCGTGGGACGTCATCGAGCTAAACGTGTGCTGAACGCGGAGGTGCCGTAGGTTTGGTGCTTGGATCGGTTGGACCGCAAAGATGTTCGACTACATCAACCGCGTCACTAGACGCTTCCGCTTTCGGTCTACGAGGGTACATAGACACACTCTCCCCTCTTGTTGCTGTGCTTCTAGTAGATAGATCTTGCGTGATCGTAGGAAATTTTTAAAATACTACGTTCCCCAATAGTGGCATCATGAGCCAGGTCTATGCGTAGATGATATGCACGAGTAGAACACAATGAGTTGTGGGCGGTAATAGTCATACTGCTTACCAGCATGTCATACTTTGATTCGGTGGTATTGTGAGATGAAGTGGCCCGGACCGACATTACGCATACGCTTGCGCGAGACTAGTTTCACCGTTACGAGCACTCGTTGCTTAAAGGTGACCGGCGAGTGTTTGTCTCTCTCACATTAGTTAAATCAAGTGTGGCAACGTCCGGTCCTTGTGAAGGTTAAAACATCACATACTTGACGAAAAATCGTTGTGGTTTTTGTATGCGTAGGTAAGAACGGTTCTTGCTAAGCCCGTAGCAGCCACGTAAAACTTGCAACAACAAAGTAGAGGACGTCTAAGTTGTTTTTGCAGGGCATGTTGTGATGTGACATGGTCAAGACGTGATGAGTTATACGTTATTGTATGAGATTATCATGTTTTGTAAAGTTATCGGCAACCGGCAGGAGCCTTATGGTTGTCTCTTTATTGTATGAATTGCGAGGGCCATGTAATTGCTTTACTTTATCACTATGAGTTAGCGATAGTAGTAGTAGCAATAGTTGGCGAGACAACCACGACGCTGCGATGAAGATCATGGTGTCTAGCCGGTGACGATGGAGATCATGACGATGCTTTGGAGATGGACATCAAAAGCACAAGATGATGATGGCCATATCATGTCACATATTTTGATTGCATGTGATGTTTATCTTATTATACTTCTTATTTTGCTTAATACAGCGGTAGCATTATAAGATGATCCCTTACAAAATTTCAAGGTACAAGTGTTCTCCCTGTGTATGCACCGTTGCAAAAGTTCGTAGTGCCGAGACACCACGTGATGATCGGGTGTGATAAGCTCTACGTTCAAATACAACGGGTGTAAGATAGGTTTGCACATGCAGAATACTCGGGTTAAACTTGACGATCCTAGCATGTACAAACATGGCCTCGAAACACTAGAGACCTGTAGGATCGAAAGTATGTCTAGAGGGGGATGATTAGACTACTTATAAATATAAAAATTCTGCCTTTTGACAAAGAACAGTTTTTGGCAGATTCACAGTTTTGATCAAGTCAAGCATCACCCTACACATGCAATTCTTGAGTATAGGCAGCGGAAAGTAAATTGCACATGTAGTAAAGAGAGGTGGAGAAGAGCAAACGCAATTTTGGAGACGCGGTGATTTTTCCCGTGGTTCCGATAGGTGGTGCTATCGTACATCCACGTTGATGGAGACTTCAACCCACGGAGGGTAACGGCTGCGCGAGTCCACGGAGGGCTCCACCCACGAAGGGTCCACGAAGAAGCAACCTTGTCTATTCCATCATGGCCTACGCCCACGGAGGGCTAGCCTTACTCGGGGTAGATCTTCACGAAGTAGGCGATCTCCTTACCCTTACAAACTTCTTGGTTCAACTCCACATCTCGATGACGGAGGCTCCCAAGCGACACCTAACCAATCTAGGAGGCACCACCCTCCAAAAGGTAATAGATGTTGTAGATGATGATGAACTCCTTGCTCTTGTGCTTCAAATGATAATCTCCCCAACACTCAACTCTCCTCACTGATTTGCCTGTGGTGGAAGAAAGGATTGAGTGGAAAGCAACTTGGGAAGGCTAGAGATCAAGCTTCATATGGTGGGAGTGGAGCAACTTGATCTCAACACAAGGGTAGGTAGTTCTCTTCTCAGAAATGTAAGGTAGGAGTGGTAGTTCTTTCTGATGGCTCTCTTCACGAATGAAGAGGGGGTGGAGGGGTATAAATAGCCTCCACACAAAATCCAACCGTTACACACATTTGAGCAATCTCGGTGGGACCGAAGTGGACAACTCGATGAGACCGAAAGTTCAAATAATGTGAACGTTGGGGTTTTCGGTGGGACCGAATATACAATCTCGGTTAGTCCGATTCGTGCAATGACAAGAGCATGCCAGTTTCGGTGGGACCGACTTCATCATCTCGGTGACACCGATTTGATGACAGAAGGTTACAGAACCTTGGCAACTCATGTTTCGGTGAAACCGATTTCAGAATCGGAATATCCGAGTTTACTAGGGTTTGGCTTATGGCTGAGGTGGTTCATCTCGGTGTGACTGAGTTTGGAATATTGGTGGGACCGAGATTACTTATGAGTGTATATGGCAGTGAAAGTTGCTGATAGTTTAGGAGATGTATCACTAAGCACTTGAGCAACCAGATCATCATCATAACCTCATCCCCTTTTAATAGTATTGGCTTTTCCTATGGACTCAATGTGATCTTTGATCACTAAACCAAAAATGGAGTCTTGAGCTTTTGCCAATGCTTGCCTTAGCATTTTGAGGGGTCCACTTCTTCAGTCCTTGCCATACCCATATCACTGAACTTCTCTGAAATGATCTTCAAGTAACTATTAGTTCAATGATATATATGTTGTTATTAATTACCAAAACCACCCGGGGATTAGTTGCACTTTCAATCTCCCCCTTTTTGGTAATTGATGACAACATATAGATCAAAGCTTCGACAAAGGATATAATCAATGAATAATATCATCGCTTTGAGAAGTATGTGATAAGCAAGAGCTCCCCCTAAATTTGTGCATTATTTAAGATTTGCGTTTGAATGCAAATGCACAATCGATTAGGATCATGGGTCACTCTTCCATGTCACATACATCTTGGTGGAGCGCACAAAATGATAAGAATGAACAGCATGCACCCAATCACCAAGACATGAGTAAATAGTCATACGAGATAGGAATGGCATATGATAAGCATTAAGCACACATTAAAGCATAGTACAACTAAGCACTCATTAAGGTAGCATCAAACGGAGTATCAAGCACACTGAAAGTCTCGAAAACCAAAAGTATCTCAAAGAAACCGCAAAAGAACGAAAGAGCACTCTCACTCTCGAAGCCCTATGATCTATACAATTTCTCCCCCTTTGGCAACAAGTTACCAAAAAGTTCGAAAAAGCATAGAGCTAAGCGTCACTGTGGACTCTGCTGGCGGCTCCCGTCTGGGTTGATGTCGGAGTAGATATGACAGCATCGGCGAAGACTTCAGCTGATGTCTGTGCTGGAGGAGTGGACACTGGAGCTGGAGCTGGAGTATCTGCTGGAACTGTGGGAGGTGCTGAAGCTGTAGTCCTGGTGTCAGTCACTGGAATAGCAGCTGATCGGGATCCTTTGGGAACCGGAGCAGTCTGTCGATGAGAATCCTGGACTAAGTCATCCTGCAACTCACGCGTAAGCTCTGCCTTGTCCTGCTTTGCTTCCTCAATGTCTGCCTCGAGCTTGTTGACGGTCACTTGTATTTCAGTCAGCTTCACGTCCAGAGCGTGGATCTTCTCGTCAACAATCCTCTCTAAGCTCTCCTGAGACTGTTCAATGCTGGCCAGGCGTTGCTCAATCCTTTGAGTAGCTTCAAGAATTTGCTCTCCGAAACTCTTTGGTTTAGCTGCTGCTGCTGCTGTTTTGTCAGCTTTGGCTTTCTTAGCAGCTTCGATCTTGGCTTGACCTTCAACAGATGTCGGATCCTCCTCATCCATCACAACAACATTGTCTTCATGCTCTGGCTGCAGCGGTAGATGTTTTCTATCCAACAAGAATTTGCCCGTGCCAAACTTGGCATTGATAAGCATCTGAATTTGCGGGGCAAATCCACATGACCTTTTCTGGTCAGCTGCAGTCCTCTTAATGGTCTCTACCATTAAGTCCATCACCTTGAAAGGTGCTTTCTCATCAAGTATATCCAGCATGTTGATAGAGTATCCTCTGATCATGCGATGATCTCCAGACTTGGGCATCAAGGTATGCCTCAAAATGGTATTAGTGGTAGGTAAGCCTGCCTGGAGATGGTAGACTGAGCCGAGCTTCCAAATTTCCAAATTCGCTGCTGGAATTTCTTTGTACATGTTTTTCATGGATTCATGATTCTTCTTTGGAATCCCATATACATCAATATCATCTTCTCGTTGCACTGGAGCATTCAGAATTTCTGCCCATTCTTCAACAGAAGAAGAGAACCTTTGACCTTCAGTCATCCACGTAATCTTTCCATCAGGGTAGAAGTGAGCTGTGGCATAAAATTGCATTATCATCTCATCGTTCCAACTGGTCAATTTCTGACCTACAAAATCTGCAACTCCACATGCAGTGAAACTTTCATGCACATGTGGAAAGAAATCTCTGTGCTCTTCGCTGTCAATGTACTCCCAGTCAACATATCTGGTGTCTGCGACTATGGGCTTCTTGTCCATCAGCACGGTCTCATAGAAGTTCTGCTGCTCTCTGGTGTGAAATCTGGGATCTACAACAGTTCTTCTCCTCACGGCATATGGGTCAGTTTGTCTCCATAGCCTGAGACCTCTATCTTTCCTTGCCTTCATATCCTCAGCTTGAGGATGAGCATCATTATGAAGTGGCAGTTTTGGACGAAGTTTCAGCAACACTTGTCCTTCATCATCAGACTCAGCTGGTGGCACATCATCCTTGTTCTTTTCAGACGCTGGAATGTTTCTGACGGTCCTCTTAGGCTTGGCAGCAGGCTTTGCAGGAGCTGCCCTAGCTGGAGCAGATTTCTTGGGCTTTGATGTGGCTCCAGCCTTAATGGCATCACCCATGAGCTTCTGCTTCTGAGGTGGAGGCTGGGGTGCTTCCTCATCCTCATCCTCTACTGCTGCATCTGCATGAGAATCAGTATACACTACCCTCTTTCTCTTGGAAGTTTTCTTCACTTTGCTTGCAGCTGCCTCTCCCAAATTCAGCTTCTTAGCAACAGTTGACTGCTTGACTTTGCTGGTGCCCTTCTTAGATTGCTGACCTTGTTGCTCTTTGGCAACAACCTTCCTCTTAGGCTTGGAGGTCACCTCTTCCTCAACAACGAAATCTGAATCCTCATCATCGGAATTCTTCCCCTTTCTAGCTCTGGTGGCTGCAGGAGGCATGCCACTTGGTGTACTCCTCTCACCATCATCAAATGGGCTACTAGGATCAGGACTAGTGTCTGCCTCTGGAATGTCTGCAATGGGTGTCTCTGACCTGTTCTGACTGTCACTGGTATCTGACATGGCTGACAACCTGTGAATAGATAAGGTATATGCAGAGAAGAAGAGTCATCACAAACTGCCGAAGTTTTTGCAAGAAAAATGAGTTCAAATTCTAGTTTTAAGTTTTCACAGAAGACATTTCGGTCAGACCGAGTTTAAGTTTCGGTGAATCCGAAGTGTTAAACCGGAGCTTGGCACACCACTTTCGGTTTGACCGAAGTGGGTTTCGGTCCTGCCGAAAACACTAGGGTTTCACAAAAACTTCATTTCGGTCACACCGATTTTGCACAACTCGGTTGGACCGAAGGGTGTAGTGCAATGGCCATAGGCCAAATCGGTCATACCGAAAATTTAAAGTCGGTCTCACCGAGATGTGTTCTGAGGAAACCTAACCCTAAAACTTTTACTCGAATCTAGTTCAAACGAACCAATCTGGTGTACAGGAGAATTTCAATCGTGGCAAGATACTAGGCAATCCAAACGTGCATTGAATCGGAGATGGGAGCACGAGTGGGATCAAAACTCACCCTAACTTGGTGGAGTTTTTCTACGGCGGCAACGGCGCGGAGGAGATGCCCGTTGACGGCGACGGAGACCTGCGGCGAGGGCGCACATGCGACAACGGCGACGATCCGGAGACCAAGGCGACGGCAGCAGGGGATGTGGGGGCGAAACGTTTGAATGAGGAATCAACGCGCGCGGCCCTTGGAATATATACCCCTTTGCTGTCGGTGGGACCGAGTTGTAAAACTCGGTGGCACCGAGATGGATAACTGTTAGGCAGTTATGCACTTCGGTCACGCCGAAAATCACAACTTGGTTTCACCGAGATGAAAACCTAGATCAGTCTAAATGCTTTCGGTTCGACCGAGTTTGAGTGAGTTGGTCTGACCGAAATCAATTAGAAGGTTTTGGAAATTAGCCCTAGTCGGATCGGTGGCTCCGAGTGCTCCTCACCCGGAGGGTCCGAAAATGACTTGTTCAAAGTTTGTGATGTAAGCATGAATAGAATTTGAGACAAGAAAGCATAGATAGCTAGGGGAGGTACTTAGGCATTCTTGTCCATCCATTTGGTCTGAAAAATCAAAACGAACAAAACAACAAATGGATGTCCTCGGACGGATAAAATCATGCATCCAACATGCTCACACAATAAGATAGCAAATGAAATATGTGTCAAACATGCACAACCAAAACTTTAGCAACTAACACACAATTTGTCGATGACTAGGTCATCTTTATATGAGTATTTTGACTTAGGAGCCAAATGAGAACATTTGATCATAGGTCATACTCATCGTTTAAGCACAAGTGGGGTTACCACTTTTACATAAAGCATTGATGTGTTCACATCATTTGAAGATGCTTTAGCTCAATTTTTTAGAGCAAAGCTCCCCCTAGATGTGAGAACCCCTTTTAAAGGGTCAAACTAACCTTGGGTTGTCGTAGAAGACTTCATGTAGATGTTGAAGATGTGGATGCTCAATGTTGATGGAGATCATCAAGAGTTGGGAGCTATCCTTTGGATTCGGGCACTTTCAATACCTACATGGGTTAGTCCCACAAGGAACAAACACGAATATCCATGGACATAGATTGAAGTTCATAATAGATGATGTCCATGAAAGCAATGATTACCTTGTCCCTTGACTTACCAACAAGAGGGTTTGTGACTCCATGAACTAGTGCACGATATGGAAGTTGATTGCACAAGTTCTTTGCCAAAAATGAATGTGAGTGAAGTATGTTGGCGGAGTCACCCTCAAGAACTTTCTAGTTCTTCTTCTTCGGGATCCACATCATCTTGATGGGAATCCTTGGGGTTTTAGTTGAGCTTGACGAAGTAGAACTTGACGTTTCCTTGGGAACCCACTTGACCATGGCTTGAGGTGCTTCAACGAATGCATCAATCTCCTCTTGAAGCTTGAGGTCTTGTGGTGGAAGGTCATCTTGAGTTTGTTCCACATTGGAAGAAGTAGGATCATACTTCTCCTTTTGAGGAACAAACTGTGGAGTAGCATATTGACCTTCTTCCCACTCAACACCTTCGGCGTTGAACTT
This sequence comes from Secale cereale, assembly GCA_902687465.1. Classification (NCBI taxonomy): domain Eukaryota; kingdom Viridiplantae; phylum Streptophyta; class Magnoliopsida; order Poales; family Poaceae; genus Secale; species Secale cereale. The sequence goes on along the minus strand of LR738714.1, from coordinate 573,863,898 downwards.
TCGCTCAAAACCAATTCCTTGATTCTTCCGGTGCCTTCCTTGCTTGCGAACAATTTCCTCAAAGTTCTTGCGTCCGGCAAGGCTCTTGTAGACACCTTTCTCTATGGTCCCTTTCAATAAACTATTCTCTTGCTCAAGTGTAACTTGGCTTGAAACATTGTTAGTGGAATCAAGAGAACTACTAGAAGCAACAACATTGGATTTAGCATGGTTATTGTTACTACTAGAGGAAGAATTTTTCTTATGCTTGTCATGCTTAGTCTTAATGGGTGGCAAGAAATTAGACAAGAGAAGTCGTTTGGCAAGATATGAAGAACTCTTCTTTCGAAGATCGTCATTGATTGCTTTTAGAAACTCATGTTCTTGCTCTAGAGTGAGCTTCTCGAAGCGTAGCTTCTCATGAGATCTTAGGAGCTCTCTATGACCTTCTTGAGTTGTTTCATGAGCTAACTTAAGAGTGTTTAGTTCTTTAGTTAGACGCTCAATCTCCTTCATAGCATTGTCATTCGACTCTTCTCGACTATAAAGACTACTAGCATTTTCATCGTTACTAGGCTCACTGGATTTATCATGCAAGAGCTCATCTTCACAAAGCAAGTCATACTCATCACTATTGAAGTCAATGAATTCAGGGTGTGATACCTTGGGGCCTTTAGCCATGAAGCATCTTCCAATTCCCTCATTTGGTGAATCAAATAAGTCGTAGGAGTTGGAGTTGGAGGATACGAGAGCAAGACCGGCAACACCTTCATCTTGACTGTAGTCGGAGTCGGAGTGATAGCTTCCATCGGATTGATTGTCGGAGTCGGAGCCGGAGACCCATTCACCTACATGAGCTTGATGTTTTCTTCTTGTGTAGCTCCTTGATGACTTGTCTTTCCTCTCCGAATCCTTGCTTCTCCGAGAGGGTCTTCGTTCATAACGATCATCTCTACTCCTTCTCTCTTTCCGAGGTGACTCATCTCTTGAACTTCTTCTTCTTGGAGATTCTTCTCTTCTCTTGTGGGGAGCCGTACACTCATTTGAGTAGTGTCCGGGTCTTCCACAATTGTAGCAGTTTCGATCACGACTAGAAGATCTCTTTTCATCAAATGATCTAGACTTTGAGCTTCTCTCTTTGCCTCTATTCTTGTAGAATTTGTTGAAGTTCTTAACCATTAGGCTTATCTCTTCATTGGAAACTAACTTGTCACTTGAGGTTGTAGGAGCATCACTTGTAGCTTTGTAAGCACCACTTGACTTGTTGTGAAGCTCTTCCTTATCCTTAAGTGTCATCTCATGAGCAACAATTCTTCCAATGACTTCGGTTGGCTTGAGAGTCTTGTAGTTTGGCATCATTTGGATCAAAGTGCACACGGTGTCATACTTTCCATCCAAAGCTCTAAGAATCTTCTTGATGATGAATCGGTCGGTCATTTCTTCGCTTCCTAAGCCGGCAATCTCATTTGTGATGAGAGCAAGCCTAGAGTACATTTCAGCGACTCCTTCACCATCCTTCATCTTGAACTTGTCAAGTTGACCTTGAAGAATATCTAGCTTTGATTCCTTCACAGACTCGGTACCTTCGTGCATTTCAACCAAAGTATCCCAAATCTCTTTTGCATTTTCAAGACGGCTGATTTTGTTGAACTCCTCGGGACACAAGGCATTGAAGAGAATGTCACAAGCTTGAGCATTGTTTTGCAACATCCGCAATTCTTCCGGTGTAGCTTCGCGATCCGGAACTTTTCCTTCCTCGAAGAATTCACCTTGCATACCAACACAAATAATGCCCCATGCGGCTGGGTTATGACCAAGAATATGCATTTTCATTTTATGCTTCGAACTAGCAAAATTTGTACCATCAAAGTAAGGACCTCTATGAAAATTACCCTCACTAGACGCCATACTCTCCTAGGTTGTGAAACCAAGCTTATGGAGTCCAATGCAATGGAAACCAATACAATGGAGACCAAAGCTCTGATACCACTTGTAGGATCGAAAGTATGTCTAGAGGGGGGGTGACTAGACTACTTATAAATATAAAAATTCTGCCTTTTGACAAAGAACAGTTTTTGGCAGATTCACAGTTTTGATCAAGTCAAGCATCACCCTACACATGCAATTCTAGAGTATAGGCAGCGAAAAGTAAATTGCACATGTAGTAAAGAGAGGTGGAGAAGAGCAAACGCAATTTTGGAGACGCGGTGATTTTTCCCGTGGTTCCGATAGGTGGTGCTATCGTACATCCACGTTGATGGAGACTTCAACCCACGGAGGGTAACGGCTGCGCGAGTCCACGGAGGGCTCCACCCACGAAGGGTCCACGAAGAAGCAACCTTGTCTATTCCATCATGGCCTACGCCCACGGAGGGCTAGCCTTACTCGGGGTAGATCTTCACGAAGTAGGCGATCTCCTTGCCCTTACAAACTTCTTGGTTCAACTCCACATCTCTATGACGGAGGCTCCCAAGCGACACCTAACCAATCTAGGAGGCACCACCCTCCAAAAGGTAATAGATGTTGTAGATGATGATGAACTCCTTGATCTTGTGCTTCAAATGATAATCTCCCCAACACTCAACTCTCCTCACTGATTTGGCTGTGGTGGAAGAAAGGATTGAGTGGAAAGCAACTTGGGAAGGCTAGAGATCAAGCTTCATATGGTGGGAGTGGAGCAACTTGATCTCAACACAAGGGTAGGTAGTTCTCTTCTCAGAAATGTAATGTAGGAGTGGTAGTTCTTTCTGATGGCTCTCTCCACGAATGAAGAGGGGGTGGAGGGGTATAAATAGCCTCCACACAAAATCCAACCGTTACACACATTTGAGCAATCTCGGTGGGACCGAAGTGGACAACTCGGTGAGACCGAAAGTTCAAATAATGTGAACGTTGGGGTTTTCGGTGGGACCGAATATACAATCTCGGTTAGTCCGATTCGTGCAATGACAAGAGCATGCCAGTTTCGGGGGGCCGACTTCATCATCTCGGTGACACCGATTTGATGACAGAAGGTTACAGAACCTTGGCAACTCATGTTTCGGTGAAACCGATTTCAGAATCGGAATATCCGAGTTTACTAGGGTTTGGCTTATGGCTGAGGTGGTTCATCTCGGTGTGACTGAGTTTGGAATATCGGTGGGACCGAGATTACATATGAGTGTATATGGCAGTGAAAGTTGCTGATAGTTTAGGAGATGTATCACTAAGCACTTGAGCAACCAGATCATCATCATAACCTCATCCCCTTTTAATAGTATTGGCTTTTCCTATGGACTCAATGTGATCTTTGATCACTAAACCAAAAATGGAGTCTTGAGCTTTTGCCAATGCTTGCCTTAGCATTTTGAGGGGTCCACTTCTTCAGTCCTTGCCATACCCATATCACTGAACTTCTCTGAAATGATCTTCAAGTAACTATTAGTTCAATGATATATATGTTGTTATTAATTACCAAAACCACCCGGGGATTAGTTGCACTTTCAAGACCGAAAGGTCGAGCGTGAATCATATAGTAGATATGATCAACATAAGATGTTCACCATTGAAAACTACTCCATCTCACGTGATGATCAGACATGGTTTAGTCGATTTGGATCACGTGATCATTTAGATGACTAGAGGGATGTCTATCTAAGTGGGAGTTCTGTAGTAATATGATTAATTGAACTTTAATTTATCATGAACTTAGTCCTGATAGTTTTTTCATACCTATGTTGTTGTAGATCAATGGCCAGTGCTACCGTTCCCTTGAATTTTAATGCGTTCCTAGAGAAAGCTAAGTTGATAGATGATGGTAGCAACTACACCGACTGGGTCCGTAACTTGAGGATTATCCTCATTGCTGCACAGAAGAATTATGTCCTTGAAGCACCGCTAGGTGACAAGCCCCCTCCCGATAATGTAGATGCTTTTAATGTCTAGCAAACGCGGTCTGATGACTACTCGATAGTTCAGTGTGCCATGCTTTACGGCTTAGAACCAGGGCTTCAACGACGTTTTGAACGTCATGGAGCATATGAGATGTTCCAGGAGTTGAAGTTAATATTTCAAGAAAATGCCTGGATTGGGAGATATTAAGTCTCCAATAAGTTCTATAGCTGCAAGATGGAAGAGAACAGTTCTATCAGTGAAATGTTTCGCAGAATGTCTGGGTACTACAATCATATGACTCAACTTGGTTACAAAGTTGACGAAGATAGTGTTATTGATAGAGTTCTTCAATCACCGCCACCAAGCTATAAAGGCTTCGTGATGAACTATAAAATGCAAGGCATGCAGAAGACAATTCCCGAGCTCTTCGCTATGCTCAAAGCTACGGAGGTAGAAATAAAAAAGGAGCATCAAGTGTTGATGGTTAACAATACCACTAGTTTCAAGAAAAAGGGCAAGGGAAAGAAGGGGAACTTCAAGAAGAATAGCAAGACAGTTGCTATTCCCACGAAGAAACCCAAGTCTGGAGCCAACCTTGAAATTGAGTGCTTCTACTGCAAAGGGACCGAACACTGGAAGTGGAACAACCCCAAGTATTTGGCGGATAAGAAGGATGGCAAAGTGAACAAAGGTATATTTGATATACATGTTATTGATGTGTACCTTACTAATGCTCGTAGTAGCACCTGAGTATTTGGTACTGGTTCGGTTGGTAATATTTGTAACTCGAAACATGGGCTACGGATTAAACAAAGATTAGCTAAGGACGAGGTGACGATGCGCGTGGGAAATGGTTCCAAAGTCGATGTGATCGCCGTCGGCACGTTACCTCTACATCTACCATCAGGATTAGTATTAGACCTAAATAATTGTTATTTGGTGCCAGCGTTGAGCATGAACATTATATCTGGATCTTGTTTGTTGAGAGACGGTTATTCATTTAAATCAGAGAATAATGGTTCTTCTATTTATATGAGTAATATCTTTTATGGTCATGCACCCTTGAAGAGTGGTCTACTCTTGTTGGATCTCGATCGTAGTGATACACATATTCATAATATTGAAGCCGAAAGATGCAAGGTTAATATTGATAGTGCAACTTATTTGTGGCACTGCCGTTTAGGTCATATTGGTGTAAAGCGCAAGAGGAAACTCCATACTAATGGACTTTCGGAATCACTTGATTATGAATCACTTGGTGCTTGCGAACCATGCCTCATGGGCAAGATGACTAAGACTCCGTTCTCCGGAACAATGGAGCAAGCAACAGATTTGTTGAAAATCATACATACTGATGTATGTGGACCGATGAGGGTTGAGGCTCGCGGCGGATATCGTTATTTTCTGACCTTCACAGATGATTTGAGCAGATATGGGTATATCTACTTGATGAAACACAAGTCTGAAACATTTGAAAAGTTCAAAGAATTTCAGAGTGAAGTAGAGAATCATCGTAATAAGAAAATAAAGTTTCTACGATCTGATCATGGAGGTGAATATTTGAGTTACGAGCTTGGTCTTCATTTGAAACAATGTGGAATAGTTTCACAACTCATGCCACCTGGAACACCACAGCGTAATGGTGTGTCCGAACGTCGTAACCGTACTTTATTAGATATGGTGTGATCTATGATGTATCTTACCGTTTTACCACTATCGTTTTGGTGTTATGGTTTAGAGACAGCTGCATTCACGTTAAACAGGGCACCATCTAAATCCGTTCAGACAACGCCTTATGAACTATGGTTTGGCAAGAAACCAAAGTTGTCGTTTCTTAAAGTTTGGGGCTGCGATGCTTATGTGAAAAGCTTCAACCTGATAAGCTCTAACCCAAGTCGGAGAAATGTGTCTTCATAGGATACCCAAAGGAGACTGTTGGGTACAACTTCTATCACAGATCCGAAGGCAAGCTATTCGTTGCTAAGAATGGATCCTTTCTAGAGAAGGAGTTTCTCTCGAAAGAAGTGAGTGGGAGGAAAGTAGAACTTGATGAGGTAATTGTACCATCTCCCGATTTGGAAAGTAGCACATCAGGGAAAATAGTTCCACTGATTCCTACACCAGTTGGCGAGGAAGCTAATGATGATGATTGATTCGTCTCCAACGTATCTATAATATTTGATTGTTCCATGCTATTATATATTCTGTTTTGGATGTTTAATGGTATTTATTATACACTTTTATATTATTTTTGGGACTAATCTACTAACCCAAGGCTCAGTGCAAACTGTTGTTTTTTTTTGCCTATTTCAGTGTTTCGCAGAAAAGGAATATCAAACGGAGTCCAAACGGAATGAAACCTTCAGGAGAGTTATTTTTGGAACAATATAAACACGGAAGACTTGGAGTACACGCCAGGAAGCGAAGGAGGTGGCCACGAGGGCAGGGGCACGCCCAGGGGGGGGGGGGTAGGCACGCCCCACCCTCGTGGGCCACCTGTTGCTCCCCCGACGTCCCTCTTCAGCCTATATATACCTACATACCCTAAAAACATCGAGGCAACAGACGAAACCCTAATTCCACCGCCGCAACCTTTTGTTCCCTGGGAGATCCCATCTTGGGGCCTGTTCCGGAGCTCCGTCGGAGGGGGGTCGATCACGGAGGGCTTCTACATCAACACCATAGCTCCTCCGATGAGTTGTGAGTAGTTTACCGCAGACCTTCGGGTCCTTAGTTATTATCTAGATGGCTTCTTCTCTCTCTTTGGATCTCAATACAAAGTTCTCCTTGGTCTTCGAGGAGATCTATTCGATGTAATCTTTTTGCGGTGTGTTTGTCGAGATCCGATGAATTATGGGTTTATGATCAAGATTATCTATGAACAATATTTGATTCTTTTCTGAAATCTTTTATGTATCATTATAATATCCTTGCAAGTCTCTTCGAATTATTGGTTTGGTTTGGCCTACTAGATCTATAGTTCTTGCGATGAGAGAAGTGCTTGGCCTTGGGTTCAATCTCGCGGTGTCCTTTCCCAGTGATAACAGGGGCAGCAAGGCACGTATTGTATTGTTGCCGTTGAGGATAAAAAGATGGGGTTTATATCATATTGCATGAGTTTATCCCTCTACAGCATGTCATCTTGCTTAAGGCGTTACTCTGTTCTTATGAACTTAATACTCTAGATGCATGCTGGATATCGGTCGATGTGTGGAGTAATAGTAGTAGATGCAGAATCGTTTCGGCCTACTTGTCACGGACATGATGCCTATATACAATGATCATGCCTAGATACTCTCATAACTATGTGCTTTTCTATCAATTGCTCGACAATAATTATTTCACCCACCGTAGAATTCTGCTAGCATGTGAGAAGCCACTAGTGAAACCTATGGCCCCTAGGTCTATCTTCATCATATTAGTTTCCTGTCAACTTGCCAATTTCTGTTGCCGTTGTTTATTTGCATTATTTACTTTCTATTTCTATATCAAAAATACCAGAAATATTATCTTATCATATCTATCAGATCTCACTCTTGTAAGTGACCGAGAAGGGATTGACAACCCCTTTTATCGTGTTGGCTGCTAAGTTCTTATTTGTTTGTGCAGGTGCGAGTGGACACTCGCGCGTGGTCTCCTACTGGATTGATACCTTGGTTCTCAAAAACTGAGGGAAATACTTACGTTACTATGCTACATCACCCTTTCCTCTTCGAGGGAATACAACGCAAGCTCGTGAAGTAGCAAGAAGAATTTCTAGCGCCGGTGCCGGGGAGATATACGCAAAAGTCACATACCAAGTACATATCACAGACCCTTATCCTTCGCATTACATTATTTGCCTCTCGTTTTCCTCTCCCCCACTTCACCCTTGCAGTTTTATTCGCTCTTCTTTTTTCGTTCGCCTATTTTTCACTTGTTCCTTGTTTGCTTGTGTGTTGGATTGCTTGTTTGTCACTATGCTCAAGACAATACCAAATTGTGTGACTTCTCCAATACCAACAATAATGATTTTATTAGCACACCGATTGCTCCTATTACCGATGATGAATCTTGTGAAGTCAATGCTGTTGTGTTGAATCTTGTCATGAAAGATCAATTTTCTGGCCTTCCTAGTGAAGATGCTGCTACTCTCTAAACAACTTTTTTGATTTGTGCGACATGCAAAAGAAGAGGGATATAGATAATGATATTGTTAAACTGAAGCTATTTCCATTTTCGCTTAGAGATCGTGCTAAAACTTGGTTCTCTTCTTTGCCTAGAAATAGTATCGATTCATGGAATAAGTGCAAATATGCCTTTATGTCTAACTATTTTTGTCTTGCTAAAGATTATCTCTAAGTATTTTCCTCCTGCTAAGATTATCTCTCTTAGAAACGATATTATGAATTTCAAGCAACTAGATCATGAGCATGTTGCACAAGCTTGGGAGAGAATGAAATTGGTGATACGTAATTGCCCTACTCATGGTTTGAACTCATGGATGATTATACAAAACTTTTATGCTGGCTTGAATTTTGCTTCTAGAAATCTTTTATATTCGGCCGCGGGGGGCACTTTCATGGAAATCACTTTAGGAGAAGCTACTAAACTCCTAGACAATATTATGGTTAATTACTCTCAATGGCACACCGAAAGATCTACTAGTAAAAAAGTACATGCTATTGAAGAGATTAGTGTTTTGAGTGGAAAGATGGATGAACTTATGAAATTATTTGCTACTAAGAGTGCTTCTTCTAATCCTAATGATATGCCTTTGTCCACGTTGATTGAGAATAATAATGAATCTTTGGATGTGAATTTTGTTGGTAGGAATAATTTTGGTAACAATGCTTATAGAGGAAACTTTAATTCTAGGCCTTATCCTAGCAATTCCTCTAACAATTATGGTAATTGCTACAATAATTCTTATGGAAATTTTAATAATATGCCTTCTGATTTTGAATCTAGTGTTAAAGAATTTATGAATTCGCAAAAGAATTTCAATGCTTTGCTTGAAGAAAAATTGCTTAAGATTGATGAGTTGGATAGAACATGGATAGAATTTCTCTTGATGTTGATTCCTTTAAACTTATATCTATCCCACCTAAGAATGATATCAATGAGTCTCTCAAAGCCATGAGAATTTCCATTGATGACTGCAAAGAAAGAACCGCTAGGATGCGTGCTAAAAGAGATTGCTTTATGAAAGCGTGTTCTTCTAGTTTTCATGATAATAAAGATGAAGATCTAAAAGTGATCGATGTATCTCCTATTAAATCCTTGTTTTCTAGTATGAATCTTGATAAAGATGGGACTGGAGATGAGTCTACTTTAGTTAAAAGGCGTCCCAATGATTCGAAGTTTTTAGATCTTGATGCTAAAATTGTCAAAAGTGGGATTGAAGAGGTCAAAACATTACTTAGCAATGAACCCACTATTTTGGATTTCAAGGAATTTAATTATTATAATTGATCTTTAATAGATTGTATTTCCTTGATGCAATCAATGCTAAATTCTCCGCATGCTTATAGTCAAAATAAGGATTTTACCAAACACATAGTTGATGCTTTAATGCAATCTTATGATGAAAAACTTGAATTAGAAGTTTATATTCCGAGAAAACTTTATGTTGAGTGGGAACCTACTATTAAAATCAAGATTAAAGACCATGAATGGTTTGCTTTGTGTGATTTGGGTGCAAGTGTTTCCACAATTCCAAAAACTTTGTGTGGTATGTTAGGTTTCCATGAACTTGATGATTGCTCTTTAAATTTGCACCTTGTGGATTCCACCATTAAGAAACCTATGTGAAGGATTAATGATGTTCTTATTGTTGCAAATATGAATTATGTGCCCGTAGATTTCATCGTTCTTGATATAGATTGCAATTCTACATGTCCTATTATTCTTGGTAGACCTTTCCTTAGAATGATTGGTGCAATTATTGATATGAAGGAAGGAAATATTAGATTCCAATTTCCATTACGGAAAGGCATGGAACACTTTCCTAGAAAGAAAATCAGATTACCTTATGAATCTATTATGAGAGCCACGTATGGATTGCCTACCAAAGATGGCAATACGCAAATCTATTCTTGTATCGTGCCTAGCTAGGGGCGTTATTCTATAGCGCTTATTGGGAGGCAACCCAATTTTATTTTCTTGGTTTTTGCTTATGTTTAGGAATAAATATTGCATCTAGATTATGTTTAGATGTGGTTTTGTGTTTTAATTAGTGTTTGTGCCAAGTAGAACCTTTGGGAAGACTTGTATGTATGCGATCATGCCGTAAAAACAGAAACTTTAGCGCTCACGAGATTAGCTATCATTTTTTACTGGAGAGTGATTTTTAGTTTGTTCTTTTTGCAGATGATTAATAGATAAATTCCACATGTCCACCAATTTTTTTTAGAGTTACAGAAGTATTCAAAAGTTACAGATTGCTACAGACTGTTCTGTTTTTGACAGATTCTGTTTTTCGTGTGTTGTTTGCTTATTTTGATGAATCTATGAGTAGTATCGGGGGGTATGAATCATAGAGAAGTTGGAATATAGTAGGTTTAACACCAATATAAACAAATAATGAGTTCATTACAATACTCTTGAGTTGTGGTTTGTTTTCTTATACTAACAGAACTCATGAGATTTTTGGCTAAGTTTTGTGTTGTGAAGTTTTCAAGTTTTGGGTAAGGATTTGATGGTTTATGGAACAAAGAGTGGTAAGAGCCTAAGCTTGGGGATGCCCAAGGCACCCCAAGGTAAAATTAAAGGACAACCAAAAGCCTAAGCTTGGGGATGCCCCGGGAAGACATCCCCTCTTTCGTCTTCGTTTATCGATAACTTTACTTGAGACTATATTTTTATTCACCACATGATATGTGTTTTGCTTGGAGCGTCATGTATGATTTGAGTCTTTGATTTTTAGTTTACCACAATCATCTTTGCTGGACACACCTTTTGAGAGAGAGACACATGATTTGGAATTTATTAGAATACTCTATGTGCTTCACTTATATCTTTCGAGCTAGATAGTTTTGCTCTAGTGCTTCACTTATATCTTTTAGAGCACGGTGGTGGTTTTATTTTGTAGAAATTATTGAGCTCTCATGCTTCACTTATATCTTTTTGAGAGTCTTTTATAACAGCATGGTAATGTGCTTTGGTTATAAAACTAGTCCTAACATGATAGGCATCCAAGATGGGAATAGTAAAAACTTTCATAAAAACTGGATTGATTATAATGAGAAGCTTGATACTTGATGATTGTTTTGAGATATGAGGATGGTGATATTAAAGTCATGCTAGTAGAGTAATTGTGAATTTGAGAAACACTTGTGGTAAAGTTTGTAATTCCCGTAAGATGCACGTATGGTGAACCGTTATGTGATGAAGTTGGAGCATGATTTATTTATTGAGTATCATCCTTTGTGTGTAGGTCGGGATCGCGCGATGGTTAACTCCTACCAACCCTTCCCCTAGGAGCATGCGTTGAATACTTTGTTTTGATGACTTGTAGATTTTTGCAATAAGTATATGAGTTCTTTATGACTAATGTTGAGTCCATGGATCATACGCACTCTCACCCTTCCACCATTGCTAGCCTCTCTTGTACCGCACAACTTTCGCCGGTACCATACACCCACCATATACCTTCCTCAAAACAGCCACCATACCTACCTATCATGGCATTTCCATAGCCATTCCGAGATATATTGCCACGGAACTTTCCACCGTTCCGTTCATATGACACGCTTCATCATTGTCATTCACATAGAGTAAGTAAATAAAAGTGTGATGATCTTCATTACTAGAGCATTGTCCCAGTGAGGAAAGGATGATGGAGACTATGATTCCCCCACAAGTCGGGATGAGACTCCGGACGAAAGAAAAAAAAAGAAAAAAAAGAGAGGACATAAAAAGAAAAAAAGAAAATGGCCCAAAGAAAAAAAGATAAAAAGAAAAAAATGAGATAAAAAGAGAGAAGGGACAATGTTACTATCCTTTTTCCACACTTGTGCTTCAAAATAGCACCATGATCTTCGTGATAGAGAGTCTCTTGTTTTGTCACTTTCATATACTAGTAGGAATTTTCATTTAGAACTTGGCTTGTATATTCCAATGATGGGCTTCCTCAAATGCCCTAAGTCTTCATGAGCAAGCAAGTTGGATGCACACCCACTTAGTTTCTTTTGTTGAGCTTTCATACACTTATAGCTCTAGTGCATCCGTTGCATGGCGATCCCTACTCACTCACATTGATATCTATGGATGGGCATCTCCATAGGCCATTGATACGCCTAGTTGATGTGAGACTATCTTCCTCTTTTGTTTTCTCCACAACCACCACTCTATTCCACATAGTGCTATATCCATGGCTCACGCTCATGTATTGCGTGAAAGTTGAAAGGTTTGAAAAAATTGAAGTGTGAAACAATTGCTTGGCTGAAACCGGGGTTGTGCATGATTGAAATATTTTGTGTGATGAAGATAGAGCCTAGCCAGACTATATGAATTTGTAGGGATAACTTTCTTTGGCCATGTTATTTTGAGAAGACATGATTGCTTTGTTAGTATGCTTAAAGTATTACTATTCTTATGTCAATATAGACTTTTATCTTGAATCTTTCGGATATGAACATTCATGCCGCAATAAAGAAAATTACATTGAGAATTATGTTGGTTAGCATTCCACATCAAAAATTCTGTTTTTATCAATTACCTACTCGAGGACGAGAAGGAATTAAGCTTGGGGATGCTTGATACGTCTCCAACGTATCTATAATTTTTTATTGTTCCATGCTATTATATATTCTGTTTTGGATGTTTAATGGGCTTTATTATACACTTTTATATTATTTTTGGGACTAACCTACTAACCCAAGGCCCATTGCAAACTGCTGTTTTTTTTTTCCTATTTCAGTGTTTCGCAGAAAAGAAATATCAAACGGAGTCCAAACGGAATGAAACCTTTGGGAGAGTTATTTCTGGAACAATATCAACACGGAAGACTTGGAGTACATGCGAGGAAGCGAAGGAGGTGGCCATGAGGGCAGGGGCGCGCCCTCCACCCTCGTGGGCCACCTGTTGCTCCCCCGACGTCCCTCTTCAGCCTATATATACCTACGTAACCTGAAAACGTCAAGGCAACAGACGAAACCTTAATTCCACTGCCGCAACCTTCTGTTCCCATGAGATCCCATCTTGGGGCCTTTTTTGGAGCTCCACTGGAGGGCGATCGATCACGGAGGGCTTCTACATCAACACCATAGCTCCTCCAATGAGTTGTGAGTAGTTTACCGCAGACCTTCGGGTCCATAGTTATTAGCTAGATGGCTTCTTCTCTCTCTTTGGATCTCAATACAAAGTGCTTTTCGGTCTTCGAGGAGATCTATTCGATGTAATCTTTTTGCGGTGTGTTTGTCGAGATCCGATGAATTGTGGGTTTATGATCAAGGTTATCTATGAACAATATTTGATTCTTTTCTGAAATATTTCATGTATGATTATAATATCCTTGTAAGTCTCTTCAAATTATTGGTTTGGTTTGGCCTACTAGATCTATAGTTCTTGCAATGGGAGAAGTGCTTGGCTTTGGATTCAACCTTGCGGTGTCCTTTCCTAGTGACAACAGGGGCAGCAAGACACGTATTGTATTGTTGCCATCGAGGATAAAAATATGGGGTTTATATCATATTGCATGAGTTTATCCCTCTACATCATGTCATCTTGCTTAAGGCGTTACTCTGTTCTTATGAACTTAATACTCTAGATGCATGCTGGATAGCGGTCGATGTGTGGAGTAATAGTAGTAGATGCAGAATCATTTCGGTCTACTTGTCACGGACGTGATGCCTATATACAATGATCATGCCTAGATATTCTCATAACTATGCGCTTTTCTATCAATTGCTCGACAGTAATTTGTTCACCCACCGTAGAATTCTGCTATCATGAGAGAAGCCACTAGTGAAACCTATGGCCCCCGGGTCTATCTTCATCATATTAGTTTCCCGTCAACATGCCAATTTCTGTCGCCGTTGTTTATTTGCATTATTTACTTTTTGTTTCTATATCAAAAATACAAAAAATATTATCTTACCATATCTATCAGATCTCACTCTCGTAAGTGACTGAGAAGGGATTGACAACCCCTTTTATCGCGTTGGCTGCGAAGTTCTTATTTGTTTGTGCAGGTGCGAGGGACTTGCGCATGGTCTCCTACTAGATTGATACCTTGGTTCTCAAAAACTGAGGGAAATATTTATGCTACTGTGCTGCATCACCCTTTCCTCTTCGAGGGAATACAACACAAGCTCGAGAAGTAGCAATGATCATGAAACTTCAGATCAAATTACTACTGAACCTCGTAGGTCAACAAGAGTACGTTACGCACAAGAGTGGTACGGCAACCCTGTTCTGGGAGTCATGTTACTAGACCATGATGAACCTACGAACTATGAGGAAGCGATGATGAGCCCAGATTCCGCAAAATGGCTTGAGGCCATGAAATCTGAGATGGGATCCATGTATGAGAACAAAGTGTGGACTTTGGTTGACTTGCCCGATGATCGGCAAGCCATTGAGAATAAATGGATCTTCAAGAGGAAGACCGACGTTGACGGTAATGTTACAATCTACAAAGCTCGACTTGTTGCGAAAGGTTTTCGACAAGTTCAAGGAGTTGACTACGATGAGACTTTCTCACCCATAGTGATGCTTAAGTCTGTCCGAATCATGTTAGCAATTGCCGCATTTTATGATTCTGAAATCTGGCAAATGGATGTCAAAACTGCATTCCTAAATGGATACCTCAAAGAGGAGTTGTATATGATGCAACTAGAAGGTTTTGTTGATCCTAAAGGTGTTAACAAAGTGTGCAAGCTCCAGCGATCCATCTATGGACTGGTGCAAGCATCTCGGAGTTGGAATATACGCTTTGATGAGGTGATCAAAGCATATGGTTTTATACAGACTTTTGGAGAAGCTTGTATTTACAAGAAAGTGAGTGGGAGCTCTGTAGCATTTCTGATATTATATGTGGATGACATATTATTGATTGGAAATGATATAGAATTTCTGGATAGCATAAATGGATACTTGAATAAGAATTTTTCAATGAAAGACCTCGGTGAAGCGGCTTATATATTAGGCATCAAGATCTATAGAGATAGATCAAGACGCTTAATTGGACTTTCACAAAGCACATACCTTGATAAAGTTTTGAAGAAGTTCAAAATGGATCAGTCAAAGAAAGGGTTCTTGCGTGTGTTACAAGGTGTGAAGTTGAGTACAGTACAAAAACAAACACTTCCGTGATGATACGTGTTTGTCACAGTAGTTCACGTTTTCTGTCATGCATGTACATCCATGACAATTTTATGACAGAATCAAGAAAGTCATACCTGTGCTGTCGTAGAAGTGTTCCATGACATTACCAAAATTATCATCACGGAAGTGTCCACTTCCATTACCATAAATCGCGCGTCACAGAAGTGCTTTCGTCAAGGGTGACCGACACGTGGCATCCACCGTAACGGAACACCGTTAAGCTATCGGGTCCGGATTTGGATCCGATAACCCGTTAACAGCCCGGAACAATGTGGATTTTCCACATGTAAAATTCTGATTGGTTGACGGAAACACTTGTCAGCTCCGCGTTGGCGCCGGTGTCACTCATCCAATGGGCGAGATGCGCCTATGATATGTTGACACGTGGACCGGCCCAAAAGTGTCCCATAAAGTTTAAATGGGCCGGCCCAACTAAAGGCCCGCAATATTTTGCGGACCGTAATGGGCCGGCCCAGCTAAAGGCCCACAAGATTTTGCGGACCATAATGGGATGGCCTAGCTAAAGGCCCACAAGATTTTGCGGGCCATAATGGGCCGGCCCAGGTAAAGGCCCACAAGATTTTTGCGGGCCATAATGGGCCGGCCTAGGTGAAGGCCCACAAGATTTTTGTGGACCGTAATGGGCCGGCCCAGCTAAAGGCCCACGAGATTTCGCTGACATTAATGGGCCGGCCCAGCTATAGGCCCACAAGATTTTGAGGACCCGAGTAGGCCGGCCCATTAACTGGCTGCCATGTTTTGGGCCAAATGCCGGCCCATATTTGATCCGGTCCATTAATGGCCTGCCACGTTCCGGGCCTAACAATGGCCCATATGAGATCCAGCCCGTTAAAAGCCTACCACGTTCTGGGCCAAATTATGGCCTAGATCAGGTCCGGCCCTTTAAGAGGCTTTGGGCTAAATTATGGCCCATATCAGATTCGGCCCGTCAACTGGATGCTATGCTTTTGGGCCCACTTGCTAAAGGCCCATTTAGTAATTCGGCCTGATATTAGTTTCCTCCTGTTTGGGGCCCGTTTAACATTTCGGCCCCATATTAATTTCGGCCTGTTAAAAGCCTGTCATATAGTTGGGCCTAACTACGGCCCGATTTGCATCCGGCCTGCTCGCAGCTGATAATCTGATTGGGCCAAACAAGGACCGAGACAATTTTGTCCTGTTAAAAGCCCGTGATTGATTGGCACAATCATGGGCCGGGTTCCACTTTGGGCTTCTGCCGGTCCGTGAGCTGTTCGGCACGTTTCAGGCCCAACCTATTTCTCAGCCTCCTAAAAGCCCATTGAGTTTTCTTGCGAAAAGAGGGCCGACGGTTTACTCGGCCTAATAAATGCCCGACTCTACTAGTGAGTCAGCTTACATTTAGGCCTTCTAACCGGCCAAGATGACGGGGCCCATGATGCAGATCATACATCGTGATTGCATGACGCCCGATTATGTAGCATAATTTTACGGTTTGGCCGGTTTACTGCGAAGATAGGATATATATACAGTTGTCGGATTCAGGGCTCCGTAAAACCCAAGAAGTTTGAACACAGGGGCGTGAACGAAGATCTCTCCCACTCACGTCTACCTAGCGCCTTGCCCTCGTCGGTGAAGAGATTCAAGCAAACAACAGATAGAGCACACAAGAGTTTATCCAGGTACGGGCCACCGTGTGGTGTAAGACCCTACTTCCTGCTTTGGTGGATTAGCCTCGAGCGAGCTGGAATATGAGCTAGTATAATGGTTCTCGAGCTCAGGAGGTGAGCTCAGGAGGGTCAGGAGGCAAGTGTTCTTGCTCCTTGTGTGGTGGCAGAGTGAATCGATCGATCCCCCTTTACAGTGGGAATCCTAGCTACTTATATAGGCGGCCACGGTCCTCTTCCCCCGAAATGTTTAGGCGGGAAGGGATCCCACAACGGCCATTTTTGAGTGGGAACACAAGGACGTCCCTACCCTGACAAAAGCAGTCTTTGCCTGCAAAAGGACCATTCGGTGACGCGGTGGTGGGCTTGACGGTGACATCCTCCTTATCGTTCTTGCGGTCTTCGGTCTTGTTGCACTAATGGGGAAACCTTTGCCCCGCTCCTCGGGAACTTGCGGCTGCCCTGTCCCCCTTGCACCGAAATGGTAACTGCGCCGCTGGCGAGCGCTGGCACCTGCTGGCGCGGTGCGTCACTGCTGACATCACTGCCTCCTCCTAAGGCAGGCTTGGCCTTGGATTCTCCGCCCCCTCCGGAGCACCTTGCTGAGGCCGCTCCTGAGGGGGTCTTGACGACATTCTCCTCGCGAGGCTTAGCTCCCTCGCGAGGGTCTTGGGCAGCTGGTTGATCAGCTGGGCCGTACCAGGCCGTAGCAGGAGCGCGTTGCGGCCCGCAGACATGCAAGTCTGGGTACCCTGGTTCCCAATACGCCGACAGTAGCCCCCGGGCCCAAGGCGCGCGCGGAGTTGGCTTCGGGGCGAAGCCTTAGTCGAGGACGAAGCGCCGCTGGCCCCAAAGGCTGCTGGCTAGGCTGGCATGCGACAGTTGGATGGGACATGGGTGGCCCCGCCTCCCACACAGTATTGGTAGTCGTGCGCCTTGCCACTCGCACGACCGGTAGGGCTTCTTGCTGCCGCCTCTGCCTTCTGCCTTCCAATCGCTCCCTTTCTTCACTTGCCTTCTCTACCCCTTCCCCCTTGCCGTCATGCTGCGCAAGGCGAAGAAGAGGGGGGACGGCAAGCCTGCCGCATCACCGCCGGTGCTCGAGCCGGCGCTGGGCCGCTCCGCCATAGTGAACAAGGAGGGTCTGGACAAGGTGCGTCGCGCCTTGGCTGACGCATCTAACGAATGGGGGCCGACCCGGGTCTGGCTCGCTTCCCGGCCGGTGGCAGAGCTCGGCGCCAACGATATCCAGCTTCATCTCCACGCCATCTTCAGGGGTCTCCTTCCCCCCTTTCTCCGCCTTCTTCTATGTAGTGCTCAGCATTACCAGATTCGGGCGTTACACTTGGACCCTGGGTCCATCATCCTTCTTTCTGGCTTTGCGTTCTTGTGTGAAGCTTTCGTTGGCGTTTCCCCATTTGTGGCCTTGCTTCGCCACTTCTTCGCCCTCTCCTTGGTTGACAGGGGGTAGTGCTCGGGGTGCGTGTCGTTGCACACGGTAGGGCGACTGCTGCCTCCGGAATCGACTTCTCGCTTCACCCAACCACAGAAAGGTTTCGCTGGCAATGGGTGTTTGTTGATGTTGCTGCATACATCCCCCAATTTAATCTTCCCGATGCACCGGCGGTGCCGAACTTGGGCTGGGGTCATGAGGCCCTTTCAAATCCACGGGCGGAGCCGGTGATGCGCCGACTGGCCAACCTGAGGAGAAGCGGATTGACCTTGGCAATGGTGGTGAGAGACTTCCTTGTCCTCCGTGTCGCCCCACTCCATCGCCATTCTAGCCCAATGTGGGTTCTTGATGATCGCACACGTCTCCAGTGGAAGCAGCTCCCTCCTGATACACTCCAGGGGCTGTTGCGGCTGCTCGTCGGTGGAGTGCCTGAAGCTCGCCCTGGCTCTGCGACTCCCTTGTACTTGGCTCCTATAGCCGGGAAGGCTCTTGCTGAAAGGATGCTCTGCTTCGATGCATGGGGATTGTTTCCGGGGGGTACCTCTGATCGTCATGACGATCCCTCGGTGATGGTATCAGGGCTTGTGAGCCCATCCTCCCCTTCCGGGGCGGACGCACCTGGCGGAGCCCTTGGCCTGGGGTCGAATCCGTCCTTGGAGCAAGTGGACGAAGCTCATGCGTTGGTGTTGACGGAGGTGGCGGAAGGTGCCAAGGCGCTGCTGGCTCCTGAAGCGACAGAAGGGGAGGCGCAGCGGCCTCCGGTCGAGGCGAGTCCGGGGAGCACCGCATCAGGGAGCGGGGCGCCAGCCGCGAGCGCCTACCACGACTTTGCCCCAGGTCTAGGCACATCTGCCTCCAGCGGCCTCCAGCCATCCTTCGCGGCGCTAGGCAAGAGGCGGAGGTTGAGGAGCATCTACGGCCCTGCCCCGAGGGCCCTGAAGAGGATGAAGCCGGCTGTACCCAGCTGGTGCGTGTTCTTCGGCTCTTCCTATCTTTCCCAATATGGTTTTGCTATCCTCTTGCTCCGCAGGGTCTCTTCCGATTTGTCCTCGCGCAGCTCGATGAGGCCCGTAGGAGCCTCCGCCTGCATCCCTCTTCCGGACCATGCTGGGCCTTCGGGAGGCCTCGCGCGGGCTCTTGAAGCCGCGCCCGGGTCTTACTGCACATGTCGTGTTCCCAGCCCCCGAGCGCTTCTCGGGCAAGGCAACTCTTGGTACATCGGGAGCCCGCCTCGTGCTCCGGTTCTTGCCTTCACTGTGGGTCAGCAAACTCTTGAGGCTTCCCGAGCGGTCGTCCGCCCATCAGGACCACGCCTGCTCCTCGCGCTGGAAGCACCACGCGCCCCCGGGGCTAGCCCCGAGGCGCACGCTGAACATGAGGAAGAGGGGAATCCCCCTTTGGGCGGCGCGGATGTCGGGGACGAGCCCAGTCGCCTTCTGGAACTTGCACTGCGCAGGAGTGCGGTCCGTCATGATCTTGTGAGGGAGGCATCGGACGCCCTGAAGCATCTCGAAGTCGAGGTTGCCGAAGTGGATGGGCGTGTTGAGGCCGAGGGTCTGCTTCTGGCGAAGGGTTGGTGCCAGCTGAGGGCCGTCATCAACCTGAGCCAGCTGCAGCACGAAACCACCCTAAGAAAGGCGGAAGCGTCAGCTGCCGTGGCTCAGGAGGCTTGCGACTGTGCCCTGGAGGAGGCCCGAGACGCTGAGCGCCGCTGCGTGGCCGCCGAGGAGCGTTAGCGTGAGCTTGAAGCCTCGAACGCCACGCTCGAGCGCCAGGTTCGGGCGCGAAGGGCTGCCCTTGCCGCACCTATGGTTGATGATGATAGCCCGGCAGGCCTCTCGGCGCGGGAGGAGGCGCTGGCACTTGAGGCGATGGAGCTGAACATGGAGCACGAACGCCTGGAGATGATGGAGCGCCAGATAGCCGAAGCCGAGGGCAACCTTGATGATCGCGAGGTTGTCGCGAAGAAGGCTGGCAAGGAGGCGGAGCGTCTCCGGAAGGATTACCGCGAGAAGCTGGGGCTTCACGGGACTCGCTTTGCTGACAAGCGCAAGGAGCTTCAGAAGGAGATCACGGCTCTTAAGAGCAAACTGGCAGATGTCGAGCGTCGTCTACAGGTGTCGGAGAAGGCTCGCATTGCAGCCGTGCGTCGCGAACGAGCGTCGAAGAAGGCATGTGTCGAGGCGGAACGCCACGAGCGGGCGTCAGAGGAGGCTCACGCCACTGCCAGGGCGGAATTGCCCTGCTTTCACAAGCAAGTGGAGGACATTTCCGGCCTCGCGACTCGAACTTCTGAGGAGGCCGCACGAGTCCGCGGGATGCAGCACACCCACTCGGAGATGTTTGAGGCGCTTCGACACCAGGCTGGCCGGGTCCTAGGAGAACTTCTTGGCTCGGGGCTCGCCGGCCTTCTGGTTAATGATGACGCCGGGTATCTCGGGTTCTTTACCAGGGTGGTGGAGTGTCTTGAAGGTGGGTCAGGAAGGCTCGGCCGCTCATCGAGGAGCAAAGCCGCGGCCTCCTGAGTAGCGCGGTCTCCCGCATCTTCGGCAACTTGCACCGTCTTGACCCTCATACAGACTTCGAGGCCCTGCTGGAGCCTGCGCCTGAGGTGGTCTCCGGCCCCTTGGAGAATTGGGTGAGCGACCACATGGACGCGTTGGTGACAGAGCTCGTTCCAGCCATCGATGACGCGCCGGTGCTTGAGGGGAGCGACACCGACAGTTCCGGCGAAGACGTCGATGCTTAGTCCAGTTCCTGCTGTAAATTTGTTTTTGGTTGTGGCTCCAGAGCCGGGTGAGATGGGTGTCACAAGGCTTAAACTCTTGATGATGTAATTGAACACCGTAAGGATAGATTTTTAGGCACTCCCTTGCTTGTCCCTAAGGCTATGGCCTCAAGCCCTTGTTGCGTGTCAGGAAGGAGCGTCTGCCGACCTCGTCCAGGTGCGCCTCGCAAGACCTGCTGTGAGCGCAAGAGTGGTTGGCGGTCCAGCCGCAGATCAGACAGAACGTGCGCCCACTCCCCGGTCGCTGCTCGCAAGGAGCGACGGGGCAGGGTCGCGAACGTAGCCCTGCTCGGCCGAGCAAGACAAAAAACAGACTGGCGAAGGAAACACGGCGGAAATCGCAAAACACACACAAAAATTCTCCCCTTCATTCAAGAAACGAGTCGCGCGGTTGCGGGATCGGCTTGAAAAAGCAGATACAAAGGGGGCGAATGCGAATGGCAAAAAGGAGGGGCCGCGTCCGGCCCCTGAGCAGGTCTTCGGTCTTCTCCCCTGTGCGGAGCATTGGTCTAGCACCGGCGGGTGTGGGCATAGCCATTGGAGGGCAGTGTCGACGGCCAGCGCGAGCATGGTGCATCCACTCGGCCTGGGAGGGAGCCGCCGAGGTCATAGGGCGACGCTCCAGAGACTCCGGGGCGTGTATAGCCCCACTCATTATTACGTGAGAGTGTCACAAGCAGAGATCTTTTGACGTGCCCGCCCCTTCGCTCCCTCATGAACTCACCCGAAGGCGGCATTCATGAGGTGGGACACTGCGCATGATGGGGGGATGGGACCTTGGCCATATTCCCCCCTGCCGAGCACCAGGCGCACCGCTCACGCGATCACCGAGCGCGCTTCGCCCCTGGGGGCTAACGTCGTCCAGAGACGCGGCGTCCTGAAGTGGGAGGGGACCCCGCCCTACCAACGCTCCTAATGGCCCCTGAGCCCTTCCTGATCAGGGTCAGGCCCAGCGGGTACGAGATTTCATGAGCAGGGGGACGGAGCCACAGTCTTGGGTCCTCCTAGTGGGCGTAGGACGGGCTACTGTACCACCTCCAGACGCACCCTCCGCAGCCCGAGGGATGTTACGCCGAGAGGTGCGGTGCCTTGAGGCTGAACGGAGGGGGAGAAGGCCCCTCCCCGCACGCATCATACCCGCCGCCGGCGAGCCCCTGGTGAAATCCAGGGCGGGCTCATGCGCGACGGGTCACGCGCGGGGGGACGAGGGCCCGACCCGGGCCTTCCCTTCCCTTACTGTCTTGACGTGGCAGCCAGAGTACTTCCCCGGCCTGCCGAGGCTCGGGGCCAGAGACACCGTGGTAGGGCTGCCGTTGGCCCGAGGCCTACGGCTAGTGCCGCGAGTGCTGGCCTCCGCAGGCACCAGCGTGTTTCATTCGCGCTCCATGGCCGTCGGCGATGACGGAGAAGGGTTGAGGACCAAGAGCGGGGGGTCTGCCTCCCGACCTTGCGCTCCTGAGCCCCCGGGCGTTAGCGCCTGATCGCACCTGGCGTTCGGCGTAGTCCCGGGGTCGCCTCCTGATGGCTCCTCGACGGGAGCGGTACATTAGTACAAAGGGCTTCGAGGCAGAGGGGCGCCATCATACGCAGGGTTCAGGGGATCATACCCCATGTCGCCCTCGTAGGTCGCCATTGGTCTTGACCATACGGGCGACCGGGTGCGGCTGGGGCGGCACCCGGTCCCCGACGTCGTCGTGTGGAAGCAGAGTGGCTCAGCTCCGGTGCTGGTGGCGTCGAGGAGCTCGGCCACCCTCAGGAGTAGAGCGTCGTGGACGCTATCGAGCAACTGGCACCTTAGCAGTTCCCTCGCCACCAGTAGTGCGGCCTTCATGTTCACCATTTTGCACCAGTCCTGTGAGCTCACTGCCGCGTGCTCGGCGGCCCGCGCCGCCGCGCGGCCTTAGCGTCGAGTGGGCGGTGGGTGCTGCCGGTCCCCCGGTGGCGGGTCGATGATGCTCATCATGCCGTCGGCCCCAATTAACGACGGGTGGCGGCGAGTCCCGCGGCCGAAGGGCGATGCCTGAGCGGCGCGGATGCCGCGGGCTTCCGCACTTGTCTGATGCACCTTTGCCATCGTGGTCACGACTTGTTGAAGCTGGGCGATGCGGGGCCGATGGAAGAGAGCTGGACGAGGTCGTCGGAGAGGCGAGATCTTGACACGCCCCCTACCTGGCACACCAAATGTCGGATTCAGGGCTCCGCAAAACCCTAGAAGTTCGAACACAGGGGCGTGAACGAAGATCTCTCCCACTCATGTCTACCTAGCGCCTCGCCCTCGTCGATGAAGAGATTCAAGCAAACAAAAAATAGAGCACACAAGAGTTTATCCAGGTTTGGGCCACCGTGTGGTGTAAGACCCTACTAACTGCTTTGGTAGATTAGCCTCGGGCGAGCTGGAATATGAGCTAGTACAATGGTTCCCAAGCTCAGCAGGTGAGCTCAGGAGGGTCAGGAGGCAAGTGTTCCTGCTCCTTGTGTGGTGGCAGAGTGTGTCGATCGATCCCCCTTTACAGTGGGAATCCTAGCTACTTATACAGGCGGCCACGGTCCTCTTCCTCCAAAATGTTTAGGCGGGAAGGGATCCCACAACGGCCATTTTTGAGCGATAACACAAGGACGTTCCTACCCTGACAAAAGCAGTCTTTTCCTGCAAAAGGACCAGGCGGTGACGCAGTGGTGGGCTTGACGGTGACATCCTCCTTATCGTCCTTGTGGTCTTCGGTCTTGTTGCACCAATGGGGAAATCTTTGCCCCGCTCCTCAGGAACTGGTGGCCGTGCTGTCCCCCTTGCACCGAAATGGTAACTGCGCCGCTAGCGAGCGATGGCACCCGCTGGCGCGGTGCATCACTGCTAACATCACTGCCTCCTCCTGAGGCAGGCTTGGCCTTGGATTCTTCGCCCCTCCGGAGCACCTTGCTAAGGCCGCTCCTGAGGGGGTCTTGACGTTGTTCTCCTCGTGAGGCTTAGCTCCCTCGCGAGGGTCTTGGGCAGCTGGTTGATCAGCTGGGCCGTACCATGCCGTAGCAGGAGCGCATCGCGGCCTGCAGATAGGCAAGTCTGGGTACCCTGGTTCCCAGTACGCCGACAACAGTAAAATAACTGCATCATCATGAATAAGAAAAAACCTAGACTATACAATAAAGAAATTACGGCATATTACATCCACTGGGCATCAAAGTTCACCACTATGATAATAAAGCACAAGCAGACGGCAGATTACATACACGGGGCATCAAAGATCGCCACCGGTGCAACTAAACACACCGACAAATAATATACAAAACCGATAGCACTTCAATAGACTTCAAGAAAGGTTAGCCTTGCTGGGGAGCTGCAGCGCAAGCAGCTGAGCAAGCTGACAAGACTGTGCTTGTTTAACACTTATATCCTCCTCACTCTGAAAGATAAACAAGCACACAGATGACAGGTTTTGCATATAAAAGTATCAGTGCTGACAATTCATCACATTTCTTACTAACGAATAAAGTGACACAGTTTAAAATTGCATTAACACAATATGGTATTGTTCAGGTCAAGACATGGCAGGAAATGACATTGTGAAGGAGTTGGCAGCTTCACGACACCACTCGATTACAGATCAAGAACTCATTAGTATCAATAGTTAGTGTGCTGTCAATTTATCCCATTTCAGATTGGCAAATAAAGAGACGGTTTAAATAATAGTAGAATGATACCACATTGTTCATAGTTAAGACATTGCAGAATATGACATTGTGCTTTAGTGGGTAGGTTCACCACACCACTGGATTACGGATCAAGTACAGAAGCATATATGAAGTGCAAAAGAATATCACTTGCTCTGTATAGTTTAATTTACATGGTATGAAGAAGGAACTTGGTTGTACAACTGAAAACTTAAATTGAGAAGGACAAACTTTTGTTTATGAACTACATAATAAACTTTAAACATGCAATTTAATGCAAACACCAAAAATAAACAGCTGTTGCAGTCATGCCTAACCAAATATACACAACAAAGTTTGAAGGCTTGAGAAGGAAAAACTTACATTATTGGTGAAGGCAGGCTCTATAAAGCCCTTGTTCATGCTGATGGGGGGGGGGGATTCAAGAAGTTTACCACATAGTCTTATTCATAAGCATTGCCTTTATTCTACATTTTGTTAAGAGTAAATATAGATGTGAAAATATAAGAAAAAATGGAGAATATTTAAGATAAGATGAAGAGTGATGCTACATAACCAAGTAGCTATAAATGTAAGTACAGCGATACAGGAAAAAGGTACATCCAAGAGCAATGGAGAGCTAAACTTCTTCAGTACCATCGGTGTTATCCAACCTTATGGTAAGAGTAAATATAGATCTTATGTGTAGAAAATGGAGGGCAAAGGAAAATAAGCTGCAGAGTGATGGTAGATGAACAACTACCTGTCAATATAAGTACACTAATAAAGGACAACAGCTACTTACAAGAACAATGCAGAGCTAAAAAATTTCATTGCCATTGGATATATTCTACACTAATGTAACCATTCATACAGATCAGATAATTTGGAGCGAACAATTGATAAGCAAGCTATCATGCATACTGCTGTCACAACCAGGTATGTATGCAAGTACAGTGATACAGGACAACGGGTAGTAACAAGAGCAAAGCAGCGGGCATCATATTTGCGATATCCTGGCGTTCTTTTCAAACCGGAATTCTTTTTCGAGCAGATTTCCTGCAAAAAAGATCCGCTAGGCACATGCGGAAAAGTAGAAGTTCAAATTGTCATGCGATATCATAGATAGTACCTCATCCTCGGAATGAGACCAGTGCATAATAAGGTTTTTCCATTCAATGTCTTCTAAATTTAGCACATGAGACTTCACCAGAAATTCGTTTATAGACTTGCCATCAAAGTGTGATTTCCTCAGGTAACACCAATACTGCTGCAATGCTTCCTTGAGAAGCGCAAGCAAGCTTTGCTCGTCATGACTATCCAGATTAACCCACGCCTACTTACAACAATGTAATGTAAATCATTGATGTGTTCAATCAGCAGAAAACATGAAAATAATCACCATGAATAATAGCAATTACACGTAAGTGGGACAGGAAGATGTGAAAATGGTGTTTGTCTTCATTATAATCTTCCCATGATGGGAATATATGCACGTAGTCCCTAACAACATTGAAAGCATTGTATTTTAAACTAGGAATAACTGGAATGGGGTTCCAATCTGCAGGAATTGGCCGTCTCTGCAGTTGGGATAGGTCTTCGGCCGGTGGACTTGCTGTTCTTTTTGCTGGAGTGGGATTTTTCTGTGGTACGGCTGGTGCTATGACAACTGAAATCGGCATACCTTTTGCTGGAGTGCAGGTCCTGTGTGGTGCGTCTAGTGGTGTGGCCAGTGAAGTATGGGTATAGTCTGCTGGAGTTGGTCCTAAGGTTTATGTCACTGGTTGTACAGCCAATATAAGTGGGGTGCTGTCTGATTTCTCCGGCAGAACCACATTTTTTAACGACTTTGCTGGTGCTCCTTCAGGTTCGGCAATCACCCTCTTCCTTTTTGATGTCTGATGCACAAGAACTGCATTTGAGTGGAAAAACATGGTATGATGACAGATGTAATATGTATTGATAATGGATGGGCATGGCATCTCGACATATATGATGAGTAAACTAAGAAGATGGCGGTGCAACAAAGTAGAAGAAATGCAAGACAACATATGCAAGATACGTGCAATCAATAAAACCTTGCCTAATTAGAACAGGCACCTTGATGGGTGAACAGGACATGCCATCTGCCTTTGACTCCTCGAGGTTAGAATAGTCATTAGGATCATATTCTGAACAAGAATCAACAGGTGGGGAGCGTATGAGTTTCATTGCATCCATAATGGCACTCAATGCCTTGGTGCAAATTTTGTAAGTCATTGCGGTGTTTAGCTTCAAGAGTGGACTGCTGCTAGTGCGACACAAAGCAGCTACACAGATCATAGTGTAGATATAACGGGGAAACCGTAAGCATCAGAGTAAAATCAGCAAAGTGGAACTTGCTGGAATATATGTGCTAGTATTGCAAGTACGGCTAGAAAGGCTTCGGATACCAGCTCTCTTCAACTGAAGGTGCGGTACTATTAAAACCAGTGTAACTCTCAAAGGCGACACAGCTCCCCGCATTTCCTTGCTATTCTTATAGGATTCAAGTGGGCAGGCCACTACAAATCCTATTCCCATGTTTACAAAATCCTACGAATCAAAGAGGCCCGAAGAGTTCAAAGTGTCCATACCAACCGACCGTATAGACTTCTACACTACAAATGTCCCTGCTCATCTTCACTACAAGGAACATACTGTACTACTATCATACTTCCTCCATTCCAAAATATAAGTCTTGGTAGAGATTTCCACTATGGATCACATACAGATGTATCGAGATACATTTTAGAGTGTAGATTCACTCATTTTGCTCCATATGTAGCCCATGGTGGAATCTATACAAAGACTTGTATTTAGGAACGGAGAGAGTACTTATTAAAGAAGAACGGAAGATGGACATGCTAAAGAAGAGCAAGCAGATTTTGGATAATAAAATGTTCGTTGCGCAGTGCCCACACATGATGAACTAGAGCGCATTAAGAAATCAACTCCCTGTTGTCTCTCTATATGTGGTGCACGTGCTTTTTCGAAAGTAAAGTAGGAACATTAGCTGACCAATTAAATGTTATTTGTTTTAGTAATATCAGAATCATATCAGATTCGTACTTGAGCAACAAGTTTGGAATTATGAGTGGCACGTTGTTTAGCTTGATGGATTCAGGAGCAGTGCTAAGCAGGTACGATGATGGTACTGAATATAAAGGCATGTCTGCATGCAAGTCGCGTGACTTTTGTCATTTGGGCCAGTCGACCATTTCAGGCGGTTGGATGAAGATCCTACATTGCTACTTCACGAGCTTGCATTGTATTCCCTCGAAGAGGAAAGGGAGATGCAGCGTAGAAGCGTAAGTATTTCCCTCAGTTTTTGAGATCCAAGGTATCAATCCAGTAGGAGACCACGCGCGAGTCCCTCGCACCTGCACAAACAAATAAGAACATCGCATCCAACGCGATAAGGGGTTGTCAATCCCTTTACGATCACTTACGAAAGTGAGATCTGATAGAGATGATAGTTTGATATTTTTGGTATTTTTGATTATAAGAATAGAAAGTAAAAGCGGAAAAGTAAAGTAGATTGTAGATTGATATGTTGAGAATAGACACGGGGGCCATAGTGTTCTCTAGTGGCTTCTCTCATGATAGCGATATTCAATGGCGGGTAAACAAATTACTGTCGAGCAGTTGATAGAAAAGCGAACAATTATGAGACTATCTAGGCATGATCATTATATATAGGCATCACGTCCGAAAGAAGTAGACCGAAACGATTCTGCATCCACTACTATTACTCCATACATCCACCGCTATCCAGCATGCATCTAGTGTATTAAGCTCATAAGAACGGAGTAATGCCTTAAGCAAAATGACATGATGTAGATGGATAAACTAAAACTTAGTGATATAAACACCATCTTTTTATCCTCGATGGCAACAATACAATACGTGTCTTGCTGCCCCTACTGTCACTGGGAAAGGACACCGAAAGATTGAACCCAAAGCCAAGCACTTCTCCCATTGCAAGAACTATAGATCTAGTAGGCCAAACCAAACCAATAATTTGAAGAGACTTTCAAGGATATTATAATCATACATAAAGAATTCAGAGAAGAGTCAAATATTGTTCATAGATAACCTTGATCATAAACCCACAATTCATCGGATCTCGAGAAACACACCGCAAAAAGAAGATTACATCGAATAGATCTCCTCAAAGACCGAGGAGAACTTTGTATTGAGATCCCAAGAGAGTAAAGAAGCCATCTAGATACTAGCTATGGACCCGAAGGTCTGTGGTAAACTACTCACAACTCATGGTGAGGCGACGATGATGATGTAGAAGCACTCAGTGGTAGATCCCCCCTCCGGCGGAGCTTCGGAACAGGCCCCAAGATGGGATCTCACGGGAACAAAAGGTTGCGGCGGTGGAACTAGGGTTTTCTCTGTTGTTGTGATAGTTTCGGGGTACGTAGGTATAAAGAGGAGGAAGG
The DNA here is from genome assembly GCA_902687465.1 of Secale cereale. NCBI lineage: Eukaryota > Viridiplantae > Streptophyta > Magnoliopsida > Poales > Poaceae > Secale > Secale cereale. The sequence goes on along the minus strand of LR738714.1, from coordinate 573,834,732 downwards.
AGGGAACCGGGGGCCAAATGTGGGGCCCACGAGGTAGGGGGTGCGCCCTATAGGGGGGGGGGGGCGCCCCCACCCTCGTTGGCGCTACGTGTGCCCTACTCCGTGGTTCTCAAGTCTCCTGTGCGTGATTTTCTCCAAAAATATCTCTCCCGAAGGTTTCATTCCGTTTGGACTCCATTTGATATTCCTTTTATGTAAAACCCTAAAATAGACAAAAAAACAACAATCTGGACAGGGCCTTTGGGTTAGTAGGTTAGTCCCAAAAATAATATAAAGTGTATAACCAAGCCCATTAAACATCCAAAACATCATAAATAATAGCGTGGAACAATAAAAAATTATAGATACGTTGGAGACGTATCAAGCATCCTCAAGCTTAATTCTTGCTCGTCCTCGAGCAGGTAAATGATAAAAACAAAATTTTTGATGTGGAATGCTAACCAACACAGTTTTTCAATGTAATTCTCTTAATTGTGGCATGAATGTTCAGATCTGAAAGATTCAAGACAAAAGTCTATATTGACATAAGAAATAATAATACTTCAAGCATACTAACAAAGCAATCATGTCTTCTCAAAATACTATGGCTAAAGAAAGTTATCCCTACAAAATCATATAGTCTGGCTATGCTCCCTCTTCATCACACAAAATATTCATATCATGCACAACCCCGATTTCCGCCAAACACTTGTTTTCATACTCTATTCTTTCAAACCTTTCAACTTTCACGCAATACATGAGCGTGAGCCATGGACATGGCACTATGTGGAATAGAGAGGTGGTTGTGGAGAAGACAAAAAGGAGGGAGATAGTCTCACATCGACAAAGCATATCAACGGGCTATGGAGATTCCCATCAATAGATATCAATGTGAGTGACTAGGGATTGCCATGCAACGGATGCACTAGAGCTAAATATGCATGAAAAGCTCAACAAAAGAAACTTGTGGGTGTGCATTCAACTTACTTGCTCATGAAGACCTAGGGCATTTGAGGAAGCCCATCATTGCAATGTACAAGCCAAGTTTTATAATGAAAATTCCCACTAGTATATGAAAGTGACTAAACATGAGACTCTCTATCTTGAAGAACATGGTGCTACTTTGAAGCACAAGTGTGGAAAAAGATAGTAGCAATTGTCCCCTTTTTTTCTTTTTTTTTCTTTTTTTGGGCCTTTCTTTTTTTTCTTTGGCCTTTCCTTCTTTTTTTCTTTTTTTGGAGGGGCTTTTTTGATTTAGCCTTTCCTCACATGGGACAATGCTCTAATAATGATGATCATCACACTTTCATTGAATTACAACTCGATATTACAACTCGATACTAGAACAAAGTATGACTCTATATGAATGCCTCCGGCGGTGTACCGGGATGTGCAATGAATCAAGAGTGACATGTATGAAAAATTATGCATGGTGGCTTTGCCACAAATACGATGTCAACTACATGATCATGCATGGCAATATGACAATATGATGCGTGTCATATGAACGGAACGGTGGAAAGTTGCATGGCAATATATCTCGGAATGGCTATGGAAATGCCATGATAGGTAGGTTTGGTGGCTGTTTTGAGCAATATATTTGGTGGCTGTTTTGAGGAAGGATATATAGTGGGTGTATGGTATCGGCGAAAGTTGCGCGGTACAAGAGACGCTAGCAATGGTGGAAGGGTGAGAGTGTGTATAATCCATGGACTCAACATTAGTCATAAGAACTCATATACTTATTGCAAAAATCTACGAGTCATCACAACTAAGCAATCAACGCATGCTCCTAGGGGGGAGGTTGGTAGGAGTTAACCATCACGCGCCCCCGACCCCCACACAAAGGTTGACACTTTACAAATACCTCATGCTCTAACTTCGTCAAATAGCGGTTCACCATACGTGCATGCTATGCGAATCACTAACCTTAACACAAGCATTTCTCATTTTCATAATAACTCCATTAGCATGACTCTAATATCATTATCCTCATATCTCAAAACAATTATCAAGCATCCAACTTCTCATCATATTCAATGCACTTAGCCTGAAACTTTTTACTACATTGATATTGGATGTCTATCATGTGAAGACTAGTTTTATAGCCTAAGCACATTACCATGCTATTTTAATAGACTCTCAAATGGATATAAGTGAATCGTGAGAGATCAACAATTTCTTCAAAATATTATCACCACCGTGCTCTAAAAGATATAAGTGAAGCACTAGAGCAAACACTATTCAACTCAAAAGATATAAGTGAAGCACATAGAGTGTTCTATCGATTCCTAGGCCATATTTAACTCTCTCAAATAGGTGTGTCCAGCAAGTATAATTGTGGCAAACTAACAAGCAAAGACTCAAATTATACAAGACGCTCCAAGTGAAACACATACCATGTGGTGAATAAAAATATAGCTCCGAGTATAGTTACCGATGGATGAAGACGAAAGAGGGGATGCTTTCCCCGGGCATCCCCAAGCTTAGGCTTTTGGTTGTCCTTGAATTTTTACTTGGGGTGCCTTGGGCATCCCCAAGCTTAGGCTCTTGCCACTCTTTGTTCCATAGTCCATCAAAGCAATACTCAAAACTTGAAAACTTCACAACACAAAACTTAGACAAAAATCTCGTGAGCTCCGTTAGTATAAGAAAGCAAACCACTACTCAAAGGTACTGCAATGAATTCATTCTTTGTTTATATTGGTGTTAAACCTACTGTATTACAACTTCTCTATGATTCATACTTCCCAATACTACTCATAGATGCATTGAAATAAGCAAACAACACACGAAAAACAGAACAGTCTGTAGTAATCTGCAGTTTTCGCATACTTCTGTAACTCCAAAAAAATCAAACTAAATTTGTAAACTTGAGGCATTTGTCTATTAATCATCTTCAAAAAGAATCAACTAAATAGCACATTCCAGTAAAATCTGGTGACCATTCTAGCAAGCGCTAACGATTCTATTTTTCACAGCAAGATCATATAAACTTCACACAAGTCTTCCCAAAGGTTCTACTTGGCACAAACACTAATTAAAACATAAAACCACATCTAAACAGAAGCTAGATGCAATATTTATTCCTAAACAGAAGCAAAAAATAATATAAAATTGGGTTTCCTCCCAACAAGCGCTATCGTTTTACGCCCCTAGCTAGGCACGATACATGGATAGATCTAGGTATTGCCATCTTTGGAAGGCAATCCATAAGTGGCTCTCATAATAGATTCATATGGTAATTTGATTTTCTTTCTAGGAAAGTGTTCCATGCCTTTCCTTAATGAAAATTGGAATCTAATATTTCCTTCCTTCATATCAATAATTGCACCAATCGTTCTAAGGAAAGGTCTACCATGAATAATAGGACATGAAGGGTTGCAATCTAAATCAAGAACAATGAAATCTACAGGCACATAATTCCTATTGGCAACAATAAGAACATCATTAATCCTTCCCATAGGTTTCTTAATAGTGGAGTCCGCAAGATGCAAATTCAAAGAACAATCATCAAGCTCATGGAATCCTAGCAAATCACACAAAGTTTTCGGGATAGTGGAGACACTTGCACCCAAATCACACAAAGCATAGCATTCATGATCTTTAATTTTTATTTTGATAGTAGGTTCCCACTCATCGTAAAGCTTACTAGGGATAGAAACTTCTAACTCAAGTTTTTCTTCGTAAGATTGCATCAAAGCATCAACTATGTGTTTGGTAAAAGCTTTATTTTGACTATAAGCATGCGAAGAGTTTAGTACGGATTGCAACAAGGAAATACAATCAATAAAAGAGCAATTATCATAATTGAATTCCTTGAAATCCAAAATAGTGTGTTCATCACTATGCAAAGTTTTAATCTCTTCACCCCCACATTTAACAATTTTAGCATCAAGATCTAAAAACTCCGAATCATTGGGACACCTTAAAATAGAATCATCTCCAATCCTATATTCATCAAGATTTATACTAGAAAACAAGGATCTAATAGGAGACACATCAATAACTTTCAGATCTTCATCTTTATTTTCATGATAACTAGAAGAACATGCTTTTATATAATTCTCTCTTTTAGCACGCATCCTAGCAGTTCTTTCTTTGCATTCATCAATGGAAATTCTCATGGCTTTGAGAGACTCATTGATATCATGCTTAGGTGGGATAGATCTAAGTTTCAAAAAATCAACATCAAGAGTAATTCTGTCCACACTTCTAGCCAATTCATCAATCTTACGCAATTTTTCTTCAAGCAAAGCATTGAAATTCTTTTGCGAAATCATAAACTCTTTAACAATAGTTTCAAATCCAGAAGGCATCTTTCCATAAGAGTTGTTGTAGGAATTAACATAATTATTAGAGGAATTACTAGGAAAAGGCCTAGGATTAAAGTTCCCTCTATAAGCATTGTTACCACAATTATTCCTACCAACAAAATTCACATCCAAAGATTCATTGTTATTTTCAATCAAACTGGACAGAGGCATATCATTAGGATCAGAAGAGGCACTCTTAGCAGCAAATAATTTCATCAGTTCATCCATCTTTCCACTCAAAACACTAATTTCGTCAATAGCATGCACTTTTTTACTAGTAGATCTTTCGGTGTGCCATTGAGAATAATTAACCATAATATTATCTAGGAGTTTTGTAGCTTCTCCTAAGGTAGTTTCCATGAAAGTGCCTCCTGCGGCCGAATGTAAAAGATTTCTAGAAGCAAAATTTAAGTCAGCATAAAAGTTTTGAATAATCATCCATAAGTTCAAACCATGTGTAGGGCAATTACGTATCATTAATTTCATTCTCTCCCAAGCTGGTGCAACATGCTCATGATCTAGTTACTTAAAATTTATAATATCGTTTCTAAGAGAGATGATCTTAGCATGAGGGAAATACTTAGAGATAAAAGCATCTTTGCACTTATTCCACGAATCAATACTATTTCTAGGCAAAGAGGAAAATCAAGTTTTAGCACGATCTCTAAGTGAAAACGGAAATAACTTCAATTTAACAATATCGTTATCCATATCCCTTTTCTTTTGCATATCACATAAATCAACAAAGTTGTTTAGATGGGTAGCGGCATCTTGGCCGGAAAATTGATCTTTCATGACAAGATTCAACAGAGCAGCATTAATCTCACAAGATTCAGCATCGGTAATAGGAGCAATCGGAGTGCTAATAAAATCATTATTGTTGGTATTGGAAAAGTCACACAATTTGGTATTGTTCTGAGCCATAGTGACAAGCAAGCAATCCAGCACACACAAGCAAACAAGAGGCAAGTGAACGATAAACACACGGCAAAAGAAGGGCAAATAAAACGACAAGGGTGAAGTGGGGGAGAGGAAAATGAGAGGCAAATAATGTAATGCAAAGGATACGGGTTTGTGATACGTACTTGGTATATGACTTTTGCGTAAGCCTCCCTGGCAAAGGTGCCAGAAATTCTTCTTGCTACTTCTCGAGCTTGCGTTGTATTCCCTCGAAGAGGAAAGGGAGATGCAGCACAGTAGCGTAAGTATTTCCCTCCGTTTTTGAGAACCAAGGTATCAATCCAGTAGGAGACCACGCGCGAGTCCCTCGCACCTGCACAAACAAATAAGAACTTCGCAGCCAACGCGATAAGGGGTTGTCAATCCCTTTACGGTCATTTACGAAAGTGAGATATGATACAAATGATAGTTTGATATTTTTGGTATTTTTTATTATAAGAACAGAATGTAAAAGCGGAAAAGTATAGTAGATTGTAGATTGATATGTTGAGAATAGACCCGGGGGCCATAGTGTTCTCTAGTGGCTTCTCTCAAGATAGCAATATTCTGCGACGGGTAAACAAATTACTGTCGAGCAATTGATAGAAAAGAGAATAATTACGAGACTATCTAGGCATGATCATTATATATAGGCATCACGCCCGAGACAAGTAGACCGAAATGATTCTGCATCTACTACTATTACTCCACACATCGGCCGCTATCTAGCATGCATCTAGTGTATTAAGCTCATAAGAACGGAGTAACGCCTTAAGCAAGATGACATGATGTAGAGGGATAAACTCAAACTTAGTGCTATAAACCCCATCTTTTTATCCTCGATGGCAACAATACAATACGTGCCTTACTGCCCCAATTGTCACTGGGAAAGGACACCGCAATATTGAACCCAAAGCCAAGCACTTCTCCCATTGCAAGAACTATAGATCTAGTAGGCCAAACCAAACCAATAATTCGAAGAGACTTGCAAGGATATTATAATCATACATAAAGAGTTCAGAGAAGAACAAAATATTTCTCATAGATAATCTTGATCCTAAACCCACAATTCATCGGATCTCGACAAACACACCGCAAAAAGAGATTGCATCGAATAGATCTCCTCAAAGACCGAGGAGAACTTTGTATTGAGATCCAAAGAAAGAGAAGAAGCCATCTAGATACTTGCTATGGACCCGAAGGTCTGTGGTAAACTACTCACAACTCATGGTGAGGCGATGATGATGATGTCGAAGCACTCCGTGGTAGATCCCCCTCCGGCGGAGCTTCGGAACAGGCCCCAAGATGGGATCTCACGGGAACAGAAGGTTGCGGCGGTGGAACTAGGGTTTTCTCTGTTGTTCTGATAGTTTCGGGGTACGTAGGTATATATAGGAGGAAGGAGGGCACCGGGGGCCAAACGTGGGGCCCACGAGGCAGGGGCGCGCCCTATAGGGGGTGGCGCCCCCACCCTCGTGGGCGCCACGTGTACCCTACTCAGTGGTTCTCATGTCTCCCGTGCGTGATTTTCTCCAAAAATATCTCTCCCAAAGGTTTCATTCCGTTTGGACTCCGTTTGATATTTCTTTTCTTTAAAACCCTGAAATAGGCAAAAAACAACAATCTGGACTGGGCCTTTGGGTTAGTAGGTTAGTCCTAAAAATAATATAAAAGTGTATAACCAAGCCCATTAAACATCCAAATTTCCTACATCACAGCAATATTAGTCGGTTGGGGATAGGATGGTAATCTCGCATACACCGAATATTTGTCGACGAGAGTTTGGTTTTGGCGCCCACCATGTATGAATCAGGAAGGGAGTCGATTTCGGCTGAGGACACACTGTGTTTTGGCGCCCACCGTGTATGAATCCAGGTGAGAGGCGGTTATGTCACGTCTGAGTGAAATTACAAACCTACCCCTATCGAAACCTATAGAAATCAAGCAGATAGGCTTTGTGTGGCAGGGATATGCAGTAGTAATTTCCATCTCGCACATTTTGGTTTCGGGCAGTTACTGCGACTTTCCCCGCTTTGTTCAAATTTTGCAGAGTGCACGTTTACCATGCCAACTTAATTCGAGTCCCGTTTGTATTCTATTTTTTTCGAGCGGGATCCACTTTTGATTGGAATAAAATTCTATATACATCATTTTTTATATGTACTTTCAAAAGCACAACAAAGAATTCTGCTCCTTTATATGTATAATATGATTTACAAATACAATGATCTCAAAATCATAAGGTTGAAATCAAAAAATTAAACCAAATTATGTTCTACTAAAATGTATGGATCAGTAATATCTACATATTAAGTAACATAGATGCGCGTGAATTCATATGAGTATGCATGTTTGATAGATCAATTTTGGTTCGAGTATGGATTACACGTATATTCAAATATTTGAATCCCTTTTATGTTCACTCCTTTCATGCCCATCTCTCTTGCATGCATGCTCCTTCATGTAGCTATCACTCTCTTTTCTCCAGCTCACCCGCACGCTCACTTCATGTTTCTCCTATCCTCGCAAACATGGTCTCTCGACGTCTCCCTTGAGAAGTGTCACACTCTCCCTATCATTATACATTACACGGTTTTCATTATCTCTCATGTCTCTACCGTTCTCTCGTATCACTAGGTACCCAAGCTTTCTTTTTCACCGCCACACACACAGTCTCCACTCATCTTTCACTTTGTCTTTCTCTCTATGGGATTCTGTCACACACCCTATATGTCTCTAGATATGAATCATACCACTAAAATTACTCTCTCTCTCTCTCTCTCTCTCTCTCTCTCCTGTAAATACAACATTTGTTGCGGTCTCCTTTTCGTCTCCATCCCAGACTGACATTATTCATTTGTTTACCGATCAGACAAACTCCCGCCCCTCTCTCTCTCTCACACACACAACTCCTGCTTCCACTCCCCTTCATGACTGCCGTCTCTCTCTCTCTCTCACACAAAACTCTTGCTTTCGCACCCCCGACTCGTATTTCTCTCACAAACATTATCGACTAGCCTCTAGATAGGTTTATACACCCGCACACTCGTGCTTCCACTATCGCATACATGTCTCTCTCCCGCTCCTTGTATCTATGTAGATTTTTCTTCCCTTCTTGAGACACGCCCTCTTGATCATGCACACACACACTATCACCTCATTTTAAGCTGATACCTCCCGCACACACACACTCTTTGTGTCTTTGTCACACATGCACTCCCTCCTCCTCCTCTCTCCCTCTCTCTCTCTCACACACACATGGGCTTTTTGCAACAACTAGCAAGATGCCCATGCGTTGCACGGAACATCAAGATGCATTTGTATGAGTAGTTTATCTTGTGGGAGAAAAGGATGAACAAGGGAAGGCCTTATTTGCAAGTGTGGAGAGGGGTGTGGGTATATTTTTGCAAAATTTCCATAGTTTCCTTCTTATCCGTCAGATATAGATCGGACGGCCTATATTGCAGGATGGCAGGCACACGATCATCACCTACTATGCTTTTTATAAGAGTAGGGATAAAAACAGAGTTGGTGATGATGGTGGGCCTGCCATCCTGCAATATAGGCCGTCTGATTTATATCTGACGGATAGGAACAAAACTATGGCAATTTACCCGCACTCCTCTCCACATTTGCAGATAAGGCCTACCCTCGTTCATCCTTTTCTCCCACAAGATCTTGATGTTTCGTTCAACGCATGGGAATCTTGCTAGTAAGAATAGAAATTAGACATATACCACTTCTCAAATCTTGAAACCAACAACATTCCTCCCATATCTCATCAAAACCGCCAAAGGAATATATTTTGAGTGAAACATAACAATTTTTTAGTGATATACGTATTTCAAAACTAGACTTTTTTTCTATCAAATCGGTGAATATGTATTAATCTAGTCAGATCGTGTGGCAACGCATTGGCACATTGCTAGTAGTTATTAGTACAATTTTTTGGACACCAGACAAACAATGGAGTACATATACAAAGAGAAGAGGCGCACGCACGCAGTCGGCCTCTCGCTGTCTCACACACACGAGTGTTACGTAAAGTCAACATTTACAAATAAACCCTAAAACCCTAGGTGCACGATTGCTGCATTCGCGGGTACCGGGTTCGTGGTGGAGTGCACCTTTGTAGGAATAGTTAGCTCGCATGATAATTTGATCCGTAGGAGTTGATGGTCGGGACCACAGGTGAACGACTTGGAGGCGGTGGCTCGCCAGTTGCCACAGATCGAGTAGCCACGTTTAAAATATCGTTTATAGTGGGGTTATGAGTTCTGATTTTCAATGGTGCGTTATAAGTACTAAGTAGTTATTAGTACAAAATCTCCTTGGCGTATGGTTGTATGGGTTTATGTTGCGAGATGTTGAACCTGGTAGTTCTAGGGCAAATACTATGTTTAGATTTAGATGTTGGTTTTCAGTAATGAAAATCGGAAGGGGGAAACCCTTCTTTGATTAGAAGAAAAACTACTACCTCCGTTCTGGTTTACTAGTCCCCATCCTATTTTGGGTCAAAGTTTGTCCATGAATTTTACTTGTAAAATGTGAATGGAAAATGAGATTTTGTCATAAGCAAACAAAAAAGGACTGGAAGGAGTGATTGCTCTCACACGAACGCGACCTCTCATATCGCAGGCATTGAACCGACGCGCTGGCCAAGAGGGCCCCACTCCCTGCATGCCCGGCTGAACACGCCTCTTCGCCGCATGCAACCGGCTTCAGACTGCCTCGCCTGCCTTCATTGAATCCGCGCGTGTGCCGGCAACATGTCCTTCTGCGAGTCGGCCGGCATTTTAGAACACAAAATATGACCAAAATATAATGAATTACGCATGGTCTTGACTTGTTGTGCTTGCACTAGTAGCAGGAACTAGAGGTTTTTCTTTATTCATAACTATCCTCAATTTTTTTTGGCTTTGAAGTAAATCATGGTTGTGGACATTATGTATGAATGTGGAGATATCTATGAACATGACTTTGATGTGGAAGTTGAACTTGGAATGTCGGGCTTGAGCGTGAACTATACCATGTCCAATGCTTCGTCTGTTATTGTTTGGAAAGTAATTGCTCTTATTACATGACCCGAAAAAAATATTTCGTGCCACATCAGTAGATGCACGGACATCACAACAGGCATGCTGACTGGATAAACATTTGAACCTAGCTACTATGAAGGAAATTTTAAATTGACAATAGTTTTAGATAGCAGGAGACGCCTAGCCTGCTCTACCTCAGCTAGCTTATTTCTGGCTTCTTCCATCTCTTCTTTGGCATGGGTGAAGGGAGCATCTGATTGCTCTTCTCGCTTCTTCCGGAACTCAGCTACATTCTCAAGTGCTGCTGCATGCTTTCTTTCAGCCTTTACTAGAGCCACGAGGACATGAACAGCTGACGACTCCACCTGGCTCGTGTGTAATTTAGCATCATCTGGGAATTTGCACCTTGTGTCTAATCCAGCAACATTAGGGAACTGGCACCTTGTGTGTAATCCAGCCTCATTCTAGAAACATGATCTCTAGGTTGACCATACTTCCCTCCTCGCAGGAACTGCATCCGGACATGAATTTACTTCTTTTTTAGATAATTACTCAAAGCAACCCAGATCCATTTAGTAGAAGCCAGATAAACAGAACTGGGAGAAGTGAATTCAAAAGGAAAAATATATAAAACCAGACTACAAGGTGAGAACACCCACTTCCTACATCAAGCTAAAAACGAAAGCATTAGGACGATTAAGACTCTTCTTATGACACATCGAAGAACACGAGGCTTAAGAGACACAGAAACTACAACATATACACATTGAAGAACACGAGTCTAAACGAAAGTAATTGAAAGGGTGTTACTTAGCAAAGCTCGTTTTACATGTTCGGTGCAGCTCCTCTTTAACTTGCCACGCTCCTTGAAGATGTCCCCAATATCCCGTGTTTGGTCTTCATTGCTCCTCTGCATGTTCGCACTCGTGGTTTTAAAATCTCAACATGGCAAGAAAAATATACTACTAGTAATACTTGCGCATCTTGTGGGCAACATTAAAGCACTCGTCTGCCATGATAGAGCATCACCAAAAGAATCGCAACATGCGGCGCTTTAAAAAAGCGTTTACAGTGCTGAAATCGAGAAGTAGGGATAGAGAGTAGAGGATAGTTCTCAGCATAGCTAGATAAAAAAATAGATTATTCAACTACTCCCCGTCGTCCGACTCCTCCTCGGTGATGTCCTCCTCCGACGTCTGACTATAGGCCTGAAGATACCGATCATCGTTGGATTCCCAGGGTGACGCTGCTCCTAGCCTCATGTTGAATTGAGCGTCCGCTTTTCGCCTACGCTTGTCCTCGCGATAGGCGGCTCGCTCCACCCTCCTCTTATCCCTCTCCGCCCTCCTTTGCTCGTAGAACTCGCGCTCATTGACGATGTCCTGCGAGAAAAGTTGGTGCTACAGCGCCATGGCTTCCTCGTCCATCTCGGCGATGCCGAGACGGTACTCCCGCCTCCGGTGGTCGCAACAATCATCGTCGGTGATTAGCCGCGGCAGAGGCGCGAGCTCCAGTGCCCGCTCCCGCGTCGGCACGTTGGGGAAGTTCAATGTTCTATGAGGCCACCGGAGGCGCCACGCCGCCGCGTCGTACGCGCTGGCGGCCTTGTTGGGGGTGTCGAAATTGTCGAGGCCGAGGCACATCCCGCGGAACCGGATCTTGACGGAGAAGCCGCCGGAGGGGCGCGCGCGGACGCCGCGGTATCCCCAAGTTTCCCGGCGACGCGATGGCATGGTGGCGCAGCGGCGGCGAGGCGAGAAAGAGCGGGGAGAGAGCGGTGGCGAGGCACAGAGCGGGGAGAGAGCGGTGGCCAGGCACAGAGTGGTGGGAGGGCGTTGGATTTTATAAAGCGCGCCGGACGCCGCGCGCCAAAACTAGCGCACGACCGACCGCTTTTTCCCGCGCGCGCAATCCTTTCCCAACGTCTCTGCTATCTCTACTCTCTTCTCTACTGTTATATTTATTTTATATTTAATATTTATCTCCACTTCTATACTCTCTATTTTTTTCTCTACGTTTTCCCTAATCTTCTAAAAAACTGAGTTGGTGATGATGGTGTTCCTGCCATCCTGCAATATAGGCCATCCGATTTATATCCGACGGATAGGAAGGAAACTGTGGCAATTTTGCAAAAAGATACCCATACCCCTCTCCGCATTTGCAAATAAGGCATTCCCTCGTTCATCCTTTTCTCCCACAAGATAAACTACTCATACAAATGCATCTTGATGAGTGCAACGCATGGGCATCTTGCTACTTCTAAAAAACTATCCATCATTTGCCACACTACTGGTTGCAGATGAATACCTACCCAAGCACAGTGCGATACAGGAGCGATGCACAATTACAAGCCGATATTCTGTTGGAAAATGGAGGCTATAACCAATTACTTTTACGGGAACAATAGCACCTAGGAAATTTGAAGGGTAGGTATGAACAAAATTGGAACTGCACATGTACTGCTAAGTGATTCAATACACACATTACTACCAATTGAGGAGGAGAACGATGGTCGCGGCGGCCTCTGTGAGTCATGGTCGGCAACGGGAGTCCGTTCATTGTCCACGACGATGGTGCTTCTGCGCTTGGCGTCGGCTTCCAGGAAGCAGATCCGAGATCGTGGAAGACGGTGCCGGGGAAGAGGCTCCGTGTACGACGATGATGGTGGACCGGCTCTAGTGCGGCGTACGAGGTCGTCGATGAGGCAGATGCGCTGCGGTGGACGAGTACGCCGATGTAGAAGGGCAGGAGCACGAAGGCTGCGGTGCCGTGGAGAAGTCTATTATGCGGTGGGGATAGAAAATGGGGAGTATTCAGGTGTACTACTCTGGGTGCCGGGGTGGGGTTGGCTGGGTAGGGTGAACCTGAAGTTACGAAAACAACCCCCTACCAACCATCATCTGTCGGCCTGTTCCGAAGGCTATGATGGTAACTTACCACTGCTCGAATCAGGGTCGCGGGAGATTTTCCCGCCGACCTCAAAATTTTGTGACACTGAACTCCCCGTGTGGCGTGTTGGGTGATTCAGCTAAGGAACTAGCGAGTAGTACTAGTAAACTCTGCATATTAGGTTTGACCGAAGTGAAAGTTTGAGCAAGTTTATAGAAAAATATAAACATTTACCATAACAGATATGTATGTTGTGAAAGTACATTCAATAATGAATCTAATGGTATTTATTTGTTATTGTATATGTTAATATTTTTTGTTATAAACTTTCTGAGAGTTTACAAAACTTGACTTTGACCAATGCTAATACGCAGACATAAATAAAAAACGGAGGGTGTACACATTTGTTTTCCTAGTATGTAGTGAATGAATCATTTGTTGAAATTGTCAAAAAAAATTAGGCTACTGACTTCGAATGTAATGGTCTATACAATTCAATAGTTACAATCATTGTCGAATTCCAAGATGTATACGAGGTCTATAGTACTTAACAACATGCTCAAACTCGCATAATCCTAGTCAAATGACAATCAAAATGCATTTCATAGTTATTACTTTGTAGGATGCAACAAAACCAACAATAACTCTACATCAGCCATAATAAAAGCAACATTTTGAACATCTCCCAATGTGTGAAAGAAACGTGCAGAGAGAGCTTGCGAAGATGGAGCAGATAGGGCGGGAAAGATTGTATGTATGTGGACGAGAGAGTAGGAGACAAATCTAACGAAACGGAGAGAAAGAGAGAGAGATAGCTAGAGAGAGATACATGTGCATCCGGATTCTGTACACGTGGAAGGAGAAGAGACAACATGTTTGATGAGAGAGCTGGAAAAACATGGACGAGAGGGGAAGGATCTCGTGGGTTGAGGGATTAATAAATTTGTGCGGGGGAGAGAGGGATTGGTAATTTTGTGCGAGAAAGAGAGGGAGGGGGGAGGAGTCAGTCAGCCATCGTCACATCATCCTGCTTCCAAATGGCCCCGCATTCTCTAGCGCAGTGTGGTCGTCGTCTTCAATCTCCTCGATGCCCTCTTTGAAGATTGAGGTGTTGTGCATGCTGGGGTGCAGAGAAGCACAAGCGAGAGTGGTCGCCATATAACCTAGGATGGGGATGAATTGTGTGCTCGGGGGAGGGTGTGTGTGTGTGTGCTATGTGCTATGTGTGTGTGTGTATGTGTGTCTCAGATATTGAGAGAAAACAAACCTAAGGAGTGAAATGTGTGTGTATGTGACGGAAAACTACTTGTTAAACAGGGTATTCACGAAGAGATTGTGCGTGCGAGATAGAGAGCGATGTGCGGGCCTTGAGGTGGGTAGGGACTGGGTGAGGGTGTCAAACAGGGTATTCACGAAGAGATTGTGCGTGCGAGATAGAGAGCGATGTGCGGGCCTTGAGGTGGGTAGGGACTGGGTGAGGGTGTCAAAATGTGCGCGTTGATGCATGTGTTACATGCGATCGTGCGAGGGACGGACGAATCGAGAGAGATGGTTGTTGTGTTATGGATGCTCCTCTCTCTCTCTCTCTCACACACGCACACAAGTAAAATGGAAGACCGTTCTCTCATGTATACACAACGTATCGGCATCTGTCTATGTCTCACTCATGCATGATCATTTGCACATTCACACCTCTCTATGTCTCTATCACACGCACACCGTCTCCACATTGCCCTTCCGCCACAACACACATATGGACACATCCACACGTTGTCTCTCAGTCACACACACAAAATCAGTATTTAAAAAAACTAGGGCGCACCTAAAACGTCCAAATCCAAATAAACACGAACTGGAGCTAAATTCAAATATATGGAAAGATTGTAGCGTCAAGAACTTTTCTCGGAAAAAAGTTGAGTAATATTTGGGGATCGTTTTCACACACACAAAAAGGTTCGGTGGATGTCCTTCGAGCGTGACACGGTGACGCACCGTTCGATCGGCCGCGGTTCACGCGCTTGCACATGATTTCGTATCGTGGTTGTGGTAACTAATAAAAGTGCTGCCTAAGTCTAATGTTTACGTGTACTAGTACGGTTTTCTTTTAAGTTTGACCAACCCTATATAAAACTAAACTAATCTCCCATACGCGCACTCATCAATATGCCGCCGCCGCCGTTGCACACGCCGGCGTCCACTTGCTCCGACCAACAATTTCTTGCCCATCACCATCGTGTCGCCGCCAAGCCGAAGGCTCGCCCGCTCACGTCGTCTGCAGTCCCTCCTCGCGATGCCGCCGCGCTGCCAAGCACGCGAGCAGCTGGTGGAGCCGTGTCTATGCACGCAACATACGAAGAGGAGGACGAGCGTGTGCTCTAGCACACCGGCAAGGGGGAACTGGCATGTCATTGTCGTCTCTGCCCGTGCGGAGGAGGCGCGCATGGTGGCTGTCGTGGCGGAAGCCGGTCGCGCGCGCATCGAGCCCGCAAACCGGGTGCGGACGCGGAGTCTACCTTTGAGACTTTGAATGCCACGTGGATCCTGCAATCTAAAGGAGTAATCTGGGTCTGTCGACTCTTGTGAGTCGTTTGATGCAACATGGATGGCTAGAAGGGCTTCTTCAACCTGCGAAATAGATGCACGGTTCATCTTCTCAGCCCGCCACACGCCTAACCGCCTGCCGCCGCCATCGCGCCTCCCCTGAACCGCCTGCCACCGCCATGCTTCCCACCCCCGCCATCCGTTTAACCCTGGGCACGATCCATTTTTTTATGGCGAACTGCATTCCACACCCAACACTCATAAGATAGATCATGGGCACCCTGCCGTCTTCTTCCTTCACTCCATCAAACTTCTTTCACAAATTGACTGACCCAAATTATACTACTAGTACGAACGTATTAACTACAGTAGGAACACGAAGATGCGAGCAGTAGTACCAGTTGCAAGAAGAACAGTAGTAAGACATAGTACTAGTACTACTGTACTTACTAAAGAGTTCAAATATTCAGAAAGAACATAAACATAGTTATGCTGGGGCCTCAGCACAACACACCCTTGAAAATAAACTAAGCAACTAGTCCGCTTGACACTGCAGTAGAACCAGCATGAGCGACGGCACTGCCACCTACTCGGAGTCCGAGTCCACGTCCTCAACTTCGTCCTCGTCCCTCTTCCTCTTCCTCTTCGCCGACGCTTCTTTGCTTGAACCGGACACTGGGCTCTGCTTCTTCATCCAACCCTTGTAGATATTTAAACAAAGGTATGCATCCATTGCTGCGTACATGATGTGATCTTCATCTAATGTCTTTGAATCCCATGCATGATGAAACTCGTGGTGAGGTTTCTTCAGTTTGGCGTACGAACGATCAATCATGGCTGCTGCCAGGGTTAGCATTGAAGGCTAAGAGGAGGACACCAGGCTCTCCTTCTGGAGATCGAAGGGCTGACCTACAATGAGGCCTATCCGACCCAGGATTTCCTTGTCGTTCCTAAAGTCTACAGTAACGAATTTGACTCGGCTGCCCTTGAGGAACTTCATAAATTCCTCGCACTCAACGTCGGCATGGCATATGTGTTAGACCAAGCATAAGTCATGCACGCAAACCTGGATCACGGCGGGCTTCTTCTTCTCTGCCTCCTTCAGTTTCTTCTCGCTTCCCAGGACTGTGGTGTACTCAACATCTAGCCCAGCGACCCACTCATCATTTGAGTTTTCGAACATGCGTTTGAAGTGAGGAACGCATTCTTTCACCGTTGCGGAAGAACGGTCGTAGATGACGTCAAACTCATCACCGGTGATGGTTCTAACCTTGTACTCATAATCGATCATGGAAATTTGGGGCGCCATGGATTTAGAAGGAGGGTTAGGATTGACAGGACGACTGGGAGCGAACTGTTGTAAGGTACTGTACTAGTAGAAGATGGGGACGAGTAGGGCGTGCGAACGGCGTGGGGTTGCTGGCTTGCCCGGTGGATAAACGGCCGCAGGCCCCCAAAGAGTTCTCGAGAACTATGCGGGACCCACTAGATGTCATGTCTACTAGACCCATATCGTAGGCCTGCCGGTATGGCTTCTACCTGTTCGCACGCCATGCCGGCTTGTGTGTAACTTTGATACGTCTCCAATGTATCTATAATTTTTGATTGTTCCATGCTATTATTTATGAAGTCTTGGATGTTTAATGGGCTATATCATTCACTTTTATATCATTTTTGGGATTAACCTACTAAGCCAAAGGCCCAGTCCAGATTGCTGTTTTTTTGCCTATTTCAGGGTTTTGCAGAAAAAGAATATCAAACGGAGTCCAAACGGAATGAAACCTTCGCGAGAGATATTTTTGGAGAAAATCACGCCCAGGAAGCTTGAGAACCACGTCAGAGGATCGAGGAGCCTCCCTCGAGGGTGGGGGGCGCGCCCCCTTTCCAGGGCGCGCCCCTGCCTCGAGGCCTCCTCGTGTGGCCCCCGGTGCCCTCCTTCTTCCTATATAAATCCACGTACCCCAGAAACTCCGTATATAGAGAGAAAACCCTAATTCCACCACCGTAGCTTCTGTTCCTGTGGAGATCCCATCTTGGAGCCTGTTCCGGAGCTCCACCGGAGGGGGATCCATCACGGAGGCCTTCACCATCATCATCATCGCCCTCACCATGAGTTGTGAGTAGTTTACCACAGACCTTCGGGTCCATAGCTAGTATCTAGATGGCTTCTTCTCTCTCTCTGGATCTCAATACAAAGTTCTCCTCGGTCTTCGAGGAGATCTATTCGATGTAATCTCTTTTTGCGGTGTGTTTGTCGAGATCCGATGAATTCCAAGTTTATGATCAAGGTTATCTATGAAAGATATTTGGTTCTTCTCCGAACTTTTTATGTGTGCTCATAATATCCTTGCAAGTCTCTTCGAATTATTGGTTTGGTTTGGCCTACTAGATCTGTAGTTCTTGCAATGGGATAAGTGCTTGGCTTTGGGTTCAATCTTGCGGTGTCCTTTCCTAGTGACAGTAGGGGCAGCAAGGCACGTATTGTATTGTTACCATCGAGGATAAAAAGATGGGGTTTTCATCATATTGCTTGAGTTTATCCCTCTACATCATGTCATCTTGCTTAAGGCGTTACTCTGTTCGTATGAACTCAATACACTAGATGCATGCTGTATAGCGGTCGATGTGTGGAGTAATAGTAGTAGATGCAGGCAGGAGTCGATCTACTTGTATCGGACATGATGCCTATATACAATGATCATGCCTAGATAGTCTCATAATTATTCCCTCTTCTATTAATTGCTTGACAGTAATTTGTTTACCCGCCGTAGAATATCGCTATCATGAGAGAAGCCACTAGAGAAAACTATGGCCCCCGGGTCTATTCTCAACATATCAATCTACATCTACTTTACTTTTACCGCTTTTATTTGATGTTTTATTAAACTAAAAATACCAAAAATATCAACTATCATCTCTATCAGATCTCACTCTCGTAAGTGACCGTAAAGGGATTGACAACCCCTTATCGCGTTGGCTGCGTAGTCCTTATTTGTTTGTGCAGGTGCGAGGGACTGGCGCGTGGTCTCCTACTGGATTGATACCTTGGTTCTCAAAAACTGAGGGAAATACTAACGCTACTGTGCTGCATCTCCCTTTCCTCTTCGAGGGAATACAATGCAAGCTCAAGAGGTAGCAAGAAGAATTTCTAGCGCCGTTGCCGGGGAGGCTCACGCAAAAGTCATATACCAAGTACCTTTCACAAACCCTTATCCTTTGCATTACATTTTTTTGCCTCTCATTTTCCTCTCCCCCACTTCACCTTTGCCGTTTTATTCGCCCTTCTTCCGCCATGTGTTTATCGTTCGCTTGCTTCTTGTTTGCTTGTGTGTGTTGGATTGCTTGCTTGTCACTATGGCTCAGAACAATACCAAATTGTGTGACTTCTCCAATACCAACAACAATGATTTTATTAGCACTCCGATTGCTCCTATTACTAATGCTGAATCTTGTGAGATCAATGCTGCTTTGTTGAATCTTGTCATGAAAGATCAATTCTCCGACCTTCCTAGTGAAGATGCCGCCACCCATCTAAACAACTTTGTTGATTTGTGTGATATGCAAAAGAAAAGGGATACGGATAACAATATTGTTAAATTGAAGTTATTTCCATTTTCACTTAGAGATTGTGCTAAAACTTGGTTCTCCTCTTTGCCTAGAAATAGTATTTTATTCGTGGAATAAGTGCAAAGATGCTTTTATCTCTAAGTATTTCCCACCTGCTAAGATCATCTCTCTTAGAAACGATATTATGAATTTTAAGCAACTAGATCATGAGCATGTTGCACAAGCTTGGGAGAGAATGAAATTGATGATACTTAATTGCCCTACACATGGTTTGAATCTATGGATGATTAATCAGAACTTTTATGCTGGCTTGAATTTTGCTTCTAGAAATCTTTTAGATTCGGCCGCCGGAGGCACTTTCATGGAAACTACCTTAGGAGAAGCTAACAAACTCCTAGATAATATTATGGTTAATTATTCTCAATGGCACACCGAAAGATCTACTAGTAAAAAAGTGCAGGCTATCGAAGAAATTAGTGTTTTGAGTGGAAAGATGGATGAACTTATGAAATTAATTGCCGCTAAGAGTGCTTCTTCTGATCCTAATGATATGCCTTTGTCCACTTTGATTGAGAATAACAATGAATCTTTGGACGTGAATTTTGTTGGTAAGAATAATTTTGGTAACAATGCTTATAGAGGTAATTTCAATCCTAGGCCTTTTCCTAGTAATTCCTCTAATAATTTTAGTAATTCCTACAACAACTCTTATGGAAAGATGCCTTCTGAATTTGAAACTAGTGTTAAAGAGCTTATGATCTCGCAAAAGACTTTCTATGCTATGCTTGAAGAGAAATTGCTTAAGGTTGATGAATTGGCTAGAAGTGCGGATAGAATTTCTCTTGATGTTGATTCTTTGAAACTTAGATCTATCCCACCTAAGCATGATATCAATGAGTCTCTCAAAGCCATGAGAATTTCCATTGACGAATGCAAAGAAAGAACTGCTAGAATGCGTGCTAAAAGAGAGGATTATATTAAATCGTGTTCTTCTAGTTATCATGAAAATAAAGATGAAGATCTGAAAGTTATTGATGTGTCTCCTATTAGATCCTTGTTTTCTAGCATTAATCTTGATGAGAATAGGATTGGAGATGATTCTGCTTTAAGGTGTCCCAATGATTCAGAGTTTTTAGATCTTGATGCTAAAATTGCTAAAAGTGGGAGTGAAGAGATTAAAACTTGGCATAGTGATGAACCCAATATTTTGGATTTCAAGGGATTCAATTATGATAATTGCTCTTTGATTGATTGTATTTCCTTGTTGCAATCCGTGCTAAATTCTCTGCATGCTTATAGTCAAAATAAAGCTTCCACTAAACATATAGTTGATGCTTTGATGCAATCTTATGAAGAAAAACTTGAGTTGGAAGTTTCTATACCTAGAAAACTTTATGATGAGTGGGAACCTACTATCAAAATAAAAATAAAAGATCATGAATGCTATGCTTTGTGTGATTTGGGTGCTAGTGTATCCACTATCCCAAAAACTTTGTGTGATTTGCTAGGGTTCCATGAGCTTGATGGTTGTTCTTTAATTTTGCATCTTGCGGATTCCACTATTAAGAAACCTATGGGAAGAATTAATGATGTTGTTATTGTTGCCAATAGGAATTATGTGCCCGTAGATTTCATTGTTCTTGATATAGATTGCAATCCTTCATGTCCTATTATTCCTGGTAGACCTTTCGTTAGAACGATTGGTGCAATTATTGATATGAAGAAAGGAAATATTAGATTCCAATTTCCGTTAAGGAAAGGCATGGAACACTTTACTAGAAAGAAAATCAAATTACCATATGAATCTATCATGAGAGCCACTTATGGATTGCCTTCCAAAGATGGCAATACCTAGATCTATCTTGTATCGTGCCTAGCTAGGGGCGTAAAACGAATGCGCTTGTTGGGAGGCAACCCAATTTTATGTTTTTTGTTTTTGTTGCTGCTAGGGAATAAATATTGCATCTAGCCTCTGATTAGATGTTGTTTCATGTTTTGTTTAGTGTTTGTGCCAAGTAGAACCTTTGGGAAGACTTGTGTGAAGTTTATATGATCTTGCTGTGAAAAATAGAATCGTTAGCGCTCGCTAAAGTAGTCGTGGGATTTTACTGGAGCATGCTTTTTATTTGATTATTTTTGCAGTTGATTTGTACACAAATTGCGCAAATTTACCAATTTAGTTTGAATTTTTTGGAGTTCCAGAAGTAGGCGAACCCTGCAGATTACTACAGACAGTTCTGTCTTTGACAGATTCTGTTTTTCGGGTGCTGTTTGCTTTTTCCGATGCATCAATGGGTAGTATTGGAGGATATGAACCATAGAGGAATTGGAGTACAGTAGGTTTAACTCCAATATAAACAAATAATGAATTCATTGCTGCACCTTTGAGTAGTGGTTTGCTTTCTTATACTAACGGAGCTCACGATTTTTTTTGTCTAAGTTTTGTGTTGTGAAGTTTTCAAGTTTTGAGTATTGCTTTGATGGACTATGGAACAAGGAGTAGCAAAGGCCTAAGCTGGGGGAAGCCCATGGAACCCCAAGCAAATTCGAGATAATCAAAATCCTAAGCTTGGGGATGCTCGGGAAGGTATCCCCTCTTTCGTCTTCATCCATCGGTAACTATACTTGGAGCTACATTTTTATTCGCAACATGATATGCGTTTTGCTTGGAGTGTCTTGTATAATTTGAGTCTTTGCTTGTTAGTTTTCCAAAATCAACCTTGCTGGACACACCTATTTGAGAGAGTTAAATATGGCCTAGAAATTATTAGAACACTCTATGTGCTTCACTTATATCTTTTGAGTTGAATAGTTTTTGCTCAAGTGCTTCACTTATATCTTTTAGAGCACGGTGGTGATAATATTTTGTAGAAATTTTTGAACTCTCATGCTTCACTTATATTTATTTGAGAGTCTATTAAAACAGCATGGTAATGTTTTTAGTCTAAAGAAACTAGTCCTCACATGATAAACATCCAATGTCAATGTAGTAAAAAAAATTCACACCAAGTGCATTGAATAGAATGAGATGTTGGATGCTTGATAATTGTTTTGAGACATGAGGATAGTGATATTAGAGTCATGCTAGTGGAGTTATTATGAAACTGAGAAATACTTGTGTTAAGGTTAGTGATTCCCGTATCATGCACATATGGTGAACCGCCATGTGACGAAGTTAGAGCATGAGGTATTTGTAGAGTGCCAACCTTTGTGTGGAGGTCGGGGGCACGCGATGGTTAACTCCTACCAACCTCCCCCCTAGGAGCATGCATTGATTGCTTTGTTTTGATGACTCGTAAATTTTCGCAATAAGTATATGAGTTCTTATGACTAATGTTGAGTCCATGGACTATACGCACTCTCACCCTTCCACCATTGCTAGCCTCTCTTGTACCGCGCAACTTTCGCCGGTACCATACACCCACTATATATCCTTCCTCAAAACAGCCACCATATCCTTCCTCCAAACAGCCACCATACCTACCTATCATGGCATTTCCATAGCCATTCCGAGATATATTGCCATGCAACTTTCCACCGTTTCGTTTATATGACACGCATCATATTGTCATATTGCCATGCATGATCATGTAGTTGACATCATAGTTGTGGCAAAGCCACCATGCATAATTTTTCATATATGTCACTCTTGATTCATTGCTCATACTGGTACACCGTAGGAGGCATTCATGTAGAGTCATACTTGTTGTAGTATCGAGTTGTAATTTCGATTTGTAATAAAAAGTGTGATGATCATCATTATTAGAGCATTTTCTCGTGTGAGGAAACAAAAAAAAGAGACAAAGGGCAATAAAAAAAGAGATGGCCCAAAAAAATAGAGAGGGGCTAGTAAAAAAAAAGAGAGGAGAAAGCCCCTCCAAAAAATGAGAGAAAAGAGAGAAGGGACAATTGCTACTATCGTTTTCCACACTTATGCTTCAAAGTAGCACCATGTTCTTCATTGTAGAGAGTCTCATGTTTAGTCACTTTCATATACTAGTGGGAATTTTCATTACTAAACTTTGCTTGTATATTCCAACGATGGGCTTCCTCAAATGCCCTAGGTCTTCGTGAGCAAGCAAGTTGGATGCACACCCACTAGTTTCTTTTGTTGAGCTTTCATTCATATTTAGCTCTAGTGCATCCGTTGCATGTCAATCCCTACTCACTCACATTGATATCTATTGATGAGCATCTCCATAGCCCGTTGATACGCCTAGTCGATGTGAGACTATCTCCCTCCTTTTTGTCTTCTCCACAACCACCTCTATTCCACCCATAGTGATATATCCATGGCTCACGCTCATGTATTGCGTGAAAGTTGAAAGGTTTGAAAAGATAGAGTATGAAAAAAATGCTTGGCTGAAATCGGGGTTGCGCATGATATGAATATTTTGCGTGACGAAGAGGGAGCATAGCCAGACTATATGATTTTGTAGGGATAACTTTCTTTAGCCATAGTATTTTGAGAAGACATGATTGCTTTGTTAGTATTGCTTGAAGTATTGTTATTTCTTATGTCAATATAGACTTTTATCTTGAATCTTTCAGATCTGAACATTCATGCCACAATTAAGAGAATTACATTGAAAAACTATATTGGTTAGCATTCCACATCAAAAATTCTTTCTTTATCATTTACCTACTCGAGGACAAGCAGGAATTAAGCTTGGGAATGCTTGATACGTCTCCAACGTATCTATAATTTTTTATTATTCCATGCTATTATTTATGAAGTCTTGGATGTTTAATGGGCTTTATCATTCACTTTTATATCATTTTTGGGACTAACCTACTAACCCAAAGGCCCAGTCCAGATTGCTGTTTTTTTGCCTATTTCAGGGTTTTGCAGAAAAAGAATATCAAACGGAGTCCAAATGGAATGAAACCTTCGCGAGAGATATTTTTGGAGAAAATCACGCCCAGGAAGCTTGAGAACCACGTCAGAGGATCGAGGAGCCACCCTTGAGGATGGGGGCGCGCGCCCCTTCCCTGGGCACGCCCCCTACCTCGAGGCCTCCTCGTGTGGCCCCCGGTGCCCTCTTTCCTCCTATATAAGTCCACGTACCCCAGAAACTCCGAATATAGAGAGAAAACCCTAATTCCACCGCCGTAGCTTCTGTTCCCGTGGAGACCCCATCTTGGAGCCTGTTCCGGAGCTCCACTGGAGGGGGATCCATCACGGAGGCCTTCACCATCATCATCATCGCCCTCACCATGAGTTGTGTGTAGTTTACCACAGACCTTCGGGTCCATTGCTAGTATCTAGATGGCTTCTTCTCTCTCTCTGGATCTCAATACAAATTTCTCCTTGGTCTTCGAGGATATCTATTCGATGTAATCTCTTTTTGCGGTGTGTTTGTCGAGATCCGATGAATTGTGAGTTTATGATCAAGGTCATCTATGAAAGATATTTGGTTCTTCTCTGAAATTTTTATGTTGCTCATAATATACTTGCAAGTCTCTTCGAATTATTGGTTTGGTTTGGCCTACTAGATCTATAGTTCTTGCAATGGGAGAAGTGCTTGGCTTTGGGTTCAATCTTGCGGTGTCCTTTCCCAGTGACAGTAGGGGCAGCAAGGCACGTATTGTATTGTTGCCATCGAGGATAAAAAGATGGGGTTTTCATCATATTGCTTGAGTTTATCCCTCTACATCATGTCATCTTGCTTAAGGCGTTACTCTGTTCGTATGAACTCAATACACTAGATGCATGCTGGATAGCGGTCGATGCGTGGAGTAATAGTAGTAGATGCAGGCAGGAGTCGGTCTACTTGTCTCGAACGTGATGCCTATATACAATGATCATGCCTAGATAGTCTCATAATTATTCGCTCTTCAATCAATTGTTCGACATTAATTTGTTTACCCTCCGTAGAATATCGCTATCATGAGAGAAGCCACTTGAGAAAGCTATGGCCCCCGGGTCTATTCTCAACATATCAATCTACATCTACTTTACTTTTACCGCTTTTATTTGCTGTTTTATCAAACTAAAAATACCAAAAATATCAACTATCATCTCTATCGGATCTCACTCTCGTAAGTGACCGTAAAGGGATTGACAACCCCTTATCGCATTGGCTGCGAAGTTCTTATTTGTTTGTGCAGGTGCAAGGGACTGGCGCGTGATCTCCTACTGGATTGATACCTTGGTTCTGAAAAATTGAGGGAAATACTTATGCTACTGTGCTGCATCTCCCTTTCCTCTTCGAGGGAATACAAGGCAAGCTCAAGAGGTAGCAAACTTCAATTGATTCCATCAACCGTCGCGCCTCCCACGACCTTCGGCCTATTCGTACGCCATGCCGACTTGTTTGCTATTCCCGTGTGCATGATACTCCCTCGGTTTCTTTTTACTTTGCGCATAACTCATAGCTCGCATACCAAGGAGAGGCCCATTCGAAATTTTCTGGATAAGTTTGCACCTGCTTTTGCGAGGATTATAGTACTAGTCGCATTGAATTCCTCCATGCATGTCACACGTAATCTCTCTCTCCTCCGCTTATGTCTCTGCATGCAAACTAGGAAGTTGCGCCAATTAAGGAGATTAATTGCTAGCAAAGCGGAAAGGCAGGGGAAGGCTGGGAAAAGTGCGCTACTCAAGGGGATCGCGCAGAGCATTTGGGAAAAATGAAAAAAGTTATGCGTAGAGTATAAAGGATCAGAGGGAGTACCAGCTAAGATACCACCATTATGGCCAGCCTTAACCATCGCATGCAATAATTTAGTGCACCTTGAAATATGAACATGTGTGGGGCGTGTATGTTTTTAATGACTTGAGACTATACCTAGCCCAGCATGCAAGATGAGACTTTATGCACCATTCCCCATACCTGGAGGAAGCCCGTTCGTCTCCAAATCTTTTCCTCTCCATGTGTGGAAACAATATGCCTACCAGACTCTCCTTCTCCCTCCGGCGGTCCTACCACTCCACCCGGGATGCTGCTTTCACTTACTTAACTTCAGGTGCATTGGGTCACTGACATATGGGACCAACAGGGGTCTGGCCCACATGTCAGTGATTCAACTGGGCCTGCAGTTAAGTCAGTGCAGCGCAGTCCATATCTTACGTAGGTGTGCCATTGCTCGCTATAAATACTGTGCCTCCCACGACATTCGGAAGAACGTTCACGTTCATCGCTATCTCCTCCCCCTTCCTCTCACGTCGACCACCATGGCATCGCCCCTCCCAAGCCCTAGGCGCCCCTCGCTACACCGCGCGGACGGTCACGCGTCGCCGTTCCGTACCTCGCCGCCATTAGTCGAGGAGGACGCGTTGGTGTTCCGCTCCTCACCACGACGCATCGAGGTGGACGCATCGACGTTCCGTTCCTCGCCACCACTAGTCAAGGAGGATGCGTCGGCGTTCCGCTCCTCACCGCGACGCATCGAGGTGGACGCATCGGCGTTCCCAATCTCGCCAGCACGCGCGTCGGAGGACCCGTCGGCTCCCCGCTACGAGGAGAATGCCGCGCCACCCGCCAAGCCCCCCCAGCCTTGAGGAGCTTTATAAAGAAATGGATGTCGCCTTGTGGGAGGCTTTGCCTCCAGCAGAGCATGCCAAAATAGAGGCGGAGAAGAAGTTCGAGGAAGAGAAGTGCACCGTGGGACAAGCTGCCTCGCAGGCCTATGTCGCGTCCAAGAGAGTTAGGCAATTGGCTCTGTGGCAGAAGGCTCGTGCGAGGCCTGTGAGGGTGGAGGAGGACGCTCGTGCCAAAGCCCTGAGTGCAGTCAGGCCCAAGCGCCTCATCTACGCTTGGCGGTACGTGGACCGGGTGCACGCTTCCAGCCAGGAGGAGTACCTATTGGCGCTGGATCACCACACCGGTGAGATCGCGCTCGCCCGCCGGCAAGCCGCCAATCAGCACCTCGTGAGTTGCGAGGCTGAGGAAGAGATGTTGTGTCGGCGCGCTCGGAAACGACCGCGCACCAGGGCACTCGTGGCGCGCCGCAAGCGCTCCTGCGAGCGCCGTGGCTTTTAGTAGGAGTATAATTTTTGTTTCGTAAGGCGATCTCATTAGTTTTGGGAAGCAAATGATAAATCCCAAATGTTCAGGAATTATTAGCGTCCTTAATTAAGTATGTAAAAGGGAAAGTTTGGAAACCTTGTGTATTCGTATGCATTTTGTAAGTTCGTGCATATACACAAACTTTACTATATACTATCGCACTACACGTCTCTCTCTATATATGCTTGCAGACTGTGCTACTCCCTCCGTCCAGGTCAATAAGTCATCTTCGGTTGTGCACCGTGACCAAGAAAGAGGGAAGACTTATACACCTAGACGGAGGGAGTACTACTATTACTTATGTACGTGCAAATGCACGTTTTAACACTATGTTGCGGCTTTTGTAAAAGTAGAAAAACAGCACTAGTCAAGCTTGTGAAACGCTTCAATGCAAAACAAATGCAAAAATGCTCGTTTGATTGTTTACTTTTAACTTCCTTCTCTGTGGTTATTTCTCTGTCGTACTTTGTACGGAGTATCTCACTGGTCGGAAAGGCATGCAAATTCCCAAACCGTTTCCTACACCCTGTATCGAATTTTTTGCCTAACAAGTTGTGACATGCAATTGGAATTCCAACTTGAGTACTACCCCCTCCGTCTAGGTGTGTAAGTCACCTTACAAAAATCAGATATTCCCAAAACACTTAGGCGCAATGTATTAAATTCCGTCCTCGTTCCCCTCACTGCCTCGTTCATCAGCGAGCAATTTTTTTGGCTGAACCACGCGAGGGAGGAAGTTAATGTGGGAGAGAATGAGCGACCTATGCATGTAGAGAAGGAACATGTTGATTAGGGGAGGGATTGACCCCAGTTTGCATGCACGTCAATGGGCCTGCATGGGTTGGCTGAAACGGCAGCCCTATTAATTAGGGATTCATTGCTAATCTCCGATTGGTTTAGGAGGAAAAAGTGGCGCGGTGATTGGACGGATTTTCGGTCTGATTTTTTGGCCTCTTCCAATCTGCAGTCACCTAGGTCGCGCTGCTCCACCTTAGGTGACTTACACACCTAGATGGAGGGAGTACTACTAGTAGGAGTACCAGGGGCCAGTTCTTTTAGGCTTCTAGATTAGAAATCCCATAACTACTAAGTACCTCTGTCCTGGTTTTTTGGTCCCCATTGTAATCTCTGTCAAATTTTGATCATAAATTTAACTAATGAAATGTTAGTGCATGCCACATGCACTAACATTTTATCAGTTAAATCTTTGGTCAAAATTTAGCACAAATTACAATGATGAGGAATAAACCAGGACGGAGGTATTACTAGTAGTACTAGTTTAGAAGCCCAAATAAATGAGTGAGGCGCCTTAATGTTACTCTCCACTGTGACTAGTCTTATGGGAAAAGCTGGGGAAGCCGCCAAAAGAACTGGCCCTAGGAGTAGTAGCTAGGGATACTAGGAGTAGTAGCTAGGGATCGAGTGTGCGAGATGAACCGGAGAAAGTAAATGCAGAGAAATGAAATGCAAAAAAGACGGAGGGATGTGATGGTTGCTTGTCCGTTTATTTTACCAGGCCACTTATTACTGGGAGTGCTTGGGTTTTGTGATATGACCGCTTTACTGCCGCGCCACGAGCGGGGTGAGACTCCCGTGCAGCGCCGCCCTCTACACTAGTACTACTACACCGGTCGTGGTTTATCCCCCATTGAATTTGACTGAAGATTTAACTGACAAAATGTTAGTGCATGTCAACAAATACAATATCGTTGGATTCGTATTTGAACATAGTTTTCAATTATATAATTTTAGGTGGAATGCATCATCATTTATCGTACTATATATAATGTTACTTCAATTTTTGGTCGTACTAATCTATAGTAAGGTGCCCGTGCGTTGCACGGAAGAGTGAAATGCATTGATCGGGGAGTTTATTTTGACAAAGGATGTGGGGGTCATCTAATGTGTAACGGGTATTGATAGGTTTGTTCGGATATTATTTCATCTGTAGAGCTCACAAACATCTGGGTGAAATAGGTAAAAAAGTATCTTTTGCAAACAAAAGCGTTCAACTGTTCAACCTGCATCCAAAACTTGTGAATAAATAACTCTTATTGTGCATTGCAGGAAATGATCTTCAAGAATTAGTTTTTGAGTATCCATTGTTATACATGTTCGCTACAGATGACATGGCACTTTCTTATAGTCAACAGTTGGCTATACTATTTAAGTATTAACCATGCCCTTATACACCTAGACGGATGGATTAAATCTGGATGACTTGAAGGGGGCGGATATGTAAGAAAGGATTGTTCATAAGTCTTTCACCAGTACTGTAGTAAAAATTCATTCATGGAAGATTCTTGACTAAACCATAAATGGATACAGTTTTATTCATGCGCGATACTCCAATAGATCAAGATCATGCATGGAAGTCTCCACATGCTTAGACAGCGGATTACATTGAGCGAAGACTGATAACCCACAAGTGTAGGGGATTAGTTGTAGCCTCTTTCGATAAATAAGAGTGTCGAACCCAACGAGGAGCTAAAGGCAGAACACATATTCCCTCAAGTTCTATCGACCACCGATACAACTCTATGCACACTTGACGTTTACTTTGCCTAGAACAAGTATGAAACTAGAAGTACTTTGTAGTTTTTGTGGGATAGGTTTGCAAGAATATAAAGAACACGTAAATAAAACTAGGGGCTGTTAAGATAAAGAAACAATAAAGTTAATGATAGCGAGTGTGGAAAAGTGGTGGTAGGAGTTGCGAAATTGCCCCTAAGCAATTGACTATGTTACTAGATCGATAGCAAGTTTTATGTGGGAGAGGCCACTACTAGCATGTCATCCCTTACTTGGAATTCGATGCACTTATGATTGGAACTATTAGCAAGCATCCGCAACTACTAACGTTCATTTAGGTAAAACTCAACCATTGCATTAGGATATATTGGTCCCCCTTCGATCCCGTATGCATCAATTTCTACGCTAGGTTGAAGCTTCTGTCACTCTTGCCCTCCAATACGTAGTCCTATCACCATACAACTAACCCTATGGTGTGATCCACGCGCGCGCTCATATGATGGGCACCAAAGGACAACAACATAACCACAAGCAATTTAAATCAATCATAGCAATTCACTAATCACCGATAGGACAACGATAATCTACTCAGACATCATAGGATGGCAACACGTCATTGGATAATAATACGAAGTGTAAAGCACCATGTTCAAGTAGAGGGTACAACGGGTTGCGGGAGAGTGGACCATTGTAGATAGATGGGGGAAGGTGATGGAGATGTTGGTGAAGATGACGGACGTGTTGGTGTAGATCGTCGTCACACGATGATGGCCCCGGTGGCACTCCGGTGCCACCGGAAGCGAGGGGGGAGAGCCCCCCTCCTTCTTCTTCTTCCTTGGCCTTCTCTCTAGGTGGGAGAAGGGTTTCCCCTCTGGTCCATGGCCTCCATGGCGGCGGAGGGGTGAGAGCCCCTCCGAGATTGGATCTGTCTCTCTGTCTCTCTCTGTTTCTAAGTTTCCAGATTCCATCCCTTCACCGTTTCTTATATTCCCGGAGATCCGTAACTCCGATTGGGCTGATTTTTTGACCCGATTATTATCCGGATATTAATTAGCTTTCTTGCAGCGAAAGAAGGGCATCAACCACCTTACGGTGTGGCCACGAGGGCCTAGGGCACGCCTGCCCCTGGTGGGTGCGCCCCCCTGCCTCGTGGCCTACTCAGGCATCGTCTCATGTTGGTTCCGCTTCCCAAAATTCACATATATTCAAAAAAAAATCCGTCTGTTTTTATTCCGTTTGGACTCCGTTTGATATGGATATTCTGTGAAACAATAAACATGCAACAAACAGGAACTGGCACTGGGCACTTAATCAATATGTTAGTCCCAAAAAATAGTATAAAAAGTTGCCAAAAGTATATGAATGTTGTAGAATATTGGCGTGGAACAATAAAAAATTATAGATACGACGGAGACGTATCAACATACCCAAGCTTAATTCCTGCCCGTCCTCGAGTAGGTAAATGATAAAAAGGTAATTTTTGATGTGGAATGCTACCTAGCATAATCTTGATCATGTAATCTAATCATGGCATGAATATTAAGACACGAGTGATTCGAAGCAATAGTCTATCATTTGAAATAAAAGAATTTAATACTCGGGCATCCCAACAAACAATTAGGTTTTTCAAAATATCAATGCTAAAGAACGTTATCCATACAAAATCATATAGTCTTTTATGCTCCCTCATGCCTATCCCGGTGTCAGCCAAGCAATTGTTTTGATACTTTACTTTTTCAAACCTTTTCAACTCTTCACGCAATACATGAGCGTGAGCCATGGACATAGCACTATGGGTGGAATAGAAGGTGGTAGTAGACAAAAGTAGGGAGAAAGTCTCACATCTACTAGGCATATCAATGGGCAATGGAGATGCCCATCAATAGATATCAATGTGAGTGAGTAGGGATTGCCATGTAATGGATGCACTAGAGCTATAAGTGCGTAAAAGCTCAAAAGAAAACTAGTGGGTGTGCATCAACTTGCTTGCTCATGAAGACCTAGGGCATTTGAGGAAGCCCATCGTTGGAATGTACAAGCCAAGTTCTATAATGAGAATTCCCACTAGTATCTGGAAGTGACAACATAGGAGACTCTCTATCAAGAAGATCATGGTGCTACTTTGAAGCACAAGTGTGGAAAAAATATAGTAGCATTGTCCCCCTTTTTTATTTTTTATTTTTTTCCTTTTTTTGGTCCTTCTTTTTTTATTTGGCCTTTTTTTCTTTTGGCCTTTCTTTTTTTTTCTTTTTTTTCTCAAGGGACAATGCTCTAATAATGATGATCATCACACTTCTATTTACTTAAAACTCGACACTAGAACAAAGATATGACTCTATATGAATGCCTCCGGCGGTGCACCGGGATGTGCAATGGTCTAGCGTAGCAATCACATCAAAAAACAGACAAGCCATGGAAACATCATGCTAACTATCTTACGATCATGCAAGGGAATATGACAATGATGGTGCGTGTCATAATAAACGGAACGGTGGTGTTACATGGCAGTATATCTCGGAATGGCTATGGAAATACCATAATAGGTAGGTATGGTGGCTGTTTTGAGGAAGGTATATGGTGGGTGTATGGTACCGGCGAAAGTTGCGCGGTACAAGAGAGGCTAGCAATGGTGGAAGGGTGAGAGTGCGTATAATCCATGGACTCAACATTAGTCATAAATAACTCACATACTTATTACGAAAAATCTATTAGCCCTCGAAGAAAAAATACTACGACACATTCTCCTAGGGGGGAGGTTGGTAGGAGTTAACCATCGCGCGCCCCCGACCTTCACGCAAAGATAAACAATCAAAATACAATGCGTGCCAATTTGGTTACATAGTTAGGAGACCATACGTGCATGCTTAGGGAATCACAAACCTTAGCACCAATATTTTTACTAGACCACAATCATTCACTAGTACCTCCCACATATTAGCATCTCTATATCACAAAGCTATTGCAAGGAATCAAACATATCATATTCAGCGATCTACAAGTTTATGTAGGATTTTATGACTAGCCATGTGATTGACCAATTCCTGTCAACTCTCTAAATAGATATAAGTGAAGAAAGAGAGTTTTAATTCTTTCTACAAAAGTTATGCTGATGCTCTAACAATTATAAGTGAAGCAAAAGAGCATTCTACAAATGGCGGTTTTCTATGTGAAGAGAAACTGGCAATCCAAACTTCAAATGATATAAGTGAAGCACACGAAGCATTCTATAAAGCCATACTCAAAAGATATAAGTGAAGTGCAAAGAGAATTCTATAAATCAACCAAGGACTATCTCATACCATCATGGTGCATTTATTAAAAGAAAAAGAAAAATCACACGACGCTCCAAGAGTTTACGCATATCATATGAAGGAAACGAATCCGAAAACATACCGATATTTGTTGAAGAAAGATGGGATGCCTTCCGGGCATCCCCAAGCTTAGACTCTTGAGTCTCGTTAAATATTTACATGGGGTGCCTTGGGCATCCCCAAGCTTGAGCTCTTGCCTCTCCTCCTTCTTCTCACATCGAGACATCCTCGGTCTTCGAACACTTCATCCACACAAAACTTAACCAAACTTTTAGTGGCGGGGTTAGTGCATATGATCAATAAAATCCCATCATGTACTGCTCTAACATTATTGTATAATTATAAACAAACATTACCCACTATATGCTATCATAATTCTATGGCCCCAAGTCAAGGAGGCATCAACAAGAATTCAAACATATGCAAATAATGAAGCTATAAAAGCAACTTGTGAAAACAGGACAGTCTGTAGTAATATGAACATTAACCATATTTCTGTAACTCTAAAAATTCTGGAAAAATGAGGAAAAATAAAAAAATATATAGCAAGACTTTGCAAAAGGTTTCAGATCCTTTCGACGTTCCAGTAAAAAAAATGTAAAATCGCGCACTACAGCCAAAGTTTCTGTTTTTCCACCGCACAAACCAACAAGCAGTTTAATCATCCTAAAGGAAACTCTTGGCACATTATTTTTATAATACAATGGAATCGTACAAGGGGATAATTATTTTTGTTGAAAAGTTTCTGTAATCAAGGTTCACAAAGTTTCCATGGGCATGAACAAAGTTCAAGGAGCTCCCCCATTTCAACGGTGCTCGTCCTTCTTACTTTCACTTTTCTTTTTGAAAAAGTTTTAGGTTCCCCTCTTTATTTTTTTTGTTTTTAGACTTTATAAAAGCACACAACAGAAATAAAT
Source organism: Secale cereale (assembly GCA_902687465.1). Lineage (NCBI taxonomy): Eukaryota > Viridiplantae > Streptophyta > Magnoliopsida > Poales > Poaceae > Secale > Secale cereale. The sequence goes on along the minus strand of LR738714.1, from coordinate 573,800,690 downwards.
GACTCTAAAAAACTTTCGGGTTGTCTCCCTGGCAGCGCTTTCTTTAAAGCCATTAAGCTAGGCATATAGTGCTCAAGTAATGGATCCACCCAGACCCCAAGGTATATCAAAGCCAATTTTAATTAGCAATGATTTGGCATTTACTAGTGAGCATAAAGTGATATGTGTCATGCAAAAACGAAGTCTAACTCTCTTCCTATGCATAGGCATGTCATACAAGAACAATTCATGCACATCAAGTAAAGGCAATGCATAGTATAAGCAATTTCTTGCAATTTTATCATGTTGGAAACATAGAGAGGTGGAGACGTAGTTCATCTCTCATAATAATTGCAAGTACGAGCAGCAAGCACATGCATATTATATTCATTAAAATCATCATGTGTACCGGAAAAAGATAACCCATCAATATAATCCTTAATAAGTGCAAACTTCTCCAATATAGTGTAGTTTGGAGAATTCAAAAAGATAATAGGATTATCATGTGTGGGTGCAATAGCAACTATCTCATGTTTAACATAATGAACTATAGCAAGTTCATCTCCATAAGCATAACTCATATTGGCATCTTGGCCACAAGCATAGCAAGCATCATCAAAAAGGTATATTTCAAAAGAATCAATGGGATCATAACAATCATCCTTCGGTAAGCATGAATGGAAATTAAACAATGTATGAGTTGAAGAGTTGCTCTCATTAGAAGGTGGGCACGGGTAGCTAATCCGCTCTTCCTCCTTTTGTTCTTCGCTCTCCTCCTCATCTTTTTCATCCAATGAGCTCACAATGTCATTGATTTCCTCTTCCATAGACTCCTGCAAAATATTAGTCTCTTCTTGGACCGCGGAGGAGTCCTCAATATATAGTTTAACATAGGCATTAGAAGCATAATTATCATAACAATATTCAAATATGGCAAAAATTTCAGATTTGTAAAGAGTAGCATCATACTTTTCAATCAAAGAAGCAATTTCATAAGCACCCTTAAAAGCAACAAATTCTTCAATTTTTTGAACATCATAGTAACTACAAACACCCTTAGCATACGAAGATATGATTCCATTATCACTAAACTCACATTGGTAGGGAAGGTGTTTCGTAGGGTCTTCAGAACAACAAGTAAAATCATAAATTTCACATAAATTCCAAGCATAGCATTACAAACGATGAATTCGATCCAGTAAAAGTTTCCCTTTTTCAGATATGCGGTGTCGCACATAACAAGCATGCTCATCTAAAGATTTTCCCTCAACTAAGCTAGTTGGGGTTTCAGCCCGAGCACATAGGGATCGAAGATGATCCAAGTAATAAGCTTCAGTAGTGTGATAGATTTTGAGTGGTTCTTCAACCATTGGTTCAGTAGGTACCACTATTGTTTTGCTATTTTGTGTTTCCTACCCATAACTAAAGATAGAAAACAACTTAGAACAGCAAATAAAATCTACTTAGTGATAAAGCAAACAAGCACACACGAGAATATTCACCCCACGCTATTGCTCCCCGGCAACAGCGCTAGAAAAAGGTCTTGATAACCAACAAGTGTAGGGGATCGGTTATAACCTCTTTCGATAAGTAAGAGTGTCGAACCCAATGAGGATCTAAAGGCAAAACAAATATTCCCTCAAGTTCTATCGACCACCGATACAACTCTACGCACGCTTGACGTTTACTTTACCAAGAACAAGTATGAAACTAGAAGTACTTTGTAGTTTTTGTGGGATAGGTTTGCAAGAATATAAAGAACACATAAATAAAACTAGGGGCTGTTAAGATAAAGAAACAATAAAGTTAATGATAGCGAGTGTGGAAAAGTGGTGGTAGGAGTTGCGAAATTGCCCCTAAGCAATTGACTATGTTACTAGACCGATAGCAAGTTTTATCTGGGAGAGGCCACTGCTAGCATGTGATCCCTTACTTGGAATTATATGCACTTATGATTGGAACTATTAGCAAGCATCCGCAACTACTAACGTTCATTAAGGTAAAATCCAACCATAGCATTAAGATATATTGGTCCCCGTTCAATCCCGTATGCTTCAATTTCTACGCTAGGTTGAAGCTTCTGTCACTCTTGCCCTCCAGTACATAGTCCTATCAACATACAACTAACCCTATGGTGTGATCCGTGCGCACGGTCATATGATGGACACCAAAGGACAGCAACATAACCACAAGCAATTTAAATCAATCATAGCAATTCACCAATCACCGATAGGACAACGATAATCTACTCGGACATCATAGGATGGCAACACATCATTGGATAATAATATGAAGCATAAAGGACCATGTTCAAGTAGAGGGTTCAACGGGTTGCGGGAGAGTGGACCGTTGTAGATAGATAGGGGAAGGTGATGGAGATGTTGGTGAATATGATGGAGGTGTTGGTGTAGATTGCCGTCACACGATGATGCCCCCGGTGGCACTCTGGTGCCACCGAAAGCGAGGGGGAGAGAGCCTCCCTCCTTCTTCTTCTTCCTTGACCTTCTCCCTAGGTGGGAGAAGGGTTCCCCTCTGGTCCATGGCTTCCAGGGCGGCGGAGGGGCGAGAGCCCCTCCGAGATTGGATATGTCTCTTTGTTTCTGCGTTCCCAGATTCTGTCCCTTCACCGTTTCTTATATTCCCGGACATCCGTAACTCTGATTGGGCTGATTTTTTGACACGATTTTTATCCGGATATTAGCTTTCTTGCGGCGAAAGAAGGGCATCAACCACCTTACGGCATGGCCACAAGGGCCCAGGGCGCGCCCCCTGCCTCGTGGCCCACTCGGGCATCGTCTCATGTTGGTTCCGCTTCCCAAAATTCACATATATTCCAAAAAAAATCTCGACCCGTTTTTTTCCGCTTGGACTCCGCTTGATATGGATATTCTGCGAAACAAAAAACATGCAACAAACAGGAACTGGCATGGGCACTGAATCAATATGTTAGTCCCAAAAAATAGTATAAAAAGTTGCCAAAAATATATGAAAGTTGTAGAATATTGGCATGGAACAATCAATAATTATAGATTCGATGGAGACGTAACAAAGACTAATGATCAACATTTAACTTGATAATGCAGATGTCCAGGTGAACCTCCTTGGAGTCCCCGTGCACATTGTTGGGGGTCAAATAATACCATGCGTCTTTCATAGCGGGAAGGTCCCAGCTCGGTAGAGTCCAAGTCAGCTTGACGTAGCCAGTGTCGCCGCCCATGTACCTCTGAGGGGTAGTAATAGTGAGCATGCACCCGTACATCGGCCTCGTGTCAGTGTCAGCGTCAGCGGTGTCTCCCCTGACACACACTACAGATATGTGGCGGCAGCCTACGCGGGCCTCGCCGGTGCCCACGATCAAGAGGAAGACGCTGCCGTCCTCCTCCGAGATTAGCAGGCGGCGCTGATCCTCCAGTGACTCTGGCATGGTGAACGGGTAGCACGTCTCGTACTTGATGTTCTTCGCCAAGGGCCAGTAGTGATCTGCGAATTATAAAGACTTCAGGCTAATTGTGTTCTTCAACCACTGTCTCGCCTATCTGACAGGTCACTACGCTAAGTGGATAAATCTCCGCGTCCATCGCAGGATCATACATCCTCCATGGTTCTCTGATGCCATTGAACACAAGGGCTTCATTTACGCCGTCGACTCCTTCTATGGATGGACGTATTGCTGGCCTACTCCAGTCATCGCTACAAATGGCTGTTACAGCAGTATATTACTTTCCTATGATATCATGATGGCTTGCTTATATTACTGTCAACATTTACTGAAAAAATATTCATGCTCATAACATGCTGTTCTTAAGATTGACTACATCAAGAGCCCTTTTTCATTTGACTTTAACTTTTTTAGGGTTATTTGACTTCAACTTGATATGATGTTGTAGGCCACCTGGTGTCCCTACCCTTCCTAATCCCAGTCGGCCAACGATTTATGATCGTTCGCACGTACCGAACGTGTTGTTTCGCGGAATACAATCACAGTCACTACAAGGTCTTTCAGCAGGATCCCAGCTTCTTTGGGCCTATAGGAATTTTTGACTGGAGGTTGGTAAGTTGCCTTGGTACACGCTCTCTGTTTGTTGGACTGAATTATCCGATTAACCAGGAGATAACCGACGGCAAGGATCGTGATGGCAGCGTGGTTTTGTTCATCAGGAAATACTGTGTGTACACAGCGTACCATGCGTCTCTGCATGCACCATACCCTGATATGTGCCGCCACACTCTGTAGCCCAAAGTAGGAGAGAGGGTCGCAAGTATCAGACTTCGACCTGCTGGCTGGAGTTTCCCCCGTCAGGCACCCATCTAGTTCAAGCCATCAGCCAATCTCCACAGCTTACTAAATAGTAACGTCTAACTTAGCCAGTTAGTTAGATGCGTACAGTTGTGTAGTAGGATCTTTATTTAGTTTGATGCATACACTTGTTCTTTTTTGGTATCCCTTTTGTAATGATGGCTGATGTTTGGTTTGGAAGAGAGAGCCGCGTCTTCACTCTTCTAGCCTACTTAATGCTTCTATTGCACCCCCAGCCCTAGTTGCTGATGCTGCTGTTTTCAATGTACAATCAGTAGTATATTTCGTCTGTTGGTTGAATAAATGTGTTGTTAGAACGACAAACGCAATGTTTTGGAAGTCGTTGCACGGTTCGATCCTTTAGTGCCCCGTACCATACGCAGCGCATACTATTTTTCATACGGAACACATTTTCCACTTGTTGATAACATGCAGCCCACTGATGAAGGCCCAATAGAGAAGCCCATAATTAACTGGAAGGGAGGCTCTCACATGAATCCGGCCCAGGTACAAGCTCATGGTCCCCTAAACATAAATAAGTAATTCGGAGGAGCAGGCTATAAATTGGGTTGTGCGGTCTCTGTGGCCCGTCTAACAACATGACCAGCCCAGCAGTATTTTCTTTGGGAAAATAGGTAGCCCACAATTTCTTTTTTAAGAATACCCAAGCTAGGCCTATTTGTTTTCTCCGACTTACTGGGCTGCAAATCTTTCAACACGAGGAGGGATGCATTCCGGCCTGGCCAAAGAGTATGGTCAGTGTCCGTTAAAATTAATATCAAAAGGGGTTGAAAATTTCAAATAATTTATAGCAAATGCGATATTAGTTTCTTTTTTTCTTTTTGTTCTTCAGTGATATGTTATACGCATTTCATTGGATTTAACATGACATAGTACTAATTTATTTTTAAATTTGTTTTAGTATGGCTACTAATTTTTGGATTCAAGAATATTTTGTTCCCGAGGAAAAATTTGCGAATTTTCAAAATTTCCCACATAATTTATTTATTTATTTAACCCTGGTACATACCAGAAAATGGGCAGCAATTCTAAAAATGGAAAACGGGCTGCAATAAATTCTATATGAATTAGAAAATGAGTAAACTTATAAAAATAATAGCAAATGGGCCGTACACGCCACAGATTTCGAGGCTGACTTGTTTACGTAAGGCTTTGTCACTCAACACACGATTCTAGCAACAGTGACTGTTGGATGTCCATCCAACGGCCGACGTGCTTCTTCAATCTCTGATCTTCCTGCTCCAGCCACCTAAACTAGCGCCGGCGGGACTGCCTGCTCCCTCCTCTTGTGGCCGTTGTGATGCCGCGTCTGCTTCCCCGACCCACCCTACTCCCTCCGCTGGCCCGGCCGCACGCAATCAACTGCTTCCTTATTACTTGAAAAAATGATTGCTCCCACTCACATCTGGGGCGCACCGGTTGGGAGGCTGACATGTGAGCCTACTAAGTTGATGCGTATGCAAGGCTTGTCAACTTAGTCAACAAACGATTCTAGCAGCAGTAACCATTGGATTTGAATCGAACGGTCCTGCTGCTTCTTCAATCGCTGCTCTTCTTGCACAAGCCGCCCAAACCAGCGCCGATGAGACCGCCTGCTCCTGCCTCCAGTGGCCGACTGTGCTGCCGTTGAGGCCTCATGGCCCCCTACCACTCCAATGCTAGCCAGGCCCTGCGGCGACAGCAGCCTCACACCGCAGCCGAACCAGTGAACCCTCATAGTCCTCTCCGCGTGGGCATCAACTGCCGCGTCTCCCCCGGCTCCACGTCGTCCCCTTCCTAGGCCTCGCCGTCGTCCATCGCCTTGGTGCTCTCAGCGCGGCATAGTCAATGTGGTCAACGACCGACTTCCATCGGAAGAGACTGTACGTGGAGAGGCTGACAGCTAGGTCCACGGCCATAGCCCAGTTTTTTCGTGATTTGCCAAGTAAGTCGGTTTGTCAGCCCGGTTGGGCTGCTAATGTAATGCCCAGGATGGGACTATATCTCTTACGTGTCGAGGCACGACTTAAAGATATAAGCCCATTCTGGAATGATCGCAAGTTTGGTACCTTTGCACATCTCATGTAAAATAGGGATGAAAGAGAAAAGATAGTTGGCTTACACTCGCCACGTCACACAAATTCATTACATGACCAAACATCATTCAAATAAACATCACAACCCATCTAAGGGTAAAGATCCAAATAACAAGATACCAAACATAACATTAAACCACAGGTCTAGATCGAATCCTAGTAGAAGCTCTACTGATCAACCGGATAGTTCACATAGTAACGGCTACGCTCCTCGTCGTACTCCCAGTCTTGCTCAGTGCCATCGCCTGTGTAGCTCACCATCGTACCTGCATCTGGTGTGTTGAAGTAACTGTGAGCCACAGAGGACACAGCAATCCCGTTCCCGGGTAACACGACTATCCCAGCCTTGGGTGTGGAACAAGGCTGAAGAAAGAACAAGAGGTTGCAGCAGCACTAGCACTAGCTTACGTAAAGAGAGCGAGAAGAGAAGGTGCCTTGGTCGAGAGATGATCACGAAGTGATCCTAACTAAAACAAGTCAAACATAACCCCACCGTGTTCACTTCCTGAATCCCTTTCGGAAAATGATCGTCACAGTACTCACGCTGTTAGTGTATTGGAACATGGTGTCAAGTTTTCTACAACCGGATATTAACAAGCTCCCATCTGCCACATAACCGCGGGCACGACTTTCGAAAGTTCATAACCCTGCAGGGGTGTTCCAACTTGGCCCATGACAAGCCCACGATCTGCGGAGTCGCAACTCCAAGGTGGGAAGGCCCGAGTATCCACGGAATCCCGTGCTCAAGATACTCCGACTAAGGTAAGGCTAATCCAGCAAATCCTCCCGGCGTGCCGACACCCTGACAATAGCCGCGCGTATCTAGTCTCAGGCCACGACCGGATGAGACATCCTACAGGTGTATACCAATCCTCGAGTTTCCTCGCGGTGGCCCCGCAGTCCGCTCAGTTCGGACCAACACTCATGAGGAGCACTGGCCCGGGGGTTGTTGATTAAGAACTCGGGTTTGCAAGACCCTATGCAAGTTTCTAGTTATTAGGCAAACAGTACCAATGTTGGGACTTGCTGGAAAAGACTTAGCACTTAGCAGTTTATCGAGGGGGTCCCATAACCCCAACCGTGTGAGGAACGCATAATCAAGGAACATAACACCGGTTTATACGGTTCCTTGCGGTATGAGTGGAACAAAACACCAAGCAAAAGGCTTAGCCTTCCACCCATTACCAATATATAGATGAATTCATTTAATAATTAATATAGTGTGATATCCCAACAAGCTTCAACAAGAAGCAAGAATCTTCAATCTTCTCCTGCAACTAACAATGCTATAAGAGGGGCTGAGCGAAGCCTACGTATAGCCAATCAAGGGTTTGCATAGGTAGGGTGGTTACACAGGTTCATGGTTACAATAGGAGGCTGACAGGAAAACATGGGCATCGAGGCAAAACTATAGATCGAGACTTCTAGCAATAGGCAAAGATAGTAATGTTATCGGGGTTCAGTCATCTTGCCTGAAGAGTTGTCGATGGGATCGTAAGAGGGATCCTCGTTCTCAACCTCGGTAGTAACCTCGTCCTCGTACTCGTACTCGGTCTCAGCTTCCGGCTCTACTCAAACACAAGAACACAAGGCAATGAATCAAACAAGATGCAATGTGCAGAAAAATTACTGGATGCATGACTGATGCACTATGAAAGCAAAACAGATGCACTATGGAAGCACAGAAAGTCTACTTAGGAAGCACAGTGTAATAGCACAACCATATGCATCAAGAAAAATGCTTCAAAACATGATAACAATAGGATATTATGAATCTACATGCAAAATCACACAAGTTTCATATAGGACTTGCTCAAAACGGAGCAACGGGCTAAAAGTTACACCCGAATCAATAAATTGCACAAGCTTAAAATAACAGCCACATAGCAACTTCGGAGCAATAAATAAATAGCCTACATCACTCAAACATCATGGCAATGAGCATGGACATAAACTAGACATATCCTACAGCAAACAATTCCATTGGAGCATCTCCAAAGGAGCCATGGATCAATAGCAACAAGCTTTGACATATTGAACTTGACAACAAAAACCTGATAGCAGTAATTTGTTGCAACTTGGGAGCAAGAGTTAAATATGCTACAGCCACTCAAATAAGCATGTGAGAGCATGAATGGATAGCCAACAATATATACAACAAAGAATCATCAAGAGTCACCCCAAAACTATCATGGATTAGCCTAGAACAACAAGCAAACATGGCATCTGGATATTACAGATTCCAGACTTAGTGAAATTTGTGTTAAAACAGCAGTTTCATCATAGCATCTTTGAGAGCAAGTTTAAGTCGACTCAAAGCATATCAAGACAAGTGGTAAGCACCACAGCAAAGTACACATGATGGGGAGTCCAAAACATCTAAGCATGCATCAAGGGGACAAGCACATCAATAGCAACGAGCTCCTCAACGAGGCATCTCGTAACAATTTTAACGTCATAACAGCCACATAGCACTTTGCAAAGAAGATAAACATGGCAAGATGAAATCTATCATGCAAGCTAAAGCACCCAACATGTAGAGCATTTCATGACGAACACGTGGACATATCATTTGCATCATTTGGATAAACATGCACCAAGTTATCACATTGCAAAGATGGCATGAAAACAACTACTAACAGCAGTTTATAACAAGTAGCACTCTTGCAACAGATATTTAAGCATCTAGATGACGTCAAACATGCATGGCACAATGGAACAAAACGTAGTACAAGTCTCCACGAACATTTTGACATATCATTTGCTCAAATCGGACCATCACACAAAAAGTTATCACCATTGCAAAACAACATCAGACAACTAAAATTCTACAGACTTAGCGAAAAAAACAACCACCTCGGGTCAACGGAGTCAAACAGGCTTCGGGCGCGGCGGATCGGGCGGAGTGGGCTTCGGCCCGCTAGGGGATCCGGCTCAGGCGGTGGGAGCGGACGAACGGGCCGACCCAGTCGGCCCACTAGGTCACGACCGGATCTGGATCGAGGGGCGTCTCCCCGATCCCTTCGAAGTGGCGGCGGCGATGGAGTTCCCCGAGCTCCCTCGGGAGCTCGCTGGCGGAGAGAGGCAGGGGCCGGCGGGGCCTGGCCGGGCCGGCGGCGCGGGGTCGGCGCGGCGGCGGAGGCCGGGCGGCGCGGGCGGGAGGCGGTGGAGGCGCGGCGGGGCCGGGCCGGGCGGCGCGGCCGGAGATGGAGGAGGGCGGCGGCCGGCGGGGAAGGCGAGGAGGACGCCGGTCCAGCGCGGCGAGGTGGCCGGCGGCGGGGAAGAAAAGGGGCGGCGGCCGGAGGTAGGAGACGAGTCGGGCGCGGGCCCGCGCGTCAGATCGGAAGCACGGGCGGTGGCCTTCGGAAGCATGGCGACGAGCTTCGGAAGCACAGTTTTCTGAAACGTCGAAAGCACGGATTTTCAACGATGGAAGCACCGGTGGCGCACTGTGGAAGCATTAGGGTTTCAGACGCGAAAATTGGGGGAGATGGACGTATATATAGGCACAAGGAGCTAGGGTTGTCCAAATGAGGTGAGGTTTTCAGCCACATGATCACAATTGGATGGCCTAGATGAAGGGAGAGGTTTGGGTTTGTTCGGTGGGCTGTTGGGGGGGTGTCTTGGGCCTCAAAGAGGGGGTACTTTCAGCCCACGAGAATAACTGTTGGGGTAGCAAACGAACTCGAAACGCGACGAGATTCGGCAGGCGGGTTACACACACCAAAACAACAACGCACGACAAGTCTCACGCCAAACCAAAAATGTTACACGGCCAAACACCAAAGTAGGCCTCGAGGATGCCATGGGCACGTGAGAGAGCTCCGGAACACGAAACGGACAACGGGAAGGAACGCGTGGGACCGGATGCAAACGACAACACAAATGCAATGCAATGCACATGACTACATGATATGAATGGATGCACACACGCACACGACAAAAGGACGAAAACCCGAAATACGAAGAACCCGGAATGGAATTGATGAAGCCAGAGATATATATATTGTCCAAAAGTGAAAGTATTACATCCGGGGCATTACAACTCTCCTCTACTACAAAAATATCTCGTCCCGAGATCTAGGACTGGAAAAAGGAAGGGTACTCGAAACAAAGGTGATCTTCTCGTTCCCACGTAGCTTCTTGGTCGGTAAGGTGTGACCACTTGACTTTCAAGAATTTGATGGACTTGTTGCGGGTCTTGCGCTCGGTTTCTTTGAGAATAGCAACTGGGTGCTCTCGGTAAGACAAATCTTGTTGAAGATCAATCTCTTCAAACGGAATCATGCGTTCAGGAGTCTTGAAGCACTTGCGGAGTTGAGACACATGAAACACATCATGAACATTGGCGAAGTTGGGAGGGAGCTCATGTTGATAGGCTAGATCGCCTCTTTTACCAAGGATCTTGAAAGGCCCGACGTATCTAGGAGCAAGCTTTCCTTTGATACCGAATCTTTGGGTTCCTTTCATCGGAGAAACATAGAGATAGACATGATCCCCAATGTTAAAAGCCAAGTCACGATGCTTGCCGTCATAGTAGCTCTTCTGACGCGACTGAGCGGCCTTGAGATTCTCACGTATGACTTTGCACATTTCTTCGGCTTCTGAGATCAAGTCATTGCCAAGAAGTTGACGTTCACCAGTCTCGGACCAGTTGAGAGGGGTACGGCACTTTTTGCCATAGAGGATTTCAAACGGAGCTTTGTCGGCACTTGCTTGGAAGCTGTTGTTGTAAGAGAACTCGGCAAACGGAAGGCAATCTTCCCACTTCATGCCAAACGATATGACACAGGCTCTGTGCATGTCTTCTAGAATCTGATTCACTCTCTCGACTTGACCACTAGTCTGAGGGTGAAAAGCAGTGCTGAACCTGATCTTAGTGCCCATGGCGGACTGAAAGGAGTCCCAGAACTTGGAAGTGAACAAACTTCCACGGTCTGAGGAGATAACTTGAGGAATGCCATGTAAAGACACAATTCTGGAAGTGTACAACTCTGCCAATTGAGCTGCATTGATGGATTCTTTGACTGGAAGGAAGTGAGCGACTTTGGTAAGCTTGTCAATCACCACAAAGATAGAATCATTCCCTCTCTTGGACTTAGGAAAGCCAGTGACGAAATCCAGGTCGAATTTCCACTCGGGAATAGGAAGAGGTTGGAGAAGACCGGCTGGACGTTGATGCTCTGCCTTCACTCTTCTGCAGACATCACATTCATTCACGAATTGGGCAATCTCCCTTTTCATGCGTGTCCACCAGTAAGATTGCTTGAGGTCTTGGTACATCTTGGAACTGCCAGGATGAATGGAAAGGAGGGAATCATGTGCTTCTTCCATTATGAGCTTCCTGAGATCACCTTTGGGAACCACGAGTCTGTCCTCGAAAAACAAGGTATCTCTCTCATCAATGCGATAGCACTTGTATTTAGGAGTACCCTTTGCAATACCATGTTTCATTTTTGGCACCATAGCATCACTGAGTTGGGCCTCTCGGATTTGATCTTCCAAGGTAGGAGCAACTTGAAGATTTGCAAGAAAACCTTGCGGAACAACTTGGAGGTTGAGCTTCCTGAATGCTTCACAAAGCTCAGGCTGAAACGGCTTGATAAGGAGGCTGTTGCAATATGCCTTTCTGCTCAAAGCATCTGCAATCACACTCGCCTTGCCAGGTGTATATTCGGTGCTGGGATCATACTCTTGGATCATTTCGACCCAACGAGTTTGGCGGAGGTTCAGATTCGGCTGTGTGAAGATGTACTTCAAGCTCTTGTGATCGGTGAAGATGTCGACTTTTCTGCCCAACAGAAGGTGTCTCCACGTAATCAAAGCATGTACCACAGCTGCTAGTTCAAGATCATGTGTGGGGTAGTTCCTCTCACTTGGCTTTAGCTGACGAGAAGTGTAAGCCACAATTCTCTTGTCCTGCATTAGGACACCACCAAGTCCTTGAAGAGAAGCATCACCGAATACTTCGTAGGGCTTGGACTCATCTGGAGGAGTAAGAACTGGAGCAGAGACGAGCTTTTCTTTGAGAGTTATGAATGCCACTTCACACTCTGGAGACCAGTAGTACCTGACATTCTTCTGCAGCAAGTTGGAGAGAGGCTTGGCAATCTTGGAGAAGTTCTCAACGAACCTTCTGCAATAGCTGGCAAGACCAACGGGACTCCATGGGATACTGTTCATCTCCACCGTCGACCCCAGCCTCCACGGGCTATTGTTCATCCACCGTCGACCTCCTCGTGCCTCCACCTACGACTGTTCAGCCTCCACCCCGCGCTACTCCACCGGCTACTGTTCAACCAGCCCTCTCCACGGGCTCCTGTTCAACCACCCCTCCATGGGCTATTGTTCATCCAAACCTCCACCGTCTACTGTTCATCCTGCCCTCCATGGGGTGGTCCTGTTCATCCAGCCCTCCACGGGGTCCTGTTCATGGAGCCCCAACCGGCTCGATCGATCGGGGGCCTGTTCATCTAGAGGAACCACCACAGGGTCCTGTTCATCCACCCCCACCGGGAACTGTTCATCCAAACCCCCAGCAATGCTCACTGTTCATGCAGAGGCAGAATCGATCGGCTTCAGTTAGCAGCAGTAGCGAAGGAATCGCTCGATCGGGTTCAGTTAACAGCCATCGATCGATCGCTCGGGTTCAGTAACGCGTAGCCTGCAGTGCAATCGCTCAGGTTCAGTTAGAGCCCAACGCCTCACTTGGGTTCAGTTAGAGCCCAACGCCTCACTCGGGTTCAGTTAGAGCCCAATGCTACTTCTCGAGCTTGCGTTGTATTCCCTCGAAGAGGAAAGGGAGATGCAGCACAGTAGCGTAAGTATTTCCCTCAGTTTTTGAGAACCAAGGTATCAATCCAGTAGGAGACCACGCGCGAGTCCCTCGCACCTGGACAAACAAATAAGAACTTCGCAGCCAACGCGATAAGGGGTTGTCAATCCCTTTATGGTCACTAACGAAAGTGAGATCTGATAGAGATGATAGTTTATATTTTTGGTATTTTTGGTTTATAAGAACTACAAATAAAAGTGATAAAAGTAAAGTAGATGTAGATTGATATGTTGAGAATAGATCCGGGGGCCATAGTTTTCTCTAGTGGCTTCTCTCATGATAGCGATATTCTACGGTGGGTAAACAAATTACTGTCGAGCAATTGATAGAAAAACGAATAATTATGAGACTATTTAGGCATGATCATTGTATATAGGCATCACGTGCGAGACAAGTAGACTGAAACGATTCTGCATCTACTACTATTACTCCACACATCGACCGCTATCCAGCATGCATCTAGTGTATTGAGTTCATAAGAACAGAGTAACGCCTTACGCAAGATGACATGATGTAGAGGGATAAACTCAAGCAATATGATATAAACCCCATCTTTTTATCCTCGATGGCAACAATACAATACGTGCCTTGCTGCCCCTACTGTCACTGGGAAAGGACACCGCAAGATTGAACCCAAAGCCAAGCACTTCTCCCATTGCAAGAACTATAGATCTAGTAGGCCAAACCAAACCAATAATTCGAAGAAACTTGCAAGGATATTATGAGCACACATAAAAAGTTCAGAGAATAACCAAATATTTCTCAAAGATAATCTTGATCATAAACCCACAATTCGTTAGATCTCGACAAACACACCGCAAAAAGAGATTACATCGAATAGATCTCTTCGAAGACCGAGGAGAACTTTGTATTGAGATCCAGAGAGAGAGAAGAAGCCATCTAGATACTAGATATGGACCTGAAGGTCTATGGTAAACTACTCACAACTCATGGTGAGGGCGGTGATGATGATGATGAAGAACTCCGTGATGGATCCCCCTCCGGTGGAGCTCCGGAACAGGCTCCGAGATGGGATCTCACGGGAATAGAAGGTTACGGCGGTGGAATTAGGGTTTTCTCTCTGTTGTCAAAGGTTTCAGAGTACGTAGACTTATATAGGAGGAAGGAGGACACCGAGGGGGTGCTCGAGGGGCCCACGAGGCAGGGGGCGCGCCCCCCACCCTCGTGGGCGCCTCGATGCTCCCCTCGTGGTTCGCAAGTTCCCTGTGCATGATTTCTCCAAAAATATCTCTCGCGAAGGTTTCACTCCGTTTGGACTCCGTTTGATATTCTTTTTCTGCAAAACCTTGAAACTGGCAAAAAAACAACAATCTGGACTAGGCCTTTGGGTTAGTAGGTTAGTCCCAAAAATGATATAAAAGTGTATGATAAAACCCATTAAATTCAAGACTTCATAAATAATAGCATGGAACAATCAAAAATTATAGATACATTGGAGACGTATCAAGCATCCCCAAGCTTAATTCCTGCTCGTCCTCGAGTAGGTAAATGATAAAGAAAGAATGTTTGATGTGGAATGCTAACCAATATAGTTTCTCAATGTAATTCGCTTAATTGTGGCATGGATGTTCAGATCTGAAAGATACAAGATAAAAGTCTATATTGACATAAGAAATAACAATACTTCAAGCATACTAACAAAGCAATCATGTCTTCTCAAAATACAATGGCTAAAGAAAGTTACCCCTACAAAGTCATATAGTCTGGCTATGCTCCCTCTTCATCACACAAAATATTCATATCATGCACAACCCCGATTTCAGCCAAGCACTTGTTTTCATACTCTATCTTTTCAAACCTTTCAACTTTCACGCAATACATGAGCGTGAGCCATGGACATTGCACTATGGGTGGAATAGAGGTGGTTATGGAGAAGACAAAAAAGGAGGGAGATTGTCTCACATCGACTAGGCATATCAACGGGCTATGGAGATGCCCATGAATAGATATCAATGTGAGTGAGTAGGGATTGCCATGCAACAGATGCACTAGAGTTAAGTATGTATGAAAGCTCAACAAAAGAAACTAGTGGGTGTGCATCCAACTTGCTTGATCACGAAGACCTAGGGCATTTGAGGAAGCCCATCGTTGGAATATACAAGCCAAGTTCTATAATGAAAATTCCCACTAGTATATGAAAGTAACTAAACATGAGACTCTCTACAATGAAGAACATGGTGCTACTTTGAAGCTCAAGTGTGGAAAAAGATAGTAGCAATTGTCCCTTCTCTCTTTTCTCTCATTTTTTTGGAGGGGCTTTCTCCTTTTTTTATTAGCCCCTCTCTATATTTTTTTGGGCCATCTCTTTTTCTTTGGCCTTTCCTCACATGGGACAATGCTCTAATAATGATGATCATCACACTTTTATTACAACCCGAAATTACAACTCGATACTACAACAAGTATGACTCCACATGAATGCCTCCAGCGGTGTACCAGGATTTGTAATGAATCAAATGTGACATGTATGAAAAATTATGCATGGTGGCTTTGCCACAAATACGATGTCAACTACATGATCATGCATGGCAATATGACAATATGATGCGTGTCATATGAACGGAACGGTGGAAAGTTGCATGGCAATATATCTCGGAATGGCTATGGAAATGCCATTATAGGTAGGTATCGTGGCTGTTTTGAGGAATAATATGGTGGCTGTTTTGAGGAAGGATATATAGTGGGTTTATGGCACCGGCGAAAGTTGCGCGGTACAAGAGAGGCTAGCAATGGTGGAAGGGTGAGAGTGCGTATAATCCATGGACTCAACATTAGTCATAAGAACTCATATACTTATTGCAAAAATCTATGAGTCGTCAAAACAAAGCAATCAACGCATGCTCTTAGGGGGGAGGTTGGTAGGAGTTAACCATCGCGCGCCCCCGACCTCCACACAAAGGTTGGCACTCTACAAATACCTCATGCTTTAACTTTGTCACATAGCGGTTCACCATATGTGCATGATACGGGAATCACTAACCTTAACACAAGTATTTCTCAATTTCATAATAACTCCACTAGCATGATTCTAATATCACTATCCTCATATCTCAAAACAATTGTCAACCATCCAACATCTCACCATATTCAATGCACTTAGTGTGATTTTTTACTACATTGACATTGGATGTCTATCATGTGAAGACTAGTTTCTAAGCCTAAACACATTACGATGCTGTTTTAATAGACTCTCAAATAGATATAAGTGAAGCATGAGAGTTCAACAATTTCTACAAAATATTACCACCACCGTGCTCTAAAAGATATAATTGAAGCACTAGAGCAAAAACTATTCAACTCAAAAGATATAAGTGAAGCACATAGAGTGTTCTAATAATTCCTAGGCCATATTTAACTCTCTAAAATAGTTGTGTCCAGCAAGGATGATTGTGGCAAACTAACAAGCAAAGACTCAAATTATACAAGACGCTCCAAGCAAAACACATATCATGTGGTGAATAAAACTATAGCTCCAAGTATAGTTACCGATGGATGAAGATGAAAGAGGGGATGCCTCCCGGGGCATCCCCAAGCTTAGGCTTTTGATTATCCTTGAATTTTACTTGGGGTGCCATGGGCATCCCCAAGCTTAGGCCTTTGCTACTCTTTGTTCCATAGTCCATCAAAGCAATACTCAAAACTTGAAAACTTCACAACACAAAACTTAGACAAAAATTCTCGTGAGCTCCGTTAGTATAAGAAAGCAAACCACTACTCAAAGGTACTGCAATGAATTCATCCTTTGTTTATATTGGTGTTAAACCTACTGTATTCCAACTTCACTATGGTTCATACCTCCAAATATTACTCATAGATGCATTGAAATAAGCAAACAATACACGAAAAACAGAATCTGTCAAAAAACAGAACAGTCTGTAGTAATCTGCAGGTTTCACCTACTTATGGAACTCCAAAAAATTCACACTAAATTGGTAAATTTGAGGAATTTGTCTACCAATCATATGCAAAATTAATAAACTATATAGCGTGCTCCAGTAAAATCTGACGAACACTTTAGCCAGCGCTAATGATTCTGTTTTTCACAGCAAGATCACATAAACTTCACACAAGTCTTCCGAAAGGTTCTACTTGGCACAAACACTAAACAAAACATGAAACCACATCTAATCAGAGGCTATATGCAATATTTATTCCCTAACAGCAACAAAAACAAAAAATATAAAATTGGGTTGCCTCCCAACAAGCACTATCGTTTTACGCCCCTAGCTAGGCATGATAATTTAGTGATGCTCACATGAAAGATAAGAATTGAAGCACAAAGAGAGCATCATAAGCATGTGATAAACTCATCTAAGTCTAACATACTTCCTATGCATAGGAATCTTATAGGCAAACAAATTAGCAAGGCAAGCAAGATCTAGCGTAAGCAAGGAAGAAGAAAGAAACAAGATCAATCTCAACATGAAGAGAGGTAATTTAGTAACATGAAGATGTCTACAACCATATTTTCCTCTCTCATAATAATTGCATGTAGGATCATAAGAAAATTCAATAATATAGCTATCACATAACATATTCTCAACACGATCCACATGCATGCAAAGTTGACACTCTTCCAAAATAGTGGGACCAAAAGTTGACACTCTTATAGCCTCTGATTATTATGGCAAACATTATTATCAATCTTATATTCATCATGGGGATTAAATAAATTTTCAAGATCATAAGAAGAATCACCCCAATCATGATCATTGCAACAAATAGTAGTCATAGCAAAACTAGCATCCCCAAGCTTAGGGTTTTGCATATCATTAGCACAATTGACATTAGTAGAGTTTATAATAAAATCATTGCAGTCATGCTTTTCATTGAAGGAACTATCAAGTATGGGTGCAATTGCAACGATCTCATGTTTAACATACGGAACTATAGCAAGTTCATCTTCATAAATATTGGCATCATGGCCACAAGGATAGCAAGCATCATGTTCATCAAGGAATATTTCAATCAAATCATCGGAATCAAAATTATCTATAGATTCATGCATATCATTATTTTCCATTAAAGCAGCGATCATTCTTTCCATAAATTCTTTGACATAGGCATTATGAGCATAGTTTTCAAAGCAATATTTAAGTATGTCAAAATTTTCAGATTCGTAGAGAGTAATATCATACTTTTCAATCAAAGAAGCTACTTCATAAGCACCCTTAAAAGCAACAAATTCTTCAATTTGTTCGATATCGTAGTAACTATAAACACCCTTTGCATAAGAGGATAAGATTCAATATCGTTAAACTCACATAGGTAGGGTAGGTGTTTTTTAGGGTTCTTATAGCAACAAGTAAAATCACAGATTTCACAAAGATTCCAAGCATAACACAGCAATCTGTTTATTTGATCCCATAAGAGTCTCCCTTTTTCAGACAAACGGTGACGCACAAAATGAGCATGCTCATCTAAAGATTTCCCATCAACTAGGCTAGTTGGGGTTTCAGCACGAGAGCATAGGGATCGAAGATGATCCAAGTAGAACACTTTAAGGTGATCCATAACAATAGATTTTTAGCACGCAAAGATGCAAGCACATAGAAGGCACATGGAGACACAAGCAAACAAGAAACAAGCGAACGGTAAACACACAACAGAAGAAGGGCAAATAAAACGGCAAGGGTGAAGTGGGGGAGAGAAAAACGAGAGGCAAAAAATGTAATGTGAAGGATAAGGGTTTGTGATAGGTACTTGGTATAGGACTTTTGCGTAAGCCTTCCCGGCAACGGCGCCAGAAATTCTTCTTGCTAATTCTCGAGCTTGCGCTGTAGTCCCTCGAAGAGGAAAGGGAGATGC
Source organism: Secale cereale (assembly GCA_902687465.1). NCBI lineage: Eukaryota > Viridiplantae > Streptophyta > Magnoliopsida > Poales > Poaceae > Secale > Secale cereale. The sequence continues at coordinate 573,781,654 of LR738714.1, read as the reverse complement.
AACACAGTAGCGTAAGTATTTCCCTCAGTTTTTGAGAACCAAGGTATCAATCCAGTAGGAGACCACGCGCGAGTCCCTCGCACCTGCACAAAGAAATAAGAACTTTGGAGCCAACGCGATAATGGGTTGTCAATCCATTTATGGTCACTTACGAAAGTGAGATCTGATAGAGATGATAGTTTATATTTTTGGTATTTTTGGTTTATAAGAACAGCAAATAAAAGTGATAAAAGTAAAGTATATGTAGATTGATATGTTGAGAATAGACCCATGGGCCATAGTGTTCTCTAGTGGCTTCTCTCATGATAGCGATATTCTACGGCAGGTAAACAAATTACTGTCGAGCAATTGATAGAAAAGCGAATAATTATGAGACTATCTAGGCATGATCATTGTATATAGGCATCACGTCTGAGACAAGTAGACCGAAATGATTCTGCATCTACTACTATTACTCCACACATCGACTGCAATCCAGCATGCATCTAGTGTATTGAGTTCATAAGAACAGAGTAACGCCTTAAGCAAGATGACATGATATAGAGGGATAAACTCAAGCAATATGATATAACCCCCATCTTTTTATCCTCGATGGCAACAATGCAATACGTGCCTTGCTGCCCCTACTGTCACTGGGAAAGGACACCGCAAGATTGAACCCAAAGCCAAGCACTTCTCCCATTGCAAGAACTATAGATCTAGTAGGCCAAACCAAACCAATAATTCGAAGAGACTTGCAAGGATATTATGAGCACACATAAAAAGTTCAGAGAAGAACCAAATATTTCTCAAAGATAATCTTGATCATAAACCCACAATTCATCGGATCTCGACAAACACACCGCAAAAAGAGATTACATCGAATAGATCTCCTCGAAGACCGAGGAGAACTTCGTATTGAGATCTAGAGAGAGAGAAGAAGCCATCTAGATACTAGCTATGGACCCAAAGGTGTGTGGTAAACTACTCACAACTCATGGTGAGGGCGATGATGATGATGAAGAAGAAGAACTCCGTGATGGACCCCCTCCGGTGGAGCTCCGGAACAGGCTCCAAGATGGGATCTCACGGGAACAAAAGGTTACGATGGTGGAATTAGGGTTTTCTCTCTGTTGTCGAAGGTTTCGGGCTACGTAGACTTATATAGGAGGAAGGAGGACACCCGAGGGGGGGGGGGTGCTCGAGGGGCCCATGAGGCAGGGGCGCACCCCCCACCCTCGTGGGCGCCTCGATGCTCCCGTGACGAGGTTCTCAAGTTCCATGTGTGTGATTTTCTCCAAAAATATCTCTCGCGAAGGTTTCATTCCGTTTGGACTCCGTTTGATATTCTTTTTCTGCAAAACCCTGAAACAGGCAAAAAACAGCAATCTGGACTGGGCCTTTGGGTTCGTAGGTTAGTGTAAAAGTGTATGATAAAGCCCATTAAACATCCAAGGCTTCATAAATAATAGCATGGAACAATCAAAAATTATAGATACGTTGGAGACTTATCACCCAACGCCTCGCACCCACACGCGTGCGTGTACGAGAGAAACGCGCATCGCTCGGCCTCGACCACCCACCGTAACCAGGAACACCCCGATATTTTCCTTGCCCTCGCTTCTACCACGGTTTTTTCTGTCATGGATGGCCCAAAGAATGTCATGCAGCTGCGTCTCCGGCCCGCCCAGGACGAAAAGCCCATTTTCTGTTATGATTTATTGTCATAGAAGTAGGACCCCACCACATCTATGATGATACTATGTTTTGTCATAATTATTGTCATAGAATTGTCATAAGTATGACAGAAAAAAATTCGTTCGGCCCAAAATGTCACGAATGTGTCTTTTTTTTGTAGTGGTAAGACTCAATGCCCGACCACTTCAGAAGATAGAGAGAAAATGAAAGTCATTCCCTATGCCTCAGCCATAGGCTCTATCATGTATGAAATGCTGTGTACCAGACCTGATGTGTGCCTTGCTATAATTTTAGCAGGTAGGTACCAAAGTAATCCAGGAGTGGATCACTGGACAGCGGTCTAGAACATCCCGCAGTACCTGAAAAGGAAAACAGATATGTTTTTCGATTATGGAGGTGACAAAGAGCTCGTCGTAAACGGTTACATTGATTCAAGCTTTGACACTAATCCGGATGACTCTAAGTCACAAACCGGATATGTATTTTTATTGAACGGTGGAGCTGTTAGTTGGTGCAGTTTGAAGCAGAGCGTCATGGCAGGATCTATGTGTGAAGCGGAGTACATAGCTACATCGGAAGCAGCAAATGAAGGAGTCTGGATGAAGGAGTTCATATCCGATCGAGGTGTTATACCTAGTGCATTGGGTCCAATGAAAATCTTTTGTGACAACACTAGAGCAATAGCCTTGGCGAAGGAATCCAGGTTTCACAAGAGAACAAAGCACATCAAGAGACGCTTCAATTCCATCCGCGATGAAGTCAAGGAGGGAGAGATAGAAATTTGCAAGATACATACAGATCTGAATGTCACAGACCCGTTGACTAAGCTTCTTCCACAAACAAAACATGATCAACACCAAGACACCATGGGTGTTAGAATCATTACTATGTAATCTGGATTATTGACTCTAGTTCAAGTGGGAGACTGATGGAAATATGCCCTAGAGGCAATAATAAAGTTGTTATTTGTATTTCCTTATATCATCATAAATGTTTATTATTCATGCTAGAATTGTATTAACGCGAAACTTAGTACATGTGTGAATACATAGACAAAACAGAGTGTCCCTAGTATGCCTCTACTAGACTAGCTCATTGATCAAAGATGGTTATGTTACCTAGCCATAGACATGCGTTGTCATTTGATCAACGGGATCACATAATTAGGAGAATGGTGTGATGGACAAGACCCATATGTTAGCTTAGCAACTTCATCCTTTAGTTTTACTGCTATTGCTTTCTTCATGACTTATACATGTTCCTATGACTAGGAGATTATGCAACTCCTGAATACCGGAGGAACACCTTGTGTGCTATCAAACGTCAGAACGTAACTGGGTGATTATAAAGATGCTCGACAGGTGTCTTCGAAGGTGTTTGTGGTGTTGGCATAGATCGAGAATAAGATTTGTCACTCCGAGTGTCGGAGAGGTATTTATGGGCCCTCTCGGTAATACACATCATAATAAGCCTTGCAAGTAAACGACTAATGAGTTAGTCACGAGGTGATGTATTACAAAACGAGTAAATAGACTTGCCGATAACGAGATTGAACTAGGTATGATGATACCGACGATCGAATCTCGGTCAAGTAAAATACCGATGACAAAGGAAAAACGTATGTTGTTATGCGGTTTGACCGATAAAGATCTTAGTAAAATATGTAGGAACCAATATGATCATCCAGGTTCCGCTATTGGTTATTGACCGGAGATGAGTCTCGGTCATGTCTACATAGTTCTAGAACCCGTAGGGTCCGCACACTTAACATTCGATGACGATCGGTATTATGAGTTTATGAGTTTTGATGTACCGAAGTTAGTTCGGAGTCCCGGATGTGATCACGGACATGACGAGGAGACACGGAATGTCCGAGACATAAAGATTGATATATTGGACGGCTCTATTCGGACACCGGAAGTGTTTCGGGTAATTTCGGAGAAAACCGGAGTGCCGGAGGGGTTACCGGACCCCCCGGGGGAGTAATGGGCCATAATGGGCCATGAGGGACAGAGAGAGGTAGCCCACTAGGGCTGGCCGCGCCCCCCAAGGGAATGCTAGTTGGACTAGGAGTGGGGGGCGGAGGCGCCCCTCTCCTTCCTTCTTCTCTTCTTCCTTCCTTTCCCACTCCTAGTAGGAGTAGGAAAGAGGGATCCTACTCCTACTAGGAGGAGGATTGCTCCTCTCCTTGGCACGCCCTAGGGCCGGCCGATCCTCCCCCTTGCTCCTTTATATACATGGGCTGGGAGGCACCCTAGAACACACAAGCAACAATGTTTTAGTCGTGTGCGGTGCCCCCCTGTACAAAAACACACCTCGGTCATATCGTTGTTGTGCTTAGGCAAAGCCCTGCGCCGGTAGTTTCATAATCTCTGTCACCACGCCGTCGTGCTGACGAAACTCTCCCATGAAGCTCAACTGGATCGAGAGCTCATGGTACGTCATTGAGCTGAACGTGTGCTGAACGGGGAGGTGCCGTACGTTCGGTGCTTGGATCGGTTGGATCCCGAAGATGTTCGACTACATCAACCGCGTCACTAGACGCTTCGGTTTTCGATCTACGAGGGTATGTAGACACACTCTCTCCTCTCGTTGCTATGTTTCTAGTCACTAAAAAAATACACTTCCGTGATGATACGTGTTTGTCACAGTAGGTCACGTTTTCTGTCATGCATGTACATCCATGACGATTTTATGATAGAATCAAGATAGTCATATCTGTGCTGTCATAGAAGTGTTCCATGACATTACCAAAATTATCATCACGAAAGTGTCCACTTCCATGACGATAAATCACGCGTCACAGAACTACTTTCGTCAAGGGTGACCGACACATGGCATCCACCGTAACGGAACGCCGTTAAGCTATCGGGTCCAGTTTTGGATCCGATAACCCGTTAACAGCCCCGATCAATGGGGATTTTCCACTTGTAAAATCATCATTGGCTGGAGGAAACACGTATCGGCTCATCGTTGGGACAAATGTTGTCCTCTCATTGGACACAAAGCGCCTATGATACGTCGACACGTGGCACGGCCAAACAGAGGCCCATTCCTGTGAAAAGGCCGGCCCTTTTGACTTGGTCAAAAGGTGGAGGGCCGACCCACGGAAAGCCTGTTAACGACCTGTTCACATATGGTCCATTTACAGCCTGCTAACCCAGGGCCCGTTATGACCTATCCGAATTAGGGCCAGTAGCGTCATCTGGGCCATCCAATATGATTCCAGCCCATTTTAAGTTCCGGCCATGTATGGCCCATGACGTCTTTTGGCCCATATGAGGCCCTTTTGTAACTCTTGGCCCATTAACGGCCCGTGGTGAAACTGGCCCGTAATGAACAGTGTATCACTTTATACCCATTAACGGCCCATTAATCCAATGGGCCGTTTGTAGCCGATGTTATCTTTCAACCTTCTCAGGGCCCATTTATTCTTGGCCCATTAACGGCCCGTGGTCAAACTGGCCCGTAATGAATAGTGTATCACTTTATACCCATTAGCGGCCCATTAATCCATTGGGCCGTTTGCAGCATATGTTATCTTTCGACCTTCTCAGGGCCCATTTATTCTTGGGCTCATTTCCAGCATTCGGTTACTTACGGCCTGTTACTGCCATTTTCTACTTGTGGGCCAAATTCAGCCCGTGGTTATAGTCAGCCCGTTTGTGACCCATTAATACGTTGGGCCGTTTTCATAGCGTCATCAAATACGGCCTATTAACGACGACCCGTTATGGTCGGCCCATGAACGGACGACTCCAACTCTATCCCGTTTACGACCATAATGCGGTCTGTTTTTGGCCCATGTTGGGCCAATCGATCATTCGGCCCGTCTAAGGCCCATTGATGATACGTCCCATAGAAGGCCCATTGTCTCTACGGCCCGTAGAAGGCCCATTGTCTGTGAGACCCGATTCACTTTATACACTGGGCATCAAAGGTCGCCACCAGTGCATATAAACGCGCCGACAAAAGAATATACAAAATTGAGAGCACTTCAGAAGGCACTAGACCTGCAAGCTCAGGCCCCACAAGCAGCCGAACAAGCTGATGAGACCTCAGTTGTGTCAACGATAGATGCTTCATCCCTAGCTGTATGGCACCATATTGCGCAAGGCAGTCCCCTGACATCTTCATTACCTCTTTGACTTCAAGTCAGAGCTGAGCTGAAGCAAGCCTTTGCCCTTTAAGTTGAGATTGAAGAAGTCGAACTGATTGAGGTAGCGACTGCACAGAGGTTGGCTCACACCTGCTGGTGAGTAGCTTCAACTCACTGTCTTCATCAAGACAGGACCTTGGGGTCATCTCGCTGTCCTCAAGATGGGTTGGCTCACTATCTTTCCTAAAGTTCTGCCTGGCATAAGAGATACGACTCTGAAGGAGAAACAAGGAGACACGTAACAGGTTTCACAATTATATAAGCAAATAAATGGATCTGTTCTGCATAAGGAACATGTTTTTACAACTACAATTTAAAACTGATAGTTGTTGCAAACATCCAATCAGATGTAAACAGCAGTGGAGGAAATGATGCCTGTCCAAATCTATACTAGAACAAAGTTTGAAGGTTTGAGAAGGATGAACTTACATTACATGTTAACACGGGTTGGACAAAGCCCTTCTCCATGTTGATGGAAAGAAAATTCAAATAATTCCCCAAAGAAAATTCTTTATAAGCATTGCCATTATTCTACATTTTGCAAAGAGTAAATATAAATCAAATAATATTGGAAGAAATAGAGGATAATGAAGCTCAGGTGCAGACTGGTGATACATAATCAAATAGCAATTAATTATGTACAGTGTTACACGACAAAAGGTACTGACAAGAGGAATGCATACATCAACATGTGAAGTGGCACTGGCTTTATTCAACATTTTGGTAAGAGTAAATGTAGATACGATAATTTGGAGAAAGTGGAGGGCAGGGTAGATAAGATGCAGAGTAAGGGTAGACAATCAACTATCTCGCGATGCATGTACAGTAATGAAATGCCCAGGATGCGACTATATCTCCTACGTGTCGAGACACGACTTAGAGACATAAGCGCATTCTGGAATGATCGCAAGCGTGGTATCTTTGCACAACTCGTGTAAAAGTTCAGGGATGAAAGAGTAAAAATAGTTGGCTCACACTCGCCACATCACACATTGAATACAATAGAATACATTCATCCAAATAACACAGGGTCCGTCCACGGACGAAATCCAAATGAGAAAAGAAACCACAACCACAAGTACTGATCGCCCCTAGTAGGAACCACTACTGATTTTCGGAAAACGTCACATAGAATTGACCACGCTCTTCATCGAACTCCCAGGGAAGTTCTGATCCATCTCCTGCATTCTTCTCAGCAGTACCTGCATCTGGTGTGTGTTGTAATCTGTGAGTCACAAGGACTCAGCAATCCCATTCCCGGGTATCAAAACTAACAAAGCCTTTAGGTGTGGAGAGGTAATAAAGTGTCTGCAGCAAGCACTAAGCAACTAGCTTACGAATTCAGAGCGAGAAGAGAACATGTGCGAACGGTCGCCAAATATGATCAATAAGTGATCCTAGTTACTCGTGTTCAAGCATAACCCCACCGTGTTCACTTCCCGAAACCCCTTCGAAAAATGACCATCACGGTACTCACACAGGTAGTGTATTCTTAAGGATATGGTGTCAAGTTATCTACAACCGGATACTAACAAATTCCCATCTGCCACATAACCGCGGGCACGGCTTTCAAAAGTTCAAAACCCTGCAGGGGTGTCCCAACTTAGCCCATCACAAGCTCACGATCTGCGGAGTCGCAACTCCATGTTGGGAAGACCCGAGTATTCTCGGAATCCCGTGCTCAGGATATTTCGACAAAGGTAAAACTAATCTAGCAAGACCTCCCGGCGTGCCGACACCCTGATAGTAGCCGCGTGTATCTCGTCTCAGGCCACGACCGGATAGGTCAGCCTACAGGAAAATACCAGCCCCCGGGTTTCCCCAAGGTGGCCCTGCAGTCTGCCCAGTTTGGACCAACACTCAAAACGAGCACTGGCCCGGGGGTTGATTGATAAATCTTAAGGTTAATTACTCCCTTGGCAAGTTTTAGTTGTTAGGCCAATGTAGTACCAAAGTTGGGCCTTGCTGGAAAAGCTTTAAGCAGAGCGAATTATCAAGGAGGGCCCATAAACCCCAACCGTGTTAGGAACGCAAAATCAAGGGACATAACACCGGTTTATCGGGTCCTAAGGTGGCATGAGTGGAACAAAACACCAAGCAGGAGGCTAAGCCTTCCACCCATTACCAATATATATGTGCATTAGTTTACTTACGAGATATATTGTGTTATCCCAATCAACAAGTCCGAACGTGGAGCAATCTTCAAAAACTTCACCTACAACTGACAACGCTATAAGAGGGGCTGAGCAAAAGCGTACTTAGCGAATCAACGGTTTGCTAGGAAGGCGGTTAGAGTGTTTCATGGCAACATAGGAGGCTTACAAAATAGGAATAGGCATTGAGGCATATCTAAAGAGCAAGACAACTAGCATAGGCAAAGATAGAGGTGATATCGGGGAATGGTCATCTTGCCTGGGATCCCGAAGGAAGAAGAACGAGTCCATGAAGAAGACATACATAGGTAGTCGAACGAATCCTCACAACTCCGGAGTGAAACCGAAGCTAATGAGAGGAGTGAACCGAAAAGAAGCAAACAACATGGTAAACACACATATCATAACCATGGCATGATGCAAAAATGAGTATGATACATGTCCGGTTTAAATATGCATGGCATGGCAAAGTGCTCAAACAATACTACAAATTAAGTGGAGCTCAGTATGCAACGAGTTGCATATTGATGAAACACCATGTTAGATTATTTAGTTGACTCTCGTTTATGAACCCAACAAGTTTAAATGTTTTTTAAACATGGCAAGAGGTGAAGCATGAAAAAAATACCTATCTAGGCAATTTAAATAGGGTCGGAAATAACAATAACAATTCCGAAAACTCCCCATGTGCATGTTTAACAATTTTAAAGCAAACAACAACTTGAACATTTTAATGTTGTTATCATGATGCGGACGGCACCTGCAAGTTTTTATGCAACTTTATTAAAAGTGGACATGAACAAGATATGAAGTATTTCATCACCGTGGTGGACAGAGAAGGGTGCCACAGTGGCGATAACCGAAATGGTGCCACGGCAACAAATCGGTTCCGGTAACTCGTTGAGAGACCGGTGCAAAAGAAAGGGTCGACATGAGCGTGTCATGCAAGAGATAGGTAGGGTGATCCCGGTAACCGGGTTCCCATGGGCCGGTGGCAAGGCAAACGAGGGGCATCGCAAGCAACGATTCGGGCATGGTGCAAACAAGTGAACATCTCATACATCACGTAGCATTCATCTACGGGGTCATCGGCTGGGCGGTTATAGCTTCGAAGCGTGCGAATCGGGGTGGTTCAAGTCGTCGAGGGGAAGTAGTGGAAGTAGTCGTTCTCACGATGGTAGTGGAAGTAGTGGTACACGTTCGTAGGCATTCGGGTATCCGTAGATGTTCGGGGTTACGACGAGGAGCTTAGGCCACGGAGTCGACGGTAGTGGTACACATGTCGTAGAGGAAGTTGTCATTTCGGTTCGTAGTCGATCGGGCGTAGCGGTACTCGTTTTTGTAGATGTTCATGTCGTCGTGCCATGGTACTTGGCAATTTCGAAAACCACGGTAGAGGTACTCGAGGGTCGTCGTGGTACTCATTCATGTAGTAGTCGTTCACAGGGTCTTCGAGGGTCGAACTTGACGCTTCCGAGTCTTGGCGAAACAACAGCAGCAACAAAGCGACGGTGGTCTCGATCACGACCACGATGAGGGCGGGCGAAGCTCGCCGGGCAGCAGCGAGTCGATGCAGGGCTTGGCGTCAGCTGTAGGGTCGAGATGACCATGCGAGGCAAAGGCAGCGGCATGCAAAGACTTGGCGTCATTGTCTTCTCGCCGAAGAGCAAGGCAGCAGCAGTCAGGGAAGAGCTTCATGCGGCCGGGCGGAGGAGGCAAGATCCGGCAACGGCGGCGATGCAACACGAGGACGGAGACGACACGACGACGGGATGGAGCTCCGACAGGGCCGTCCATGGCGATGAGCGGTGCTAGACAGCTCGGGGCCACCAACGCCTGGTAGGGTCACGCGCCATGGCGGGGCAGCGCTGCTCGGAGGTCGTCGGACGACCCAGGACGAAGGCGCGGAGGAGAACGGAGGCGTCGGGCGGAGGCTGCTCTAGCGCCGGCCATGGTGCCTCGGGAGGCGGCGGTGGTGCGGTGTAGAGGAGAAGGGCGGCGGCGCTGGCTGCATGCGCTCGAGGGGAGCACGAGAGGTTCACGGGGGGGGGGAAGGGGGTGAGTCGAGGAGCTCACGCTCCTATTCACCGCGGCGTGAGGGAGGAGACGAGGGAGCAAGGGAGCTGGGCGATGCGTGGGTTCTGGCGGCGGAGGAGGAGAACGAAGGGGAGAGCTGGGGAAGATGAGGTCGATGGGAGAGTGGTTGGGGTCGGGCCAGGTTAGCTAGGGTTTAGGAGGTCCGAGTGGGCCTTGGGCCTTGGCTGGTGCGGAGTGGAGGGGCGGCTGGCCTGAGTGGAGACCGCAGGAGTCCTTAGGGAGGCCGGCGGCTGGGCCTGGCTGCGGCTGGACCTCTTCTGCCTCTCTCTCTAAAATAAAACCAAAACAGAGAACTAAAAGAGAGAGGAAAAAGAAAAGGGCACTTAGGGAAAGAATTTGGGCCTGAGGGTAATCTCTCTGGACTCGCAAAAATGCGCTGGTTCCAAGAAAAATAGAAAAGGGCATGATTGGAAAATAAATTCAAATTCCTTTGAATTTATTTCAACTGGTGTGAACAAAGACTATGATTTAGAAGTGTCCAAAAATGTTGAGTTTTTAGGAAGAGCCTCGATAAAAGAGAAAGGAATTGTTGGCGGGGTTTGGGAGTCAAAACTTGAAGTAGAGAAGTCATGGGAATTTTGCAAGTGTGTTTCGGTGATCGCAAGTTAATGGAATATTTTATAATAGCTCCATAAATATTAGGAGGATATGTTATAAAGAGAAGTCATCCTTCCCTCGATTTAAATGGACCAAACATCCACACAATTTATTTAGTTGATTTGCAAAAATAATGACATGATGGCATGATCACATGATGCAATGCAAAATAAAAATAGAGCAAGCAAAAGAAACACACGGCGAAACCCGGAATAGGTGGAAGTCTTCTGGAGCGTCGGTCTTGGGGCGTCACAAGTAATACCACCACCGTCCGTTATTAGTTGTCGCTCAAATGGATGTATCTATCACTATTAAGTTCTAAAATACATCCAATTGATCAACAATTAATTCGATACTGAGGGAGTACATGACAACATGTACTTACATGAGCAATCCAAAACTTCATAACCATTGTGTCAATTCTACATTTATCTAAGAGTAAATATAGACCTTATAATTTCAAGCAAAGGGAGGATAAAGAAGCGAACATTTACAATGATGCTACGTAATCAAATAGGAATGAGTGTAAGTATGCTGACAAAGGGCAAGAGGTACTGACAAGAGCAATGCAGAGCCTAGTATTGTCGTGAGATCCTATGATCCTTTGAGCAAGGAGATTCATCTGAAATTTGTTTTCATACAAGAGAGAAGGTAAGGCACATCTAGAAATTTAGGAGTTCAAAATTTGAATTGATATCATAGACAGTACCTGACGCTGGGCTGTCAGCAGTTCTAATAGGGGTTTGGCCACTGGAGTAGGGGTAAAATCTGTTACAGTTGGGCCTGTGTTTTCTGTGGCTGCTGATCTATCTGATTTAACAAGTATCACTACCTTTTCCAAATACCTAGTTTGTACTCCTTGAGGATCAGCAATCACCCTCATCCTTTTGGACATCTATTACAAAAGAACAACATTTGACTGGAAAAACATAGTATGACGACACATGGAATAGGTAAAGAAAATGGATATGTATGGCATATACTCATATATGATGCTTAAACTAAGCAGATGGTGTAACAAAGTAGAAGTAATGTATGAGGTCAGATGCAAAATATGTGCGACCAATACAACCTTGCCAAGTTAGAGCATGCACCTTGATGGGTGAATAAGACAGGCCATCCTCCACCATGCCAAGTTTGTTAGCCAGTGGGTTGTTCCGCAATATTCCTCTCGTGCGCCCATTCTCATATTCATTTTGATAATGTTCAATACCTGACATGCATGAAAATACAAAAACAAGTGAGATTATCTTTCTAATGCAGAAGTGGTTCTAATTCAATACTTCCTCCCTGTAAACCCCTTTGTGCTATCTCTGCAATTCTTCTAAGAGGTGCCATGCATGCTGTAATTTGGTGTGTGTGCATTAATATAATGTGGCCTACTACTCAAAATATGAGAGCTCCAGAAGTGATGATACTTCGCAGATGACAGCTTCAACATATAGTAAAAAAGAACAAGTCGACCTGACCTGACAGATTCAAAATATACTAAGGGAGAATAACTCGGCCTGACCAGTCGACCGCAAGAGAAGAGGATCATCTTAAAGAAGAGCAGAAGAGCAAGCAGATTGAAGATATTACAATTCTTTCTATACAATGTCGGTTGGCCACCCATAATGAACCAGAGCGCACAGAGAAATACTATTCCTTCCGATCTCTCCATAAGTGGCTCACATGCATTTCGAAACTAAAGTAGGAACATTTAGCTGACCAATTAAACATCTCCCAGTTTTACTAACATCATCATAATATCAGATTTGAATTTGTACAACTAAGCTTGTTTAGCTCGATGGGTCGAGCAGTGCTATTACGACATGAACACGTAGGCTGATCGTGGTCATCATAAAATGGGGAAATCATAAGCATGATGAGTATAGTGTTGACTGTGGCAGTGGGATGGCAGATCTGAAGCTGCAAACCGCGCAAAGGGTAGTTAGCAACCGATATTTTCTTTGAAATAACAACTAAGATTTGGTATGGACAAGAAAGTACAGTCAACAAGTGACAAAGAAATGCAATTCTGCTGTCTCTCTATATGTCGCGACATGCATTTGGAAACTCAAGTGGGACCTTTAGCTAACCAATTAAATGTGTCTGTTAACTAATATCAGTATCACATCACAATCATATTTGAACAACTAAGCTTTGGAATTTTGAGTGTTGTGTTGTTTAGCTTGAAGGGTGGAGTAATGCTAGTATGAGAGAAAGCACCTACGCAGATCATAGTAGAGTAGATAAAAGGGGAAAACCCTAAGCATCAAGAGTAAAATCAGGAAAGTGGAACTAGCTGGACCAGTAGGTGGCGCACATGCTTTCCGAAACGAATATAGGAACATTAGGTGACCAATTAAACGTTCTCTGTTTTAGTAATATGAGCATCATATCAGATTCGTATTTCAACACGTAAGCTTTGGAATTATGTGTGTCATGTTATTTTGCTTGATGGGTTGAGGTCTTGAGGAACAGTGCTAGCACGACACGAAGCAGTGAAGCACCTACGATGATGGTAGTGAATATAAAGGGGGGAAACCATAAGATTTACGAGTATAGTGACCGTGACATGGCAGATCTGAAGGTGCAAACCGGACAAAGCTACTTCGCAACCAATGTTTGCATTCAACTAGCCACCACGATTGGTACAGACAAGAAAAGTACAATAAACAATTTAAGATCTGTTTTCTGAGTGAGATCAATAACTTAAGCACATATGGAAGAGTACCAGCTCTCTTGCAACGCCGTGTAGGCCCCTGCTGATACGTTGAGGGTGCTGCGGGTGCGATGGCTGTCGGCGGCGGGGAAGAAGACTTTAGATGGCAGACGACCGGGTTGGGGGATAAATCATGTTGCCGTGGACGAGGCGGTCGTAGGAGCAGCAACGGAAAAGTGGACGACGACGCCGATGAAGCGAGACGAAGCGATGAAAGGATCCTGGTCCGGCGCCGTGGATGAGAGACGTCCATCTCTTGAAGCGGACGACAGGGTAGGGGTAGCGGCTCTGGCAAAGTGGAGGATGGGGTGGCGGACGGAGGAGGCTGGCCACAGTGGGGAGGTTGTCCAGGCGCCGACAGTGTATGAATGGGGAAATGGAGGGGGAGGGGGGATCTCAAACTTTCGGACGCGCTTGTCTGAAATGTGGCAAAGTTACGAACTTATCCCCTATTCAAAATTTCGGACATCACGTCGGTTGGGGATAGGACGGTAATCTCGCATCTCCCAAATATTTGCCGGTACCGATTTTGGGCGAGGAGAGGGTGTTTTGCCGCCCACGGTTGGCGCCCACAGTGTATGAACGGGGCTGACAGGTAGGGCGGTTGTGTCACGTCTAAGGGAAGTTACACATCTGCCCCTATGTAAAATATTAGCCTACATCGATTTCGGACGAGGACAGTTTGTTTTGCGCCCACCGTGGATGAATGGGGAAATGGAGGGAGAGACACATGTCTTTCGGACGAGCTTGAATCAAATGTGTTTTGCCACCCACGTTTGGCGCCCACCGTGTCTGAATGGGCTCAGAGGCCGTCGTGTCACGTCTGATTGAAGTTACGAGTCTACCCCTATCGACAGCAGTGTAAATCCGGTCGATAAGGATGTCAAGTGTCAGGGTACACAGTAATTTCCATCTCGCAAACACTTGCTTCGGGCAGCCCACAAATGATAGTAGGTGTTTAGCCGATTCATTCAAACCTTGGGAGAATTAGCATCCACCTTTGCCCTGGGCCCTGGCAACTAAATCCAAATCCAATTTTTATTCGATTACGAATATCCACAGATAATTCTACGTTTTGTTATTTATTTCTTCAAAACCACAACAGAGATTTATTCCACCTTTATATATGATTATGATTTAGAAATGACGTGATCTTCGAATTCAGTAGGTTGGATACACTTTGAGTCAAACAGTTATTTCATCCAATACAATATGCTCACACGAAAAATAGTTCACCTTATGTCAATCATACAAGTACTGAGGATTACCTGGCCTAAAAAGTTCGGATCATTACAACACATGGACAACATAGGTGGTCTTACAACATAATCCATTCAGAGACATATAACAACATGCAAGTACAATAATCTAATGACAATTTCAACTGCTATCTAAAGAAGAACTGGGATTACCCTGGGCTTCAGATAGCAGAAGCAGCAGGACCTCCACCGTCTTCAAATGCAACATTCTTACTTCCTCCAATTCTTGGGTTGCTTGCATAATGCGTGCAGCTAATTGCGTAATTTCCAGCTTCAAGATCAAAATTACCTCATTCATGGCAGCCACACCATCTCTTTCTGCCTCTAGTAGAGCCTCAAGAACTATAATATCTATGCTCAGACTGCTCTCCGGCGGTGTTGCCTCTGAACTGCTACCATCTGGTAACATGGATGGTGCACTGCTTCCACAAATATATTCTAGGGTTGTACATTGTGTCCTAGTGTGAACGGCATCCTGAAAGGTTTCCGCTGGACATAAGTAAGAGATAGTTATCGCATGATCCAGGCAGCAAGCTTACATGGTAAACGACATACGAATTATTGCCGAGCATGGCAAGCTATATTTAAATGGTTCGAAGCAGCATCAGCTGAAAAGAAATTAAAATGGTAAGATGAAAAGTTGTAAGGGAGTGTACCACCGCTATATTTAAGTTTCCAAGGCATCTAAGCAGTTGAAATAATCTGAGAAAGCACATAACAGTGTGGCCTCATATAAACTACGAAGACAATCTTGTGATGAAGTTCAAAGGAAAAGTTAAGGACTCAAATGAACTAGGCATGCATTTCTTTACGATAGTACAGCAGGCACTGCTGACATATTGGCCAACTCAGGTATAGCGTAACAAGTAACAAACAAGCATTCGAATCAAGCAATACAGCAAAGAAGACAACTGAACTATTTGTTATTCTGTAGGATTACAGGTTGAGGGCACAAGCTAAGAAAGCAGCCCACACGCATTACATTTCACATGTACTAAAACACACTGGCTTACCATATGTTGCTGTGAAGCCTCGCTACTGTTGCAATGTTCTTTGAAGATATCGTCAGCATCCCGTGGTTGCAAATCTACTTGTTGTAGTTTATTCTGCACCCTCTATTTAGGTAAAATTAATTTTAATCGCATGCACTAGTTCAAATTGATCATCAATGGTTCATCCAAACTAATGAAAGAAGGGTGTGTGCATACACGACAATATATCTGCTCCCCTCTATTTTTATGCTTGTTCGAGGTGCCAGCCCCAAAAGAACAAATATTTTGCTTGATGGGGTTGGCAGCTCCATAATTAATAGAAGCATCAAATTAGTCATGCAACTTGGGAATATCAAGAACACACAAAAAAGTAATGAACAGAGGCTCGTAGCAGTGATGTAATAGCTAGCATCAGAAAATGTAGGGTAAAACGAACAAAAACCAGCGGAACCACATGCTTGTTTCCTGATGTGTAATTAAGCATAGAGAACATGAAGCACTCTGATGGAACCAACAAGTGGCATCAGAACAACACCATTATCATAAATATAGCATGGAAGAAGAAATATAGTAGGCAGTGATATCTAGGAAGTACAGTAGTACTTAGGACAAAACTAAAGCATATTAACTATATGTGCAATGGTATGTAATTTAGCACATGTAACATGTTCACTGCCAGAAGTATGGCCCTACAGGTGCAAGGAGAATAACGCGTCTAATGAAAAACTGAATGATGCCCTGAAGAAATTCAAAGGTGCGATGCTTATGCTAAGAAAATGAACATAGGCGCCGGCCGTTGGATAATAGTACTCGATTCTCAGCGGCGTACGAGCATCGTTGGCATACCTGATAGCTAAGGATCGTCGATGGTGCTCGTGTTACGGTTGAGTTTGGGCCGGCTGTCGCCATCGCTGAAGCGGCTCCAGTGCTACGGTTGCGGCGCCTGTCGACATACAAGAAAGCTCATCTATGGTAAGTGAACAGTTGCACGATAAAGAGAAAAACTGAAGGAGTACAGATCAAAATAACCTGATGAGGCTGCGGCGTCAGTAAAGCAGGGCCGGTGGAGTTGAATATGGCATCCGTGGAGCGGGTCCGGTGCAGTGGACGAAGGCTTCGGCGGGCGCGTTGTACAGTGCTTTCGGTGGGGCGGATCTGTTGCGGCAGACGAGGGCTTGTATGAAGGGACAGCGAAGGGACGGACGAGGGAGTCACTGAAGGGCCTACACTACGGTGGACGAGGGCTCCAGTTAAGCAGATCCGATGCGGTGGAGCATGATGGCAGTCAAGGAGATCTGGACCGGGGTACAAGCCAGTCGCTGAAGCGGCTCCGGTGAAGTGGTGAGTTGGCAGTTGGGGGTTCCAAGGTGCGGAAGGTAGATCCGTCGGGGTGTGAGGTCCACCGCTGCGGCGGAGGACTAGATTCGGCGGCTTGCCGTGGTTGGGGGGTCGGGGAGGGGAAGGGGAGGGGCTCTGGGGAAGAATGTTTGGGGCCAAGAGGGGAAAACAATGGAGTTACCAAAGCAGCCCTTTTCCGTTCATGTGGCAGGGGTAAAACAGGAATATCGCAAGGCTAAACTTTCGGGCGCGAGATATTTCGATGTGAGCGGGAAGTTTGAAACCTTTTGGCGCCTGAAATTATATTCTGCTCTTGTACGGTCGACTATGATATCATGGCCGAGAATTTGTTTGTTTTGCACGCAAAAAAAAGTAAAAGTTTTGAAAATCGATATCTCTAACTCGAAACTTAGATTATCCATTCAATTCAAATATGGATCATTGAGCTAGTACAAGCAAATACCATCATATGGTCCAATTCAAATGAAATTCCAAATGTGTTTATCCTAAATATGATGACAAAAGCAAAATTGTGTATGTGTATGAATAAAGTGGATGATTATAAAGTTTGAACATGCCCGTATGTGTATATCTCTAGGTTTGATATATGAATTTGAAATCACGAAATCCCGGCTTAAAAATGTACCTCCGTTTAAATGAATTACAAAAACTAATGATGGAGTCGAATTCCAAAATTCCAATCTTAGGTTTGTAATTCTGGTACATCAAAGTATATCACACATGTTCAAAAGTATCGTTATCTCATAGTCCAAACTATGAAACAAATTGATCAACCTTGAGTGCACACACTACTGACCATGTATATCTCAATTACGCTAAAGTCCCTCAAATATAGAGACCTCACTTTTTATCTGAAGCCACCCCCCCCCCCGCCCCCCCGTCGCCCCCCACACACAAGGAAGTCGTTCTCTGCCCCAAACACCAACACACGAGCACATTAACACCCCTCTCTCTTCTAAAGTCTGGACCCCAATATAGGTCTCTATCACTTTGTCTCCTGGGCAAGCACACATCTCTTCCCCCACTCTCTAGCTAGGTCACCCGGCATCTCTCTTTCCCAAGAACACGCACTATGTAGAGTGTATCTTTCCCATGCACCCAAAACATCGCCCCCAAACATCTATCTCCCTAGTTATGTGGTTCTCGCACACTCACCTCACACACAACCCCACTTCAAAATAGCACACTTTGTCTCCTTGTGCACCACTCTCCTCTTTCTATCTCTCCCACATGCGGACCCGCCCCAGCTCCTCCCTGTATACATATATGTCGTGACTCTTTCCATAGCTCCCTAATGTATCATCGTTCTCGATCTCGCACATCGTTCTCTACACCATCTATTCTAGATCTCTCATGAAGTCCCTATCACACACACGATGACTCGCTTCCCTTGCGTCTACGTTCATAGGCCAATTTCAAACAACATCAACATTGTCTCCTTATCTATACGCCATTTATGGACACAAACGCCCCCTCTCACCCCTCTCTCTCTCTCTCTCTCTCTCACCCCTCTCCCACACACAATCGATGTCTCTTCCAAATAGCCTGCTCCCCCCGCTCGCACCCATGCTATCCCGCTACTACACATGTCACACCATCCCCCCTTCCCTTATACTAGGTTTACATCATTAGTGGTCTCTCTACTCCACATACACACACTCCCTCTCACACACAAACACGCGCACAAACACACACAGACACGCACAAACACCCATTAATATGGATCCTCATCTCTCCCCATGTCCGCATGTGTATCTCGCACACTCACTCTCTAATTATGTATATGTGTCTCCACGTTACACAACACAAAGCCCCATGTACATGTCTCTCTCTATCCTCCACACACATACACACAAAGAATCTGTTATCATTGCCTCGGTCTCTAGACATATCACACACGCACACACACATACTCTCTCTCTCTCTCTCACACACAAACACGCTCAACAAGGGTTTCCCCGTGAATAACTTACCGTCTATTCGTCAATAGTCGTGGCAGTACGGCGAACACGAGACGTGAAAAAGAATAAATCTACACGTGCTTAGACCACCTAGTATGACTACTAGGACTAGAGCAAGCCAAAAAGCGCGCCGCCGTCAACCCTCCTTATCGGCGACGGGAAAACATTTGTTTTACACAGTCGAGAAGTCAATGTGCTAAGGCCTCACATGCTGAGGCGTTGAATAGAATGTAGATGCTAGTTTACGGAAACAAGTATCGATAATACTTTGTATCTCCATACTTATATTTCTTCTCTTATAAAAAAAACCGAGTTGGTGATGATGGTACGCGTGCCATCTTGCAATATAGACTGTCTGATCTATATTTGACTGATGGAAATTAAACTAAAAGATACCCGCACCCTCTCAACATTTGCAGACATGGCCTTCCCTCGTTCATCCTTGTCTCCAACAACCTCATTGTTGAGCAATTAAGAAATGAAGCCTCTGGAACAAACTGGCCTGGTGGACGCTGCCGGCGTCGTCAATCCCCATGCCTCCGCTCAGTCCGACCACCAATCACCACCACGCCCCACTCCTCTTCACCTTATCTCCTAGTTCTCGAGATATCATTAGTTTTTATACATGGGATTGCTCCCGCATGGGTCAATAACAATGAGTGTTTTAATAAAAAAAATGCATCTTGATGTTCCGTGCAATGCACGGATCTTGCTAGCACTCCTACAGAAGACTAAGTTGGTGATGATGGTGTGTCTGCCATCCGTCGTTTGTGACCATTAGATCGACATCTAATGACTGTGAGGTAAGTTATTGCCTTTTCTCACAAACATCCCACTTGTCTACCAATTTGCAAAAAAACCCATAATTAGTATCTTAAAACCAACCACATCCCTCCCCGACCTCACCAAAACAGCCCAAGGAATATATTCTATTTGAAACATAATATATCTCTAGTGATATATGTATATCAAAATTAGAGTGTTTTGTATCAAGTTTTTGAATAAGTATTATTCTGATTATGATTCATTGCAACGCACATGAACATTGCTAGTATTTCCAACCATGCAATATTTTCCCCTAGTATTCCATAGTTTCGAGTTTTCCATCAAGATATTAGTCACTCATGGTTGATATTTACTTTCACTCATGTACACATATGCACTATGTAACTAGCCTTCCTTATTGGGTTCCAAAGCTTTACTTTCACTCCTACTTACAATATGTAGAGTATTTAACAAAAAACAACCACTTTCAACCAGCCCTAGGAAGAATCTATTGTACAAAAAATAGCAAAAACATACACAAAAATTCTTAATCCACGCCAAAAACTACTACCTACCGATTAGGTTAGTTTAAAACCATTTATGACAGGGTTAACCCACACGTCCATGCTGACGAGGCAGCTTAAACCAACACATTTTGTTTGACCGTTGACACGAGGGACCCACATCTGACCTTCTATCCTGTTATTCCCCTCAAATCATTATTTTTCCTGAACATTACTTCAAACAATAGTGATGCGTGTTCGTTGGTGGCGCCAGTGAGGAGCGAGTTGGCCGCCGCTCCGCCGGACGGGCCGGACGCCGCGCTGGCCTCCGCACGGGTTGCCAGGCTGGCCCGAGCGTGACTCGCGAGCGAGCAAGCCGCCGCACTGGCCTTCGCTCGAGGTAGACGGTTGGCCTTAGCGCGGCACGCGCGAGCAAGCCGCCACGCCGCCGCGCCAATCTAGCTAGCAAACCTTGCAGACAAGCAGCTGGACAGAGCTATGTTGGCTAGCTAGCGGCCGCGAGCGCCGGACGGAGCTGGCATCCGGGCTGCCGCAAGATGGGCTCCGCACCGTCGGCGGTTTTGACCTCGCCTTCTGCCGGCGGCAGTTGCTGCGTCCCATGGCCGAGGATGACTAGGTGGACAGGCCGGAGGTAGGAGGTCACTCTTGGATTTTTGTGCAGACTGACATGTAGGTCCCACAAGTCATAACGCCCGATCGAATAGAAGGCGTTGACTTAATGGGCGATGTGGGCCTTGTTTGGATACTCTAAGTCAGAGGTTAGATTCTAACCCTGAACTAACTCTAACCAAAGTGGTGTTTGTATGGCAGGATTAGATTGACAACCAATGTATCCAAACAGGGCCATGGGTTGAAACGTGCCTATAACGGCACTTTGTAGAGTAGTCGTTTCTTGGTAGGGTTGGTTGGTAAGAGCATGTACAATGGTTGATAAGGTAGTCTTATCTTAAGTCTGCCACGTATGCAAGTGGTAGTGGTTTCTTGGCATTATTAATGGTTTCTTGCGTTATTAGGGGTTTCTTGTAAGGCTGCTGCCAATGCATGGGTGCTTAGATGGGGTGATAAGCACATTAAATAGCTTAGCAACTATACTCCCCAATGCATAGGTGCTTAGCTTATGGTTGCTAAGCTTGCTTCATTTAATGATTTAGCAACTAAAGTTCTTCATGTATTGGTGGGCTTTCTTTCTTTATATGTTTTACGTAGGTTCACGCGCTTAGCATTGTTTCTTCCTGGGGTCACCACACTCATCTCTCTCCTCTTAAATAACATGCCACATCAGATTTTTTGCCTACGTGGAAGGCTTAGCACCTGTACAAGGTGGAGCATTGGGAGGGGCCTATGGAACAATGTACTACTAGCGACAAAAGGCGATTCTAGGTTGCGTTGTACTCCAACGAGTACTACTAGTGGTCGCAGGAGTGTATACCTCGTTTTGTGGGTTCGATCCCGGTCGAACGCACGGTGGCCTTTTTTTTAAATAGTAATTTCGCTGCGAGCCAATATTTTACACGGGTAGTTTATATTTTGAAGTCAAACGGACGTGCGGCACCACAATCTGGGTGTAGTGGATACCCTAGCCACATGAACGGGTTTTCCTTCCCAGCATCTCGTGGCTCGCGTGCTCGCCCTAGCCGCACCTCGCTTGCAGCTGCCACATCAGCTAGTAGCATATTTAAACTAGCGCCTCCCAATTAAGACCGAGGAGCCGAAAAAGCATGGCGGGGCAATGGGAACTGTGCAATATGGCTCTATACGTAAAGTGCTCTACTACTACTCTGTAGCTTGTGGCGTTGCATGCTTGGACTTCACTCCATTATCGGCTCTACTATAAAAGAAATTCCTCCTGACGTGTGTCGTGGATTTAGCACGGCAGATGTCCTGTTTACTGGACTTAGGTGTGAGGCCATCGCTCGGGTTAGCTTAAAGGGGTTAAAGCGGACGAAGGACACATGGAGTTTATGCTAGTTTGGCCCCTTCGATGAAGGTAAAAGCCTACGTCTAGTTTGGTGTGGTATTGCTTGGGCTTCGATGACCAGGGAGCGAATCCGCTTGCCTGTGTCTCGAGCTGTTGTTTCTTGTCCTTGAACCGTCGTCGGGTCGTCCCTTTATATAGGAGGCGACGCCTGGTCCGGTTTACAGAGTCCCAAGGCCGGCTCATAAACGTGTCCGCCTCGGTCTCTACTCTTTCTATCTCACATCCCAAGTTACATGGTACGACGGTTTACGGACCACGGGCCTTATACATGGGCCCTAAATCTCTATGGGCTATGACCTCTTGTTATATATTCTACTGGGCTTATAATAATATAACCTTGTCAGTGTAATTCGGACCCTCCTCGCTGGTTTATACCTGCTAGTAATATCCCTGACATTAGGCACCAGATTGATTTGAACTTATTCATGTCAGTCTTCAAAACCTTGTACGAATTTCCTTTCTGCAACTCTTGTATGCTTCATAAACCGGCCATGACGTCATCCCGCTGAAATCGCTTCAACCCATCGTGACATCATCTGCACATTTAATGCCCGCTTCCGTTTGTTACTTTTCTTTATTGCCGCACCGAAGATCGAGGTGACAGCTCGATCTTTATCCGATTTCTGGCTTCCTCGATTCCCGCGCTTGCCGTTTTTATCCCCTTGGCTTATAAATACGGCCAAGGCCCATCTCTTTTCCCCTTCTGCTTCTTCTTCCTCCGTCTCTAGTGCTCGAACCTCCACCGCTGTTCTTCGAGCTCGCCGTCGTTCGTCCACAAGTCCGGCCGCTGCATCGACCTGAACTCGTCCAGAGAACTCGTCGCCGTCCTCTTTTTCCTCGAGTACGCTATCTTCTTCCCCATAGATCTCAGTTCTAGGGTTTCTTCTGTAGCTCGCCATGAACCCTCGTTTCTTCGTAGTTCATTGTCGTAGATTAGCTATAACTGTAGATATAAAAACTTGTCGGGTTCGACCTTCATTCTTGCGCCTCCGCTCCATCATTATACTTTAGCTTCTCCAGCACCGTTAGTTTAGATTGAGTCTGTAGAGAACTTCTGCTGCCTTTACCGAATATGATTTGTATTGTTCTGTCTTTTTCCTGTGCTGTAGATCCATATTTTACCTCTGCTTTATGTAAAAGTTGTTTTTCCATACTTTAGATCTGTAGCTTGTCCGCTTATACCACCGGTTTAGTCATAACTCGCGCATCACATGCTTGCCCCGACGGTTTAGATTTTTCAGCCTTCTTCCATAACTGACGGTTTAAATTTCCCCTTCCGTTGCCATAAACCGGTAGCTGTCTCGTTCACACTTGCTTCCGAGTTAGTAGATACCATTAGTCCCTTGTTTAAACCGACAATTGAGTCCATACCTTCATAGAATGCACCGGTTTATATCAAGCAGTTGGTAAACCAGATCTTGTGTTATATTTTCCAGTGCTTCTTTGGAGAAAATGGCTTCCACAGCAAAACAATTTGTTGCCTGCAACTGGGTTCCGTCCCGAATTACGGAAGACGATTCAGTAGAGGCAGCCTCAATCGGCGTCCTGGGCCCCAAAGAAGTGCTACACTGGCGGGCCTCTGGAAATGAGTGTCCTCCTAAACCTAAAGAGGGAGAAATCATAGTCTTCTATGATCATCTGGCCTAGGGGTTTGGCCCACCCGGGTCAAAGTTCTTCCGTGATGTGTTAGCCGCTTTCCAACTCCACCCACAGGATATAGGCCCAAATTCTGTATCGGACATCTGCAACTTCCAAGTCTTCTCGGAAGCATACCTTCAAGAGGAGCCATCAGTGGATCTATTCTGGGATTTCTTCCATCTGAACCGCCGGACTGAGTTTTCTGATGGGCCTCATCAGGAGCTGGGTGGTGTCAGCATCCAGAAAAGGAAGGACGTCAGTTTTCCTCACGCCACTCTTCACAGCCACCCTAAGGATTGGAACCAGACATGGTTCTACTGCAAAGACACTTCGCCGGAAGGAGAAAACCCACTGCCGGGTTACCGCGCTTACCGTCTGGCATCAACCAATCTTTTGCCGCAGCGTCTAAAAGCCCAAGACCGGGCTCGATATGCCCCTCAACTTTCCAAGCTCAGGGCTTTCGTGGCAAACGGTTTAACCGGAGTTGATTTCGTCCGTTGCTGGCTCTCTTGGAGCATTCTTCCACTAAGCCGGCGCTCAAGCCTGATGTGCAAATATACCGGCAAGCCGGAAGATCCTCAACGCCACAAAAAAATAGTACTTCCTGATAATGAAGTTACTGAGTCCGCTAAGAAAATGCTGAACATCCCTCTTGAGGATTGTACCCAGACCGGTTTAGCTCCATTCTGTTTAACCAACAAACCGCCATCGGTAAAGCTCTTCCGGCCCTTTCCTTTCGGTTTAATCTGTTCATATCACTTGTTCTCAACATGTTCTTGTCCCTTTTCATAGGCCAATGATCCCTTCTGGAAGAGGAAAGCGCAGGATAAACCGGAGAAGCCAACACGCAAGAAAACCTTTGTTGTGAAGAAAAAGAAAGTTGTTGCCGCTTCCGGTTCAAACCCTGAGGAAGATGATCCGGCTTCCGAGGTACTGCTTGATTCTTATGTCCTTTGATCTCCCTTTGTGTGAATTTATATTAATAATGCCTTTGCGCAGGATTTGGCGGAGGGAAGTAAAGCGGAGGGAGTTGAGGTAATTTCTCTCTCATCTGATTCAGAACCGTTGTCAACCAAGATTCGCCGGGTATCCCGGAAATATCCATTTTCTCACCCTTATGCTCAATTGGATCCCAACTTTCTTTTGAAGAAACAGCAGCATGAAGCTCGCCGGACCACTCGCCACAACGGCCATGTGGTTGAATTGTTCGAAATACCCCTTACGCCAGCTCGCAGACGCCGCTCAGAGGTTTTGCTCACTCCAACCCTTCTTCATCCGAAAGCAGGCCTTATACGTAAACCACTTAAACCGTCTGATCCCAACTATCAGGAAGCTCCTCTGTCTTCTTCCGGCGAGTCGACCGCTACTCAAGTCCCAGTGCTCAAGACCGTTCCCGGGTAAGTCATCCTTTCAAACGTCCGGCTTATCTTTCCGTTTTGACTTTGTGATTCTCACGACTGCTTTGACCTTTATCAGAATGCCTAAGCCTAGCAAAAAGTCAAAAGCAAATAAACCGGTTGTGGAGACCACTACTGCTAGACTGGCCGAAGACCCTGAAGCGGCCATCCCTCCTGAACCGGCAAGCCCTGTCCGGGTTAGTCCTCCCCGGGCTAGCCCGGCCCTTGTTAGTCCGGTGCACACTGCTGATCCTCTTCAGCCAACTGCTGCCTCGACAGCAGATGTTGAGATCACCGGGTTAGGCTTCACTGCTCCCACAGAGCCTGTTATCTTAGCTAAGCATACTGACAAGGACGAAAAACTTCAACAAGATAAAGGCAAATGGAGCACAAACTTGTCAAGCTATGCTCAGCTGAGTGCCCAGGAACTCCATTCCGGGTATCTGAACCGGCTCTTCACCAGCCGTGATTATGAAGCCGGGTTAATCAACACGATGAAAGATAAATATGAGGTGACTTTCTTTCCTCTTGCCTTTCGTTGCTGCTCTGTACTTTGCAATTCTACCTTTAGGCCATAGTAGCCCCCAAGTGCCGGTTTAGCTTCCCTGTAGGTGAACCGGGACTTAACTTATGTCTGAAAATGAATGTACATTAGCCCCCAAGTGCCAAGGGCATAACTTGTTTATGTGCTTGGGACTTGTCTGAAAAACTTTGCTTTCTTTACTTCAATTGTACATTAGCCCCCAAGTGTCGAGTGCATAACTTGCTATGTGCTTGAGACTTTGATTGATCTGTCCTTCTGACACGTTTGCTTTTCTTGCAGGCTGACTTGAACCGGAGGGCTTCGGAGGCAACTGAGCTCCAGAATAGCTTGGCCTTCCATGAGACTGCTTCAACCAAAGCTAAGGAGGAACTTGTCCTTGCTTTGACTAGTATGGAAAAATTAAAGAAAGATTTTGAAGCGGAGCGGTCCACATGGGAGGTGCAAAGGGACGCTCTAGAAAAAAGAGCAAAGGATGCCGAAACCGCTCTCAGTCCGGTTACGCAAGAACTATCCGGGTTGAAACAGCAAATAGAGAACATGACTTCTGCTATCTTCGGTGAGTACCTGTCTTTGTATGTTTACATCCTTGCAATCTTTATTCTGCTCCAGTTTAACTCGCCAATTGTATATAGGGAGGCGCATAACTCATCTTGGAGATGATGTTGGAGGAAGCTCAAGGCTGCTTATACCCTGGTGGAGCAGCTCTACTCCGGTGCTCAGAGGGCTATTAGTGCCATGTCGCATAACAAACCGGCGCCGACCACCATCCAAGCCACCTTGGAAAAGCTTTATGTCTTGCCTGCGCGACTTGTTGAGGTGAAGAAGTCTGCTGCACGAGCTGGTTCTCTCCTGGCGTTAACCCGGGCCTAGGCATGGGTCCCCGATTTTGATCCGGCGGAGGCCATAAACGGCTATCCCAGCATGAAGGAGGACGGGTCAGCCTTTTCAGCTGAAGATCTCCGTGCTTTAACCAAGGACATGCGCCCTCTTGCCAGTAAGCTTGCCGATGAAGCAGATTTGACAAGGTATCATCCGGCTTACGATCTAGAAAATTCGCGGGTGGAGCGGCCGGTTTACGACACTGAAAATCTGATCCCACCAGTTCGTAACCACACTTTCGCTCCAGATATTGACCCTTCAGATCTTATCAATGATGAAGTGTATTTCGGTGCCCTCTCCAAGATTGACTGGAGTGCTCCTGATTTCCAGCAACTGCCTGAAGTCGACGAAGACCTGTAACAAGCTGACCCTCAGCCTTCGCAGCGTGAAGAGGAGTCGTAAACCGTATGTTTTAACTGTTAGTTGTTGAGCACTTTGCAAAAAACTTTGATCCATTCGGGCCTGCGAGTGCCTTGTAATAGAATAGTTGAGATATTGCCTTTGTCCCACTGTCATGGTATTATTTTGTTTGGCACTCCCAATTTACCATCTGTTTGCAATGCTTTATCAGCTTATATTACCTGTGCCTGCATGAACGAAGCTAAAAGATGTCCTGGCGGTTTACCACCGGACGGATTATACTGCTCTGATATATATATCAAAGGAATAACTTTTGAACACAAACATATACCATACCTCTGATTAAGTGTGCCTGTAGACCTTAACCCGGTATGAATAACTTAAAGCGCATGCGCTGATGAGGCCCTTGGCTCTCTTGTTGGTTTAGCATAATAGTTGATCCGGGTTAGCATGAACGCCGGTTTAATTCTCGCTGGTGTTCATGACCCAGACTTTAACTTTGTAGATATATGGTCACCCTTGTAGTTGTCCAATCTCGCATCAATGGACTTGGTTTAAAAACCAATGATCATGATGACCAAGATTTGTGAAATCATAAAAAATAGAAATAAGGTTTTTTGGGCAAATAAGACCATGTAGTCGAGGCTTTTTACGAGCCCCAGGCTCCAAATTCGAGGCTTTTTATGAGCTGCCAGGCTACTGTCATTAACCATTTTAGCAAAGCCTGTCAAGATGCTCCGCAATCCTTAACCAAATCATCGATGACAAGCTACCCAATGTTTCAAAATCTCGTAAAGATTTTGTCTTTAGGTAATCAACTCGATGATCGTCAATTTAACGTGGCCAAGTTCAGGGTCCCGAAGGAGTAACTTGTGGCAGGTTCGACGGGTCATACCAGGTTTACCTGGACGGCGTAATTTACTTGAGGCAGGCAGGTTAATCCGGGGTTTTAGGTGCATGCACCAGGCTTCCAAGCCATGTTCACTACAAGGGTATTCAACTCTCTGCGAGCCCCCCGGTAGTGTCTGAGCCGTTTGCTCGTCGGGGTATATGTTTGAGCTGGGTTAGGCACCAACACTCTCTTTTACCCCTCATCATCATGTGGAAATTGCCAAAGCAACCATAGCAGTGCTCTTATGATGGGTTTCTACCGCCGCTGGCTCAAGAGACCATGGGAAACCCCCTTGCCCACGGAAGCCCCCATGTGATTCTTGTTTGTATATAGAATATGGCTGATTCCTTGATTTATCAAGGGCGCTGGTTTAGGAGGCAATGGTAAGCTTCTGTAAAAAAACTCCCATGTGATAGTCCTTTGAAGAACACGGCTGATTCCTTGATTCTGTCAAGGGCGCCGGTTTAGGAGGCCATGGTAAGCTTCTGTAAAAAGCTCCCTTGTGATACTTCTTTGAAGAACACGGCTGATTCCTTGATTCTGTCAAGGGCGCCGGTTTAAGAGGCCATGGAAGGTTTCTTTCGAAGCCCCCATGTGATGCTCTTGTGCATAAAAGATACGGCTGATTCCCTGATTCTATCAGGAACGCCAATTTAAGAGGCCATGGAAGGTTTCTTTCGAAGCCCCCATGTGATACTCTTTTGCGAAGAAGATGGCTGATTCCCCGGTGTTCCGGGGGCGTCGGTTTATTTTATTATAATATATACATTGTACATAAAGCGGAGCCAATGGCTCAAGTATAGTAAGGTCGAAGAAGAGCGATGTTCCACGGCCGCTTGGTCTCCTCCTCTGCCGTACGTGAGTCCTTATGTTCTCGAACGTCGACAAGGTAGTACGATCCGTTGTGTAGGGTTTTGCTGACCACAAAGGGTCCTTCCCAAGGTGGGGATAGCTTATGCATATCTGTCTTGTCTTGGATGAGCCGGAGCACCAGATCTCCCTCCTGGAACGTTCTGGTCTTAACCCGGCGGATGTGGTACCGGCGCAGATCTTATTGATAAATCACTGATCGCGCTGCTGCCATGTCCCGTTCCTCGTCTAGCCGGTCCAAGTTGTCTTGCCTTGCTTGTTCATTATCCGCTTCAACATAGGCCGCCACGCGTGGTGAATCATGCCAGATATCACTAGGAAGGACCGCTTCAGCGCCGTACACCATGAAGAAAGGACCGCTTCAACCCGGTGTTCTTTGCAAATGAACCATAAGCCGGGGCTTGATGCCTCTCAAGATCTCTTGGTTGGCTCTCTCAGCTTGGCCATTGGACTGAGGGTGAGCTACTGATGACACATCCAGGCGAATATGTTCTCTTTGACAGAAGTCTTCTATCTCTCCTTTAGATAGGTTGGTGCCATTATCAGTTATAATGTTGTGTGGAAAGCCAAACCGGAAAATTACCTTTTTGATGAACTTAACCGTTGTTGCCGCACCACACTTACTGACAGGCTCTGCCTGAACCCACTTTGTAAATTTGTCCACTGCTACCAACAGGTGGGTTTTCTGATCTTGGGATCTTTTAAAGGGTCCAACCATGGCAAGCCCCCAAGTCGCAAACGGCCAAGTAATTGGAATCATCCGTAGTTCCTACGCCGGTATATGAGCACGCCGTGAAAATTTCTGGCAAGCGTCACATTTTCTGACCAAGTGCTCCGCATCGGCGTGAGCCGTCAGCCAGTAGAACCCATGAAGAAAGGCCTTTGCTACCAATGATTTTGAACCGGCGTGATGAGCACAATCCCCTTCATGAATCTCTCGAAGAATGTCATAGCCTTCCTCTGATGATAGACACCACTGAAATGCCCCAGAAACACTATGGTGATGAAGCTCTCCATTGACGATAGTCATAGACTTAGATCGCTGGATTATCTGCCGGGCCTCAACTTCGTCTTCTGGCAGCTCACCTCGGCTCATATATGTCAAATAAGGGAGTGTCCAATCCGGAATAACGTGAAGAGCTGCAACTAACTGTGCTTTTGGATCAGGAATAACCAAGTCCTCCTCTAAAAGTATTTGTACTGACGGATTATGCAATTCATCTAAGAAAGTATTAGGTGGAACCGGTTTACGCTGAGAGCCCAGCCGGCTTAATGGATCGGCTGCTTCATTTTTTCGCCGGTCTATGTGGTCCACCTGATACCCCTTGAAGTATCCTGCGATTGCATCCGCTTCTCGTCGGTAGGCCGCCATGAGCGGATCCTTAGAATCCCACTTACAGGACACTTGCTGCGCCACTAGATCTGAGTCACCAAAGCACTTAACCCGGCTCAAGTTCATCTCCTTGGCCATCCGCAAACCATGGAGGAGAGCTTCATACTCAGCAGCATTGTTAGTACAGGGAAACATTAAACGAAGCACGTAACAGAACTTATCACCTCGTGGGGAAGTTAACATGACTCCAGCCCCCGAGCCCTCCAATTG
Source organism: Secale cereale (assembly GCA_902687465.1). Lineage (NCBI taxonomy): Eukaryota > Viridiplantae > Streptophyta > Magnoliopsida > Poales > Poaceae > Secale > Secale cereale. The sequence continues at coordinate 573,751,243 of LR738714.1, read as the reverse complement.
CCTTGAACCGTCAAAGTGAATAGTCCAATATGTATGATCCGGCTTCTCCTCAGGTGTTTGCAATTCTATCCAATCTTTAATGAAATCCACCAGTGCTTGGGACTTTATAGCAGTACGGGGCACATACTTTAACCCATGTGGGCTAAGCTCAATGGCCCACTTCACCACTCTGCCAGTGGCTTCTCTGTTCTGGATTATATCCCCTAACGGAGCTGAGCTGACGACAGTGATTGTGTGGCCCTGGAAGTAGTGCTTCAACTTCCGGTTTGCCATAAACACGCCATATACCAACTTCTGCCAGTGTGGATATCTTTGCTTCGACTCAATGAGGACCTCACTGATGTAGTAAACCGGACGTTGAACCGGATATTCTTTGCCTGCCTCTTTGCGCTCCACCACAATGGCTACGCTGACTGCGCGGGCATTGGCGGCCACGTACAACAATAGCGGCTCCTTGTCAACCGGGGCAGCAAGGACTGGTGGTTCTGCCAATTGCCGCTTCAGATCCTCGAACGCGACGTTTGCAGCATCGCTCCAGACGAACCGGTCCGTCTTCTTCATCATCTGGTAAAGCGGGATCAACTTTTCTCCTAAACGGCTGATAAACCGACTCAACGCTGCAATACGGCCCGACACGTGATGGACATAATTGATACACGCCGGTTTAGCAAAGGATGTGATCACTTTGATCTTCTACGGATTAGCTTCAATCCCTCTGTTTGATACCAAGAATCCAAGGAGCTTGCCTGCTGGAACACCGAAAACACACTTCTCCGGATTAAGCATCATCTTGTAAGCCCGGAGGTTGTCAAAGGTTTCTTTTAAGTCCTCTATCAGCGTCTCCTTCTTCCTGGACTTTACCACAATGTCATCAACATATGCATGGACATTTTTTCCAGTCTGCCCTTGTAGGCAGTTCTGCACACAACGCTGATAAGTTGCCTGAGCACTCTTGAGCCCAAAAGGCATGGATACATAGCAGAAGGCTCCAAAGGGAGTTATGAAAGCTGTCTTCTCCTGGTCCTTAACTGCCATCTTGATCTGATGATAACCTGAATATGCATCCAAAAAACTTAGCCGCTCACATCCCGCCGTAGCATCGATAATCTGATTAATACGGGGAAGAGAAAAAGGATCAGTTGGGCAAGCCTTGTTCAAGTCTGTATAATCAACACACATCCTCCAAGTTTCGTTTTTCTTTAGCACCAGCACCGGATTAGCCAACCACTCTGGATGAAATACTTCAACTATGAAGCCTGCCGCCAAAAGCCTAGCCACTTCTTCACCTATAGCTTTGCGCCTCTCCTCATTGAAGCGGCGCAAATACTGCTTGACCGGTTTAAACTTTGGATCGATATTAAGACTGTGCTCAACGAGTTCCCTCGGTATACCTGGCATGTCAGAAGGTTTCCATGCAAAGATATCCCGGTTCTCACGGATGAACTCGATGAGCGCGCTTTCCTATTTGGGGTCTAGGTTAGCGCTGATTGTGAACTGCTTGGATGAATCGCCTGGAACAAAGTCAACCTGCCTGGTTTCCTCCGCCGATTTAAACTTCAACGCCGGATCATGCTCTGTAGTTGGCTTCTTCAACGGGGACATATGTGCCGGGTCAACATTATCCTTGTAAAACATCAGCTCCTCCATAGCACAAACTTCCTCAGCATGTGCCGCATCTCCTTGCTCGCATCCCAACACGATCTTACGGCTTCCGTGAACCGTGATGGTTCCCTTGTGACCCGACATCTTGAGCTGTAGATAAACATAACACGGTCGATCCATAAACTTGGCGTAAACCGGTCTCCCAAACAGAGCATGATATGGGCTCCTGATCTTTACAACCTCAAAGGTCACCGTCTCTGATCTAGCGTCATGCTCATCCCCAAAGGTAACTTCCAGATCAATTTTTCCAACTGGGTAAGCCGATTTGCCGGGCACCACTCCGTGGAACACTGTATTGGACTGTCGAAGCTTCTTATCTGTCAATCCCATATGTCGAAAAGTCTCATAGTATAGGATATTGATGCTGCTGCCTCCATCCATGAGCACCTTTGTGAACTTATAGCCACCCACCTATGGAGCCACCACCAAGGCCAGCTGACCCGGATTATCAACCCGTGGCGGGTGATCCTCTCTGCTCCATACAATGGGTTGCTCAGACCAACGTAAAAAACATGGTATCGCCGGTTCAACGGAGTGTACTGCTCGCTTCAGAACCTTTTGATCCCGTTTGCACAAACTTGTGGTGAAAACATGATATTGCCCACTGCTTAGGTCCTTCGGATTATTCTGATATCCAGACTGCTGCTGCTGCTGACGCTGTTGATTGCCTTGGTTGTTGTATCCGCCCTGACCATGCTGCTGGTTATGTGGATGCTGATTGTTGCCACTATGATTATTGTTACCACCGTGATATCCTGATCCGGATCCACCACCCTGGTAACCCAGACCCTGAAAACCGGGACCTGACCCGCCGGGGAGCCCGTGGTTATACTTGGCCTGTTTCATAAACTCTTGCATAATAAAACAGTCTTTCCAAAGATGCGTAGCCGGGTTTTCCTCTGTACCGTGCTTTGGACAAGGCACACTCAACTGGCGGTCTAGATTAATGGGTGGCCTCCCGTTGCGTGGGGGCGGTCTACCCTTGCGGCGCTGCCCGTTGTCTTGAACATTGGTATTGGCTACAAAGTCTGAGCCGCCCTCTGCTTTACGTTTGCCATTGTACCCTGTACCCGCCGGATTGGTCTGTGCCGGTTTACCATTTTTTCTCGCCTTCTCGGACTTGTCTCCGCCTGCATCTGGATACTTGGTGTTATCAGAGTCTCCATACTTTACCAAAGCGCTCATGAGCGTTCCCATGTCGTTGCAATCGCTCTTGAGCCGTCCCAGCTTCAGCCTCAAGGACTCGAACCGGCAATTGTTTTCCAAGGTTACTATTCCCGTACTTGGATTGATGCTATTGGAGGAGTCCAGGATTTCAGATACTCGTTGTACCCAACTGCTTGTGGTCTCTTGCTCTCCTTGAACACATGTTGCTAAATCAACCATGGACATCGGCTGCTTGCATGTGTCTTTGAAATTATTGATAAACCGGCGACGCAACTCCCCCCATGATCCGATGGAGTTAGGTGGTAAACCCTTTAGCCATGTCCGGGCCGTGCCTTAAGCATCATTGTGAAGTATTTGGCACACGCGGCTTCGTCCACATCAAGCATCTCCATAGCCATCTCATAACTTTCAACCCATGCCTCCGGAGCCAGATCCGCCGTGTAGTTGGGTACCTTGCGTGGGCCCTTGAAGTCCTTGGGTAATTTCACATTCCGTAAAGCGGGGATGAGACACTGCACCCCAAAGGAACTGGACATGATTCCTGTTTCTGTGGTGGTGGGGTGAACCGGCGTCGCTTGACGGGTGTCGTCGCGGGCAGTATGCCTAGCCTAGTCCACCACCTCTTGGGCCCGCGCTTCTGCTCCTGCCGGACTATCCTGCCTCTGCCGGTGCCGTCTCCGCGCACTGCTAGATACAGCCGGTTCATCCAAGTGCCTCATGTAACTCCGGCTCGGGCAGGGGGTTGAATGAATCCTCTCCCGGCTATAGGAATAAGCTTGCTGCTGCGTTAACGCCGTGTCTAGCAACTCCTTAGCCCGTCGTGCCTCCATTGCAATGGGGGATGTCCCCTCAATGGGCAGAGCAGCCAGCCGTGAAGCAGCGGCGACAATGTTGTCCAACGGGTTAGAATAATGGCCGGGAGGAGTAGGTACGTGCGGTGTTGGCCCAACTTGGCGGTTCCGCTCTGTGGCTGGTGGCTGAACTGACGCGCCCGTCCCCGGAGCTCCTCCCCGGTTTACCTCTGGGCGGTTACTGGTTCCGGCTCCTAGCGTGCCAAAGAGATTCCTTGCCTCATAAATCGGCGGTAAACGAGATTGCTGCCTTCTGTACATTACCTCCTGTGAAGTGTTCTGATCCAGCCTGAGCCGGAAGGCTTGGGAATCTAGCTCTGCCTGTCTTGTAGCCATCCTGGCTTTCTCCGTATCCAGATCCAGCTTAGCATGCTCAATCCGGCTCTTTAGCTGAGCGATCTCCGCATCATGCTGCACCTTGTCAGCCTGGGCTACTTCTGCTATTGCAAGCACCGTCAAGGTGCCGACTAAGGTGGATAGGACGTCAGAGGGCGACGGGGGAAGGTCTCCGATTCTGGCTCCCGCTGCCTCTGAGGTTATCGCCCCGGTCGTCGAGGGCTGCTGCATAGGTTGTGATCCGGCCATGAAAACAGCAACCCTGTTTGGCGGATCAAAGGGGTCCGGAATACTATCACCATCGTACACACCCTCAGACCGGCCGTCCTGCAACAGATACAAAGATTCGGTCTCTCCGGATGAAGATTCATCTTCGGAATAGACAACTGTCTCGCCACCAAAATCCGATCCGTCCTTGGCTTGTACTCCATGCACTGCTCCAACGAAAATATGCTTCATGGCAGGCTGAATCCGGGCCGATCTCGCACGCTGAGCCGGCTCGACGATGTTGGGGAATATGTCCGACTCAGGTCCCGGTACGCCGATCTTGCCGATGAAGACGTGGATGCCGCCGAAGGGGACCCGGTACCCATATTCGATTGAATCGGCCTCGGGGCCCCTGCCTGCATCGTCGATGTATATCCGGCCGTGATGACTCTTGGTCATCCGGCCCACTGCGTAACCCTTGAGCCTTTCAAAGCTGCTCTTCAAGAACTCGAAACCATCGGGCGATAGCCCCACGGTGGGCGCCAACTGTCATGGATTTAGCACACAGATGGCCGGTTTACTGGACTTAGGTGTGAGGCCATCGCTCGGGTTAGCTTAAAGGGGTTAAAGCGGACGAAGGACACAGGGAGTTTATACTAGTTCGGCCCCTTCGATGAAGGTAAAAGCCTACGTCTAGCTTGGTGTGGTATTGCTTGGGCTTCGATAACCAGGGAGCGAATTCGCTTGCCCGTGTCTCGAGCTGTTGTTTCTTGTCCTTGAACCGTCGCCGGGTCGTCCCTTAATATAGGAGGCGATGCCCGGTCTGGTTTATAGAGTCCCGAGGCCGGCTCATAAACGTGTCCGCCTCGGTCTCTACTCTTTCTATCTTACATCCCAAGTTACATGGTACGATGGTTTACAGACCATGGGCCTTATACATGGGCCCTAAATCTCTATGGGCTATGACCTCTTGTTATATATTCTACTGGGCTTCTAATAATATAACCTTGTCAGTGTAATCCGGACCCTCCTGGCCGGTTTATACCTGCTAGTAATATCCCTGACAACGTGTTTTTTTAAACAGAGGCAAAAGCTTTGCTTCATCTCATTCATAAGGAAGGAACTACTAACAAAGTTCGACTAGATCCATTGCACCTCCACAAATGGAAGCGAAAAGCCTAGTCTCGCTGTATCAAATAACTCAAATGTTCTGCCCCCGCAGTAACCGTCGCTGATAAACATGCAGCTAGTGTGTGCGTGAGAGGAGCGGTTGAGGCCCTCCACTATGTGTTCGGTGCCAGAAATCTAAAAAGTTTGACACATACACTTCGATGCCAAATGAAAAATATTTAGCACTGGCACCACAACGTGAAGGATTTGGCATCCATCCACCTCTGGCCCACCTAGCTATAAACAAGTAATATATCAGCTCAAATCAGTGGCTGCTTCGCATGCGAAAGTATAGTGGTTGCTTTGTTTATTGCCTCAACGAAATATGGCATCGGCTGGGCAATGTAGGAAACCGGTGCCAAATGTTCAAAAAGTGAATTTGGCACTAGTTTTGGCCTACATATGGCATCAACTGGGCAATGTAGGACACCAGTAGTAGTGGAGGGCCTGAGTAGGCCAGCTACGTGAGAGGAGCGGCTGAATAGAGCACCGAGAGTACACACTAGGCCACTACGCAGGTGTACCTTCCCTGCATTGATAGTACAACGATGGTTCTAGAGAATAGTAGTACCCTCGACTTCCAACTGTAGCTCCTTGGCCCTGAGATTCAAGAGTTCAAAACTGGTGCAGTTCAACACTGGTGCACTATACTTTACAGTACATAGTACTAGTAGTACCCTCGCACTACTAGTTGAGAAAGCAGTACTAGTATAGCTATAGTACGAGTACGTACTCCTCCGTCACATAATGTAAGACGTTATTTGATACTAGTTTGCGTGTACAAAAAATAGCAAAAACATACCCAAAATTTCTTACTCCACGTCAAAAGCTACTAGCTAATGCCCAAAATTTCTTACTATTGCTATTATTTACAGTATAATGCAATCCCATAACGTCCCATAATGCTAGTACTAGCAGTAGTAAATAATAGCCTCACCCCTTCGCTACAGTTGGAAGGGACGAGGCCCTGCGGTTACTATGCTCTTATCTCCTCCTCGTCAGTTCCCCTCCCCCCGAAGAGAACGCAGTTTGTCGCTGCTCCCATGGATTCGCCAGGCGGTTCTCCTCCTCGCAGGGGCTGGGAGACCTTGGACGACGATCCTCTGGGAGAAATCGCATGCCACTCCGACGTCCTCGCCGTCGCAAGACTCGGTGCTTCTTGCACCTACTTTTTCAAGACAATGCTTAAAATGGCTTGGGAAAAGGCCATGCTTGTTGGTCTTCCATGCATCCTCGAGGAGAAGGTTCTTCTATGGGACAATCCTTCGAACAGTCCACCGATCCCTGGGCATGGTTGCACGTTTACTCCGCGAGAGTTGCCGACGTTGAGAGGTAGTCGGATTTTGTCCGATGAGCAGGTCAGTAATGGAGTTTGATCATGTAGTACTTAGTTATTCCATTTCCATCCCATAATTTCTCCGCTGCCCACCTTTTTATATATAGGTCTGGGTTGGTGCCAACGAAGATTGGCTTGCATACCTCCGGCCGGATACCACCATCATTTTGCACAACATCCACAGCAGTGCGGCCGTTCCGGTAGACCCTTTCTCCACCATTGGGATCGGCCCTCCGGACTAGCTGGGCTTGAATACATATGATGATGCCTACAAGAGATTGAAGAAGATAGCAATTGCGAACCCGCCAATAAAGGGACGCGGCTACGACGATTACTATCTCATCACGGTGTTCGACATAAGGATTGCCATCAATGCAAGAGGCACTAACAGCAGAGGCTGGCACATGTTGGTGGCGGCGGATTTGTACCCCTACACGTTCGAAGCCGTCGTGCGCCATCTAGGCCGCATCTTCGCGGTGACAAGCCATGTGACTTGTTTCATCTGGTTTCCATCCTACGGTACGGGAGATTACAAACGGAATGCACAAACCATCATTTGCATCCCTAACGATACTCCATTATTTTGCAGGGACCAGTCATCTGCGATGAAAATAAGATCGCCGATCCTGGATGTGCATTTGCATCAGCGATTTGGTCTAACCTAGAACCTTGTAGCAGATTATGGCATATTGGGATCAACTATCTTAGTAGTCGTTACCCATGGTACCACTGATGTGCAACATGGTCACACAATCTACCACGATCGGACCGTCACCTTCTACCTAGGTATTCCATTTTTAACCCTCTCGCCTTCTCTTTCATTGTTGTACTAGTACTCTACTTACGTACTAGTAGGAGTACTTTTTTTTACCTTGGAGGACGCATATAGCTAGCTAGGCCCTTGAAGACTTGAACCCACTAGCTGCCACCATTTTTGTTTTTCCATGTCTTACTATCTCATCCATGTAGCCAAGAGTGGCTAATATAATAAACCGGTTATTATACTTCCTCTATACCGGAGTATTACTGACCGCCATATTTGAGCACAACATTATTATGCATGGACCTTGACTATGTACGTCGCCATGTGTCCAGATCTGAGATGCCGCGTGTACCAGATGAATGGCGCCGAGTTCGACCCTCGTGATGCTACGTGGGTGCCGAGGAGCACTCTTAGAGAGTACTCGCTTTTCATTGGGGATAGCTACCCCATTGTGAAGCGGATGCCACCTTCCGTGCACGACACGGAAGGCCTGCCGTTCATGAAGCATGGTTGTGTCTTCAGTGCGCACCGCTGGATGCACGATATGCTGGGACACGCTATCCCTGATTTATGCCGCTGCAGCTTGGATGAGTCTCCATCTTGTGGAACCAGACTACAAAGCTGCGACAATGATTCCCGTTACCCATCGCTATGGATCGTGCCATCCATGAAGAACACCTGGTACTGGAACCTTGAGGAGGACATGTAGCCCATCTATAACGTGTAAGTGGAGTACGGTAAATTGTGAATGGTAGCATTGTGAATATATGTAGACTAGTCATGCACAAATTTATCACATGAATTGGAGATGAACTTGTGTGGCATACTGGCATTTGTCCTTTAGAATTTATTTAGTAAATGCGTTATGTGTACATGCAACTTGTGTGGTTGTTGCACGGGCTCCAACACGCTCTTTGAGAAAAAAAAGGTGGCACAACTTTGGATATACGTGACGTGGTGGCATCATACAGTAGCATCGTTCGCTATAGTTGTACTCCGTGTAGTACGCTCCTACTAGGACGACAACTCCTATTAAACCTTGCGCTTGGCTCTTTGCCTCTTCGGGAGGTTCAACAGTTCGTACTCGTGTGAACCTTGCACTTGGCTCTTCGCCTCTTCGGAAGGTACAACAATGATGATACTACAGTACACATTATGCTTCTGGCAATCTGACACCGATTGAACTGTTGCACGTCCACCGCGAGGGAGAGGCAGATAGAGATGGCGTTGTAGTCAAAACCCTCTCCTCGTCCTGCGAACCACCGCGCGCGTGGGTGAGGGAGAGGCGTAGTAAGCAAGCTTCTCCTCGTTCGGCGAGTTGACGGGACACATCAAAGAAGTACTAGAACTAGTCCATACTGCGTCCTTTCCGGTTAATATGGCTTAATTTGAAACAAGAAAAATACACTGGCGGTCGACGTATGTAACAATACGCTCTTTACGGTCACTATATATAGTTTTGCAGTGATTATACGATCACTAGCTCATCGTAGAGCACCGTATTGCACCCTACTACCCGGTCACATAGCCGATGTGGCACTTTGTTGACTAGTTAAATTGTCACCTGGTTTCTGGGTCCCACCTGTCAGTTGGCAGAGCAAAGAAATCAGCTAAAAAACAAAGAGTGTAGTACATCTACACTTCCAATGCATTTAGCCTTTAATCTAAATCGATATTGATCGACTAATGCACCAAGTTGTGTTCTAGGTATAGGTTACATGTCTATCCTTAATTACAGCATGCAACGACCTTCATTTAATCTTCTTCTCTCAATGGTCGCATGCACACATAAGTCTGCTACTTTTGGGCGTTAATTATGCCCTGGTCAATGTGTAAATCTATAAATGTACAGTCTTTCACGGACGTAGGGAGTAGGTTGAGCACTTGAGCGTGAGCGTGTGTGTTGCGTCGTGTGGTGTGTGCCGCATGGGTGCGTGAGTGTTGCGTGTGTCCATGTGTACGTGTGAGTATTGCATGTTGCATGCATGCATGCATGCATGGGGCTTACTCCCTCCCATTGACATGTTCATATTTCAAGCTTCCTATGTTCCCTTCATATGGTAATACTCCCTGTATTCCCAAATACGGAGTAAAATCCTGCCTCTGTTCCCAAATACGGAGTAAAATCCTCCCTCTGTTCCCAAACATGGAGTATTTCTTTCTAGAGATTTCAACAAGTGACTACGTACGGAGCAAAATGAGTGAAGTGAGCGTAGAAGCATAGGAAAGGAAGTGTTCGCGATCCATTATTCCCCATCTCAGTCATAGAGAACTATTCAACTAGTCTTCGCAGTGAAGTGACAATACACGCTCCTCTCTTCCCCATCGTCGGCCGCACACCATTTCCCCGTCTTCCACTCTTCTTCCTCCTCTCTTCTTCTTCCTCCTCTCTTCCCCATCGTCGGCCGCACACCATTTCCCCCCGCTCTCTGCTCGCCCGCCCGCACTATCTTCCTTGGTAGCTCGCGCGTACCATATCCCCCCGCTCACTGCTCGGCCACACGAGGAGAAGCTTCTTCACTCGCCCACCCGAATCCACTTCCCCGCTGGCTCGCAGGCTCCGAAAACCACAATGGCAGAACCGACTGACACACAGAGCCGCGACTGGAATTCCCTCCCTGATGTTCTCTTGGAGCAGATCTGTAATCGTATGGACCTACTCAGCACCGAACGTCTAGCCGCATGCTCAATGTCTTTGTACTGTCTACTTGGCTGCAACCGGCCGGCTCTTTTCAAGACACCCTCCTTGCTGATGCCCGATCCTCGCAGGTGGCCCAGACACGGACTTCACGATCCTATGGAGGTTGACGTGGTGCCCCTCGACATGCTACCACTACCCGTCCACCTGTCCTTCATACGCGGCCACTACTGGCCGGGCATGAAGGCCAACTGGATCGTCCTCATCCACCAATCCGATAGTCCGTGGCGTCTCGTGTATATCTACACCCAGCGAGAGATCACCCTTCCATCTTTGGATATCGTCGCCATCGAGCCTCACGGCCCGCCGGACACTCCTGCCTACTACGCACGAGACGTGTCGAGCTTTTGGCTCGACCTCTGTTTGCTGAAGGTTGTAATCTGCGAAGTGCCCACACCATCAGAAGACTACATGGATTACAAGCTCATTGTCGTGTTGAACATGGGATTATTCTATCTGGAATCCGGTCACCATACATGGTTATGGCTCATCGTCGATCCTGTTTACCTAACACTTCTGTCTGATGCTATAGTGCACGATGGCATCGTTTATGTGGTCGACGCACAGATTGGCTGCCTATACTGGTGGAATCTATCGTTGTGTAATTGTTCTATCTCATCCCATCTTTACCTTAAGAATACGACTGCCTGTTCATTGTTACAAATTTAGAATATATAGTATGTCTATAACCACATCATTGATATATGTTCCTCTCATTTCCTAGATTTTTATGACCACACATGTTATTGTTAGAGTTGATATGAGAACAATTGGTATCTAATGATTGTTAGAATAGATATTATGAGTATAACCTCATGATTGCTATATGTTACTCTCATTTCCAGGATTTTTATAACAATGCATGTTATTGCTTAGAGTTGATATGATAACTGTAGTAAGTGCTATGGTAGAATATGAGTAGGCCCTGTCATATCTGTTTTCCTCTCATTGTTACATGATGTTTGAACCATGATATATTGCTAGAATATGAAAGCCATTGGCTTATGTTTTTAACTTCGGGTGTGATTGTCCACGGCATTACAATTCTCTGTCTATGATATGTGTCACAATTATAATAATATTAATTCTACACATACTCTGAACATGATTGTTTATTTTTGTCTTTTGGTCTCCAATTTGAATTGTTGCAGCAGACGTAAATGCGCTGGCCTTCATGATTCCAGGACCTGGAATCATACTAGCTGATGGGTGGTGGTTTATTGCTCGTTCAGCTCACGGTGGTCATTTGATGCTCATTTGCACGTACCAAATTGACCAAACCATTTCATCAAACAGCATGCAGTCCAATGCCTGGGAGTTCGTGACATTGATGGCTATGGCTGCTTCGTGTTCGAGAAAGATCCCAGCTCCGTTGGGCCAGGCGTATTCAACTGGAGGCGGGTTTACAACCTCGGCAACCACTCCATGTTCCTCGGGCTCAATTATCCGATCATCCAACCAATCATCGATCATATCACCGGCAATGATTACCGTGCTATGCAACTTCCATTCGCTAGGGGGACTGTGTTTACACATCATACCATGGGTTTCATGAATCACCACATCCAGAGATTCGTCGACACAACTTGTTGCCAGATAATCTTCAGTGTGTGAAAGGCATCAAGCTTCCATGCGATGGATGGCTTTTGCAAACCCGACATGCGGCGACGTGGTTCATGCCAACAGAAAATATGCAAAATTTGATTCGTACTGATATGTAGACTGAGCCATGTATTCTGCTGTTGTAGCTATTGGAAATATGAGGCCAAAGGCCTACTAGCAAAATTCCAATAGTAGCACGACCCTCTTTTGTTGGATATTATGTACTGTTGTTAGTTTGAAGCTGTGCAGTATCACTTAGGCTTCAAGTGCGTACTTGTTAGTTAAACCCATGGTTAAAATGTGACACTAAATACGACTAGTAAGTAGTACAGTAGCAGTACTAGTATACGTGGGTCAAATTATTCATCATGTCCACACATTGAATTGACGTGACAACACGCTGCGCGTGAGGTGACACAAGAATCCCGGCGGCGTGTTCGGGTATTCTAGACTTCAGATTTGGAGTACCACTTATCTGTCAAAATCATTCATCATTAACTTAAAACAGTGGATTGATCATACATTGAGTACCGTATAACTGGAATTAACCCGTGCAAGTCGAAGAACGATTGGTCGGTGCTACCGGCTGGCGTCAAGTTCGATCCCATAGATCAGGAGCTAATCGAGCACCTTGAGGCCAAAGTGAGTGCTGACAGCGCGAGATCTCACCCTCTCATCGATTTGTTCATACCAACCTTCGACAGCCAGCACGGCATATGCTACACCCATCCTAAGAAACTTCTAGGTAAGACACCGATCGGCCGTCAACTTGCACAAACATATTCCTTTGTTTATAGCTCTATTTTTCTTTTTAGATGCAGACCTGGTGAAGCTATTACAATTTGACAGTTAATAAAAAGTGAAACAAGTGACTGCAACATGTCAAAGATGTTATGAAAATGCGAACTACGTACACTAAAACCTGTATTCGACAATACTGCAGGTATCACACTGAGTGGCCTAAGCAAGTATTGATTCCAGTGCAATTCTAGGGCGTTCAAAAGGGGCACGTGGACACGTGGCAAGATACAGTCGGAGTGCGGCATGAACGCGATGTGGCATAACACCGGCAATACCTTGCCGGTGATGGTCAACGGCCGGTAGACGGGCAACAAAAAGGTTCTGGTGCTGCACACCAACAAGAACTTCGACCAGCAGAGGACCAACTGGGTGATGCACGAGTACCACCTCGGGACATGGAGCAAGAGAAGGAGCGGGAGCTGGTCCTCTGCAAGATTTTCTACCAGATAAACACTAGGGCCAGGAGTAAAAAGATTATAAGTTAGTTTGGTATTGGTACTTGTACTACCTTGTCGTTCGCAAGGTGGTATTGTTGTTAACGATCTTTTGGTATGAACTTGCCATTTGCTTCCAACCATCATGCCGAGGGTCGACGTGGATATAAAACTGAATCATTTGTTTTGAAACAAATCTTCAGGCACCTGATTTTTATTTGATGGGTGGCATAAGCACCTGCCGTTCGAATTCCCAGTCCTCCAAATTTTTCGAAACAAGTGCATGCTCTTATTATCACGATGAAAAAACAATATTTCTGCTGCATCCCAGTTACCAGTCTGTACTTGCAGAATTATCTCTTTTATTGAGCACGTATATTGTTTTTTCACGTCGAGCAAGTTTCAACTGGGCTGTAGACTGCCCAGGCTTAGTTTTGTTTTTAACATGCCCAGCCCTTGACGACAACGGGGCACAAAGATCCACCAGGTATCTGCTGTCCTCTAGTCCGCCAACGTTAGTTATATTTTGTCTTACAACATCCGCAGGCACTTTTTTTACTGAATCAAACACACAGCCCAGTTCTATTTTCCTCTTGAAACGCATGTCCTACGTCCGTTTTCTAATCTTTACCTATAGTTTTACTAGTTCATATACACGTATCATTATATTGAAAATACATAAAATTCACTTTTCACATTTACATCCTTATTTTTGTTGTTGTTTTCCCTCCCGGCGCTGATTTTTTACCACTGGTTTTCCCTTAAACCAACTCAATTGTCCCACGTAATATTAGCTTAAAAAACAAAATGATTTTTTTAGCAAATCAATATGTTCTTAATTTTTTTTATCATTTCGGGATTACAAAAGTTCGGACTCCACCGAAATATGCAAAATAAGATTGAACTTTTTGACCCTGGTCCTGGGCAGAAAATGAGTTGTAATAAATTACTTAAGAATTATAAAATGGGCTCCAAATTATTAAAAAAATAGCAAATGGGCTCTATGTTGTCTGCCACAGATTTGGAGGCTGACTTGTGGGCCTACTAAGTTCATCCGTACACAAGGTTTATCAAAAAATGTCACATCCCTAGCTTACTATGCACCTGGACTAGATTGGTTGTTGCATCATGTCTAAACTTTTCTTTAAACTGGAAATGGGGATGTTCAAACCCTAGCACCAAATGAATTCAACTAGGGTCAAAAATAAAATCATTTCCAATGACCCAAAATGCCTTCATCAATGTTTGATAATTTTGGCAAGGCTTTGAGACCAAACCAAAAATAGTGAACATTTTTGTGGAATATTTTGGGCACTGATTTAAATCATACCATATTTGCATTTGGGCATTTAAATTTTATATATTATTTTAAATGTCCAAATATTCATGAACTGAAATGTTGGTTGTTGGAAATAATCCAAACAGTGGCCACAAGCAGTCTCATGATTTTTGAAAATGCTCTGGCATTTTTATTAAAGCCAAAACAAATATCAAAAATAGAAAACAGACACAGAAATAGAAAAAGAAAGAGAGAGAGAGACTCACCTGGGCCTCTTACCTGGCTGGCCCAGTGTTGTGCAGCCCAGCTGCCAGTCATCCCCAACCTCTGCCAGAAGGTAGAGGCGAGGGAGGGCACGGCGCACGCGCGAGGGCGCCACGCCACCTGCCTGCCTGTCTCCTCCTCGACACGCCTAGATGACGCCACAGAGACGCCCAAACCCCCCCGACTCTCTCCCTCTCGTTGCCGTCCTCTTATTCCCCTCTGTCGCCCTCTCACGCGCGTGGCCGAAGCCACCGCAAGCTCGCCGACGAGCACCACCACGGCCACCGGCCACCACACACCTCGCCAACGCGCCAAGAAGCTCCGCCGCATCCTCCTCGTCCTATCCACCGAGCTACGGGACGCCGGGAGGCTCTGCTTTGTCGTCACCACGCTCGTCTTCAACCTCCGGCCGCCGGCGACCTCGTCGTCGATTCGTGACGTCCGCAGCTTCCCCGAGTCTTTTGAGACTGCCGTCGACCGCTCCGTGAGCTCCTACGCCGTTACCCCTTACTTTTGCGCTAGTTGCCTCGCCAGGCCGTGGTTCTGCCGGAGCCGTGAGCTCCTCGCCGCCGGCGACGACGCAGCCGTGGCCACGGTCTTTGCAGCCCGTGACCGAGCACACATGCATGCCCAGGACGCCTCCGGTAACCCGTAGCCACCACCATCTCCCCCTCTCGTGCTCCCTAGTGCCGAACCCGAGCTCGACCGAACTCCGGCCGCAGCTCCGCCCATCGCCGTCGTCGCTACACTGCACCCCAGCACCTGCTGCTGCCCCCTTTGGATGCGCACGAGCACGAGCTCCCTGTAGAACCACTCCGCGCGTCGAATAGGCATCGAAACAGCCGTTCCTGTGTGCCTCCGCCGTCGGTTGAGGTCGCCGCCGCCCAAACTCCGGCGGGCTGACGTGGCACTTAGTTAGGGACTAATCACCATTAGTTAAACTCCCACAACCACTGACTGCGAGCCCCACTTTGTGGTCAAACCCAGTTAGCGCTGGTTTTGATCGGTTTTAGACCATGTGACAGTGATAGGTGGGTCCCACCGGTTAGGTTGACCTGGACCGGTCAGTTATCCTACTAACCTCAGCCTGACGGAGTGCTAACGCAGTAAAGCCTTTCTGGAATTAAAATAAATGAGAAAAGGTTTAGAAATTCCACATAATGCTTTAAAATTCTAAAAATATTATAAAATCAACCGTAGCTCAGATGAAAATAAATTATATATGAACAAATATCAGAAAAATCCAAGGAATATGTTTATGGCATTTTCATGCATGTTTGAACAAGTTAAACCTGCTGATCAGGTCAAATCAATTAAATGTCATTTAAATAACCACATGTGGAGTTTGAATTTGAATCTTGGATTCAAACCAACTTCATTTAATTCATTTCTAGTTGCATTAGCTCAAATCACAGCATATTGTCATGTCATGGTCATGCATCATATTTTTGCATTGCATTGATTGTGTTCTTTCTCTGTTGCCGGTGTTTGTTCGTTCTCAGTAGACGATGTTCCGACAATATGTGATCGATGACACCGATGAAGACACAATGATATCTTCAGAAGTGCCAGGCAAGCAAACCCCCATTGAGCATTCCGATACAATCCCACTCTCTCGCTCCTGCTCTCCTTTACTGCATTAGGACAACAACAATTGAACTGCTTTTGCTATGGTAGCTGAACCCCTTTCCTATGCATGACCTGTCATTGCCACAGTAAATAGTTGAAACCCACTAGCATGAGTAGGAGTTGTTTGAGCCTTGTTGTGCCTACTGATTCATGCTATCTGGTTATGCCTGCTATTACTTAGAGTTGTGTCAGGTCTGGTTCATCGAGGATGAGTTGGAATGTGGTGAACATGTCCTATTGTTGAGAGCTAAGTGTGTGTACACGTTTTGGTAAAGGTAGCGGTGAGAGGCCATGTAGGAGTACATGGTGGGTTGTCTCACTGGAACCGCCCTTAAGAACTGAGTTCTGTGTAAGTTGTCCAATGACTAGCTACTACCCCACATTGGGTTCCGGTAACTCGACCCCTCATGACTTATTAATCAACTAGATCTCTATCCAGGAGTTGCAACTAGTTTCTCGTGTTTGTAGGTAGTGCTAGTAGTCTACCAAGTGGCACACGGTACAGGTGGGCTTGGGACAGACTAGGTGCAGTGGCACGGTGTACCAAGTGGCACCCGGATGGTGGGCTTGGGAACCCTGTTCACATCGTTTGGGGCCGTGAGTGACACCCCGGCCGGATCTCCTTGCGGATGGAACCCGAATATACGATAAACCTGGACTGGAGACTTGTGTGGTTAGTCAGGTCGTGGCCGGCACCCTCGGTAGACTTCGTCTTGAAGGTTGCCGAGATACACGACGTGTACATGGAGGTAAGTGGCGAGAGCGTGTGTGAAGAAGTACACCCCTGCAGGGTTAACATGATCTATTCAAATAGCCGGGTCCGCGGTTATGGACTTCTTGGATGCTTACTTGGTTCATAGACAAGTGAAAGTGGATACTCTAAAATGCTCAAGACAAATGTGTGTGCTATGGATGGCCTGCTCGTAGGGAGACGGGAGCGGATCCATAGTGGTGTATTGATCTGGTGAATTTGTAGACTCGTGTGTGCCACCTCAAAAGAGTTACCGGCAGTCGTAGTTCAGGATAGCCATTAAGTCAAAGCTGGCTTGCTGCAGTCAAACTCCACCATCCCTTTGTTGATACTGATGCATATGTAGCTAGTTCTGATGTAAGTCTTGCTGAGTACCTTTGTACTCACGTTTTCTTAATTTATGTTTTTGCAGAGAGACTTCAGTCTCACTAGTGGTTCCGCGTGGACTTCGACGTTTAGCTGGTTACCTCTGCTACGATCTTGTACCCTTGGGAGGGTCTTGTAGATAGTCAGGCTTCTCAGCCTTTTTTCATTTGTAGTTGTCTATACTCAGACATGTAATGCTCCCGTTGCCTGTATGCTCTGTGTGTTGGGTCATGTGACCCCTGTTTGTAATAAATGCTATGATGGATCTTCTGGGCCTTATCTATATGAGTCATTGAGTTATGTTGTGATGCCATGTCGTACAGCACATACTCGCATGTTATGCGTACGTATAATGTGTATTGCCATGTGTGGGATCCGACACCTAGTTGTTTACCCTTGGTAGCCTATCTTACAGGGAAATGTCTCCTACTGCTTCCACTGAGCCTTGGTTGCTTGCTACTTCTCCATAACACTTAGGCTGGCCGGCATGTGTCCTTCTTCGTTCCTGTGTCTGTCCCTTAGGGGAAATGTCACGCGTTGTTCCTTTAAGTCCTTTGTCACACCCTGCATTTTGTAACATGTTATTTGCATCAATGAAGCATGAAAATTTGGACCAGCAAAATTTGTTGGCATCATTTGGCTTTTATTTGGAATAGAGTTTTTCTCCATGTGCTTTTTCATGTGCTCATTAAAGTCAACTATTCCCTCTTGTAGAATTCATCTCCATACCCAAAACTTCTACCCAATAATCATGTCAAGTGTTGTATAGCAGTATAGTATTTTCTTACAAAATTAATTTGGCCAAAATGTATTTTATAAATTTAGTTTTCCAAAACCCCTGAATTGAGATTTGCACTGCAAGTGCTTGATTTAGGGTGAGAAAATTATTTCGAAAAGTATATTTGAGACCTAGTAGTCATAGGACTCCCAGAAACCACAAGAGTATAATTTTAAAAGTTATTTTCCTATTTTATTTAAAAGCTTTTTCTTAAGGCCAGAAATGGTCTTTAATAGGGGAAAATTATTTAAGTATTTCAAAAATATTTGCCAAAATTTAGGGAGACTCATAGGACATATATTGTCCATATATAAGAGTTTCAACACTTGGTCATGTTCAAAATAATGGGCTAATCCCTCTAAAACCCTTTCTAGATATTTCAAGCTTTTGAAATATTTACAAAGGAAATATTCTCCAAAAATTCCAGGGAAATTCTATCATGTCACATATGGCATATATGATGATCTTGCCAAGTCCCATGCCTTGGGAAGCAAGAAAACATTCTCAAAACCCTTCATAACCATTCTGTCCATATTTGAAGTTTGGGCAACTCTACATTGCCAAACTTGTCCAAATGCTCTCAAACTTGGTGCACATGCTAGAAATGCCTAATAAGGCATCTAGACCAAATGGCATAAGATTTGGAGTAGAGCAACTTGATCAGAACACCCCAAAACCCTTTCTGTTCAAATGCAAATTTGAACAACTTTACATTACCAACTTTTTACCTGGAGCCTCAAACTTTGTGGGCATGATCAATACCCCAAATGATGAAACTACACCAAGTGGTGCATCAAGGGGAGATGATTAGCTTGACTCAAACAAGATGAAGCCATTTCTGTTGTTTTCTAGGGTTCACCAAAGTTACATTGGCTAGTTTCTTCAAATGAGCCCAAATTTGGTGAAACACCCTATTTTCACATGTCATTCAATCCTGTTAAGTGTCATGGCAAGTGGAGATCATTTGCTTGACCAAACACTGATCAAACACCTTCTGCCAAGTTACCAAAACCCTCTTCTTGATCACTTTTACCTTTTACCTTGGCCTCAACTTTCTACCACACGTTCATCTAGTTACTAGCTACCTCCAGTAACTTCCCCAGGACCCCAGCTCCATGATTGAGGGGTAAAAACCCTAGTTCACCCTGCTGGACAGCCATTTTCTACCAAGTCACCAGCCTCTCTTCTCTCTCACAACATCTCCAGAGCATCCAAAGCCTCCTCCGTAGTGCTTGCATCACCCTGGACCCCCCAGACACGGTGGACGCGTCCAGAGGGCCAATGGCATGCCATGGCATGCGATAAGGGCGCTCCAGAGCGCGCCACAGTGCGCCCACGCACTGTACCTTCGCCCAATCGCCTGCCCCCGATAGCCTCGGGCTCCCCCCTCGCGCCTCTCAACGCGCCTCGCCGACCGCAGCCTCCACTGGTGCTGTCCCCCTCCTCCTGCGCCCTCCAGTGGTCGTCGCCACACGCGCACCGGCCGCCCGCGACGTCCACTCCTCGGCTTCACACGCGCGTGTCGTCTGGAAGCCTCCCCGCTCCTCCTCTCTCCTCTAATGGACGTAGGGCTCGTCCAGCAACGCCGCAGACACACTCTCGTCGCCTCCCGTGCGCTGTAGCGTCGAGCAGCAGCTCGCCGGCGCACAGGTCCACGGGACCTCGCCGTTCCCCTATATATAGGACCCCCGAGCCCTCCACTCAGCACCAACGGCCTCTCCTCATCCCCAGCAACACTCCAGCACCACCCGTTCTTCCCCAGAGAGCCCCAGTGCTCGGGATCGACCGGAGCTCCGCCGCGTCGGGCCGCCGGCGATCTCGCAGTACGGGCCTCCTCCGCCCCTCCTTTAGCTCGATTAAGAACCGCCATGCATCACTGATGCGTTCCCCTCCATTTTCCCCTTCTGCAGCTGCCAGAAACGAGCCAGCCAGCAGGTTCCCGATGACCCTCCGCCGTCCCACCTCGCCGCCGACGAACCCGACCTCCCCGGCGTGCCGCACCACCACCACTACCTCCGTAACTCGTCGCTGAACCCGTCCCTGCCCTCCGTTGCTGTCGCCGTGGCCGGAATCGACGCCGGTGAGCTCGCCGTCGCCGTGGCCGAGAGGTTGAAGATGACAAGCGGGCCCCGCCTATCATCCTCACCACTCTCTCCCTCCCCTCACAGTCGCTGACCGCCGGACCCCGCCCGTCAGGTTTGAAAACCTGACGTGCGCGCGCTGGCGCCCGAGCGGCTGGGCTGGATGCCCTGGGCCGTGCACTGTGGCCACCCTGGCCCAGTTGCACAGGGCTTTTCTTCTTTTTCTTTTCTGTAAAACTTCAAATATTTTTACAGAAATGAATATTGGTCCAAATGAAATAATTCCAACTCCTAAAATCTTGTAATATTCTAACCTATTTAATGGTGTCACTTTCACACATATCTATGAAACTTTTCTGTTCTGTTCAAATTTAAATTCAAATTTGAGCAATAAAACTCCTGTTCTAAAATCCCTAGGTTCCATTCTGTAACTCCAAAACTCCAACTAAAAATTTTCTCCATCTTAGTTATCCGTATAGTATTTAACAAAAATAAGTTGACATTTTTCTGAGCACTTTGATTTTTCTGTTTTATTTGTGGTCTTATTTTTCCGTTGTTATTATGCGACGTATAGATACCATATTTGAGGAAGTTGCTGAAGAAGGAGAAGAAGAAGGATTTGAAGACTTTGAAGACCAAGCCAATCCAGGCAAGCGTCCCTTTGACCATGATACACTTGTTCTTCGGAACCCGTTTGTTCCGGATGCATGATGGTAGATTACGGTGGTAACCTAGTTGGAACACCACATGATGCATGCCTTGCTCTTAATCTTGCTATGTGCTAGATGACGTGCAAATAGTAAGTAGTGATACTTAGTGATGCATGTGTGATATGAACCTTTGTGGTTGAAACCCTTGCATAAAACCCCTCGGGTGCCCCTAATGCCCGAGGGTGATGTTGAGTTAGGTCATCACTTGATGAAGAAGTGATGTGCCGGTAAATCTTGTGCATGGGTGAAATAATGGATTAGATTTATGAGTGACTACCATCCCAACCAAACATGTGCAACCACACTACCCCTTATGGGACGGGGCTTTATTGATTACTTAGGTCGATACTAGCATGGTGCCCGCATTACTAGTGACGAGATGACTTGAGGTCTTTCCCGGGACGGGGTCGTGCTTGGATAGACGACCATGACTGTTTTCACAGGGCACCAGACACACCGTTGGTCCCTTCGAGTATGCGTGACATTGAAATTAGGGCAAGTCCCGTAATCTATTGTTTGTACCCGAGGGCCGTGTACCAACGAGTGGACTCTATGTTAGTGTCGTCTTAGGAAAGATAATGACCGGGTACTTCCCCCGAGTACTTGAGGTACTGCGGGATCGTGGATAACACGAAAGCTTCCCGGATCTTGTGGGTAAAGTGCGCAACCTCTGCAGAGTGTAAAACTATTCGAATAGCCGTGTCCACGGTCATGGACAGTTGGGTGGTGCTACTTAAACTATGTCCAGAATTTTACTTCATCAGTGAAAGTATGTGTGTGAGAGTCAAGGTGGTGACTTGACTCGATGAGTTGAATCATATTCATGTTGATATCGGTAACCTGTTTTAAAGGTTACAAGAACTCGTTGATGCATACACTTGATGGTAGAATATTTATTCTAGCCCATTGCTAGATTGCTCATTATTGTTTAGTTTGCATTGTTATTTTGAACCACATCATGGGTTGCTTGCGAGTACATTCAAAGTACTCATTGGCTTGCCACTGGTTATTTAATTGGCCAGGCATGGAGGACCAGGAATATGAGGAAGAGTTCTTTGGAGACGAACATGCGAACTAGGACGCTATCCCAGTCAGAATTCCTGTAGGGTTAAGGCAGATGGCATGGGTTCTACCTAATATCGAAGACTTCCGCTATTTGAGTTATTTGCTATTCAGCCCGTGAGGCTTTATTTATGTAAGACTTGGCCATAATGGCCTTAATTTGTGTAAGACGGTATGTATGGATGTAAGACTCTTGTTATTCAGATTCTGTGTGTTCAGTGAGCATTGATCTCTGGGATCACTGTACTAGTGCACTCGGTGATCTTGACTTCTAAGTCGGGGTCCCGGCAGAGCTGGTATCAGAGCCATCCTGACTGTAGGAAGCCTTAGTTAGCATGGGCGTTAGTTAGATGAGACCCTTTTTCAAAAACCTTCTGAACCTCTCTTCTTTTCTAAACCTGAGATTTCATCAGCTGATTAACCCCTCCTATTCCACCTTTGTAGATGGCCGCTGTACCCGAAGAGCACTTGACCACTGGGTTTCCCTTGCTTCTCGAGGATAGCCTCCAGGAGTGTCAGTTCCACCGAGCACCCATCCTCACATACCTTGAGCATTGGGTTAGCGACACTGAGGTGGAGTACCATGTGGAAGTGATCGTGAAGGAAAACGATCCTCCCACAAGTTGGTTCTTCGAGGGACCCCGGATGGCAACACTACCTCTCGCTGTCGAGGCTACTGCACTCAAGGCACTAGACCGTCTCCGCGGACTTCTTCCGGAGATGGCAGCCAAGATGACAACCCGCTTCTTACCTTACCGGAAGGAAGGTGAAGATGAAAGTAGCGCACTAGCCCCTCCACTAAAGGAAGGACTCTCGCTTCGGTTCCAGACCTACTTCAGTCTATGTGCCAACAGCTTGGCACAAGACTTGGCCTCGGAATCAATGAAGCTTCGAGAAGAACTTCACAAGACCAAGGCACTTCTTCGTCGAGCTCAAGAGAAGACAAATAGGATCAAGAAAGAAGGAGCACCTTCTGGACAGTCCGCTATCGCATATCGAGGCGGAAGGCCCTCCGAGGATGTATCTTCCAAGAGTGAAGAACCACCTCGGCGACGCCGGATGACGGCAAGGGAATATCGCAAGCTTTTCCCTGCACCACCGATGAAGCACCGTCGTATCGAACTCCTCCACTCCCCCACACCCTCAAGTGACAAGGGGGCCCAGACAGATGAAGACAAGGAGGAAGACCCAGAAGAGCCGGAATATGCGACCGAGCATTCCGCCGCTTAGGCATTATTCGCTACTCGGATATGCCAGTTGTGACCTCTACGGTAGGATAGGTCGTGTAACCCCTATGCGCAGTCGAGTCCTTGTACGGTTCATATGAAACCATCTAGTATTTGCTTTTGTTGTGTCTGGATGTATGTCGTATTCTTCCTTCGGGAATGTGTAAACGACTGCATCACCCGTTTGGATTTTAATGGATGTGTTTTGGCCTTACGACCCTTGCATTATTTGATTAGTGTCACACCCACCCCCTTACTAGGCACCCCTCTATCTTGCTTTCCCTCTTCCAAGTCATGAGACCTTTTACCGCTCCAACAGGATGCCTGTTGTAACTCGTACTGGTACCTCTACCTAGTAGCCTGAAGCCGGAGCGTCCGCTCAGTCAGAGGCAAGCCACGACCAAACCAACGACCAAGCTCCACCACCACCACCTCCTCCGAACATGGACATGGCTCAGCTTCTCCAAGCTTTCCGAGAGGAACGCCAAGACAACACTATAGCCCTTCAGCTGATTGCTCAAGCTGTCACCAACAACCGCCAGCCGGCGGGGAATGGCAATGGACGTTCCACATTGGCAGAGTTCAAGAAGCATCCACCGCCAACTTTCATCGAGAATGTTGAACCCCTGGATGCAGACGACTGGGTCCGCACCATTGAGGACTTGCTGGAACTAGTCGGATGCACCGAAGACCGCGAGAAGGTGGCTTATGCAGCCCACTGCCTCGGGGGGACTACTAGAGCTTGGTGGGATGGATTCAAGGTCATGCATGCTGAACAAGACATCACTTGGGTTAACTTCAAGGCAGAATTCCGCAAGGCCCACATTCCTTCCGGAATCATGGCTATCAAAAAGCGTGAGTTCCGAGCCCTGAAGCAAGGAAGTGGCACTGCCAAGGAGTACATGCAGAAGTTTAGTGTTCTGTCAAGGTATGCCCCTGAAGATGTCAGCACTGATGCTGCAAAAAGGGAGTGCTTCATGGAAGGCCTCAATCAGACTCTGCAATACTCGCTTGTCGTGTGCGACTGCCCAACCTTCCCTGACTTGGTGAACAAAGCACTTATGCTTGAAGACAAGCGGCGTGCTTTGGAAGACACTCGCAAACGTAAGATGGTCAGTAAGGGAAGTTCCAGCAACCAGAAGCCTCGTCCGTGGCAGTCAGCCCCGGCCAAGCCAACCTATCAGCAACCAAGAGCTCCTGCACCTCGCACCAACTATCAGCCTCAGGAGTATGCCAACCCAAGGCCAGCTTTCAACCCCAATACCAGTGGTGGCAATAAGATCAACAATCCAAACCAAGTCACTTGCTTTGGATGTGGTCAGTCCGAATACATCTCAAGGGTGTGCCCCAACAAGAAGCCAGATGCCCCGCGCCCCAATGTGCAGAACCAAGGACAAGGCCGCGGGATGCCACCAAGGAACCCAGCTCCTCGCAATCCACCTAACCATGGGAAGGGGCGTGTGAATCACATCACTGCTGAAGAAGCCCAGGAAGACCCGGACGTCATGCTAGGTACGTTCCTTGTCAACTCAGCACCTGCAACTGTCTTGTTTGATTCTGGAGCAACACATTCATTTGTCACTCAAAGATTTGCATTAAAAAGTGGCATGACCCCTACACCCCTGAATAACCCTATGGTGGTGCAAACCCCCGGAGCAGAGATGAGAGGCAAGATAGGCTGTAAGGGAGTCAGTATTACCATTAATGGTGTAGATTTCCTAGCAAACCTCATCGTCCTAAGATCGCAAGGCTTGGATGTGATCTTAGGGATGGATTGGCTCAGTAAGCACCAAGGCTTGTTAGACTGTGCCAATCGGACAGTCACTGTGACCAATGACCAAAGAGTCGAAGTCAAGTTTGCTCCCAACTCCTCTTCCGCTCAAGCCGCTCAAGTCAACTGTCTGTCTGAAGTTGGGCTAGAGCAAGTACCGGTGGTATGTGAGTATCCTGATGTCTTTCCGGATGAACTACCGGGAATGCCCCCTGACCGTGACATTGAGTTCGTCATCGAGCTCGTGCCCAGAGCAGGACCCATCTATAAGAAGCCTTATAGAATGGGGATGGAAGAATTAGCCGAGTTGAAGAAGCAACTGGAAGAGCAGCTAAGGAAGGGATTTATCCGCCCAAGTGCCTCTCCTTGGGGATCTCCTGTTCTGTTTGTGGCAAAGAGGGACGGTACCATCCGCTTATGCATTGACTATCGTTCCCTCAATGAAGTATCAATCAAGAACAAATATCCACTTCCCAAGATCGAAGATCTGTTTGATCAGCTCAGCGGAGCCAAGGTGTTCTCCAAGATCGACCTCAGATCTGGGTACTACCAGCTGAAGATCAGACCCTAAGATATTCCGAAGACGGCATTCGTAACCAGATATGGCCTATACGAGTGCACGGTCATGTCCTTTGGGTTAACCAATGCTCCAGCTTACTTCATGTATCTCATGAATAAAGTCTTCATGGAATATTTGGACAAGTTCGTTGTCGTCTTCATCGATGACATTCTTGTCTTCTCTAAGTCGGAGGAAGAGCACGAGCAACATCTAAGGATGGTCCTAGACAAGCTTCGGGAGCACCAACTGTATGCCAAATTCAGCAAGTGTGAGTTCTGGCTGCATAAAGTTGGATTCTTAGGTCACGTCTTGACCGAAGAAGGATTATCAGTTGATCCCGCAAAGATCGAAGCTGTGACCCAATGGCAAACTCCAACGACTGTCAAGGAAGTCAGAAGCTTCCTCGGACTTGCGGGCTATTACCGCAAATTCGTGGAAGGATTCTCTAGCATTGCACGGCCAATGACTCAGCTCCTCAAGAAGGACAAGAAGTTCGAGTGGACGCCAAAGTGCGAAGAGAGCTTCCAAGATCTCAAGAAGAGATTGACCACCGCCCCAGTTCTGGCAACACCTGATATTCACAAGGAGTTCGTGATATATTGTGATGCCTCTCGAACCGGATTGGGAAGCGTTCTGATGCAAGAAGGCCGAGTCATAGCCTACCTCTCCAGGCAGCTACGACCTCATGAGGAGAACTACGCTACTCATGATCTTGAGATAGCGGCAGTAGTTCATGCCTTGAAGACATGGCGGCATTACCTCCTAGGGAAACGGTGTGAGATCTACACAGACCATAAAAGTCTGAAGTACATTTTCACCCAAAAGGAATTGAACATGAGGCAGCGAAGATGGTTGGAACTCATCAAAGACTATGACCTCAGTGTTCAATATCACCCCGGGAAGGCTAATGTGGTGGCCGATGCCTTAAGCAGGAAGGCTTGCTCTTTGAATGCCATTATTCAAGAAAGGAAGCCAGCCTTGTTTAAGGAGTTCGAACAGTTTAGTTTGGAATTGGTCACCCCTGGATTTCTGGATCATTTGGAAGTCAGACCGACCCTGATGGACGAAGTCAAGAAGGCACAAGATGGACACGCAAGCATTGAAGGCATCAAGAAGAAGATGAAGCTAGGCAAGGCCCCAGGATTCTCTGAAGACGAGCACGGGATTGTTTGGTACAAAGGCCGCATCTGCGTACCAAACAACACAGAGCTGAAGAACCTGATTCTGCAAGAAGCCCACGACACTCCGTATTCCATCCACCCCGGAGGAACCAAGATGTATCAAGACTTGAAGGCACGATTCTAGTGGCACGGGATGAAAAGAGAGATTGCAACCTATGTTGCAAAGTGTGATGTGTGCCAAAGGGTCAAGGCTGAATATCAGCGACCAGCTGGGTTGCTTCAACCACTCAAAGTTCCTGAGTGGAAGTGGGATAAAGTCGGAATGGACTTCATCACTGGATTACCAAGGTCGGATAGAGGACATGACTCTATCTGGGTCATAGTCGATCATTTGACCAAGGTGGCCCATTTCATTCCTGTCAAGACCACTTATGATGGCAACCGGCTGGCAGCTCTCTACATCGACAGAATCGTAAGTCTTCACGGTGTTCCCAAGGAGATTGTGTCAGATCGAGGAACCCAGTTCACCTCAAGGTTCTAGAAGAAGTTCCAAGAAGCCTTGGGAACCAAGTTTTCTTTCAGCACGGCTTTCCACCCACAGACCGCAGGTCAGACAGAACGAGTCAATCAGATTCTCGAAGACATGCTCCGAGCCTGTGCCTTGGCATATGGAACCAAATGGGAAGATTGTCTCCCTTTTGCCGAGTTCTCCTATAACAACAGTTACCAGTCGAGCCTTCAGATGGCACCATTTGAGGCGTTGTACGGACGCAGATGCCGCACACCCCTCAACTGGTCAGAGACTGGAGGAGGACTAGTCTTTGGACCGGATATTCTCCGCGCAGCAGAAGAGCAAGTCCAACTAGTCAGAGAGCGTTTGAAGGCAGACAAGTCAAGGCAAAAGAGCTATGCTGACACTCACCGTCGGGACATGAGTTTCCATGTCGGGGACCATGTGTACCTGCGGGTAACTCCTCTGAAGGGAACCAAGCGTTTCCACGTCAAGGGGAAGCTCGCACCAAGGTTCATTGGACCCTTTGAGATCACCGCACGATGAGGAGAAGTGGCTTACCAGTTGGAACTACCACCCGAGCTATCCGGTGTGCACAATGTATTCCATGTGTCACAACTCCGAAAATGTCTCCAAGTTCCAGACAAGCCTAACCTCTACAAGGATGTTGATCACCAAGCCATTGATCTGCAGCCTGATTTGACCTACCGCGAGAAGCCCATTCGCATTCTGGACGAAGCAGAACGACGGACGCGAAGCCGTACCATCAAGTACTTCAAGGTCCAGTGGAGCAACCACACCGAAGCAGAAGCAACCTGGGAACGTGAAGACTATCTTAGATCCGAGTTTCCCGATCTCTTTTAAGACCTAGTTTAGGAATCTCGGGGACGAGATTCTTGTAAGGGGGTAGGTATGTCACACCCTGCATTTTGTAACATGTTATTTGCATCAATGAAGCATGAAAATTTGGACCAGCAATTTTTTTTGGCATCTTTTGGCTTTTATTTGGAATTGAGTTTTTCTCCATGTGCTTTTTCATGTACTCATTAAAGTCAACTATTCCCTCTTGTAGAATTCATCTCCATACCCAAAACTTCTGCCCAATAATCATGTCAAGTGTTGTATAGCAGTATAGTATTTTCTTACAAAATTAATTTTGCCAAAATGTATTTTATAAATTTAGTTTTCCAAAACCCCTGAATTGAGATTTGCACTGCAAGTGCTTGATTTAGGGTGAGAAAATTATTTCAAAAAGTATATTTGAGACCTAGTAGTCATAGGACTCCCAGAAACCACAAGAGTATAATTTTAAAAGTTATTTTCCTATTTTATTTAAAAGCTTTTTCTTAAGGCCAGAAATGGTCTTTAATAGGGGAAAATTATTTAAGTATTTCAAAAATATTTGCCAAAATTCAAGGAGACTCATAGGACATATATTGTCCATATATAAGAGTTTCAACACTTGGTCATGTTCAAAATAATGGGCTAATCCCTCTAAAACCCTTTCTGGATATTTCAAGCTTTTGAAATATTTACAAAGGAAATATTCGCCAAAAATTCCAGGGAAATTCTATCATGTCACATATGGCATATATGATGATCTTGCCAAGTCCCATGCCTTGGGAAGCAAGAAAACATTCTCAAAACCCTTCATAACCATTCTGTCCATATTTGAAGTTTGGCAACTCTACATTGCCAAACTTGTCCAAATGCTCTCAAACTTGGTGCACATGCTAGAAATGCCTAATAAGGCATCTAGACAAAATGGCATAAGATTTGGAGTAGAGCAACTTGATCAGAACACCCCAAACTCCTTTCTGTTCAAATGCAAATTTGAACAACTTTACATTACCAACTTTTTACCTGGAGCCTCAAACTTTGTGGGTATGATCAATACCCCAAATGATGAAACTACACCAAGTGGTGCATCAAGGGGAGATGATTAGCTTGACTCAAACAAGATGAAGCCATTTCTGTTATTTTCTAGGGTTCACCAAAGTTACATTGGCTAGTTTCTTCAAATGAGCCCAAATTTGGTGAAACACCCTATTTTCACATGTCATTCAATCCTGTTAAGTGTCATGGCAAGTGGAGATCATTTGCTTGACCAAACACTGATCAAACACCTTCCGCCAAGTTACCAAAACCCTCTTCTTGATCACTTTTACCTTTTACCTTGGCCTCAACTTTCTACCACACGTTCATCTAGTTACTAGCTACCTCCAGTAACTTCTCTAGGACCCCAGCTCCATGATTGAGGGGTAAAGACCCTAGTTCACCCTGCTGGAAAGCCATTTTCTACCAAGTCACCAGCCTCTCTTCTCTCTCACAGCATCTCTAGAGCATCCAAAGCCTCCTCCGTAGTGCTTGCATCACCCTGGACCCCCCAGACACGATGGACGCATCCAGAGGGCCAATGGCATGCCATGGCATGCGATAAGGGTGCTCCAGAGCGCGCTACAGTTCGCCCATGCACTGTAGCTTTTCCTAATCGCCTGCCCCCGACAGCCTCGGGCTCCCCCCTCGCACCTCTCAACGCGCCTCGACGTCCGCAGCCTCCACCGGTGTTGTCCCCCTCCTCCTGCTCCCTCCAGTGGCCGTCGCCACACGCGCATCGGCCGCCCGCGATGTCCACTCCTCGGCTTCACACGCGCGCGTCATCTGGAAGCCTCCCCGCTCCTCCTCTCTCCTCTAATGGACGTAGGGCTCGTCCAGCAACGCCGCCGACACACTCTTGTCGCCTCCCGTGCGCTGTAGCGTCGAGCAGCAGCTCGCCGGCACACAGGTCCATGGGACCTCGCCGTTCCCCTATATATAGGACCCCCCGAGCCCTCCACTCAGCACCAACGGCCTCTCCTCATCCCCAGCAACACTCCAGCACCACCCGTTCTTCCCCAGAGAGCCCCAGTGCTCGGGATCGACCGGAGCTCCGCTGCGTCGGGCCGCCCGCGATCTCGCAGTACGGGCCTCCTCCGCCCCTCCTTTAGCTCGATTTAGAACCACCATGCATTACTGATGCATTCCCCTCCATTTTCCCCTTCTGCAGCTGCCGGAAACGAGCCAGACAGCAGGTTCCCGACGACCCTCCGCCGTCCCACCTCGCCGCCGACGAACCCGACCTCCCCGGCGTGCCGCACCACCACCACCACCTCCGCAACTCGTCGCTGAACCCGTCCCTGCCCTCCGTTGCCGTCGCCGTGGCCGGAATCGACGCCGGTGAGCTCGCCGTCGCCGTGGCCGAGAGGTTGAAGATGACAGGCGGGCCCCGCCTGTCATCCTCACCACTCTCTCCCTCCCCTCACAGCCGCTGACCGCTGGGCCCCGCCCGTCGGGTTTGAAAACCTGACGTGCGCGCGCTGGCGCCCGAGCGGCTGGGCTGGATGCCCTGGGCCGTGCACTGTGGCCACCCTGGCCCAGTTGCACAAGGCTTTTCTTCCTTTTCTTTTATGTAAAACTTCAAATATTTTTACAGAAATGAATATTGGTCCAAATGAAATAATTCCAACTCCTAAAATCTTGTAATATTCTAACCTATTTAATGGTGTCACTTTCACACATATCTATGAAACTTTTCTGTTTTGTTCAAATTTAAATTCAAATTTGAGCAATAAAACTCATGTTCTAAAATCGCTAGGTTCCATTCTGTAACTCCAAAACTCCAACTAAGAATTTTCTCCATCTTAGTTTTCCCTCTAGTATTTAACAAAAATAAGTTGACATTTTTCTGAGCACTTTGATTTTTCTGTTTTATTTGTGGTCTTATTTTTCCGTTGTTATTATGCGACGTATAGATACCGTATTTGAGGAAGTTGCTGAAGAAGGAGAAGGAGAAGGATTTGAAGACTTTGAAGACCAAGCCAATCCAGGCAAGCAGCCCTTTGACCATGATACACTTGTTCTTCGGAACCCGTTTGTTCCCGATGCATGATGGTAAAGTTACGGTGGTAACCTAGTTGGAACACCACATGATGCATGCCTTGCTCTTAATCTTACTATGTGCTAGATGACGTGCAAATAGTAAGTAGTGATACTTAGTGATGCATGTGTGATATGAACCTTCGTGGTTGAAACCCTTGCATAAAACCCATCGGGTGCCCCTAATGCCCGAGGGTGATGTTGAGTTAGGTCATCACTTGAGGAAGAAGTGATGTGCCGGTAAATCTTGTGCATGGGTGAAATAATGGATTAGATTTATGTGTGACTACTGTCCCAACCAAACATGTGCAACCACACTACCCCTTATGGGACGGGGCTTTATTGATTACTTAGGTCGATACTAGCATGGTGCCTGCATTACTAGTGACGGGATGACTTGAGGTCTTTCCCGGGACGGGGTCGTGCTTGGATAGACGACCATGACTGTTTTCACAGGGCACCGGACACACCGTTGGTCCCTTCGAGTATGCGTGACATTGAAATTAGGGCAAGTACCGTAATCTATTGTTTGTACCCGAGGGCCGTGTACCAACGAGTGGACTCTATGTTAGTGTCGTCTAAGGAAAGATCACTGTTCAAGATATCTTCCGATATGCCGATAAATCGGCCGATTTATCTCTTACCACTGTCTGGCCGATAAGATAAATCGGCCGACAAATGAGCCAATATGGCGATAAATCGGCCGATACGCCGATAAACTGGTCGATTTACCCCTTATCATGGGTCGACCGATAAGTTCCCGATAAGCGATGTCCCCAACATTGGGAAAGATAATGATTGGGTGCTTCCCCCGAGTACTTGAGGTACTGCGGGATCGTGGATAACACGAAAGCTTCCCGGATCTTGTGGGTAAAGTGCGCAACCTCTGCAGAGTGTAAAACTATTCGAATAGCCGTGTCCATGGTCATGGACAGTTGGGTGGTGCTACTTAAACTATGTCCAGAATTTTACTTCATCAGTGAAAGTATGTGTGTGAGAGTCAAGGTGGTGACTTGACTCGATGAGTTGAATCATATTCATGTTGATATCGGTAACCTGTTTTAAAGGTTACATGAACTCGTTGATGCATACACTTGATGGTAGAATATTTATTCTAGCCCATTGCTAGATTACTCATTATTGTTCAGTTTGCATTGTTATTTTGAACCACATCATGGGTTGCTTGCGAGTACATTCAAAGTACTCATTGGCTTGCCACTGGTTATTTAATTGGCCAGGCATGGAGGAACAGGAATATGAGGAAGAGTTCTTTGGAGACGAACATGTGAACTAGGACGCTATCCCAGTCAGAATGCCTGTAGGGTTAAGGCAGATGGCATGGGTTCTACCTAATATCGAAGACTTCCGCTATTTGAGTTATTTGCTATTCAGCCCGTGAGGCTTTATTTATGTAAGACTTGGCCATAATGGCCTTAATTTTTGTAAGACGATATATATGGATGTAAGACTCTTGTTATTCAGCTTCTGTGTGTTCAGTGAGCATTGATCTCTGGGATCACTGTACACGTGCACTCGGTGATTTCGACTTCTAAGTCGGGGTCCCGGCATCCTTGTAGCTTGCTACGACTTAGGTTCATACGTTGATGACCGACACGTTCGTTGCTGGGTCATGTATGCCCGTCTCTGTAATTTAGCGTCACTTTTGGTTTATAACTAGTCATGTCGGATCAGGTTCTTTGTCATATGGATGCTAGCGACAGTGCGACACTATCATATACGTGTGCCAAAATGCGCAAACGGTCCCGGGCCAGGTAAGGTGGCACCCGTGGGGATACCGTGCGTGATGCCGCAAAGTGATATGATGTGTTACATGCTAGACCTGTGTGACTTAGGATCGGGGTCCCGACAGCTTTGGTATCTGAGCCTGACTGCATGTAGGATTATCAAGCCAACCTGGTCGAAGTCGTGTCTAGAAACTCTTTAGTTATAATAAGGGAATTGATTGTGGAAGGGAACGTAAGGCTCTTTTTAGTCCTTTACCTTATGTCCTTCTGATCCGAGTCACCCTCTTCTTTTCCACGGGGATTAAGAACTAGGCTTCTCATTCTATCTACCAGGATCACGTTAATGGTGGATTCAACTCAATTCCGTTTCAAGTACTTCGGTTGGTTAAACAGTTGGTGTCAGAACCTTGACATTATGATGTTTAGTGGTTATGCTACCTTTTTTGCATGGATCTCAAAATCTTTTGAGCATTTACAGCCGTTATGCTGTCCGAGTCATCCCAGGTTTCTAAATAGTCTGATGCATTTGCAAATCCATTCTTCCCATTTCCGATGCTCCTTTGGGTTAGGTTAACCACACAAATCACCGAGTTGAGGTACTCCGTTGCCTCGACATATATGCTGGAACTATTATTATGACCCTAGGTGTTTTAGGGAGTCACCTAGTAATCTAGCCATGTTTTATATTCCCGGTGTGATGAATTCTGGCCGTCATTCTGGAAAGCATCCCGTGATGCCATTTAATAAGTAGGCATTCTATTCCTGGGTTCTTGAACCCGAGATTCACCCTACTTGCTTCACGTTGATAGCGTTTGCTAGTTCCTTTAGGATATTAGTAACCTTGTGATAGTCCTCGAGGTCCATGGTGAATCGTTCTTCCAATACCATGAACCATTATGGCAGAAGTTCTTTTGAACCAAAAGATCACAACCAGAGTGCTCTTGATGAGTTCTCCATTCTATATTGTGACTCTGCCAATTCTACCTTTCTGCATGGGTTATCCGGAAGAAATATGTTGAACTAGTTCGACATGCTAATATATGCGTCCACAACTCAGAAATTCATATGTGCTCTTGGGTTGTCCCTCTTCGGTCTATTTCGACCATCGTCTATCAATTGATAGTCAGGAGTAGTTGTGCGTTTGTGCTCATCGATGCCTTTTACTCTTGTGGTCCGTCCAGCCATTCTATTCTGGAATGACTAGGAGAAACATACTCCTGAACCTTATCCATTTCCAGGACTGGGTCAAAGTAGTTGTACTCCGCAGTTTAGAATGCCAATCCAGCTTCTAATCTGTTCTACCTTGGAGTATTACCATCTTTATGTCAAGAATGTCATGGGAATTGCACCACCTCCTATGAACTTTTGATACAGTGATACTTCCCGCCATCATTGTTCATTCCTCGTTCTCCGAGTTATTATAACCGGAATACTGACAAGTGAATTGTGATGTGTGAAATCAATGCTCCTAGCAACCCCGTTGCTTGGTAGTTAATGGATGATTATCTCATTCTTAGCGTGTTGGTTACTGAATCACCATTCTAAGATTGATCGTGCTACCTAGTCCATATTTCCTGGTGCACTTTTTGATCAATCAGTTAGGATTGTGGCAATCTCTCGCTCTTTTGATCATATCGTCTTACCCTGAAAAGCAGATTGTTCCCGAGCTTAATAACATATCGGTGGTTCGTGATTTTTTTAGGATATCTTATCGGAAGTATCACCAGGTTGTCCCCTGACCGTTATGTTGAGCTTGTGATCATGTAGGTTTTCTTATAAACCACCCCTTCTCCAAGAATATGTGTTGGATACCCCGAGCTAATTGGTTAAGCTAAACAACAACATGGAGAGTTGGAAGATAAAAGCTTTGCTTGACTTAGTTCATTCCAAAGGGGTATCTTGTGTGTCTGTGTTGAAGAAAGATGATATCTTCATCGATTGATCCTCGTGATCAGTTGATGGATCTATTGTCTTGTCAAAACTTTGATTTGAGTGTGGGATATCATCAAGTCAAATCAGAACCAATGATGTTTGTAATGTTGTCTTAATCGTGGTTGATCCCTCGAGCATACATCGTTATATCCTTTGGTCTGACCAATGCTATCACCGTGTTCACTTAGTTATGGAACTCCATCTATATGGAAACCTATATGAATTGTTGTTGAACCCATCGGCAACATCCTTATCTTCTCCATGATTCATGTTGAACATCGAAGTTAGTGTTGGAAATTTTTGTAAGCATCATCTTTGTGTTAGCTCATGAAGTAGATATTTTGATGTAACAAGTGACTTCCTCTAATTCATGTGCATATGATGCAAGTTGCCGCCATGAATCTGAGAAGGTTTGTTTTCCTTCCTCTGGAATAAGCCCAAGTTAGGCATGCACATGTGCGAAGTATTATATGGTTTGGAGGCTTGCAACCTTCATTCCATATGTATCCCTAGCACACCAAGCCACTGATTGAATATTTCAAGGAAGAGAAGTCTATGCTTGGGATCTAATCCATGGACTTGCGTAAAGACTTTGATATCCTCGTTGATGGTTCCCCACCTGAACTCGGTAGTGTTTCTGTGGAAAGACTACTATGTGGTCATGCTTGTCGGGGACAGTGTGTTCACATGTATGTAGCAGAATCAGCTCATGTTTTGGAGCTTGCTGTCGTAGTTCATTTCCCGAGAATCTCGCAACGCCATCTCGTCGATTTGTGTTGCAAACTTCCATTTTCCTTTCTAGACTTGATCAGTCTGGAATATCCTGACACCAACCAGATCTGAATCTCGGGCAGACATGATGGTTGGAACATTTCCGACATTTGCATTTTGTTCCCAGCTTGCACCACCTTGTGCCAACTTTCCATGGGCTGCCATTCTCAGCATTTGTTCTTCATGATCATCTTCAAAAGTGGTCTTGCCGTGGGTCCCATCCATTTCCAATGATAAGCAAAAATCATCCGTTGTGTTGTCTTCAACAAGGTAGTCCACATCATCATTCCTAAGTCCGACTATGTCATTCTTTTGGACTCCTTCAAATGATCGCTTGAGTTTGCCTTAGGCTCGTATAGAAAATTTCAATGATCTCTATATCAAAAGTAATTCTTTTTGCCACTTCAGGGAATAACTCTACGAGTCACCTTCTCTAAGGTGCCCCATCTGGTGATATCGATCACCATCTTCTTTAAATGTGCAATTGTTGCCTACCAATTTCAACCTTCGTCATCTGTTTATTCCCATCCCTCTCAATATGTTTTGAGTGTCGTCTCAAGAGATATTTCTACCTCTCAATCCATGAGTTGATCTTAAATTGCTCGATCTTCAAGAAGATCAAATCCTGTAGAGTTTTCGTTCTTTTGTCGTCGTGTTGGATGAAGTTTTGAAAGCAAAGATGCCAAGATCAACATGATGCAATGAATCAACAACTTCGAGGAGGACAGTTGGATCGTGAAGATTGTGTTAGCTTTGTGTCCCTGTGTCTTCTTACCGTACGTCTTGAATCTCGGGACGAGATTCTTGTTTAGTGGGGGTGAGGTGTCACATCCCTAGCTTGCTATGCACTTGGACTAGATAGGTTGTTGCATCATGTCTAAACTTTTCTTTAAACTGGAAATGGGGATGTTCAAACCCTAGCACCAAATGAATTCAACTAGGGTAAAAAATAAAATCATTTCCAATGACCCAAAATGCCTTCATCAATGTTTGATAATTTTGGCAAGGCTTTGAGACCAAACCAAAAATAGAGAACATTTTTGTGGAATATTTTGGGCACTGATTTAAATCATACCATATTTGCATTTGGGCATTTAAGTTTTATATATTATTTTAAATGTCCAAATATTCATGAACTGAAATGTTGGCTGTTGCAAATAATCCAAACAGTGGCCACAAGCCGTCTCATGATTTTTGAAAATGCTCTGGCATTTTTATTAAATCCAAAACAAATATCAAAAAAAGAAAACAGAAACAGAAATAGAAAAAGAGAGAGAGAGAGAGAGAGAGAGAGAGAGAGACTCACCTCGGCCTCTTACCTGGCCGGCCCAGTGCTGTGTAGCCCAGCTGCCGGTCATCCCCAACCTCTGCCAGAAGGCAGAGGCGAGGGAGGGCACGGCGCGCGCGCGAGGGCATCATGCCACCTTCCTGCATGGTTCCTCCTCGACACGCCTAGACAACGCCACGGAGACGCCCAAACCGCCCCGACTCTCTCCCTCTCATTGCCGTGCTCTTATTCCCCTCTGTCTCCCTCTCACGCGCGTGGCCGAAGCCACCGCAAGCTCGCCGACGAGCACCACCGTGGCCACCGGCCACCACACACCTCGCCAACGCGCCAAGAAGCTCCGCCGCGTCCTCCTCGTCGTCTCCACCGAGCTACGGGACGCCAGGAGGCTCTGCTTCGTCGTCACCACGCTCGTCTTCAACCTCCTGCCGCTGGCGACCTCGCCGTCGATTCGCGACGTCCGCCGCCTCCCCGAGCCTTCTGAGACTGCCATCGGCTGCTCCGCGAGCTCCTACGTCGTTCCCCCTTACTTTTGCGCTAGCTGCCTTGCCCAGGCCGTGATTCTGCCGGAGCCGCGAGCTCCTCGCCGCCGGCGATGACGCAGCCATGGCCACGGTCTTTGCAGCCCGTGACCGAGCACATAGGCGTGCCCAGGATGCCTCCGGTAACCCGTAGCCACCACCATCTCCCCCTCTCGTACTCCCTAGTGCCGAACCCGAGCTCGACCGAACTCCGGCCACCGCTTCTCCCAACGCCGTCGTCGCTACACTGCACCCCAGCACCTACCGCTGCCCCCTTTGGATGTGCACGAGCTCCCTGTAGAACCACTCCGCGCGTCGAATGGGCATCGGAACAGCCATTCCGGCGTGCCTCCGCCATTGGTTGAGGTCGCCGCCGGCCAAACTCCGGCGGGCTGACGTGGCACTTAGTTAGGGACTAATCACCATTAGTTAAACTCCCACAGCGACCGACTACGGACCCCACTTCGTGGTCAAACCTAGTCAGCGCTAGTTTTGACCGGGTTTAGACCATGTGACACTGACAGGTGGGTCCCACCGGTCAGGTTCGACCTGGACCGGTCAGTTGACCTGCTGACCTCAGCCTGACGCAATGCTGATGCAGTAAAGCCTTTCTGGAATTAAGATAAATCAGAAAAGGTTTAGAAATTCCAGAAAATGCTTTAAACTTCTAAAAATCTTATAAAATCAACCGTAGCTCAGATGAAAATGAATTATTTATGAAAAATTATCAGAAAAATCCAAGGAATCTGTTTATGGCATTTTCATGCATGTTTGAACAAGTTAAACCTGCTGATCAGGTTAAATCAATTAAATGTCATTTAAACCACATGTGGAGTTTAAATTTGAATCTTGGATTCAAACCAACTTCATTTAATTCATTTCTAGTTGCATTAGCTCAAATCACAGCATAATGCCATGTCATGGTCATGCATCATATTGTTGCATTGCATTGATTGTGTTCTTTCTCTCTTGCCGGTGTTTGTTCCTTCTCAGTAGATGACGTTCCGACAATATGTGATCGATGGCACCGATGGAGACACAATGATATCTTCAGAAGTGCAGGCAAGCAAACCCCCGTTGAGCATTCCGATACAATCTCACTCTCGCGCTCCTGCTCTCCTTTACTGCATTAGGACAACAACGATTGAACTGCTTTTCCTGTGGTAGCTGTACCCCTTTCCTCTCCATGACCTGTCATTGCCACAGTAAATAGTTGAAACCCACTAGCATGAGTAGGAGTTGTTTGAGCCTTGTTGTGCCTACTGATTCATGCTATCTGGTTATGCCTGCTACTTCTTAGAGTTGTGTGAGGTCTGGTTCATCGGGGATGTATTGGAATGTGGTGAACATGTCCTACAGTTGAGAGCTAAGTGTGTGAACACGTTTTGGTAAAGGTAGCGGTGAGAGGCTATGTAGGAGTACATGGTGGGTAGTCTCACTGGAACCGCCCTTAAGAACTGAGTTCGGTGTAAGTTGTCCAATGACTAGCTACTACCACACATTGGCTTCCGGTAACTCGACCCCTCTCGACTTATTAATCAAATAGATATCTGTCCAGGAGTTGAAACTAGTTTCTGGTGTTTGTAGGTAGTGCTAGTAGTCTACGAAGTGGCACCCGGTACAGGTGGGCTTGGGACAGACTAGGTGTAGTGGCACGGTGTACCAAGTGGCACCCGGATGGTGGGCTTGGGAATCCTGTTCACATCGTTTGGGGCCGTGAGAGACACCCCGGCCGGATCTCCTTGCGGATGGAACCCGAATAGGCGATAAACCTGGACTAGAGACTTGTGTGGTTAGTCAGGTCGTGGCCGACACCCTCGGTAGACTTCCGCTTGAAGGTTGCCGAGATACACGACGTGTACATGGAGGTAAGTGGCGAGAGCGTGTGTGAAGAAGTACACCCCTGCAGGGTTAACATGATCTATTCGAATAGCCGGGTCCGCGGTTATGGAATTCTTGGATGCTTACTTGGTTCATAGACAAGTGAAAGTGTATACTCTAAAATGCTCAAGACAAGTGTGAGTGCTATGGATGGCCTTCTCTTTGGGAGACGGGAGTGGATCTATAGTGGTGTATTGGTTTGGTGAATTTGTGGACTCGTGTGCGCCACCTCAAAAGAGTTACCAGCAGTCGTAGTTCAGGATAGCCATTGAGTGAAAGATGGCTTGCTGCAGTCAAACTCCACCATCCCTTTGTTGATACTGATGCATATGTAGCATGTTCTGATGTAAGTCTTGCTGAGTACCTTTCTACTCAAGTTTGCTTAATTTATGTTTTTGAAGAGAGACTTCAGTCTCACTAGTGGTTCTGTGTGGACTTCGACGTTTAGCTTGTTACCTCAGCTACGATCTTGTACCCTTGGGAGGGTCTTGTAGATAGTCTGGCTTCTCAGCCTTTTTTCATTTGTAGTTGTCTATACTCAGACATGTTATGCTCCCGTTGCGTGTATGCTCTGTATATTGGGTCATGTGACCCCTGTTTGTAATAAATGCTATGATGGCTCTTCTGGGCCTTATCTATATGAGTCGTTGAGTTATGTTGTGATGCCATGTTGTACATCAAATACTTGCATGTTATGCGTACGTGTAATGTGTATTGCTATGTGTGGGATCCGACACCTAGTTGTTTACCCTTGGTAGCCTATCTTACAGGGAAATGTCTCCTAGTGCTTCCACTGAGCCTTGGTAGCTTGCTACTGCTCAGGAACACTTAGGCCGGCCTGCATGTGTCCTTCTTCATTCCTGTGTCGCCCCTTAGGGGAAATGTCATGCGTTGTTCCTTTAAGTCCTTGTAGCTGGCTACGACTTGGGTTCATACGTTGATGACCGACACGTTCGTTGCTGGGTCATGTATGCATGTCTCTGTAATTTAGCGTCGCTTTTGGTTTATAACTAGTCTTGTCGGACTGGGTTCTCTGTCATATGGATACTAGCGACACTATCATATATGTGTGCCAAAATGCGCAAACGGTCCCGGGCCACGTAAGGTGGCACCCGTGCGGATACTGTGCGTGAGGCCGGGAAGTGATATGATGTGTTACATGCTAGACCTGTGTGACTTAGGATCGGGGTCCCGACAAAAAAGAAACTTAGTCAACAATCGACTCTACCAGCGTCAGACCATTAGATGTCAATCTTACGGCAATCGTGCTTCTTCAGTCTCTGATCTTCCTGCCCCAGCCGCCCAAACCAGCGCCATCAGAACCACCTGCTCGCGCCGCCCGTGGCCGGCTGTGCTGCCGGGCAGGCCTCACGGCCCCATCATATACTCTCATCCCTGGCCTGTCTATCCCTCTTCTCACCCACACCTCCTGTTATTTTCCGGCGATGGCAGCCGAACCAGTCAACCCTCGTACTCTCCACCGTGTGGGAAGCCACTATTGTGTCTTCCCCGTCTCCGTGTCGTTCCCTTCATAGGCGTCGCCATCGTCCACCGCCCTGGTGCTCTCGGCGCGGCGTGGTCAACGTGGTAAACGAACGACATCCATCAGAAGTGGACTGTACGTGGAGAGGTTGACAGCTGGGTCCACAACCGCACACAAGGAAATGCTTCCTTATTACGCGCAAAATAATGATTCCTCCACCTCACATCTGGGACCCGCCGGAAGAGCCTCTGTACTTCACGAAAAAATGTTCCCTCCGCTGACAGGTTGGACCCACCAACTATATGTTCGCACGCAAGGAAGTGCCTCCTTATTGCGCACAAAAAAAATGAATACCCCTTCCAGCTGGGACCCACCATGGTGGGAGGCTGACTTGTGGGCCTAGTAAGTTGACGGGGTCGGAGGGCTTTGTCAACTTAGTCAATATGAATGATTCTAGCTCCAGTGACCGTACGATGTCCATCCAACGGCCTTAGTGCTTCTTCAACCTCTGGTCTTCTTGCTCCAGCCGCCCAAAGCAGCGTCGGTCGTGCCGCCTGCTCCTGCCTCCCGTGGCCGCCTGTGCTGCCGCGGAGGCCTCACCGCCCCCATACTACTCCCACCGCTGGCCAGGCCATTCCTCCTCTCACACACACCCCCTGTTATTCTGCGGTGACGGAAGCCTCACACCGCAGCTGAACCAGTGAACCCTCATACTACTCTTTGCATGGGCATCCACTGCTGTGTCTTCCCCGGCTCCGTGTCATCCCCTTCCTAGGCATTGCCATCGTCCACTGCCTTGGTGCTCTCCGTGCGGCGTGGTCAATGTGGTCAACGACCGACTTCCATCGGAAGAGTACTGTACTTGGAGAGGCTGACAGCTAGGTCCACGGCCACAACCCAGTTTTTTCGTGATTTTCCATGGAAGTCGCTTTGCCAGGCCTGTTGGGCTGCAAATCTTTCAAGACGAGGAGAGCTTCATTGGGCTGGCCGAGAAAATGGCCTATCAGTAATGAGAAATGGGCAGTACATTTTTAAAACACATCAAACCGGCAATTAGTTTCAATTTTTTTTTCATTTCGAGATTTTAAATTGCATTGATTTTTATGCATGGACAATTTGTTGGATTTTATATTGATATAGATTTATTTTTAAAATCAGTTTGAATGTGACTCGAAATTTCAGGATTAATAACAGCTCGGACCGCACTGAAATATGCAAAATTTCATATAATTTTTTAACCATGGCCACAATATGGGCTGTAATGCTAACAAAAAGAATATGGGCTCCAAAAAACCTTAAGAATTTGCAAATGGGCTGTAAATTATTAGAACTAATGGTAGATGGGCTGTATGATGTTTTCCACAGATTTGAGGCTTTCCTAAAAAAGTTTGAAGAACAAGCAATGACTGTTGAATGTCCATCCAACGGCCGTCGTGCTTCTTCAATCTATACTCTTCCAGCTCCAGTTGCTCAAACAAGCGCCGGCGAGACTGCCTGCTCCCTCCTCCCCGCGTCCAGCTGTGCTACCGCGCAGTCCTCACCGCCCCGCCGTACTCCCATAGCTGGCCTAGCCATCCCTCTACTCACCCAAACTTGTTGTTATTCTCCGGCGACGGCAGATGAACCATTGAACCCTCGTACAGTCGTACTCCCCTCCGCGTGGGAAACAACTGCCATGTCTTCCCTGCCTCCGTGTCGTTCCCTTCCTAGGCCTCGCCGTCATCCACAGCCGTGGTGCTCTCGGCGCGGCCTGGTCAACGTGGTCAACGACCGACATGCATCTGAAGTGGACTGTATGTGGAGAGGCTGACAGCTGGGTCCGGGACCGCACGCAAGAAAATGCCTCCTTATTACGCGCAAAATAATGATTCCTCCACCTGACATCTGGGACCCACCGAAAGGGCCTACGTATTTCGCAAAACAATGTTACCACTGCTGACAGCTCGGACCCACCAGCTATATGTTCGCACGCAAGGAAGTGCCTCCTTATTACGCACAAAAAAATGAATACTCCCCCTGCTAGCTGGGACCCAGTATAGTGGCAGGCTGACTTGTGGTCCTACTAAGTTGCCGGGGACAGAGGGCTTTGTCAACTTAGTCAATATTCACGATTCTAGCTCCACTGACCGTACGATGTCCATCCAACGGCCGTAGTGCTTCTTCAGCCTCTGGTCTTCTTGCTCCAGCCGCCGAAACCAGCGCCTGTCGTGCCTCGTGCTCCTGCCTCCCATGGCCGGCTGCGATGCGGCGGTGGCCTCACCGCCCCCTACTACTCCCACCGCTGGCCAGGCCATCCCTCTACTCACCCACACCCCCTGTTATTCTGCGGCGACGGCAGCCTCACACCGCAACGAACCAGTGAACCCTCATACTCCTCTACGTGTGGGCATCCACTGCCGCGTCTTCCCCGGCTCCGCGTCGTCCCCTTCCTAGGCATCACCGTCGTCCACCGCCCTGGTGCTCCCAGCGCCGCGTGGTCAATGTGGTCAAGGAATGACTTCCATCGGAAGAGTACTGTACATGGAGAGGCTGACAGCTGGGTCCACGACAGCCGCAAGGAAGTGCCTCCTTGTTACGCGCAAAATAATTATTCCTCCACCTGACAAAAGGGACCCACTAGACGGGCCACCATATTTGGCGAAAAAATGTTTCCCCCTGACTGCTGGGACCCACCGGACGGGCCACCGTATTACGCGAAAAAAACTTTCCCCCCGCTGTCAGCTCGGACCCACCGGAAGTGCCGCCTTATTACGAACAAAAAAAATGAATACTCCCACTACTAGTTGGGGCCCACCTTGGTGGGTGGCTGACTTGTGGGCCTACTAAGTTGACGGGGACGGAGTGCTTTGTTAACTTAGTCAATATGAACGATTCTAGCTCCAGTGACCGTACGATGTCCATCCAACGGTCGTAATGCTTCTTCAACCTCTGGTCTTCTTGCTCCAGCCGCCCAAAGCAGCACCAGTCGTCCCGCATGCTCCCGCCTCCCGTGGCTGGCTATGCTGCCGCGGAGGCCTCACCATCCCCTACTATTCCCACCGCTGGCCAGGCCCTACGGCGACGGCAGCCTCACACCGCAGCTGAACTAGTGAACCCTCCCACTCCTCTCCGCGCGCGCTTCCGCTACCGCGTCTTCCCCGGCTCCGCGTCGTCCCCTTCCTAGGCCTCGCCGTCGTCCACCGCCCTGGTGCTCTCGGCGCGGCGTGGTCAATGTGGTCAATGAACGACTTCCATCAGAGAGTACTGTACGTGGAGAGGCTGACAGCTGGGTCCACGGCCGCAACAAGGAAGTGCCTCCTTATTACGCGCAAAATAATTATTCCTCCACCTGACATCGGGGACCCACTGGACGGGCCACCGTATTTCATGAAACATACGTTTCCCCTGACTACTGAGACCCACTAGCTACATCTTAGCCCACAAGGAAGTGCGTCCGGGCAAAAAAAAGATTCGCCCCTGTCGGATTACGGGCTCCGCAAACCCAAGAAGTTCGAACATAGGGGCGTGAACGAAGATCTATCCCGCT
Organism: Secale cereale; assembly: GCA_902687465.1. NCBI lineage: Eukaryota > Viridiplantae > Streptophyta > Magnoliopsida > Poales > Poaceae > Secale > Secale cereale. The sequence goes on along the minus strand of LR738714.1, from coordinate 573,707,049 downwards.
CATGTCTACCTAGCATCTCGCCCTCGCCTGGTGAAGAGATTCACGCAAACAACAAGTGAAGCACGCAAGAGTTTACTCAGGTTCGGGCCACCTTGTGGTGTGAAACCCTACTTCCTGCTTTGGTGGATTGACCTCAGGAGGGCTAGAATATGAACTAGTACAGTGGTTCCTGAGCTCAGGAGGGTCGAGAGGCAAGAGTTCTTGCTCCTTTGCATGTAAGCCGAGTTTATGGATCTGCTTGACTTGTCCCTCATAGTGGGGATCCTAGCTACTTATATAGGCAGCCAGGGTCCTCTTCCCCCAAAATATTTAGGTGGAAAGGGATCCCACAATGGCCATTTTCGAGCGGGAACACAGGGACATTCATATCCTGACAAAAGTAGTCTTCGTCTGCAAAAGGATCAGGCGGTGACGCGGTGGTGGGCTCGGTGGTGACATTCTCCCTGTCGTCCTTGCGGTCTTCGGTCTTGTTGCACCAAAGGGGAAACCTTTGTCCCGCTCCTCGGGAACCTGCGCCTGCACTGCCTCCTTTGCACCGAAACGGCAACTGCGCCGCTGGCGGGCGCTGGCACCAGCTGGCGCAGTGCGTCACTCCTTACGTCACTGCCTCCTCCTGAGGCAGGCTCGGCCTTGGATTCTCCCCCCCTTCGGAGCACCTTGCCGAGGCCGCTCCTGAGGGGGTCTTGACGTTGTTCTCCTCGCGAGGTCTAGCCCCCTCGCGAGGGTCTTGGGAAGCTGGTCGATCAGCTGGGCCGTACCAGGCCGTGGTAAGAGCGCGTCATGGCCCGCAAACAGGAAAATCATGGTACCCTGGTTCCCAGGACGCCGACAATAGCCCCCGGTCCCAAGGCGCACGCGGAGTTGGCTTCGGGGCGAAGCCTTAGCCGAGGATGAAGCGCCGCGGGCCCCCCAAAAGGCTACGGGCCAGGCTGGCGGGCGACGGTTGGATGGGACGTGGGTGACCCCGCTCCCCACGCCGTCTCGGCAACCGTGTGACTTGAAAAAAAGGGACCGTCTCCGCTGCAGGGGAGTTATCGCTTCCCTTCCTTCCTGCTCAGATCTCCTCCTCCTACGCCTCCCGCCTTCCTAAATCGCCTGCATCCCCTGGCACCTTCAACCATGGCGAAGAAGAACAAGGGTACCGCGCCGGCGTCCGGATCTGCTTCTTCCCATGAGGCGACGCTTGAGGAGTCCTCCATCACCAAGGCGGAGGACTACTCAGAGGTCCAACCTTTTCTTGTCGGGCGTCCACAACGAGCATGGCCCGACGGGGATGTGGGCCGGATCCACCGCAACGCGGATCTTGCCAAAGTCCTGCTACCCCTTCTTTCTTCATAGCACCTCCATGTGGCTCGTGCCGCCCTTCTCAGAGTTCTTCTACGCCATCCTGGAATATTACCAGGTGCATGCTCTCCACATCCAACCTCGCTCCATCTTCGTCCTGTCGCTCTTCGCCTTTTACTGTGAGGCGCTCGTGGGGGTGAGGCAGACTGTCGCACTCTTCCGCCACCTCTTCTCCATGCGTCGGTACGACGAGGGTCCGTGCTCGGGCTGCGTCTCCTTCGTCTTCCAGCGCCAGGGCTGCCGGCTAATGACAGCCGGGAAGAAGATAGACTCCCACCGGAAGAGGTGGGTCTATCTGGATGCCCAGCGCATTCATCCACTGCAGGCGCTGCCTACCGCCCGTCCGGCGAAACGCGCTGGCTGGAGCTACGTCAAGCTCACCGACCCCCATTTCGGGCCTGTTCTGGCAAGGATTGAAGCTGACCTGGGCTCGAGGCTTGAAGGGCCCCAGATCGTGAAGGAGTTTTTGAGGCAGTGTCTGACGCCGCTGTAGGCACACTCACGCCCCATGTGGGAGCTGATGGGTGATGACGACAGCCTCCGGATGCGCTCGGGGGTGCTGGCCGAGGCCGATCTGGACTTCGCCTCAGTTACTCTCCTAGGGATGGTTCCTGAGGACCTCTCCGGGATCCACCTGCCATTGTACAGCCGCCCTAACAAGGACGAGTTGTTGAAGGCCGAGTCAGGTTTCGGGGCGCCCGTGGCCGCTCCACCTACGGTTGACGTGTCTTTTGGCGCCAACGATGGGAGCAACGAGGGGGACTCGAAGGAGACCCTAGATGACGAGGGGACTCTTCCGAGGAGTCCGCTGGAGCAGTGGCGTCAGGCGCAGGTGCCGCCGGATGGCCCCAGGCGACCACTCCGCGACGATCCAGACGCGCTAAATCCGGGGGAAGCAACGTGGCGACCCCGTCGAGGAGTGCCGTGCCAGCGAAACTGGTGACCACGGTTGTGCCCAGGACTATGGCCTCGCACCTTGCCAAGATCCGGGCTACCGGCACGCCCATGGCGCCAGCGGCTGCAGCCGACCTGTTGGTGAAGAGGAGGGCGCGCCTCGCCTCCAACGAGTAAGTGTGCAATCTCCTGTTATCCTTAGTTGTTGTGTCCCTGACGCGCTTCTCCTGATGCAGCAGCCTGGGTGGCGTGATGAAGAAGGCGAAGGGGGGGTCACCTCGCGGTGCCCTGCTCCTCCTGCTGCTAATGTGGCCGTGGAGAAGGGTGCCATGACTCTAGGCGCTCGGCCAATTGGGCCACCGGGCATACGGCGGCGGCATCGCTTGAGGGCGTCCTCACTGTTTGTGAGGCCACGACAGCTCCTACTCCGGCTGCTTCAGCGTGGGGGGCCGGAGCCCCCGACCCCCTAGTCGAGCAGCCGGTCTTGTCGGTGCCCGTGCGCCAACTGACGCAGCCTGGCCCTGAGACCCTGGAGGCTGCCTCGGCCGCGCTGGGTTGGCTTTGTACGGAACTTCAGGGTGGTGACGAACGCATGATGGAGGGACGCCTGGGGCTGATCTCCGGGTGGCTCCTGGCAGACGAGTTCGCGCGGGCCTCCTGGAACCAGGCCTCAGCGATCACTGCCAAGGGTCGAGGGGAAGCTGCGGCAGCCACGCTGGCTTGTGACGCTGTGCGAGCTGACGTTGCGTCCTTCAAGAAGCGCTGCCTCGCGGCGGAGAGCGAGCTGGAGGCCATTCGCAAGGAAGGTACTAGGCGCGCCCTGGAGCTCAAGGGGTTGGGGAAGGAGCTCGAGGCGCAGAAGGCTGAGGCGTCCAGGCTGCAACAGGAGCAGCTTGCTGACCGTGCCAGCCTGGAGAAGTTGAAGGTTGAGGTTGAGGAGGCCAAGGCGACCCAAGCTGCGCGCGACAAGGAAGATGCCCTTGCAGCCTCGGCAGCAGTGAGTCGCGAGGCCCTCGCCGCCTTTGATCCTGAGGCTCGTACAGTGCTGCGGGCCGCCTACGGGGAAGGGTTCAAGAAGCCACTGGCCGCCCCGGAGGAAGGCCCCGCTGGGCTCCTCGCCGCGCTTGTGAAGTCCATGTGCGAGGTTGCGGCCGCAATTGGCCATTTAGCAGACGTCGAGATCCACACGCTCCTTACCTTGGTCGTGACACAGGTGTGCAGCCACCTAAGTCTTCGTGACCCCGCTCTTGACCTGGCCTCGCTGTCCGAGCCCGTGACCACAAGCATAGAGGGCGCGGCTACTGAGGCTCTGGGGGCGAAGGTCACGGAGCTGGTGGAGGCGTTTCTGCAGGCCACTGCTACCGCGGCCGAAGAGGCGGAGACCAGTGATGATGCGCTTGGGGATGCCTGATCTGTTCCTGTCTAGAGAGAGAAGTGCGAGTGCCTCGGGGAGGCGTAAGAACTTGTTTGAATTTGAAGAACTTGGTATTATTGTAATAACTTGATGATTTTTGCGCTTGCTTCCTTTCATGTTTGCTTAGGTGATCTGTGTCGGCAGGGCCCAACCCCGCGCATACCTCGATCGCCATTGAGCCCTCCGGGTGACCGGGGTTATCGTAATAACTAGACTCAAGGGATGAGGGGCAACATGGCTAGTGAGGCCCCTGGGTCGCGATGCCCAGGGGTCTCCCTTGACGTTCAAGCGATCCCGTTTGCGTTCTGTGTCGGCAGGGCCCAGCCCCACGCATACCTCGATCGCCATTGAGCCCTCAAGGTGACCGGGGTTATCATAATAACTAGACTCAAGAGATGAGGGGCTACGTGGCTAGTGAGGCCCCTGGGTCGCGATGCCCAGGGATCCCCCTTGATGTACGAACGGCTCTCATGAGGGAGAATGAGCACCATACCTTGCTCACGAGCCTTCGCCTGGGATGGGGGCGCGAGAAGGCCAGGTGTATGGGCACCTGGTAGGGTGGCGTCTGCCAGGCGTGACCTGAGCATAGCCCCCGTGCCTAGCCCCCCTCGCGACACCCATCCAAGGAGAAGCTATGAGCCTCGTGAGTTGAAAAGCTCCCTCAGGTTGGTGCGACCACTGGGGGCCGCTCTTAGTTGTTTATAACTAGGACGGAGCATAGAGCTACCACACTTGCGCGGAGTGTGGGCATAACCTCGCCTCGGTCGTAGCGGCCAACGAGGAGCTTGGTGCTGCCACTGGTTCGTGGGCATAACCGCTCCTCGGTTGGTTCTGCCAGCGTGGAGCATGGCACTTCCACTGGACCGTGGGAGGGAGCCTCCCATCGGGAGAGACTCCGGGGCGTGTACAGCCCCGTCCTGACACGTGGCTTGCACGGTAGGACAACCAAGGTGTATATGGGCCCTCCTCAGGACGAGCTGAACGACTCTGAGGAAGTTCTCGTGAGCTTACGCATCACCCACGAGACCCTACCCTGAGGCGGGTGGCGCCTGAGTCTTCTTCTGCAAAATCTGAAAAGAGAGATGTTGTGTCGACCTGCGCCGAGTGCATCTCTAGAGGGTATCGCATGAGAAGGCCGCAGCACCGGTGACCCTAGGAGGTGACGTCACGGGAATGGCTCGCGAGACAGAGCTCAGCAGCTGGATTTGTCGATGCTGCAGGGACGGACCCGAGCACAGACGTCGTGCCCAGTCTTCTCATGCAACGATCCAAAAGAAAAACAATCGGCGCGCGGTTCCCACATGAGCGAGGCATTTGCCATGGGCCCATACTTACCCATCCACGTTTAACCCATGCGAGAACAAGGCAGCAAGGACCACGGGAGGTGACGTCGCGGGAATGGCTCGCGAGACAGAGCTCAGCCCTTGGGTTTAGCGACACTGCAGGGATGGACCCGAGCACAGACGGCGTGCCAGTCCTTAATCATGGGGCGGTCGCGAGTGGGCTCACAAGGGCTCATGACCTTAGTGGCGGTGAGAACGCCAAGCATGCAGATAATGCGAATAGAAAGGAGCAACTAGCCTTGATCATGCACAAAAAGGAGACAACTACAGGGGAATAGCCCCCAGCAGCCCGAGGATGATGCAACCCGGGGGGTGCCCTCGATTGGATACCTAAAGCGTCAACTGATACTTGTCAAAGAAGAGTTGGGGTAGCTAAAGACGCGAGCCATGCGGGTCGCTCCTGAAGATCGTCGGGCTCCTGAGGCCTAGGGGCTCCGGAGGCTCTTAGTGGTCACGTGGGTCTGGTTCTCGCTCCATCTGGACCGTCTGCCACTGAGCCTCCCGAGCCCCCAAGGCCTGCCGCGCGAGGTGCTGGAACGTGGTAGCTGCGTTGCGGAAGCCGAAGAGTGTGCGGATGTAGTTGCAGGGGAGGGCCCTCCTCTGACCGACCGCCGCCGGCCAGAAGGGATCCTGAGAGGCGGCTCGGTTGAGACCCGCGCGTCAACGCAGACGCAGAAGCGGTCGCTCGAGCTGCGGGCAGGTGAGCTTGGGGTTGTGCGGTTACGCTGACCGCGGATGAGCCTTGCCTAGTGAAGTTCTCCGGTAACCTGGTTGATAAAGTCCTAAGCCCCCAGCGCTGTGCGGTCCATGCTGGGCTCACAAAAACGCGCGTCAAGACACGCCTGTAGGTGGTGCCCGAACACCTCCCTCGAGACGCTGGTCAGGCCGGAGACGCTCCAGAGGAGAGCCCCCGAGCCCGTCCTGAGAGGGGCATCGGGCGCGCCTCCCTATGCGAGGGTGGAGGGCGCCTCGACGGCAGGCGCGAGTCCTGAGGCGGAACCGCCAGGAGCCTCCGTGTCCTGAGTTCCGTTGACGGGCAGGTTCTTCTTCTTCTTGGGGGCGGTCTGCAGGGCGAGGACGGCTTCATCCTCATCGGAGTTTTCGACCGCCGCAGTCTGGTAGGCGCGCTCCACGAAACACACCGCTTCCTTCTCGTCGGAGGCGATCGTGATGACTCCGCCACTCCCGAGCATCTTGAGGACGTTGTAGCCATGATGGGTCGCCGCCATGAACTTGGCAAGGGCAGGATACCCAAGGATGGCGTTGTACGGGAGGTGGATGTTGGCGACGTCGAAGTCGATGAGCTCGGTGTGATAGTTGTCGCGGTCACCAAAGGTGACGGGAAGGCGGACCTGCCCCATCGGAAGTGTGGAGCCATCCGTGACTCTATAGAATGGCTTGGTTGGGTGGAGCTGATCGTAGGGGACCTGGAGTGTCTCAAAGGTTTGGACGGAGAGGACGTTGAGTCCTGCTCCGCCGTTGATGAGGGTCTTGGTCACGAGGACGTTGCTGATGGTCGGGGTGCAGAGCATCGGAAGAGCGCCTGGGGCTGTGGTGCACTTGAGCTGGTCCTTGGGGTCGAAGTGTAATGCCCAGGATGGGACTATATCTCCTACGTGTCGAGGCACGACTTAGAGACAAAACCCCATGCTGGAATGATCGCAAGTTTGGTATCTTTGCACAACTCATGTAAAAGATGGGGATGGAAAACATAAAATAGTTGGCTTACACTCGCCACGTCACACAAATACATTACATGTCTCAAACATCACACAAAAGAACATCACAGCCCATCTAAGGGTAAAATCCAAATGTCAAGATACCAAACATAATTTAAATCCACAGGTCGGATCGAATCCTAGTAGAAGTTCCACTACTGATCATCAGGATAACGAACATAGTAACGGCTACGCTCCTCGTCGTACTCCCAGTCTAGCTCGGTGCCATCACCTGGATAGCTCACCGTCGGACCTGCATCTGGTGTGGTGAAGTAACTGTGAGCCACAGAGGACTCAGCAATCCCGTTCCCGGGTAACATGACTATTCAAGCCTTGGGAGAGGATAAGGCTGAAGAAAAGAATAAGAGTCTGCAGCAGCAACTAGCACTAGCTTACGTGAAAGAGTGCGAGAAGAGAAGTGCCTCGGTCGAGAGATGATTGCGAAGTGATCCTAGCTAAAGCTCAACAAACATAACCCCACTGTGTTCAACTCCCGAATCCCTATCCGGAAATTGACAGTCACGGTACACACGCTGGTAGTGTATTAGAACAATGTGTCAAGTTATCTACAACCGGATATTAACAAGCTCCCATCTGCCACATAACCGCGGGCACGGCTTTCGAAAGTTCATAACCCTGCAGGGGTGTTCCAACTTGGCCCATGACAAGCCCACGATCCGCGGAGTCGCAACTCCAAGGTGGGAAGACCCGAGTATTCTCGAAATCCCGTGCTCAAGATACTCCGAACTAAGGTAAGGCTAATCCAGCAAATCCTCCCGGCGTGCCGACACCCTGATAGTAGCCGCGCGTATCTCGTCTCAGGCCACGACCGGATGGGTGATGCTACGGGTTTTTAACAGACCTCTAGTTTCCTTGAGGTGGCCCCGCAGGACCCCCAGTTCGGACCAACACTCATGTGGAGCATTGGCCCGGGGTTGTTGATTAAGAAAGAGGGTAAATTACTCCCTATGCAAGTTTATTTAGTTGTTAGGCAAATAGTACCAATGTTGGGACTTGCTGGAAAAGACTTAGCACTTAGCGGTTTATCGAGGGGGCCCCATAAACCCCAACCGTGTGAGGAACGCATAATCAAGGAACATAACACCGGTTTATACGGTTCCTAGCGGCATGAGTGGAACAAATCACCAAGCAAAAGGCTTAGCCTTCCACCCATTGCCAATATATAGATGATTTCATTTTAAGCATTTATATAGTGTGATATAACCCAACAAAACTTCAACATGAAGCAAGCATCTTCAACTTCACTGCAACTAGCAACACTATAAGAGGGGCCAAGCGAGCCTACGTATAGCCAATCAATGGTTTGCATAGGTAGGGTGGTTAGAAAAGATCATGGTTACAAGTAGGAGGCTGACATGAAAGACATGGGCATCGAGGCAAAACTATAGATCGAGACTTCTAGCAATAGGCAAAAATAGTAATGGTATCCGGGTTCGGTCATCTTGCCTGAAAAGTTGTCGTTCGGATCGTAAGAAGGGTCCTCGTTCACAAGCTCGGTGGTAACCTCGTGCTCGTGCTGATACTCGGTCTCAGCTTCCGGCTCTAAACAATACAATCACAAGGCACAAATCAACAAGATGCAATGCGCACACAAAAATGATGGATGCATGATGGATGCACTAAGGGAGCAAAATGAGCATGACAATATGCTATCAAGCAAAATGCTTCAAAACAAGATAACAATAGGATATTATGAAACTACACGGAAAATCAATCAAGTTTCATATAAGACTTGCTGCAATCGGAGCTACGGGCTAAAAGTTACACACAAAACAATAAACATGCGAAAGTTGAAAATTACAGCAACATAGCAACTTCGGAGCACAAGATAATTAAGCTACAGCACTCAAACATCATGGCAAAGAGCATGAACATAAACTAGACATATCCTACAGCAAATAAGTCCATTGGTGCACCCCCAAAGGAGCCACGGATCAATAGCAACAAGCTTGGACATATTGAACTTGACAACAAAATCCTGATAGCAGTAATTTATTGCAACTTTGGAGCAAAAGTTAAATATGCTACAGCCACTCAAATAAGCATGTGAGAACATGAATGGATAGCCTCCAATATATACTACAAGGAACCATCAAGAGTCACCCCAAAACTATCATGGATTGTCCTAGAACAGCAAGCAAACATGGCATCTGAGAATTATAAATTCCAGACTTAGTGAAATTTCACTAAGTGTTAAAACAGCAGTTTCATCATGGCATCTTTGAGAGCAAGTTTAAGTCACCTCAAAACTAAACATGGCAAGTGGTAAGCACCACATCAAAGTACACATGAAGGTGATTCCGAAACATACTAGCATGCATCATGGAGATAAACACAACGATAGCAATGAGCTCAACAAGATGGCATCTCATAACAAGTTAAACAACTAAACAGCCACATAGCACTTTGCAACGAAGATAAACATGTCAAGAATAGATCTATCATGCAACCTAACACAAACAACAAGTAGAGCATGGCAAGACGAACACGTGGACATGCCATTTGCATCATTCGGATAAACGAGCTAAAAGATATCACTATGCAAAGATGGCATAAAAACATCACTAACAGCAGTTTATAATGGGATGCACTCTTGCAACAGAAAAATAAGCATCTAGATGATCTCAAACATGCATGGCACAATGAAATGAAACGTAGTGCTAGTCACCACGAACGTCTGGACATGTCATTTGCGCAAAACGGACCACCACACAAAAAGATATCCTCATCTGAAAATAGCATCAGCACACAAAAACACAGGGATTTAGATCTAGGGTTCAACCTTCAGATCCGGAGTCAACGAACGGGCTCGGGCCGGATTTGCAGATCTGGCCGGAACTAGCGAAGAAGAGGCCCGCGAGGAGGCCCAGGCGCGATGGGATCTGGCGGCCCAGAGCTAGCGGCGACGCGGGCCCGCGCTGGAGGCGGCGCACCGGGCCGGGAGGCGCCGGCCTGCTGGCGAAGCGGAGCGCCCAGGGAGGCGGCTGGCGTCCGACGCGGGGAGAGGCCCAGCTCGGGGCCTAGGAGGGAGGCCTGCAGCGGAGGAGGCGGCGCGGCCCACCGAGGAGAGGCGGCGGCGCGAGGCGGCTGGGATCTGCGCTGGATCGGGCAGAGGCCTTCGGGCGCTGGCGAAAGGGCGACCGGGCCGGATGGAGCGACTGAGGCCCAAGGGGCGATGCGGCGAGGAGAGGCTGGACGGGCCTGCTGCGCGGCGGTCTTCGGCTCGGCGATCGGGCCGACGGTTCCCTCGGGCCCAGGAGGAAGCGCTCGGCCGGGCAGATCGAGATTGGGGCGCCTCCCCGATCCAATCGAGGCCAGCGAGGCAGCCTTCGATCCGGCGGCTGGTCGGCGGGAAGGGGCTGGATCCGGCGCCCTGGGAGCCGGCCGACGGCGGGGCTGTTGCCCGGCGGGAGGGAGGTGGTGCTGGAGAGGCTGAGAAGGTGAGGAGGCGCCGGTGGAGAGGGGAGAGGAAGGAGAGGTGTGAGGAGGTGGTTTCCGGCGAGGTGGTGGTGCTCCGGCGAACTCAGGCGAGACTCCGGCGAAGTCTCCGGCGAGGTGGTGGTGGCTGGAGGAAGGGGATGAAGTGGGGGCTAGGGTTTCCTTGATTTGGGGCAAAATTTGGGGGTGTGGACAAATATATAGGCACAAGGAGCTAGGGTTATCCAAATGGAGTGCGGTTTTCGGCCACACGATCAGATTTGAATGGCCTAGATGAAGGGAATGGTTAGGAGTGGTTGGTGGGATGTTGGAGGGGTGTCTTGGGCCTCAAAGTGGAGGCACTTTGAGCCCACGAGAATAACTGTTGGGGTAGCAAACGAACTCGAAACGCGACAAGATTTGACAGGCGGGTTACACACATCAAAACAACAACACACGACAAGTCTCACACCACAACGGTAACGTTACACGGCCAAACACCAAAGTAGGCCTACGGGACGCCACGGACACGTGAGGGAGCTCCAGAACGCGAAACGGACAATGGGACGGAACGCGTGGAACCGGATGCAAACGACAACACAAATGCAATGCGATGCACGTGTCTACATGATATGAATGAATGCCACACACGCACACAACAAAACGACGAAAACCCGAAAGACAAAGAACCCAGAATGGAATAGATGAAGCCAGAGATATATTATATGCCCAAAAGGGAAAGTATTACATCCGGGGCATTACAAACTCTCCTCTACTACAAAAAGATCTCGTCCCGAGATCTAGGACTGGAAAAAGGAAGGGTACTCGGAACGAAGATGATCTTCTCGTTCCCACGTATCTTCTCGGTCGGTGTGATGTGACCACTTGACTTTCAAGAATTTGATGGACTTGTAGCGCGTCTTGCGCTCGGTTTCTTCGAGAATAGCAACGGGATGCTCTCGGTAGGACAAGTCTTGTTGAAGATCAATCTCTTCAAACAGAATCATGCGTTCAGGTGCCTTGAAGCATTTGCGGAGTTGAGACACATGGAACACATCATGAACATTGGCGAAGTTGGAAGGGAGCTCAAGTTGATAGGCTAGATCGCCTCTTTTGCCAAGGATCTTGAAAGGCCCGACGTATCTAGGAGCAAGCTTTCCTTTGATACCGAATCTTTGGGTGCCTTTCATAGGAGAAACACGGAGATAAACATGATCACCAATGTTGAAGGCCAAATCACGATGCTTGCCGTCATAGTAGCTCTTCTGACGCGACTGAGCAGCCTTGAGATTCTCACGTATGACTTTGCACATCTCTTCGGCTTCTGAGATCAAGTCATTGCCAAGAAGTTGACGTTCGCCTGTTTCAGACCAGTTGAGAGGTGTACGGCACTTTCTGCCATAGAGGATTTGAAACGGAGCTTTACCGGCACTTGCTTCATAGCTGTTGTTGTAAGAGAACTCGGCAAATGGAAGGCAATCTTCCCATTTCATGCCAAAGGATATGACACAGGCTCTGAGCATGTCTTCTAGAATCTGATTCACTCGCTCGACTTGACCACTAGTCTGAGGGTGAAAAGCAGTGCTGAACCTGATCTTGGTGCCCATGGAGGACTGAAAGGAGTCCCAGAACTTTGAAGTGAACAAACTTCAACGGTCTGAGGAGATGACTTGAGGAATGCCATGTAAGGACACAATTCTGGAAGTGTACAACTCTGGAAGTTGAGCTGCATTGATGGATTCTTTGATTGGAAGGAAGTGAGCGACTTTGGTAAGCTTGTCAATCACCACGAAGATAGAATCATTCCCTCTCTTGGACTTAGGAAAGCCAGTGACAAAATCCATTTCAATGTGGTCGAATTTCCACTCGGGAATAGGAAGAGGTTGGAGAAGACCGGCTGGACGTTGATGTTTTGCTTTCACTCTTCTGCAGACATCACATTCAGTCACGAATTGGGCAATTTCCCTTTTCATGCGTGTCCACCAGTAAGATTGCTTGAGATCTTGGTACATCTTGGAACTGCCAGGATGAATAGAAAGGAGAGAATCATGTTCTTCTTCCATTATGAGCTTCCTGAGATCACCTTTGGGAACAACAAGTCTGTCCTCGAAGAACAAGGTATCTCTCTCATCAACACGGAAGCACTTGTATTTAGGAGTGCCCTTTGCAATACCATGTTTCACCTTCTGCACCATGGCATCACTGAGTTGGGCCTCACGGACCTGATCTTCCAAGGTAGGAGCAATTTGAAGATTTGTAAGAAAACCCTGCGGAACAACTTGGAGGTTGAGTTTCCTGAATGCTTCACAAAGCTCAGGCTGGAACGGCTTGATGAGAAGGCTGTTGCAATATGCCTTTCTGCTCAAAGCATCTGCAATCACATTCGCCTTGCCAGGAGTGTATTCAATGCTGGGATCATACTCTTGGATCATTTCAACCCAACGAGTCTGGCGGAGGTTCAGATTCGGCTGTGTGAAGACGTACTTCAAGCTCTTGTGATCGGTGAAGATGTCGACTTTTCTGCCCAACAACAGATGTCTCCACGTAATCAAAGCATGTACCACAGCTGCTAGCTCGAGATCATGTGTGGGATAGTTCTTCTCACTTGGCTTCAGCTGACGAGAAGTGTATGCCACAATTCTCTTATCTTGCATAAGCACACCACCAAGGCCTTGAAGAGAAGCATCACAGAATACTTCATAGGGCTTGGACTCATCTGGAGGAGTAAGAACTGAAGCAGAGACGAGCTTTTCTTTGAGAGTTCTGAATGCCACTTCACACTCTGGAGACCAAAAGTATTTGACATTCTTCTGAAGCAAGTTGGAGAGAGGCTTGGCAATCTTGGAGAAGTTCCCAACGAACCTTCTGCAATAGCTGGCAAGACCCAGAAAACTGCGGAGTTGCTTGACGTTCTGAGGAGCTTCCCAGTTGACAATCGCTTCAACTTTCTCGGGATTAACCGCAATACCGTCAGCTGAGATACTATGGCCCAGGTACAAAACCTTATCGAGCCAAAACTCGCACTGTAATGCCCAGGATGGGACTATACCTCCTACGTGTCGAGGCACGACTTAAAGGTATAAGCCCATCCTAGAATGATCTCAAGTTTGGTATCTTTGCACATCTCATGTAAAAGAGGGATTAAATTGCAAAAGAAGATAATTGGCTTACACTCGCCACTTCACACAATACAATACATAAGCAATACATCATTCAAAACATCACAACCCGACTACGGGTGAAGAACCAAAAGAAAGATACCAAAACAACATAAAGCCACAGGTCAGGATCGAATCCTAGTAGAAACCACTACTGATCGTCGAAAACGTCACAAGCAAACGGCCACTCTCTTCATCGAGCTCCCAGTGAAGCACTGATCCAACTCCTGCTTCAAACTCGGCTGAACCTGCATCTGGTGTTGTAGTAACTGTGAGCCACGAGGACTCAGCAATCCCATAACCATGGGTAACAAGACTAGCAAAGCTTTATGGGTAGGAAGAGGTAAGGTGGTGAGGCTGCAGCAGCGACTAAGCATAATATGGTGGCTAGCTTACGACTACAAGAATAAGATGAGCATCTACGCAAACGGTCACAAAAGTGGTGATCGCTAAAGATCCTAACTACATACGAGTCAAACATAACCCCACCGTGTTCTCTTCTCAAAGTGAAAAGAGACAGTCACGGTTACTCACACAGTTGTGTGTTTTACTTCGGATCCTCTGTCAAGTTTTCTACAACCGGACATTAACAAATTCCAATCTGCCACATAACCGCGGGCACGGCTTTCGAAAGATCATAACCCTGCAGGGGTGTCCCAACTTAGCCCATCACAAGCTCTCACGATTAGCTGAAGTGATAAATATAATATCATCACCCCTTATCTTAGGGAAAACCGATCAGGCTCGGCATCCCGGTAGCACAAGTCATTTCGACAATGGTAAAACAAGTCCAGCAAGACCTCCCGGCGTGCCGACACCCTGATAGTAGTCGCGCGTATCTCGTCTCAGGCCACGTCCGGATGAGCAGTACGTACAGATACCGAAGATCCCAGCGAACTGGGTGGTATCCGCAAGTTGCTCTAGTTTGGGACCAACACCATCAGCACTGGCCCCCCCTGTTATGTAGAATTAAGAATCCTCGGGTAGCCCTAACTCCCTATGCAAATTTAATTAATTAATTAAGTTGTTATTATGAGGCAAATTAAAACCAATGTTGGGCCTTGCTGGAGGAGTTTTATTCAAAGTCGAACTGTCAAGGGGTCCCCATCCACCCATCGTGTAAGGAACGCAAAATCAAGGAACATAATGCCGGTTTATCGGCGCCTAAGGTGGCATGAGTGGAACAAAACACCGAGCAAAAGGCCAAGCCTTCCACCCATGCCCAGTATATAGGTGTGTTAATAATAATTATAGATATTGTGATATAACCAACAACAAGTTCCCTCCTGGAACGAACATCATCTTCACCTGCAACTAACAATGCTATAAGAAGGACTGAGCAAGCGAGGCTGAGCAAGCGGGTAACATAGCCAAACAGTGGTTTTGCTAGGAAGGTGTCAAGGTTAGAGGTTTCATGGCAACAAGGAGAGGCTGACATAAAAGATGGGTAGCGCGACATGTAACGATAGCATCGAGACAACTAAGCATGGCAATGGTAGTAAAGGTATCCAAGGGTATGATCATCTTGCCTGGGATTCCACAAGGAAGAAGAACGGATCCAAGAAGTAGACGGAGCACACAGTCGAGCGAATCCTCACAACTCCGGAACGAAACCGAAGCTAACAAGAGAAGAAACCGGAAAGAAGCAAACAACACGGTAAACACACAATCATAAACATGGCATACGATTCACAAGCAAGCATGATGCATGTCCGGTTTAAATATGCATGGCATGGCAAAGTGCACAAACAAAACTACAAGTTAAGTGGAGCTCAATATGCAACGAGTTGCATATTGACGAAACACCACATGATAATTATTTAATTGACTCTCGTTTATTTACAAGACAAGATTAAATGTTTTTAGCATGGCAAGAGGTGAAACATAAGTAAACTAACTATTAAGGCAATTTAAATGAGGCCGGAAATAACAACAACATATCCGGAAAATCCCCATGAGCATGTTTAATAATTATAAGCAAACAACAATTTACACATATTAATGTTGTTAACATGATGCGGATGACATGATCAAGTTTATGCAAGTTTTATTAAAAGTTAACAAGAGAGATATGAAGTATTTGTCACCGTGGTGAAAGAAAAGGGGGCCACGGCAACGCTCCGAAAATGATGCAACGCAACATCTCGGTTCCGATACTCGTTGAGAGACCGGTGCAAAAGATAGATGGCGTGAGCGAGTCAAGCAAGACGAAAGGTGGGGTGATCCCGTTGCCGGGTTCCCACGGGTCGGTGACGAGGCAACCGAGGAACATGACAAAAGGGACGAAACGGACACGGTGCACACACGGGAAACATTTCATACAACACAAGCATCTCACGGGTCACGTCTCGGGTTATACCTTCGGAGCGATCGTTTTCGGGGCGGTTCGAGATCGTAGAGGGACGTAGTGGTACACGGCCGAAGAGGAAGTAGTTGTTCCGTAGAGGTACACGGGGCGACGGTAGGGGTACTTGGAGTCTCCGAGTAGTCGTGGTACTTGGCGCTTCCGGCGACGGTAGTCGTTCACGTATGTAGTGGTACTTGTTCCGTAGCCGTTCACGAGCTCGTTTTTCCGTAGATGTTCGGTTCGTCGAGGTACTTGTTCATGAAGTCATCACGTGTAGTCAAACTTGAAGGTCGTCGGCGACTCGAAGGGGTACACGGTTCCATGTGTAGTCGAACTTGTCGCAACCGAAGGGGTACTTGACGCGTCGTATAGTGTCGTCGTGTAGGCGTACACGGGTTCCCTGTCAAGCCAACAACAAGGCAACACAACACAACAAAACACAGGAGCAAAACAAAGGGGCCGCACGGAGACGAGGCCACGGCAGCAACATGCGCACGGGACTTGGCGCGGCCATGGCGGGATGCAGCCGGAAGAAGATGATGGAGCTGGTGAGGCCGGCGGCCTCGAGGAGAACGGAGGGAGGCCACAACACGGAGGCGCTGCAGGCCTCGGGCGCGGCGGAGGGAGATGGAGCAGAGGCACTGCAAGGACCTCTTGGCGCCGGCTGGACGAGGCAGAGGCACAACGCCTGGACGCTGCGGGAACTTCTGCAGCCTCGGCGCTGCTCGGGGCGCTCGTCCTGGCGGCTTGCTGGAAAACGGAGGGAGGCGATGGAGTGAACGGACGCGGGCGAGGAGGGAGGCCAGAGGCGGCAGCTCCTGGAGGCGAGGGCCTGGGGGCCGGTGGCAGAGGAGAGTCTTGGGGACGGAGGGCGCTCAGGAGGAGGAGGCCGGTCGCGACGACGGCTCGAAGGCAGGAGGCAGGGCGGTCGCGTGCTCCGCGGCCTGGAGACGGCGAGGCAAGGAGCTGCTCGGGCCGGTGAGGAAGGAGGCACCAGGGGGAGACGGAGGGAGGCGCACGCGCTGGGGAAGGAAGCGGGCGCTCGGCACTCACGAGGGGGGCTCAGGTCCTGCGGGCGAACGAGAGGATGCGGGACGAGCGAGGAGAGGGAGAGGGAATCGGGATCGGGAGATGGACTGGCGGCGGCTCGAGGGAACGAGGAGCGATGGCTGCGAACGATCGTGCGCCTAGGGTTTGGAGCGCTACGGGGAGGCCTTGGGCCGGCTGGGAGGGGCTGAGGCCCAGAGGGAGGAGGAGAAGGAGGCTGGAGGGCCGGCTGGGCTGGGCTCTAGGAAGGCCTGGAGGCTGAGCCCTCTTCCTTTTATTTCTTTAATAGAAATAATTAGAGAGAGTGAACAAAAAAAAGAGGCAAAGAACAAGAATAAAATGATGGACATTTTTGTAAGGCTTTATGGAATAATTCCAACCCCACAAAAATAGTTCCAACAAAAAGGGAAGTGCAACTAAAAATAAATAGCTTGCCTCAAGGAGTTTGAAAAGAGTCTAGATAATTGGAGGAGCCCCGATAATTGGGAAAAGAAATACAGGGAGGGTTTTTGACGGTGAAACTTGAATCAAAAGATGTCTGGAGAATAAATGCAAGTGTGTTGGGTTATTCCGAAGCAAATGGAATATTTTAATATAGCTCCCTAAATATTGAGAGACTTTTATAAGTTATAAAGAGAAGTCACCTTCCCTCGATTTAAATGGACCGAAGGCCCACACGAATTATTTAGGTTGAGATGCAAAATAAAATAAATATGACATGATGGCATGATGACATGATGCAATGCGAAAAAATAAATAACACAAGCACAACGAAACACACGGGCAGCCCGGAACATCTGGAATCTTCTGGAATCTTCTGGGACGTCGGTCTCGGGCGTCACAACTCTCCCACACTAACAGAGGATCTCGACCCGAGATCCTAGAGATATCACCGGGTAAAAACGAAAAAAGAGGAGGTAAAACAAAGTTGCTTCTTTGACAGACGAGTGAAACCAGGAACCATGAGAGGTTGAACAAGTTGAATAAAGAATACAACAGAGATGAACGAATATGAAAACACTCCCTTAGAAAGAGTAACAAGGAGCATAATGAGAACCTTGTAGGTTGAAAGACATGAAACACAAGCTCACGGACGGAAAGAATATGAAACCGCAACGGTATAGCCAAGGAATAAGTATGACAGAATTTGGACAGCACTCCGTCTGAAAATGGAAGGAATTAACATGAACTTGCCAAGTTGAGATGATACTTGATGAAATCAACAACACATTGCCTCCGAAACAATTAAAAGAATGGCACAAGGGGTAAGAAGGATTCAGACAGCACTCCGGTTAAAAGAGAGGCAAACTAGATACGATGACGGAACTTGAATGAAGAATACAACACTCCGGTTAAATAGATAAACAAGGAAAAGAACATGATCTTGATAAAACGAGATGATGGTGCAAAGAGAGCAGTATCACAATGCCACCGGAATGAAAGAATAGAATAAAGATCCATGAAAGAAATGAACGGAGAAGAAAATGACAACATCTCTCAAAATTGAATTTGAAAGAGCATCCTTACGAAGAAGGGTTGAACAGAGTTGTTGGGAATTCAACAACGAAAGAATAAGCTCGATGTGGGCTTATGGAATTCATCTCAAAATTATACGGTGACAACCAGCCACTAACGGAACGAATTGCTTGGATTGAGATCAACAAGGAGACGATAAACTTAATTCACCGGAATGAAAAATGAAGAACTTGGGTCATTTATAAGCACCATAATTAGCAACAATCCTTAGGGAAAGCTTTAGGTGAAATATAGCCCAAGATAACTCCAATGAATAAATTGAAGGGTTGGAAAGATCTCTTGAACAAAGAAAAATGATGGTTTTAAATATCTCAATCTTGACAACTTGTGAATCATGAAACATGGAGGAAAATTATCAAGAATGACATAACACCACCTGAAAAGACAAGGTAGAAAGAATTGCAATTGGAATGCATGATGAAGAATGCTTAAGCTCCAACAAGAATCTTGATGAAGACTTCAAGGATGAATTAAAACATGATGAACCACCATGAGATCTCCGGTAATGAAAGCATGAGAAGTGAAAGATGAAAGAATAAGATTCAAGGCCTGCGGTGAATTAGATGGAGCTTGAAATGATAATTGAAATGACTTGGAGCTCCGGAAAACAAGATGAACAACTTAGAACCGAGAATATGATATGATGAACAAGCTCCGGAGAAAGAGATTAAATCACCTTGAAGAAATAAGAATAAGAATTATGTTATGCATCTCCTTCACCAATTTAAATTGATGACAACCAAAGGATTTGGCATACTACTTATTCTCGTTGGAAAAGAATTAAAGAGAGATCTAGCACAAGCTTGTGTAAATCTTCAACAAACCACCGGTAGGATTATGAAAAGAACAAATGAATTAAAATGATAACAACGGAAGAGTAACTTGAAAGAACCACTGTAAGAATATGGAGACGAACGAAGAGACATCAATGAAGAATATTGGGAGGGCGAAGTTGAAAACTGAGAACGAAGAAGTATTCTGAAATGATGGCCTTCGGAGGATCACAAAGAAAAGAATTCAAGAATGCTTCGGATGGGTATAAAAGAATTCCTCACAATCAAACGATAATGAGTATGGCAGGAAGCTAGAACCACGAGTCTTCAAGAGAACGGGCCAAGATTTAAGAGAAACTCTTCTCCGGTCTCCAAATGTTGAGAATGAAGACGAGAAATGCCATAAGAATTGTTGAGCACTCCGGAATGAAGAATTAAAAAAGGTTGAACCAATGATGAAAAAGAATTTGAAAGCGATCTTGGAGAAGGCATGTGACTGATGGAAATCATTCTTACGTCACACTTTGAAAAGAATTCTCCGGAAAAAGAAGAGTCAGGTAAGATCCTGGAAAAGACCTGTGGGTTAGGGCCCACTAAAGAAATCACCGTTGGAAAAGATTGCTTAAGAGATATAACACCGGTTGAATTAAATGGCTTGAGTAAGAAGACAATCCTCAAAAAAATAGCTTGAACTGATTAAGAATGGAATTATGAATCTTGAGCACTCCGGATATGAATAACAAGAGGAGAATGATTAATTGGTGCACCGGAATAAGAAAGCATTGTGAAATGAGGAAAAGGATAAGATCAACACCGAAATCTTGAATTACATCCACCGGCAGAATATGAGAACAAAAGAATGATGAACTTGAAGCTCTTGAGCATCTTCACGAGAAATCACCGGATAAGAACACTGAAGGAAAAGAATGAATAAAATATCACATGAATAAAATGGATATTTCATCTGAGAATTTCTGGCTCCAAGAAGAAAAGAAGGGTGGGAGGGTGGGGAAAACAAAGACAACTTGGGATGAACAAAAAATGGACACCGGTTGAAAAAGGATTAACATGACCATCTTGATGATCAAGAAGAATTAGCACTCCCATAGAAACATGAGAACACCGATTAGGAAAGGTATGGAATCAACATTTGACATCGAAGCAACTCGAATACCAGAATCAAATCAAAACAACGGAGAGATATTGAACGAATGAATTCCACAGGTACATCAACTTGACGAGAAGCCACTTGGAAGAAGAAAAGATAAATAAAAAGGAACAAGTATCAGATAGAACAAATACAAGATAGAAGCTTCGTTCGACATCTTCGTGCTGAAAGCTCATGGAACGTGTTACAAAAGGGTTTTGCAATCCCCGGATCAGCATAGCCAAGGACCCTTTAAGATGCAACTCCCGATCAGAACAAGTCCATAAAACCACTTCACTCAATGTAGAACCCCGAACTTCATATCGAGCATCCGTTGGAAGAATGCCTAGAACTACTAGATGAACCCACCTATAGATTTCCGAAAGTTTCCAGTTATGCAATCAGGTGTTGGGGATACACGGGAAGCACCGCGCAATCAACTCTAAACCTACATCCTGGTGTATCCATCCTTCAACACATAACCAGTCTTTCTCGGAAACTGTTTACCTCGGACCTTCGAAAAGCATCCACTATAACAAGCTATGGCAATACTCCCGAACTACCTCCCCAGTACTGGGTGATGTCGGGGTTATCTTGCCACTGGCCGTATAGGAGAGATTTTCGATGTCGGCCGTCTTAAGTATTTAGTACTGCCGGCGATATGCTTGTGACGACAATACCCCGAAGCTCAACTCCCCGGGACACTGCCACAACCCCTAATGTCAGCAGGCATCGAGAACAATATTCTCGTCACAAGAACATCGAAACAATCCCAGAATACTCGCGGGATTCCTAAAAAAAATTGTGCAATTTTTGAAGATAGGAGAGACAAGAGTAGTCGTCAGGAGTCCTCACCAGAGAGAAAGGGGATGAGAAGCAAAGAAATCCTACTCTCCGATATAAATATAGGACTCAAAACATTTTCAGTGTGTGCCTAGACTCAACCGTCAACGATTCGATCAATCAGTGGGGGCTTCTAGGTCGGAGAAGGCTCTGATACCAACTTGTAATGCCTAGGATGGGACTATACCTCCTACGTGTCGAGGCACGACTTAAAGGTATAAGCCCATCCTAGAATGATCTCAAGTTTGGTATCTTTGCACATCTCATTTAAAGAGGGATTAAATTGCAAAAGAAGATAATTGGCTTACACTCGCCACTTCACACAATACAATACATAAGCAATACATCATTCAAAACATCACCACCCGACTACGGGTGAAGAACCAAAAGAAAGATACCAAAACAACATAAAGCCACAGGTCAGGATCGAATCCTAGTAGAAACCACTACTGATCGTCGAAAACGTCACAAGCAAACGGCCACTCTCTTCATCAAGCTCCCAGTGAAGCACTGATCCAACTCCTGCTTCAAACTCGGCTGAACCTGCATCTGGTGTTGTAGTAACTGTGAGCCACGAGGACTCAGCAATCCCATAACCATGGGTAACAAGACTAGCAAAGCTTTATGGGTAGGAAGAGGTAAGGTGGTGAGGCTGCAGCAGCGACTAAGCATAATATGGTGGCTAGCTTACGACTACAAGAATAAGATGAGCATCTACGCAAACGGTCGCAAAAGTGGTGATCGCTAAAGATCCTAACTACATACGAGTCAAACATAACCCCACCGTGTTCTCTTCTCAAAGTGAAAAGAGACAGTCATGGTTACTCACACAGTTGTGTGTTTTACTTCGGATCCTCTGTCAAGTTTTCTACAACCGGACATTAACAAATTCCAATCTGCCACATAACCGCGGGCACGACTTTCGAAAGATCATAACCCTGCAGGGGTGTCCCAACTTAGCCCATCACAAGCTCTCACGATTAGCTGAAGTGATAAATATAATATCATCACCCCTTATCTTAGGGAAAACCGATCAGGCTCGGCATCCCGGTAGCACAAGTCATTTCGACAATGGTAAAACAAGTCCAGCAAGACCTCCCGGCGTGCCGACACCCTGATAGTAGCCGCGCGTATCTCGTCTCAGGCCACGTCCGGATGAGCAGTACGTACAGATACCGAAGATCCCAGCGAACTGGGTGGTATCCGCAAGTGGCTCTAGTTTGGGACCAACACCATCAGCACTGGCCCCCCCTGTTATGTAGAATTAAGAATCCTCGGGTAGCGCTAACTCCCTATGCAAATTTAATTAATTAATTAAGTTGTTATTATGAGCAAATTAAAACCAATGTTGGGCCTTGCTGGAGGAGTTTTATTCAAAGTCGAACTGTCAAGGGGTCCCCATCCACCCATCGTGTAAGGAACGCAAAATCAAGGAACATAATGCCGGTTTATCGGCGCCTAAGGTGGCATGAGTGGAACAAAACACCGAGCAAAAGGCCAAGCCTTCCACCCATGCCCAGTATATAGGTGTGTTAATAATAATTATAGATATTGTGATATAACCAACAACAAGTTCCCTCCTGGAACGAACTTCATCTTCACCTGCAACTAACAACGCTATAAGAAGGACTGAGCAAGCGAGGCTGAGCAAGCGGGTAACATAGCCAAACAGTGGTTTTGCTAGGAAGGTGTCAAGGTTAGAGGTTTCATGGCAACAAGGAGAGGCTGACATAAAAGATGGGTAGCGCGACATGTAACGATAGCATCGAGACAACTAAGCATGGCAATGGTAGTAAAGGTATCCAAGGGTATGATCATCTTGCCTGGGATTCCACAAGGAAGAAGAACGGATCCAAGAAGTAGACGGAGCACACAGTCGAGCGAATCCTCACAACTCCGGAACGAAACCGAAGCTAACAAGAGAAGAAACCGGAAAGAAGCAAACAACACGGTAAACACACAATCATAAACATGGCATACGATGCACAAGCAAGCATGATGCATGTCCGGTTTAAATATGCATGGCATGGCAAAGTGCACAAACAAAACTACAAGTTAAGTGGAGCTCAATATGCAACGAGTTGCATATTGACGAAACACCACATGATAATTATTTAATTGACTCTCGTTTATTTACAAGACAAGATTAAATGTTTTTAGCATGGCAAGAGGTGAAACATAAGTAAACTAACTATTAAGGCAATTTAAATGAGGCCGGAAATAACAACAACATATCCGGAAAATCCCCATGAGCATGTTTAATAATTATAAGCAAACAACATTTTACACATATTAATGTTGTTAACATGATGCGGATGACATGATCAAGTTTATGCAAGTTTTATTAAAAGTTAACAAGAGAGATATGAAGTATTTGTCACCGTGGTGAAAGAAAAGGGGGCCACGGCAACGCTCCGAAAATGATGCAACGCAACATCTCGGTTCCGATACTCGTTGAGAGACCGGTGCAAAAGATAGATGGCGTGAGCGAGTCAAGCAAGACGAAAGGTGAGGTGATCCCGTTGCTGGGTTCCCACGGGTCGGTGACGAGGCAACCGAGGAACATGACAAAAGGGACGAAACGGACACGGTGCACACACGGGAAACATTTCATACAACACAAGCATCTCACGGGTCACGTCTCGGGTTATACCTTCGGAGCGATCGTTTTCGGGGCGGTTCGAGATCGTAGAGGGACGTAGTGGTACACGGCCGAAGAGGAAGTAGTTGTTCCGTAGAGGTACACGGGGCGACGGTAGGGGTACTTGGAGTCTCCGAGTAGTCGTGGTACTTGGCGCTTCCGGCGACGGTAGTCGTTCACGTATGTAGTGGTACTTGTTCCGTAGCCGTTCACGAGCTCGTTTTTTCGTAGATGTTCGGTTCGTCGAGGTACTTGTTCATGAAGTCATCACGTGTAGTCGAACTTGAAGGTCGTCGGCGACTCGAAGGGGTACACGGTTCCATGTGTAGTCGAACTTGTCGCAACCAAAGGGGTACTTGACGCGTCGTGTAGTGTCGTCGTGTAGGCGTACACGGGTTCCCTGTCAAGCCAACAGCAAGGCAACACAACACAACAAAACACAGGAGCAAAACAGAGGGGCCGCACGGAGACGAGGCCACGGCAGCAGCATGCGCACGGGACTTGGCGCGGCCATGGCGGGATGCAGCCGGAAGAAGATGATGGAGCTGGTGAGGCCGGCGGCCTCGAGGAGAACGGAGGGAGGCCACGACACAGAGGCGCTGCAGGCCTCGGGCGCGGCGGAGGGAGATGGAGTAGAGGCACTGCAAGGACCTCTTGGCGCCGGCTGGACGAGGCAGAGGCACAACGCCTGGACGCTGCGGGAACTTCTGCAGCCTCGGCGCTGCTCGGGGCGCTCGTCCTGGCGGCTTGCTGGAGAACGGAGGGAGGCGATGGAGTGAACGGACGCGGGCGAGGAGGGAGGCCAGAGGCGGCAGCTCCTGGAGGCGAGGGCCTGGGGGCCAGTGGCAGAGGAGAGTCTTGGGGACGGAGGGCGCTCGGGGGGAGGAGGCCGGTCGCGACGACGGCTCGAAGGCAGGAGGCAGGGCGGTCGCGTGCTCCGCGGCCTGGAGACGGCGAGGCAAGGAGCTGCTCGGGCCGGCGAGGAAGGAGGCACCAGGGGGAGACGGAGGGAGGCGCACGTGCTGGGGAAGGAAGCGGGCGCTCGGCACTCGCGAGGGGGGCTCAGGTCCTGCGGGCGAACGAGAAGATGCGGGACGAGCGAGGAGAGGGAGAGGGAATCGGGATCGGGAGATGGACTGGCGGCGGCTCGAGGGAACGAGGAGCGATGGCTGCGAACGATCGTGCGCCTAGGGTTTGGAGCGCTACGGGGAGGCCTTGGGCCGGCTGGGAGGGGCTGAGGCCCAGAGGGAGGAGGAGAAGGAGGCTGGAGGGCCGGCTGGGCTGGGCTCTAGGAAGGCCTGGAGGCTGAGCCCTCTTCCTTTTATTTCTTTAATAGAAATAATTAGAGAGAGTGAACAAAAAAAGAGAGGCAAAGAACAAGAATAAAATGATGGACATTTTTGTAAGGCTTTATGGAATAATTCCAACCCCACAAAAATAGTTCCAACAAAAAGGGAAGTGCAACTAAAAATAAATAGCTTGCCTCAAGGAGTTTGAAAAGAGTCTAGATAATTGGAGGAGCCCCGATAATTGGGAAAAGAAATACAGGGAGGGTTTTTGACGGTGAAACTTGAATCAAAAGATGTCTGGAGAATAAATGCAAGTGTGTTGGGTTATTCCGAAGCAAATGGAATATTTTAATATAGCTCCCTAAATATTGAGAGACTTTTATAAGTTATAAAGACAAGTCACCTTCCCTCGATTTAAATGGACCGAAGGCTATCACGAATTATTTAGGTTGAGATGCAAAATAAAATAAATATGACATGATGGCATGATGACATGATGCAATGCGAAAAAAATAAATAACACAAGCACAACGAAACACACGGGCAGCCCGGAACATCTGGAATCTTCTGGGACGTCGGTCTCGGGCGTCACATGCACTTAGAGAACTTGGCATAGAACTTATGCTCACGGAGTCGATCAAGAACCAGACGTAAGTGCTTTTCGTGATCTTCTTCATTCTTGGAAAATACCAGAATATCATCCAAATAAACAAGCACAAACTCGCCGGTGTAGGGGTTGAAGATGTAGTGCATCATTCTCGAGAAGGTAGGAGGAGCATTGGCGAGACCAAAGGACATGACTGTATACTCATATGAACCGAAACTCGTTCTGAAGGCAGTCTTGGGAATGTCTTTCTCGCGAATGCGAATTTGGTGATAGCCCATTCGGAGATCGACCTTAGAGAACACTTTAGCTCCTTTGAGCTGCTCGAACAGTTCGTTGATGTTGGGGAGCGGATACTTGTTCTTTATTGTCTTCTTGTTCAATGGCCGGTAATCGACGCAGAGACGCTCCGTGTCATCTTTCTTCTTGACAAATAAGACACCACAGCCCCAAGGAGACGTACTAGGCATCATGAGACCCATACGCTCCTGTTGATCAAGCTGCTTCTTCAATTCCTTCAATTCTTTAGGAGAGAGCTTGTACGGACGCCGGCATGCTGGCTCAGTACCCGGCTCGAGTTCAATGACGAATTCCACCTGACGGTGTGGAGGCATGCCTGGAAGTTCTTCAGGAAAGACGTCTTGGTATTCGTAAACCACCGGAATTTGAGAGATGGCATTAATTTCACCCTTATCATTGAGAGAGAAAAGCCTGATAGTGTTATCCCTGGAGGTGAAGATAATCACATCTTCATCAGGATGAGTCATCTTGACTTCCTTCTGTGCACAAACAATGTGAGCATCATGCTGAGAAAGCCAATCCATCCCGAGGATGAGGTCAATGTCGGAATTGCCGAGAACAACCGGTTGAGCCAGAAAACGATAATCACCCAAGCGAATAGAAACATTCGGAGCATATATACTGGAATGCATTCGTCTCCCCGGAGAAATAACTGATAACTCCCTTGGCAAACTTTTGATGTCAACATTATACTTGGATGCAAATGGTTGAGACATGAAAGAGCATGAAGCACCCGAATCAAACAAAACTTTAGCAGGGATGGAGTTAACTGGAAGGTTACCCAAAATGACATCAGAAGAATTCTTCGCTTGTGCTGCATTCATCAGATTGACCCTTGCTTGCTTGGGATTATGCTTGACAATAGCTGAACTCACAGGTGGAGGAGGTGGAAGACGCTTCGGGTTGGGGCACTTGTTGGCATAGTGACCTTTCTGAGTGCACTTGTTGCAAGTCACTTCTGAGAGAGGACGGAAATGAGAGCCACTTGACTTGGAGCCTTGAGACTGAAACTGGTTCTTCGACTGGTTGCTCGGGTTGGGTGGGTGGGAGAAACCACGTCCACTAGAGTTCTTGTTGCTGTTGGAGTTGTTGTAGGGAGCTCGAATCACTGGAGGAGGAGGAAGCCAAAATTTCTGCTGCTTTGCGACGACTTGAGAAGATGAGGAGGAGTGAACGGCATCTCGAATCCTCTTTTTAGAAGCCTCCATCTTGAGCTGGGCTGCCTCTTGTTTCAAAGCCATGTTATAGAATTTGTCGAACTCCTCAGGCTCGAACAAGGTGAGAGCAAGTTGAAGTTCATCTTTCAGGCCTCCACGAAACTGGTAGATTTTGCTGTTGGCATCAGGAATGTCTTGCTTAGCATAGCGGGCGAGGTTTTGGAACTTGACTTTATACTGATAGACAGACAAAGAGCCCTGCTTCAGGTTGCGGAATTGCTCACGCATACCCACGATGACACTTGTTGGAATGTGGTGAGAGCGAAAGTCCTTGCAGAAATCCTCCCAAGAGATCACACGACCTGGCCTGGAGTCTTTGTACTGCTGCCACCAGTCAGCTGCTTGGTCTTTGAGTTGGAAGGCTGCAAACTTCACATAGTCCTCTTCCTTCACGTTACTGCACTCAAAATGCTTCTTGATATCGGTTAACCAATCTTCAGCATCAAGAGGGTCGACACAGTAACTGAAAGCTTTTGGATTATTGGCCAAGAACTGGTTGAGAGTAGCATGGTGCTGTTGGTTGAAGAAATTGCCTTGATTCCCTGGAACACCCTGATTAGCTTGCATCTGCTGCATCATCTGCATCAACAACTGGGTGTTCTGATTTGTAGTCTGCATAATCGCTCTGCAAGCCTCAGACGGAGGAGGAGGGGAAGGAGGACGATCTGGAACCTCTTCACCCTCTGGGTTAGCGTTGGGAACTCGTTTCGGAGCCATCCTGAAAGAGATGACCACGAATCAACAATTGATTTAAAGTAGGTATAAGCTGAAACAACGGATTGAAATGCAACATAGTCTTCACAAGAATCATTCGGACAAGAGGAACGAATGAAATTCTCAGTTAAATGATAACATCAATCTTCACGAGAAGCCACATAGGGGACAAAAGGTAAAATAAGAAAAACAACAAGGTACAGACGGAAACAAACACAAGATAGGAGCTTCGTTCTAACATCTTTGTGCTGAAAGCTTATGAACGCGTTACGAAAAGGTTTTGCAATCCCCGGATCAGCATAGCCAAGGACCCTTTAAGATGCAACTCCCGATCGGAACATTGTTCATAGAACCACTTCACTCAATGTAGAACCCCGAACTCGCTAACCTGCATTCGTTGGAAGAATGCCTACGATCTACTGATAAACCCACCTATTAATTTCCGAAAGATTCCAGTTATGCAATCAGGTGTTGGGGATACAGGGGAAGCACCGCGCAATCAACTCTAAACCTACATCCAGCTGTATCCATCCTTCAACACATAACCAGTCTTTCTCGGAAACTGTCTACCTCGGACCTTCGAAAAGCATCCACTATAACAAGCTATGGCAATACTCCCGAACTACCTCCCCAGTACTGGGTGATGTCGGGGTTATCTTGCCACTAACCGTATAGGAGAGATTTTCGATGTCGGCCGTCTGAAGTATTTAGTACTGCCGCGATATGCTTGTGACGACAATACCCCGAAGCTCAACTCCCCATGACACTGCCACAACCCCTAATGTCAGGAGGCATCGAGAACAATATACTCGTCACAAGAACATCGAAACAATCCTAGAATACTCGCGAGATTCCTAAAAAAAATTGGTGCAATTTTTGAAAGTAGAAGAGGCAAGAGTAGTCGTCAGGAGTCCTCACCAGAGAGAAAGGGATGAGAAGCAAAGAAATCCTACTCACTGATATAAATATAGGACTCAAAAATATTTTCAGTGTGTGCCTAGACTCGGCCGTCAACGATTCGATCAATCAGTGGGGGCTCCTAGGTCGGAGAAGGCTCTGAATACCAACTTGTAATGCCCAGGATGGGACAATATCTCCTACGTGTCGAGGCACGACTTAGAGACATAACCCCATGCTGGAATGATCGCAAGTTTGGTATCTTTGCACAACTCATGTAAAATATGGGGATGGAAAACATAAAATAGTTGGCTTACACTCGCCACGTCACACAAATACATTACATGTCTCAAACATCATACAAAAGAACATCACAGCCCATCTAAGGGTAAAATCCAAATGTCAAGATACCAAACATAATTTAAATCCACAGGTCGGATCGAATCCTAGTAGAAGTTCCACTACTGATCATCAGGATAACGAACATAGTAACGGCTATGCTCCTCGTCGTACTCCCAGTCTAGCTCGGTGCCATCACCTGGATAGCTCACCGTCGGACCTGCATCTGGTGTGGTGAAGTAATTGTGAGCCACAGAGGACTCAGCAATCCCGTTCCCGGGTAACATGACTATTCAAGCCTTGGGAGAGGATAAGGCTGAAGAAAAGAATAAGAGTCTGCAGCAGCAACTAGCACTGGCTTACGTGAAAGAGTGCGAGAAGAGAAGTGCCTCGGTCGAGAGATGATCGCGAAGTGATCCTAGCTAAAGCTCAACAAACATAACCCCACCGTGTTAAACTCCCGAATCCCTATCCGGAAATTGACAGTCACAGTACACACGCTGGTAGTGTATTAGAACAATGTGTCAAGTTATCTACAACCGGATATTAACAAGCTCCCATCTGCCACATAACCGCGGGCATGGCTTTCGAAAGTTCATAACCCTGCACGGGTGTTCCAACTTGGCCCATGACAAGCCCACGATCCGCGGAGTCGCAACTCCAAGGTGGGAAGACCCGAGTATTCTCGGAATCCCGTGCTCAAGATACTCCGAACTAAGGTAAGGCTAATCCAGCAAATCCTCCCGGCGTGCCGACACCCTGATAGTAGCCGCGCGTATCTCGTCTCAGGCCACGACCGGATGGGTGATGCTACGGGTTTTCACCAGACCTCTAGTTTCCTTGAGGTGGCCCCGCAGGACCCCTAGTTCGGACCAACACTCATGTGGAGCACTGGCCCGGGGTTGTTGATTAAGAAAGAGGGTTAATTACTCCCTATGCAAGTTTATTTAGTTGTTAGGCAAATAGTACCAATGTTGGGACTTGCTGGAAAAGACTTAGCACTTAGCGGTTTATCGAGGAGGCCCCATAAACCCCAACCGTGTGAGGAACGCATAATCAAGGAACATAACACCGGTTTATACGGTTCCTAGCGGCATGAGTGGAACAAATCACAAAGCAAAAGGCTTAGCCTTCCACCCATTGCCAATATATAGATGATTTCATTTTAAGCATTTATATAGTGTGATATAACCCAACAAAACTTCAACATGAAGCAAGCATCTTCAACTTCACCTGCAACTAGCAACGCTATAAGAGGGGCCAAGCGAGCCTACGAATAGCCAATCAATGGTTTGCATAGGTAGGGTGGTTAGACAAGATCATGGTTACAAGTAGGAGGCTGACATAAAAGACATGGGCATCGAGTCAAAACTATAGATCGAGACTTCTAGCAATAGGCAAAAATAGTAAAAGGTATCCAGGTTCGGTCATCTTGCCTGAAAAGTTGTCGTTCGGATCGTAAGAAGGGTCCTCGTTCACAAGCTCGGTGGTAACCTCGTGCTCGTACTCGTACTCGGTCTCAGCTTCCGGCTCTAAACAATACAATCACAAGGCACGAATCAACAAGATGCAATGCGCACACAAAAATGATGGATGCATGATGGATGCACTAAGGGAGCAAAATGAGCATGACAATATGCGATCAAGCAAAATGCTTCAAAACAAGATAACAATAGGATATTATGAAACTACACGGAAAATCAATCAAGTTTCATATAAGACTTGCTGCAATCGGAGCTACGGGCTAAAAGTTACACACAAAACAATAAACATGCGAAAGCTGAAAATTACAACAACATTGCAACTTCGGAGCACAAGATAATTAAGCTACAGCACTCAAACATCATGGCAAAGAGCATGAACATAAACTAGACATATCCTACAGCAAATAAGTCCATTGGTGCACCCCCAAAGGAGCCACGGATCAATAGCAACAAGCTTGGACATATTGAACTTGACAACAAAATCCTGACAGCAGTAATTTATTGCAACTTTGGAGCAAAAGTTAAATATGCTACAGCCACTCAAATAAGCATGTGAGAACATGAATGTATAGCCAACAATATATACTACAAGGAACCATTAAGAGTCACCCCAAAACTATCATGGATTATCCTAGAACAGCAAGCAAACATGGCATCTGAGAATTACAGATTCCAGACTTAGTGAAATTTCACCAAGTGTTAAAACAGCAGTTTCATCATGGCATCTTTGAGAGCAAGTTTAAGTCACCTCAAAACTAAACATGGCAAGTGGTAAGCACCACATCAAAGTACACATGAAGGTGATTCCGAAACATACTAGTATGCATCATGGAGATAAACACAACGATAGCAATGAGCTCAACAAGATGGCATCTCATAACAAGTTAAACAACTAAACAGCCACATAGCACTTTGCAACGAAGATAAACATGTCAAGAATAAATCTATCATGCAACCTAACACAAACAACAAGTAGAGCATGGCAAGACGAACACGTGGACATGCCATTTGCATCATTCGGATAAACGAGCTAAAAGATATCACTATGCAAAGATGGCATAAAAACATCACTAACAGCAGTTTATAACGGGATGCACTCTTGAAACAGAAAAATAAGCATCTAGATGATCTCAAACATGCATGGCACAATGAAATGAAACGTAGTGCTAGTCACCACGAACGTCTGGACATGTCATTTGCGCAAAACGGACCACCACACAAAAAGATATCCTCATCTGAAAATAGCATCAGCACACAAAAACACAGGGATTTAGATCTAGGGTTCAACCTTCAGATCCGGAGTCAACGAACGGGCTCGGGCCGGATTTGCAGATCTGGCCGGAACTGGCGAAGAAGAGGCCCGTGAGGAGGCCCAGGCGCGATGGGATCTGGCGGCCCGGAGCTGGCGGCGGCGCGGGCCCGCGCTGGAGGCGGCGCACCGGGCCGGGAGGCGCTGGCCTGCTGGCGAAGCAGAGCGCCCAGGGAGGCGGCTGGCGTCCGACGCGGGGAGAGGCCCAGCTCGGGGCCCAGGAGGGAGGCCTGCAGCGGAGGAGGCGGCGCGGCCCACCGAGGAGAGGCGGTGGCGCGAGGCCGCTGGGATCTGCGCTGGATCGGGCAGAGGCCTTCGGGCGCTGGCGAAAGGGCGACCGGGCCGGATGGAGCGACTGAGGCCCAAGGGGCGATGCGGCGAGGAGAGGCTGGACGGGCCTGCTGTGCGGCGGTCTTCGGCTCAGCGATCGGGCCGACGGTTCCCTCGGGCCCAGGAGGAAGCGCTCGGTCGGGCGGATCGAGATCGGGGCGCCTCCCCGATCTGATCGAGGCCAGCGAGGCAGCCTTCGATCCGGCGGCTGATCGGCGGGAAGGGGCTGGATCCGGCGCCCTGGGAGCCGGCAGGCGGCGGGGCTGTTGCCCGGCGGGAGGGAGGCGGTGCTGGAGAGGCTGAGAAGGTGAGGAGGCGCCGGTGGAGAGGGGAGAGGAAGGAGAGGTGTGAGGAGGTGGTTTCCGGCGAGGTGGTGGTGCTCCGGCGAAGTCTCCGGCGAGGTGGTGGTGGCTGGAGGAAGGGGTTGAAGTGGGGGCTAGGGTTTCCTTGATTTGGGGCAAAATTTGGGGGAGTGGACAAATATATAGGCACAAGGAGCTAGGGTTATCCAAATGGAGTGCGGTTTTCGGCCACACGATCAGATTTGGATGGCCTAGATGAAGGGAATGGTTAGGAGTGGTTGGTGGGCTGTTGGAGGGGTGTCTTGGGCCTCAAAGTGGAGGCACTTTGAGCCCACGAGAATAACTGTTGGGGTAGCAAACGAACTCGAAACGCGACAAGATTTGACAGGCGGGTTACACACATCAAAACAACAACACACGACAAGTCTCACACCACAACGGTAACGTTACACGACCAAACACCAAAGTAGGCCTACGGGACGCCACGGACACGTGAGGGAGCTCCGGAACGCGAAATGGACAACGGGACGGAACGCGTGGAACCGGATGCAAACGACAACACAAATGCAATGTGATGCACGTGTCTACATGATATGAATGAATGCCACACACGCACACAACAAAACGATGAAAACCCGAAAGACAAAGAACCCGGAATGGAATAGATGAAGCCAGAGATATATTATATGCCCAAAAGGGAAAGTATTACATTCGTGGCATTACACGAAGGCGATGACCAGCTTGGTCCACCTGAGGTTGCACGTGGCGTCAGGCCTGGGAAGCGCCAAGTTCACCTCGCGGGCGAACTGCTTGAAGATGCGATGGGAAGCCGGAGCATGGGCTCCTCCCAAGATGCATGCAACTGCACGCGGCTCCTGGAAGCCCCCTGCTCCATATCCTTGGCAGTCATCGTTGTTCCTTCTTGGCGGTGGTGGCAGCGGAGGCAGGCCTCCATTGCCCTGAGGGCGACCCTCATGAGGCTGGTCGCGCCAGGGGGCGTCACGAGGCTGCTCCTGCCAGTGGTCTTCATGAGGCTGTTCGCGCCACCCTTGGCACGAGTTCCTGTCATCCCAACGTCCTCCACATCAGCCTCCTCCACGGATGTAGCCATGGTTGTCGCCCTCAGGGCGCTGCCCGACGCGCCTGCCGCGCATCGCCTTGAGCTCCTGGCAGTCGTTAGTGCTGTGGTTGCGGACATTGTGGAAGATGCAGTACGGACGGTTGTCTCTGGGGGGTCGTCGTAGCCGCAGCCACGCTTCACTTCTGGCTCCGCAGCCAGCACGGTGGGCCGCTTGCGCTTTGCTTCTTTGGCCTTGGTCTTCTTGTCATCCGCCTCCGCCTTAGGCAGCTCCTGGAGGGAGAGGCGTCCTTCCTCCGCCCTGGCGCACTTTACCGTCATCTTGAACATCTAGAGGGATGTGCAAAGGCCCTCATGGATGGCGAGCTCCTCCCTCATCCTGACGTCGCGGACGCCGTCGGAGAACGCCGAGATGATGGCCTTGTCCGAGACCCTAGGGATCCGGAGGCGCATGGTGTTGAAGCATTGGATGTACTTTTGCAGGGTCTCACCCGGCTGCTGTCTCACGCGGTGCAGATCCGCAGCCGCCGGGGCTCGGTCGCGGGTGCCTCGGAAGTTGGCGACGAAACTCTCACGAAGCTCCCCCAGGAGGGGATGGATCCCACGGGGAGGTTCAGGAGCCAGGGGCGTGCGCCATCCTTGAGAGCCATGGGGGATCAGTTCGCCATGACCTGCTTAGTGTCGTTGGATGCCTCGATGCTCAGCTCGTAGAGTTGGAGGAACTCAGTGGGGTCGGTGGTGCCGTCGTAGCACGGAGGCAGGTCCGGCTTGAACTTGCCGGGCCAGACGAGGCGCCGTAGCTCAGGAGATAAGGCACGACATCCAGCCACGCTCATGATTGCAGGCGCCCCCTGCGCATGCGGTGCTGGTTCTTGGGGCGCTGGCGCCACCCTGCGGCGCGCGGTCTTGGCGCTGCGGGCTAGGGGGCCCACGAGCCCCTGCGTGGGGATGCGGAATCACCTAGCAGCTCTCCTCGTCGCTGATACGTCCAAAACGTATCTATAATTTCTGCTTGCTCCATGCCTCTTTTGTGTGATATTGCTATGATATTTATGCACTTCCATAAACTTTTGATCATATTTGGACTAACCTATTAACTCAGTGCACCACAGTGCCAGTTCCTGTTTTCTGCTGTTTTTCTATTTCAGGTTTCCCCCATATTAAAAGTGCCCTAAAAATTCCGGGAAAAATACAGGAAAAATCAGCGTATCGGGAGCTTCAAGAAAAACCAAAGCAAGGCCAGAGGGGAGCCAGGGGCAGTCCAGGCGGCCCCACCCCTGGCCGCTTGGGGGGCGCCTGGGCCCCCCTCTCCGCTTCTGGTGACCCCCTTTGGCATATATATTGCTCGCGTCCCGAAACCCTCGAGGACGGAACCTTTTTTCGCGATCTCGTCTCTGTTCCGCCGCCGCCGCGCTTCCAAGATCGGGAGCACCAGGAGAACTCTTCCCGGCATCCTACCGGAGGGGAGAACCACCACCGGGAGCTTCTCCACCACCATGGACGCTTCCCGGATGAGTTGTGAGTAGTCTCCCTTGGACCATGGGTCCATGACCAGTAGCTATGTGATGTTCTCCTCCCCTCTTTGTTCTTCATGGATTAGACCTCGTGAGCTGCCCTACATGATCGAGGCACATATGTAATCTTTATGATGTTGCTCTGCTGAGTTTGCTGGGATCCGATGGATTATGAGATTATGTTCAGATTGTGTGTGAGTAATATATTTGATTCACCTCTTTTATATTTATGTTCTTGAGTAATTCTTGCATGTTCTCCGTTACTATTTATTGCTTTGGCCGAGTAGTAGGTAGTAACTCCAAGAGGGAACGTTATGCTTGATTGTGGGTTCATGCCCCTCGATGACTAGCTTGAGTGACAGAAACATGATTCTAGGGGATGTGTTGTTGCCACAAGGGGGAAAACAACGGTGCTTGTACTTGCGGGTGCAAGGATTGTTTACTTTACGCAAAGTTCTTTTAATGCAGTTGTATGTTGCTTTGAGTTTACACTTTGGGTGGGACTCGCAACTTAATACCAGCGAGATGTTCTGGATAGATATCTCAAGTTGGATGATTAGTAGTAGATGCAGATGGATTTCGGTCTACTTGCCTTGGCGTACCGCCCATGCTTAGAGCCTCTACCTTTCTTACAGCATAGTTAGCATTGGTTTGCGCACATAATCCTGTCAATTGCCCAGCTATAATTTGTTTACCTCGCTTAGCTGTTTTATCGTCTTTTGGGAGAGACACGTCACTAGTGAACATCATGGGACCCCAGTCCATATTACCATCACTGATCACACCCGCTATTTACTTCCTGTTCTTATTTCCTAGTTGCACTCATACCTATCACTATTATCTCTTGCGTTTGATCCTTTGTAAACGACAAGGCCGGAGGGATTGACAACCTCTTTGTACTCGTTGGGAGCAAAGTTATTTGTATCTGTGTGCAGGTCCTGTCAACCACTAAGTTGGCGCCGTTAGCAGTTGACACCTTTTTTTCGACCCTCGGAGTCTCACGGGATTCGATCCTTGGTATCTTGCCAAGGGAAACTTGCCGTTACGCTACATCTCAAACCTTCCACTTGGGGTAACCAACGAGGGGCGAGAAGCCATCAAGCAAAAGTTTCTGGCGCCGTTGCCGGGGACTCCACTCTTCAAGATAGGGGAGTTGCACGCTATCTTTTATCTTTGCTTTTTAGTCTTGTTAGTTTACCTTTCAGTTTTTGCTTTAGTGTCCCTTTACCAAAAATCACAAAAATAGTTATCTTGCTTGCTGCTGCTATGGGTTCCACCGAGAACACCAAGTTGTGTGACTTCACTAGTCATAACAACGATGACTTTATCTGCACGCCTATTACTACACCTGCCACTTCAGCACCTTCTTATGAAATTAAACCTGCTTTACTGAACCTAGTTATGAAAGATCAATTCTCCGATGCTGGAGATGATGCTGCTTTGCACTTAAATAATTTTGTTGAACTCTGTGATATGCAAAAGTACCGAGAAATAGATGGTGATATTGTTAAGCTTAAGCTTTTTCCTTTCTCCTTGAGAGGAGGAGCTAAAATCTGGTTTCAATCCTTGCCTAGGAATAGTATAGATTCTTGGGACAAGTGCATGGATGCCTTTATTGGGAAGTACTATCCCCCTGCTAAAATTATCCAATTAAGGAGTAACATAATGAATTTTAAACAATTGGATAATGAACACGTTGCCCAAGCTTGGGAACGCATGAAA
Organism: Secale cereale; assembly: GCA_902687465.1. Taxonomy (NCBI): domain Eukaryota; kingdom Viridiplantae; phylum Streptophyta; class Magnoliopsida; order Poales; family Poaceae; genus Secale; species Secale cereale. The sequence continues at coordinate 573,670,307 of LR738714.1, read as the reverse complement.
TCTCTTGTAAGAACTGCCCTACTCATGGTTTGACTACTTGGATGGTTATCCAAACTTTTTATGCAGGCTTGAACTTTACCTCGCGGAACTTGTTAGATTCGGCCGCGGGAGGAACCTTTATGTCAACTACACTTGGTGCTGCCACGAAACTTCTCGATGAGATGATGACCAATTATTCCCAATGGCACACCGAACGCGCTCCAACAGGTAGGAAGGTAAACTCTGTCGAGGAGATTTCCTCCCTAAATGAAAAAGTTGACTTGATCATGTCTCTACTTTCCAAGCAATCTCCTATTGATCCTCATGATGTTCCTTTAAATTCTTTGATTGCTCAAGATCAAGTAGATGTGAACTTTATCTCTAGAAACAATTTCAATAATGATGCTTATAGGAGTAATTTTGGTAGCAACCCTAGACCGTTCCCCTCTAATTCCTATGGGAACAACAATGCTTATCCTAGCACCAAGAACTCCACTTCTGAACTAGAGATTATGCTTAAAGATTTCATCACTACCCAAAAAGCCTTCAATAAGAGTGTAGAAGAAAAACTAAACAAACTAGATAATCTCTCTTCGAAGGTAGACAATTTAGCCCATGAGATAGAGTTGCTTAAAATTAGAACTTCTCCTCTTGAGGAGAGGGAGGCCACTCCTATGAAAGCTATTCAAGTGCAAATTAATGAAAACATTAGGATGATGACTAAACTTAAAGAGAGATGGGCTAGAGAAAAGGAGGAAGAAGATAGAATTAAGAGCCTTCCTACCCACCACACTGTTGCTACTATCCAAGTTGTTGAGGATATCCAAACTCTTTGCACCCAATGCACTCCTAGTCCGATTGGACCTATTAATGGTGATGCTATGACCTCAACCGTAAAAGAAGAAACTCCTATGACCGTAGAAGATACCAAACAAGTGAGCCTAAAGGACACCACTACCACTTTACTTGATAGTAGTGACCTTGATTTTGATAATTGCACCCTTTCTGAAGTTATTAGTTTTCTTCACAAGATGTCTAGAGATCCCCACACTAGCACACTTAATCTTGCCTTCACGGAGCATATCACTAATGCTCTCATCAAAGCTAGGGAGGAGAAGCTTAGGGTAGAAGCCTCCATACCTAGAAAGCTAGAAGATGGTTGGGATCCTATGATTAAAATTAAGTTGAATAACTTCTCTTGCTATGCTTTATGTGATGTTGGAGCTAGTACCTCCGTTATGCCCGAAAGAATATATGATATGCTTAAATTGAAATCTTTTGATCCTTGTTCTTTTGGTGTTCGTCTTGTTGATTCTTCCGTAAAGAAACCTTTGGGGAAGATCGACGATGTTCTTATCGTTGTCAATGACAATTATGTTCCCGTTGATTTTACTATTATGGATATTGAATGTGAACCTTCTTGTCCAATTATTTTGGGACGCCCTTTTCTTCGCACCGTTGGTGCTATCATTGACATGAAAGAGGGGAATATAAAATTGCAATTCCCTCTCAAGAAAGGAATGGAACACTTCCCTAGAAAGAAGATTAACTTGCCTTTTGAGTCCGTTATATGGGCTAGCTATTCTTTTACTCTTGATAAAACTTGATCCTCTCTTTTTGCATTATGCCTAGCTTAAAGGCATAAAAGAAAGCGCTTTTGGGAGGCAGCCCACAACGAATTAGGATTTTTATTTTGCTTTTGTTGTGTCTTGATGTTTGTTACTACATTAGCATCATCATTGTATCTTTTCTTTTCAGCTTTGTGCCAAGTTTAGCCTCTGATTGCAAGAAAGTTCAAAAGTTGTGACGTGCAGTCCAGAAAACAGATTCTGTCCTTGGACAGAAAAATTCGTATAAAATCACCAGATCATCTTTTTGATCTGAATTTTTTTTACAGCGTGCTATATACAATTGGCTTTTGGGCGTATGTTCTGAGTTTTTTTATTTGAGTTGCAGAAGTGCCCCGAAATAATTATTTACTACCTGCTGGTCTGTTTTTCACAGATTCTGTCCTGTTTTGCCTTTTCTTCATTTTGCAAACCTTGAGCTTGCTTTTTCTTTGCAAAAACCTTTTGGCAATCTTGAGAAACAGTAGCTCTTAAAGATTATCCTTATTTCCAGTAGGGAAAAGTTATTTTATTATGGGTACTAACCTCGCTAATCAGATTATGATGAGTTATGTATGAAGGGAGTTTTCAAGTGTGCGAGGGAAGATGATAAAAGAAGATCCAGGAGGGTCAAACGCTCAAGCTTGGGGATGCCCCCGTGCACCCCCAAGAAATATTCAAGACGAGCTTGGGGATGCCCCCGTGCATCCCCTTCTCCATCAACAATTATCAGTTCGTCTTTCGTTCCACTATATTTTAATCACTTCATGTGTTATGTGCTATGCTTGGAGCGTCTTGCGCTTAGTTTCCTTTTTAGTTTTCTTTAGCTTTGCTTGCTGTTCATAACAAGTTAGAACCCAGCTTTCTTTGTGTGGGAGAGAAACACGCTCCACTTCAACCTAGAACACAACATAGGATTTTCATGCTTATCTTTGCTGTGTGTGTTCTTTGTCTTTCCAAAGCTACTGTCATGTTTAGCTCCTAGTTTTCATGCTTTTCTTTTTAAAGAGCTTTTGTTTAGTTGGTTGTTGAACTCTCTCTAGTTTTCATGTTTATCTTGTTAAGAGAGTTTGTCTGTTGCACTGAGTTGTGTGTCTTGACTTAAAGTAGGTAATTGAGGTTGCTATTTAATTTTGGTAGTAACTTGCAATAGTTTTGAGGTATTGCCATGAGTAATGTCTGAACTTTTGGTGTCAAGAGCTTTAGCCTATTAGTGATAGATGTCATATTTTGGGCAATCCGTGTTTATTTTCGAAAACCTACAAAATAGTTGAGAACTTTAGCTACTAAATGGATCACTAATCTTTGGAGGGATCGAATATTAAAGTACACTCACGTACCATGGGTCGAGGATGCGCAAGGGTAACCAAACCCCCATACACTCCTCCTCGGGGTACTTGTCTCTTTCTGAACCTCCTAATTAGATTGAGAGTTACCGATAATAAGTGCATGAGTTCTTTGGACTAATGTGAGTATTCGAAAGTTGACACTTCCACCTACCCATATTTTTCTATCCTCTTCGGTACTGTGCATTGCCCTTTCTCACCTCGAGAGTTGGCGCATACTTCGCCGGTGCATCCAAATCCTTGGCACGATACGCTCTGTCATCATAAGCCTCATTATATCCTTCCTCAAAACAGCCACCATACCTACCTATCAAGGCATTTCCATAGCCTTTCCGAGATACATTGCCATGCAACATCCATCTTCTCATGACTTGATGTTCATGTCATACATGCTTTTTGCTTGATCGATGAGCTGCATGCTAGTTGGGCTGTGCCCTAATCATTGCTACATGACGCGCTAGTATCATTGCATATCCTGCTACACTGGCAGAGGCATACATTTGCATACATCATGATAGTTTCATTTTCTTTATGTTGAGTACTTTTGTAAAGTGTGAAAGATCTTCTATACTTCTTGTAATACATAGAGTGTTGCCCCTAAAGTGAGGAAAAGATCCCAAAGAGGACAAATCAAAAGATCCCAAAGAGGACAAAATCAAAAGATCCCAAAGAGGACAAATGAGAGATAAATAGAAAGAGCCATTGAGGCCACAAAAAATAAAAAAAATAGAAAAAAAAAGAGAAAAAGAAATAAAAAGAGAGAAGGGGGCACACTACTATTTTTTTTGAGAGATCCACACACGTACTCCATCTTATACCTTGTACTCCATAGAGATTATCATTCATGCATATAGCTATGTGGGGACCTTTACACTATAGAACTTGGCTTGTATATTCCAATGATGAGCCTCCTCAAAAGAGCTCTAGGTCTTCTTGAGCAAGCAAGTTGGATGCACCCCCACTAGTTCCAATGGAGAGCTTACCTTAGCTCATATGTGCATCCGTTGCATGGCAATCCCTACTCCTCACATCATATGTATCATTTGGCTTTCTCTCGCCGATGATTGTCCTCATTGATGTGAGCCTTTCACACCTTTTTTGTCTTCCCCCTCCATCATATTTCTCTCTTTGCCATCCTAAGTATCAACGTTCTTGCTTACGCTCATCCATTTCATGAGTGCTCAAAATATCGAAAGGGAGTGGATCATTTTGACTTATACCTGGCTGACGGTCTGGGGATGAGTCAAGATAAGATTCCAAAGAAGACCAAGTGTGAAACTTTAGTCGATTAAGTTCTAAACAATATAAAAACTATGTTTTACTCTCTCATATATCCTTATCCCCTTTCTTGCACGCAAACACCATTTGGAGACATTTGAGTCACGGACAGCGAGAGCTCTTGCACCTTTATGTTCTTATGTTACTTGTTACAATGCTAATATAGACTCTTGCTTGTTATGACTTGAATTGAATTACATGCCTTGATTGCTTTACTTAAAAAGTTCTTATATGGTTGATAGCATGTCACCACAAAAATTATGCTTGTTATCATTTACCTACTCGAGGACGAGCAGGAATTAAGCTTGGGGATGTTGATACGTCCAAAATGTATCTATAATTTCTGCTTGCTCCATGCCTCTTTTGTGTGATATTGCTATGATATTTATGCACTTCCATACACTTTTGATCATATTTGGACTAACCTATTAACTCAGTGCACCACAGTGCCAGTTCCTGTTTTCTACTGTTTTTCTATTTCAGATTTCCCCCATATTAAAAGTGCCCTAAAAATTCCGGGAAAAATACAGGAAAAATCAGTGTATCGGGAGCTTCAAGAAAAACCAAAGCAGGGCTAGAGGGGAGCCAGGGGCAGTCCAGGCGGCCTGCCCAGGCGGCCCCACCCCTGGCTGCCTGGGGGGCGCCTGGGCCCCCCTCTCCGCTTCTGGTAACCCCCTTTGGCATATATATTGCTCGCGTCCCAAAACCCTCGAGGACGGAACCCTTTTTCGCGATCTCGTCTCTGTTCCGCCGCCGCCGCACTTCCAAAATCGGGAGCACCAGGAGAACTCTTCCCGGCATCCTGCCGGAGGGGAGAACCACCACCGGGAGCTTCTCCACCACCATGGACGCTTCCCGGATGAGTTGTGAGTAGTCTCCCTTGGACCATGGGTCCATGACCAGTAGCTATGTGATGTTCTCATCCCCTCTTTGTTCTTCATGGATTAGACCTCGTGAGCTGCCCTACATGATCGAGGCACATATGTAATCTTTATGCTGTTGCTCTGCTGAGTTTGCTGGGATCCGATGGATTATGAGATTATGTTCAGATTGTGTGTGAGTAATATATTTGATTCACCTCTTTTATATTTATGTTCTTGAGTAATTCTTGCATGTTCTCCGTTGCTATTTATTGCTTTGGCCGAGTAGTAGGTAGTAACTCCGAGAGGGAACGTTATGCTTGATTGTGGGTTCATGCCCCTCGATGACTAGCTTGAGTGACAGAAACATGAGTCTAGGGGATGTGCTGTTGCCACAAGAGGGAAAACAACGGTGCTTGTACTTGCGGGTGCAAGGATTGTTTACTTTACGCAAAGTTCTTTTAATGCAGTTGTCTGTTGCTTTGAGTTTACACTTTGGGTGGGACTCGCAACTTAATACCAGCGAGATGTTCTGGATAGATATCTCAAGGTGGATGATTAGTAGTAGATGCAGATGGATTTCGGTCTACTTGCCTTGGCGTACCGCCCATGCTTAGAGCCTCTACCTTTCTTACATCATAGTTAGCATTGGTTTGCGAACATAATCCTGTCAATTGCCCAGCTATAATTTGTTTACCTCGCTTAGCTGTTTTATCGTCTTTTGGGAGAGACACATCACTAGTGAACACCATGGGACCCCGGTCCATATTACCATCACTGATCACACCCGCTATTTACTTCCTGTTCTTATTTCCTAGTTGCAGTCATACCTATCACTATTATCTCTTGTGTTTGATCCTTTGTAAACGACAAGGCCGGAGGGATTGACAACCTCTCTGTACTCGTTGGGAGCAAAGTTATTTGTATCTGTGTGCAGGTCCTGTCAACCACTAAGTTGGCGCCGTTAGCAGTTGACACCTTCTTGTCGACCCTCGGAGTCTCACGGGATTCGATCCTTGGTATCTTGCCAAGGGAAACTTGTCGTTACGCTACATCTCAAACCTTCCACTTGGGGTAACCAACGAGGGGCGAGAAGCCATCAGTCGCGCGCATGGGCTCTGCGGGGCGGCTCACGCCGCGGAGCCTCGCGCCGGACCTCCTGGCCAGCACCATAGAGTGGACGCGGAGTTGGGACTCCCTGGCCTTCGTTCCCCGCCAGGGGCGCCGGGGGATGGGAGGAGTGCGTTGGTGCAGGAGCTTCCCCAGCGGCGTTAACGAGCTCGGTGATGCGGTGGAGCCACTCGTCGTAGAGGTCATCTGCCGAGCGGTAGCGCAAGAGCTCCCGTGCCATCAACAGCGCAGGCTGCTGATAGACTGGCCCGCGGCGGACTAGCGAGGACGACGCCGCGGCCGGTGAGGGTGAAGGCGTCGTCGTGCGGCCATCGGCGCCGCACGGACGGCGGCAGCGATGAGTCCTACTGCTCGTGGACGGCCGGGTCGATGGCGGTGTTGGCGACCGGCGAGTTGGGGCAGAGCGGCGCACCATCGCGCGCGGGCGCTGTCTGAGTGATGTTCACAGCGCGGCGGGTGGCGCGGGCTCGGCATGTGTCCACCATGGCTGTGGAGCGAAGTCGACCACGAGAACGGGACGAGGTCGTCGGAGAGGCGAGATCTTGACACGCCCCCTACCTGGCGCGCCAAATGTCGGATTACGGGCTCCACAAACCCACGAAGTTCGAACACAGGGGCATGAACAAAGATCTCTCCCACTCACGTCTAACTAGCGTCTCGCCCTCGCCTAGTTAAGAGATTCACGCAAACAACAAGTGAAGCACGCAAGAGTTTACCCAGGTTCGGGCCACCTTGTGGTGTAAAACCCCACTTCCTGTTTTCGTGGATTGGCCTCAGGAGGGCTAGAATATGAACTAGTACAGTGGTTCCTGAGCTTAGGAGGAGAGCTCAGGAGGGTCGGGAGGCAAGAGTTCTTGCTCCTTTGCGTGGAAGCCGAGTTTATGGATCTGCTTGACTTGTCCCTCAGAGTGGGGATCCTACCTACTTATATAGGCGGCCAGGGTCCTCTTCCCCCGAAATATTTAGGCGGGAAGGGATCCCACAACGGCCCTTTTTGAGCGGGAACACAAGGACGTTCCTATCCTGACAAAAGTAGTCTTCGCCTGCAAAAGGATCAGGCGGTGACGCGGTGGTGGGCTCGGTGGTGACATCCTCCCTGTCGTCCTTGCGGTCTTCGGTCTTGTTGCACCAAAGGGGAAAGCTTTGTCCCGCTCCTCGGGAACCTGCGCCAGGGCTGCCTCCTTTGCACCAAAACGGCAATTGCACCGCTGGCGCGGTGCGTCACTGCTTACGTCACAGCCTCCTCCTGAGGCAGGCTCAGCCTTGGATTCTCCGCCCCTCCGTAGCACCTTGTCGAGGCCGCTCCTGAGGGGGTCTTGACGTTGTTCTCCTCGCGAGGTCTAGCCCCCTCGCAAGGGTCTTGGGCAGCTGGTCGATCAGCTGGGCCGTACCAGGCCATGGTAGGAGCGCGTCGTGGCCCACAGACAGGCAAGTCTGGGTACGCTGGTTCCCAGGACGCCGATAGCCCCCTGACTGCTGGGACCCACCAGCTACATCTTGGCAGGCAAGGAAGTGCCTGCCAGTCGGGACCCACCTGGTCGAAGCGTACGTAGCGTTGTCATTCTGGTCGCGAATGTGTACATACATATGGGTCGATGTAGAGGCGCGCGCGTGTCGTAGTAGAGGCGTGCACGTAGCTTGTACACGTATGTACAGCAGTCAGGGTGCAAGAAAGAAAATACGGCCATGTACGTGCATACGGGCGGGGTCTCGTACGCCTACTCGCGTGTACGTACGGCCAGGACTCGTGTACATGGCTGGGTCGGAACGGAGAAACAACGTCGTCGTCGTGTTCATGGGGAGCCAACCGGCTGGGTCGGAATGGAATGCATCGTCGTGTTCATCGGGAGGGCTTGGACGGAATAGCCGATGGAAACGAGGCCTGGCGTACCGCAGAACGGAGGAAACGGCCTTGTGTTCAACTGGCCACGTTCGAAACGAGATCTTGTTCATCGGGAGGGGTCTGGCGTATGCAAAACGGAGGAAACAGACCTCCTACGGTTGAAACGGGGGTCCTGTTGATCGGGAGGGGTGTGGCGTACCGCAAAACGGAGGAATCAGACTTGTGTTGGAGCGCTACGATCGAAACGGGGGTCCTATTGATCGGGGGGTGTGGCGTACCGCAAAACGGAGGAAAAGGACTTGTGTTGGAGCGCTACGGTCGAAACGGGGGTCCTGTTCAAAGGGAGGGGTGTGGCGTATCGCAAAACGGGACTCCACGGGGTACTGTTCTTCACCACCGTCGACCCCCTCCAGCCTCCACGAGCTACTGTTCATCCACCGTCGACCTCCTCCAGCCTCCACCTGCGACTGTTCAGCCTCCACCGCGCGCTACTCCACCGGCTACTGTTCAACCAGCCCTCTCCACGGGCTCCTGTTCAACCACCCCTCCACGGGCTACTGTTCATCCAGCCCTCCACCGTCTACTGTTCATGCAGCCCTCCACGGGGTGGTCCTGTTCATGCAGCCCTCCATGGGATCCTGTTCATGCAGCCCCAACTGGCTTGATCGAACGGGGTCCTGTTCATGCAGAGACAACACCACGGGGTCCTATTCAGCCACCCCCACCGAGAACTGTTCATCCAAACCCCCCTGCAACGCTCACTGTTCATGTAGAGGGAGCATCAATCGGCTTTAGTTAGCAGCAGTAGCGAAGGAATCGCTCGATCGGGTTCTGTTAACAGCCATGGATCGATCGCTCGGGTTCAGTAAAGCGTAGCATGCAGTGCAATCGCTCGTGTTCAGTTAGAGCCCAACGCCTCGCTCGGGTTCAGTTAGAGCCCAACGCCTCGCACCCACGCGCGTGCGTGTATGAGAGAAACGCGCATCGCTCGGCCCCGACCACCCACCGTAACCGGGAACACCACGATATTTTCCTTGCCCTCGCATCTACCACAGTTTTTTCCATCATGGACGGCCCAAAGAATGTCATGCAGCTGCGTCTCCGGCCCGCCCAGGATGAAAAGCCCATTTTCTGTCATGATTTTTTGTCATAGAAGTAGGACCCCACCTCATCTATGATGATACCGTGTTTTGTCACAATTATTGTCATTGAAGTGTCATAAGTATGACAGAAAAAAGTTTTGTTCGGACCAAAATGTCACGAATGTGTCTTTTTTTGTAGTGAGTAGATAGATCTTGTGTGGTCGTAGGATTTTTTTTAAGTACTACGTTCCCCAACAGTGGTACTACGTGCACTTATCTGACACGAAATCCTCAAGATCAGCATTACGCACATACGTGTCAAATTCTTTCTTGATGTCTGCGTAGATCATAAATTCCTCCGACGGCCATTCACATGGCCGCACTTGAGCTTCCCTCGATGGTTCATCATCCGGCTCACGTATCACGAGCCTTGGTCCTTGCTTCCTTGAGGAACCACCTTGGTAAATTTTCCTATGCATTTTTCTCTGAAATTTTTAGTAACTTCAAAATGAAAGTGAACCAAACTCAACAAGATTGATAGCAACTACTCCCACAAGTGCCTAGAGTCTATATCATGCATTAGAACTACTTGGGACCATATAAATTCGACATGCAAGCTCAAGAACAGGGTTGATACGTCTCCAACGTATCTACTTTTCCAAACAATTTTGCCCCTGTTTTGGACTCTAACTTGCATGATTTGAATGGAACTAACCCGGACTGACGCTGTTTTCAGCAGAACTTCCATGGTGTTATTTTTGTGCAGAAATAAAAGTTCTCGGAATGACCTGAAAATCAACGGAGAATTATTTTGGAATATATAAAAAATACCGGCGAAAGAATCCAGACCAGGGGGCCCACACCCTGTCCACGAGGGTGGGGGCGCGCCCCTGGCCGCGCCCCCTGTCTCGTGGGCCCCCTAAAGCTCCACCGACATCAACCCCAACTCCATATATTCACTTTCGGGGAGAAAAAATCAGAGAGAAGGATTCATCGAGTTTTACGATACGGAGCCGCCACCAAGCCCTAATCTCTCTCAGGAGGGCTGATCTGGAGTCCGTTCGGGGCTCCGGAGAGTGGCGATGGTCGCCGTCGTCATCATCAACCTTCCTCCATCACCAATTCCATGAAGCTCACCGCCGTGCGTTAGTAATCCCATCGTAGGCTTGCTGGACGGTGATGGGTTGGATGATATTTACCATGTAATCGAGTTAGTTTTGTTAGGGGTTGATCCCTAGTATCCACTATGTTGTAAAATTGATGTTGCTATGACTTTGCCATGGGGTTTGATCCCTAGTATCCACTATGTTCTAAGATTGATGTTGCTATGACTTTGCCATGCTAAATGCTTGTCACTAGGGCCCGAGTGCCATGATTTCAGATCTGAACCTATTATGTTTTCATGAATATATGTGAGTTCTTGATCCTATCTTGCAAGTCAATAGTCACCTACTATGTGTTATGATCCGGCAACCCCGAAGTGACAACAATCGGGGCCACTCCCGGTGATGACCGTAGTTTGAGGAGTTCATGTATTCACTAAGTGTTAATGCTTTGGTCCAGTAATCAATTAAAAGGAGGCCTTAATATCTCTTAGTTTCCAATAGGACCCCGCTACCACGGGAGGGTAGGACAAAAGATGACATGCAAGTTCTTTTCCATAAGCATGTATGACTATATTCGGAATACATGTCTGCAATAGATTGATGAACTGGAGCTAGTTCTGTGTCACCCTATGATATAACTATTACATGAGGAATCGCATTCGACATAATTATCCATCACTGATCCAATGCCTACGAGCTTTTCACATATTGCTTGTTGCTTATTTACTTTTCCGCTGCTACATTTACAATCACCACAAAACTGCTACCGTTACTTTTGCCACTGTTACCGTTACTTTCATACTACTTTGCTACTAAATACTTTGCTGCAGATATTAAGTCTTCTAGGTGTGGTTGAATTGACAACTCAACTGCTAATACTTGAGAGTATTCTTTGGCTCCCCTTGTGTCGAATCAATAAATTTGGGTTGAATACTTTGCCCTCAAAAACTGTTTCGATCCCCTATACTTGTGGGTTATCAAGACTATTTTCTGGCGCCGTTGCCTGGTAGCATAGCTATATTCTTTGAGTCACTTGGGATTTATATCTGTTGATCACTATGAAGAACTTGAAAGACGAAAAAAAAAACAAAAATTATCCCTCAACTATGAGGGGATGTAAGGAACTGCCATCTAGCTCTGCACTTGATTCACCCTCTGTTATGAGTAAATTTGCGACACCTACTCCTGCTATTGAATCTGATATGTCGCATTTTCTTGATGATGCCACTTCTGCTATGCATGATACTTATGATTAAACTACTTCTATGATTGTTAATATTGTGCCACTAGGTGAATTTCTTGATGAACAAATTGCTAGGTCTAGAGAGAATACAATTAATGAAATCATTGATGAAAGTGATGATGAAGATTCTCCCCCTATATATGAATTGTTTGTTGTGCCTGAGGGTTATGTTATATATGAAGAAACTGCTAGAGACTTTCTTGCTTGCAATGATAGATATGATCTTAAGAAATTATTATCTAAACTAAAAGAAAAGTCTTTGAATGCTAGAATGAATATGACCCTGCTTTTGCTACTTCACCTATCTGTGTTTCTGACAAGGATTATGATTTCTCTGTCGATCATGAGTTAATTACTTTGGTTGAATCTGATCCTTTACATGGCTATGAATCTGAAACTGTTATGGCACATCTTACTAAATTAAATGATATAACCACCCTGTTCACCAATGAGGAAAAGAATTGTTACTATTATATCCTTAAGTAATTTCCGTTCCCGTTAAAGGGTGATGCTAAAACATGGTTTAATTTTCTTGATCCTGGATGTGTGCATAATCCCCAGGATATGATTTATTACTTCTCTGCTAAATATTCTCCCGCTCATAAGAAACAAGCTGCCTTAAGGGAAATATATAATTTTGTGCAAATTGAAGAAGTGAGTCTCCCATAAGCTTGGGGGAGGCTTCTCCGATTACTTAATGCTTTGTCTCATCATCCTCTTAAGAAAAATAAAATACTTGATATCTTTAAAATGGACTAACTGAAGCTTCCAGAGACCACCTGGATAGTTGTGCTGGCTGTGTTTTCAGGGAAAGAACTGTTGATCCACCTGAATTGTTATTGAATAATATGTTAAGTAATGAAAATAATTGGGCACTTCCTGAACCAACTCCTAAGCCAACTCCGAGGAAAAGGGGTGTTCCGTTTCTTAGTCCTGAAGATATGCAAGAGGCAAAGAAATCTTTGAAAGAAAAAGGTATTAAAGCTGAAGATGTTAAGAATTTACCACCTATTGAAGAAATACATGGTCTTGATAACCCGACACGGGTAGTAAAGGTAAATTCTCTCTATAGATTTGATGAACGTGATATTCCTCGTTATAAGTCTGCTAGCCAATGCTTAGATGAGTTTGACAATTTTATTGTTAAACAAGAAAAATTTAATGCTTATGTTGGTAGACAATTGAAACGTAATGCTTATATGATTGAACACTTGAGTGTTTATATTGTTGGAAATATTCCCTAGAGGCAATAATAAAATGGTTATTATTATATTTCCTTGTTCATGATAATTGTCTATTGTTCATGCTTTAATTGTATTATCCAGAAACAGTAATGCATGTGTGAATACATAGACAACTACATGTCCCTAGTGAGCCTCTAGTTGACTAGCTCATTGATCAATAGATGGTTACAGTTTCCTGGCCATGGACATTGGATGTCATTGATAATGGGATCACATCATTAGGAGAATGATGTGATGGACAAGACCCAATCCTAAGCCTAGCACAAGATCGTGTAGTTCGTATGCTAAAGTTTTTCCAATGTCAAGTATCCATTCATTACACCACGAGATTGTGCAACTCCCGGATACTGTAGGAGTACTTTGGGTGTGCCAAACGTCACAACATAACTGGGTGGCTATAAAGGTACACTACGGGTATCGCCGAAAGTATCTGTTGGGTTGGCACGAACCGAGACGGGGATTTGTTACTCCGTATGACGGAGAGGTATCTCTGGGCCCACTCGGTAAGACATCATCATAATGAGCTCTATGTGACTAAGGAGTTGGTCACAGGATGATGTGTTATGGAATGAGTAAAGGGGCTTGCCATAATGAGATTGAACAAGGTATCGGTATACCGACGATCGAATCTCGGGCAAGTACTATACCGATAGACAAAGGGAATCATATACGGGATTAATTGAATCCTTGACATCGTGGTTCATCCAATGAGATCATCGTGGAACATGTGGGAGCCAACATGGGTATCCAGATCCCGCTGTTGGTTATTGGCCGGAGAGATGTCTCGGTCATGTCTGCATGATTCCCGAACCCATAGGGTCTACACACTTAAGGTTCGATGACGCTAGGGTTATAGGGAATAGATGTACGTGGTTACCGAATGTTGTTCGGAGTCCCGTATGAGCTCTGGGACGTCACGAGGAGTTCCAGAATGGTCAGGAGGTAAACATTTATATATGGGAAGTCATCATACGGTCGCCAGAAAAGTTCGGGGGGTTACCGGTATTGTACCGGGACCACCGAAGGGGTTCCGGGGGTCCACCTGCCCCGGATGGCCCTATGGGCTGTATGTGGAGAGGGACCAGCCCCTAAGTGGGCTGGGCGCCTTCCCCCTAAGGCCCATGCGCCTAGGGTTTGGGGCGAAACCCTAAGGGGGGCGCCCCCTTGCCTTGGGGGGCAAGGCACCCCCCTCTGGTCGCCGCTCCCTCCCCAGATCTCATCTGAGGTGTCCGCCCCCCCTCTCCCTTGCCCCTATATATATGTGGGGGTGGGAGGGCAGCCGCACCAAAGTCCTGGCACAGCCCTCCCACTCTCCCAACTACTCCTCCTGTCCCGCGGTGCTTGGCGAAGCCCTGCAGGATTGCCACGCTCCTCCACCACCACCACGCCATCGTGCTGCTGCTGGACGGAGTCTTCCCCAACCTCTTCCTCTCTCCTTGCTGGATCAAGGTGTGGGAGACGTCACCGGGCTGCACGTGTGTTGAACGCGGAGGCACCATTGTTCGGTGCTTAGATCGGATTCGACCGCGATCTGAATCGCTTCTTGTATGACTCCACCGATCGCGTTCTTGCAACGCTTCCGCATGGTGATCTTGAAAGGTATGAAGATGCACTCCCCTCTCGTTGCTAGTAAACTCCATAGATAGATCTTGGTGATGCGTAGAATTTTTCTGCAACGATCCCCAACAGTGGCATCATGAGCTAGGTCTATGCATAGTTACTATGCACGAGTAGAACACAATATTGTAGTGGGCGTAGATCATGTTAATTTCCTTGCCCCTACTAGTCTTATCTTGATTCGGCAGCATCATGGAAGCGGCCCGGACCGACCTTACACGTACGCTTACGTGAGACAGGTTCCACCGACTGACATGCACTAGTTGCATAAGGTGGCTAGCGGGTGTATGTCTCTCCCACTTTAGTCGGATCGGATTCGATGAAAAGGGTCCTTATAAAGGTAAATAGAAATTGGCATATCATGTTGTGGTTTTGGCGTAGGTAAGAAACGTTCTTGCTAGAAACCTATAGCAGCCACGTAAAAACTTGCAACAACAATTAGAGGACGTCTAACTTGTTCTTGCAGCTTGTGTCTTTTGATGTGATATGGCCAAAAGGATGTGATGAATGATATATATGTGATGTATGAGATTGATCATGTTCTTGTAATAGGAATCACGACTTGCATGTCGATGAGTATGACAACCCGCATGAGCCATAGGAGTTGTCTTATTTTATTGTATGACCTGCGTGTCATTGAAAACGCCATGTAATTACTTTACTTTATTGCTAACCGTTAGCCATAGTAGTAGAAGTAACGTTTGGCGAGACAACTTCATGAAGACACGATGATGGAGATCATGGTGTCATGCCGGTGACGATGATGATCATGGAGCCCCGAAGATGGACATCAAAAGGAGCAAAATGATATTGGCCATATCATGTCACTATTTGATTGCATGTGATGTTTATCATGTTTTACATCTTATTTTCTTAGAACGACGGTAGCATAAATAAGATGATATCTCACTAAAATTTCAAGAATTGTGTTCCCCCTAACTGTGCACCGTTGCTAAGGTTCGTTGTTCCGAAGCATCACGTGATGATCGGGTGTGATAGGCTCTAACATTCACATACAACGGGTGTAAGCCAGATTTACACACGCAATACACTTAGGGTTGACTTGACGAGCCTAGCATGTACAGACATGGCCTCGGAACACGGAAGACCAAAAGGTCGAACATGTGTCGTATAGAAGATATGATCAACATGAAGATGTTCACCGTTGATGACTAGTCCGTCTCACGTGATGATCGGACACAGCCTAGTCGACTCGGATCATGTATCACTTACATGACTATAGAGATGTCTATCTGAGTGGGAGTTCATTAAATTTGTTTAGATGAACTTAATTGTCATGAACATAGTCTAAAATATATCCAATATGTCTTGTAGATCCAATGGCCCATGCTAATGTTGCCCTCAACTTCAACGCTTTCCTAGAGAAAACCAAGCTGAAAGACGACGGTAGCAACTATACAGATTGGGTCTGTAACATGAGGATCATCCTCATAGCTGCCAAGAAAGCATATGTCCTTGAAGCACCGCTAGGTCATGCACCCGTTTCCCCAGCAACTCAAGATGTTATGAACGCCTCGCGGTCGTGTAGTGATGATTAATCCCTAGTTCAGTGTGGCATGCTTTACAGCTTAGAATCGGGGCTCCAAAATCGTTTTGAGCAGCTCAGAGCATATGAGATGTTCCAAGAGCTGAAAATGGTTTTCCAAGCTCATACCCGAGTCGAGAGATATGAGGTCTCCTACAAGTTCTACCGTTGTAAGATGGAGGAGAATAG
This sequence comes from Secale cereale, assembly GCA_902687465.1. Taxonomy (NCBI): domain Eukaryota; kingdom Viridiplantae; phylum Streptophyta; class Magnoliopsida; order Poales; family Poaceae; genus Secale; species Secale cereale. The sequence goes on along the minus strand of LR738714.1, from coordinate 573,654,236 downwards.
TTCTGTCAGCGAACATATACTCAAAATGTCTGGGTTGCACAACCGCTTGTCTCAGCTGGGAATTAATCTCCCAGATGATGCGGTCGTTGACAGAATCCTTCAGTCGCTCCCACATAGCTACAAGAGCTTTGTGATGAACTTAAATATGCAAGGGATGGAGAATTCCATTCCCGAGGTGTATTCAATGCTGAAATCAGCGAACGTGGAGATCAAAAAGGAACATCAAGTGTTGATGGTGAATAAAACCACTAAGTTCAAGAAAGGCAAGGGTAAGAAGAACTTCAAGGAGGACGGCAAAGTAGTTTCCGCGCCCGGTAAGCCAGTTGTCGGGAAGAAGCCAAAGAATGGACCCAAGCCTGAGACTAAGTGCTTTTATTGCAAGGGAACGGGTCACTGGAAGCGGAACTGCCCCAAATACTTAGCAGATAAGAAGGCCGGCAACGTCAAAGGTGTATGTGATATACATGTTATTGATGTGTACCTTACCAGCGCTCGTAGTAGCTCCTGGGTATTTGATACCGGTGCAGTTGCTCACATTTGTAACTCAAAGCAGGAGATGCAGAATAAGCGGAGACTAGCGAAGGACGAGGTTTACGATGCACGTCAGGAATGGTTCCAAGGTCGATGTGATCGCCGTCGGCACGCTACCTCTACATCTACCTCCGGGAATAGTTTTAAACCTCAATACTTGTAATTTAGTACCAGCTTTGAGCATGAACATTGTATCTGGATCTCGTTTAATGCGAGATGGCTACTCATTTAAATCTGAGAATAATGGTTGTTCTATTTATATGAGAGAAGTTTTTTATGGTCATGCCCCGCTAGTCAATGGTTTATTCTGATTGAATCTCGAACGTGATGTTACACATATTCATAGTGTGAATGCCAAAAGATGTATGGTTGATAATGATAGTCCCGCATACTTGTGGACTGCCGCCTTGCACATATTGGTGTCAAACGTATGAAGAAGCTCCATGCATATGGACTTTTGGAGTCTCTTGATTATGGATCATTTGACACGTGCGAACCATGCCTCTTGGGCAAGATGACCAAGACTCCGTTCTCCGGAACAATGGAGCTAGCAACCAACTTGTTGGAAATCATATATACCGATGTGTGCGATCCAATGAGTGTTGAAGCTCGCGGTGGCAATCGTTATGTTCTCACCCTCACCGATGACTTAAGTAGATATGGGTATGTCTACTTAATGAAACACAAGTCTAAGACCTTTGAAAAGTTCAAGGAATTTCAGAATGACGTTGAGAATCAACGTGACAGAAAAATAAAGTTCTTACGATCAGATCGTGGAGGAGAATATTTAAGTCACGAATTTGGCATGCACATAAGAAAATGTGGAATTGTTTCACAATTGACGCCGCCGGGAACACCTCAACGTAATGGTGTATCGGAATGTCATAATCGTACTCTGTTGGACATGGTGCGATCTATGATGTCTCTTACCGACTTACCGTTATCATTTTGGGGTTATGCTTTAGAGACTGTCGCATTCACTTTAAATAGAGCACCGTATAAATCCGTTGAGACGACGCCGTATGAACTATGGTTAGGGAAGAAACCTAAGTTGTCGTTTCTAAAAGTTTGGGGATGCGATGCTTATGTCAAGAAACTTCAACCTGAAAAGCTCGAACCCAAATCGAAAAAATGTGTCTTCATAGGATACCCTAAGGAAACTATTGGGTATACCTTCTACCTCAGATCCGAAGGCAAGGTCTTTGTTACCAAGAATTGGTCCTTTCTAGAGAAAGAGTTTCTCTCGAAAGAAGTAAGTGGGAGGAAAGCGGAACTTGATGAGGTGATTGTCACCCCTTCCGAACCGGAAAGTAGCACAGCGCAGGAAGATGTTTTTGTGGTGCCTACACTGACTAGAGAGGAAGTTAATGATAATGATCATGAAACTTTGGATCAAGTTACTACTGAGCTTCGTAGGTCCACAAGGACACGTTCCGCACTAGAGTGGTACGGCAACCCTGTCCTGGAAATCATGATGTTAGACAACGGTGAACCTTCGAACTATGAAGAAGCGATGGCGGGCCCGGATTCCAACAAATGGCTTCAAGCCATGAAATCCAAGATAGGATCCATGTATGATAACAAAGTATGGACTTTTGTTGACTTGCCCGATGATCGGCAAGCCATAGAAAATAAATGGATCTTTAAGAAGAAGACTGGCGCGGATGGAAATGTTACCATCTATAAGGCTGGGCTTGTCGCCAAAGGTTATCGACAAGTTCAAGGAATTGACTACGACGAGACTTTCTCTCCCGTAGCGATGCTAAAGTCCGTCTGAATCTCTTAGCAATTGCCGCATTCTATGATTATGAGATATGGCAAATGGACGTCAAAACGACATTCCTTAACGGCTTCCTTAAGGAAGAACTGTATATGATGCAGCCGGAAGGTTTTGTCGATCCTAAGAATGCTAACAAGGTATGCAAGCTCTAGCGCTCCATCTATGGGCTGGTGCAAGCATCTCGGAGTTGGAACATTCGCTTTGATGCGGTGATCAAAGTGTTTGGGTTTATACAGATTTGGGGAGAAGCCTGTATTTACAAGAAAGTGAGTGGGAGCTCTGTAGCATTTCACATATTATATGTGGATGACATATTGCTGATGGGAAATGATGTAGAATTCTTGGAAAGCATAAAGGCCTACTTGAATAAATGTTTTTCAATGAAGGACTTTGGAGAAGCTGCTTACATATTAGGCGTCAAGATCTATAGAAATAGATCAAGACGCCTCATTGGTCTTTCACAAAGCACATACCTTGACAAGATATTGAGGAAGTTCAATATGGATCAGTCCAAGAAAGGGTTCTTGCCTGTATTGCAAGGTATGAGATTGAGCACGGCTCAATGCCCGACCTCGACAGAAGATAGAGAAAAATGAGTGTCATCCCCTATGGCTCGGCCATAGGTTCTATTATGTATGCCATGCTGTGCACCATACCTGATGTGAACCTTGCCATAAGTTTGGTGGGGAGGTACCAAAGTGATCCCGGAATGGAACACTTGACAGCGGTCAAGAACATCCTGAAGTACCTGAAAAGGACTAAGGATATGTTTCTCGTTTATGGAGGTGACGAAGAGCTCGTCGTAAAGGGTTACGTCGATGCTCGCTTCGACACAGATCTGGATGACTCCAAGTCACAAACCGGATACGTGTATATTTTGAATGGTGGGGCAGTCAGCTGGTGCAGTTGCAAGCAAAGCGTCGTGGCGGCATCTACATGTGAAGCGAAGTACATAACTGCTTCTGAAGCAGCAAAGGAAGGTGTCTCGATGAAGGAGTTCATCACCGACCTAGGAGTTATTCCAAACGCGTCGGGCCCGATGACTCTCTTCTGTGATAACATTGGAGCTATTGCCATTGCCAAGGAGCCCGGGTTTCACAAGAAGACCAAGCACATAAAGCTCCGTTTTAACTCCATCCAAATTATATTCAAGATGGAGACTTAGATATTTTTAAAGTGCATATGGATCTAAATGTCGCAGATCCGTTGACTAAACCTCTTCCACAAGCAAAACATGATCAACACCAGAACTCTATGGGTGTTTGATTCATGACAATGTAACTAGATTAATGACTCTAGTGCAAGTGGGAGACTGTGGAAATATGCCCTAGAGGCAGTAATAAAATGGTTATTATTATATTTCCTTGTTCATGATAATTGTCTATCGTTCATGCTTTAATTGTATTATCTGGAAACAGTAACGCATGTGTGAATACATAGACAACAATATGTCCCTAGTGATCCTCTAGTTGACTAGCTCGTTGATCAATAGATGGTTACGGTTTCCTGGCCATGGACATTGGATGTCATTGATGACGGGATCACATCATTAGGAAAATGATGTGATGGACAAGACCCAATCCTAAGCCAAGCACAAGATTGCGTAGTTCGTATGATAAAGCTTTTCCAATGTCAAGTATCCTTTCCTTAGACCATGAGATTGTGCAACTCCCGGATACCGTAGGAGTACTTTGGGTGTGCCAAACATCACAACATAACTGGGTGGCTATAAAGGTACACAATGGGTATCCCCAAAAGTATATGTTGGGTTGGCACGAATCGAGACTAGGATTTGTCACTCCGTATGACGGAGAGGTATCTCTGGGCCCACTTGGTAAGACATCATCATAATAAGCTCTATGTGACTAAGGAGTTGGTCACGGGATGATGTGTTACGGAACGAGTAAAGAGACTTGTCGTAACGATATTGAACAAGGTATTGGTATACCAACGATCGAATCTCGGGCAAGTACTATACCGGTAGACAAAGGGAATCGTATACGGGATTGATTGAATCTCGGTCATGTCTGCATGATTCCCGAACCCGTAGGGTCTACACACTTAAGGTTCGATGACGCTAGGGTTATAGGGAATAGATGTACGTGATTACCGAATTTTGTTCGGAGTCCCGGATGAGATCTCGGACGTTACGAGGTGTTCTGGAATGGTTCGGAGGTAAAGATTTATATATGGGAAGTCATCATCCGGTCGCCGGAAAAGTTCGAGGGGTTACTGGTATTGTACCGGGACCACCGAAGGGGTTCCGGGGGTCCAACAAGAGGGTCCACCTGCCCCGGAGGGTCCTATGGGCTGTATGGGGAGAGGTACCAGCCCCTAAGTGAGTTGGGCGCCTTCCCCACCCTAGGGCCCAAGCGCCTATGGTTTGGGGGGAAACCCTAAGGGGGCGCCCCTTGCCTTGGGGGGCAAGGCACACCCCTCTGGCCGCCGCCCCCTCCTCAGATCTCATCTGAGGGGGGCGGACCCCCTCTCCCTTGCCCCTAGATATATGTGGGGGTGGGAGGGCAGCCACACCGAAGTCCTGGCGCAGCCCTCTCCCTCTCACAACTACTCATCCTCTCACGCGGTGCTTGGCGAAGCCCTGCAGGATTTCCACGCTCCTCCACCACCACCACGCCGTCATGCTGCTACTGGACGGAGTCTTCCCCAACCTCTCCCTCTCTCCTTGCTGGATTAAGGCACGGGAGACGTCACCGGGCTGCACGTGTGTTGAACGCGGAGGCACCGTTGTTCGATGCTTAGATCGGATTCGGCCGCGATCTGGATCGCTTCTTGTACGACTCCACCGACCGCGTTCTTGCAATGCTTCCGCATCGCGATCTTCAAAGGTATGAAGATGCACTCCCCTCTCGTTGCTAGTAAACTCCATAGATAGATCTTGGTGATGCGTAGAATTTTTTTGAATTTCTGCAATGATCCCCAACATATATGTCTAGAGTTAAAGGTGAACTTAAACTCATTAGTAAACATGATTCTATGGTTACCAATCAAGTAGAACAAGTACTTAAAGCACAAAATGATTTGCTCAATGAATTAAATAGTAAGAAAAACGATAATGTTGTTAGAGTTGTGACTAGAGGAGGTAGAATGACTCAGGAACCTCTGTATCCTGAGGGCCACCCTAAAATAATTGAGCAAGATTCTCACAGAGCTAATGTTGATGCACGTAGTCCTTCTAAGAAAAAGAAAAAGAAAAATGATAGGACTTTGCATGCTTCTAGTGAACCTGTTGTTGACACACCTGAGAATCCCATTGATATTTCTATTTCTGATGCTGAAACACAATCTGGTAATGAACATGAACCTAGTGATAATGTTAGAAATGTTGTTCATGATGATGCTCAACCTAGCAATAACGATGATGTAGAGATTGAACCTATTGTTGATCTTTATAACCCACAATCAACGAATCAATGTTATGATAAGAGAGACTTTGATGCTAGGAGACACGGTAAAGAAAGAGAACCATGGGTTCAGAAATCCATGCCTTTTCCTCCTAAACCATCCAAAAAAAGGATGATGAGGATTTTGAGCGCTTTGCTGAAATGATTAGACCTATCTTTTTGCGTATGCGTTTGACTGAAATGCTTAAAGCAAGTCCTTATGCTAAGTATAGGAAAGACATTATTACAAATAAAAGGAAGATACCGGAAGTTGAAATTTCCACCATGCTTGCCAATTACACTTTTAAGGGTGGAATACCAAAGAAACTAGGAGATCCAGGAGTACCAACTATACCTTGCTCCATTAAAAGAAACTATGTTAAAACTGCTTTATGTGATCTTGGATCCGGTGTTAGTGTTATGCCTCTCTGTTTATATCGTAGACTTGATTTGAATAAGTTGACACCTACTGAATTATCTTTGCAAATGGCCGATAAATCAACAGTTATACCTGTCGGTATTTGTGAGGATGTGCCTGTTGTGGTTGCAAATGTTACTATTCTAATGGACTTTGTTATCCTTCATATTCCCGAGGACGATAGTATGTCTATTATCCTTGGTGGACCCTTTTTGAATACTGCAGGGGCTGTTATTGATTGCAACAAAGGCAATGTCACTTTTCATGTTAATGGTAATGATCATAAGGTACACTTTTCGAGGAAACAACCTCAAGTCGATAGTATCAATTCAATTCGAAAAATTTCAACGCTTATTATTGGAGGTTCTGAATTTCCTCTTCCTGCTGTCAAGAAGAAATATGATATTCTTATTGTTGGGGATAAACATATCCCCATTGAGGTAACCTAGTGTTATTCGAAAATTCTCCAGTTTCATGTTATTCGGAAAGAGTTTGTTAACAAGAGTTGGTCAACCTTGTTAATGGATTCCTTTTGATGAGCATGAGATAGATGAATTTAGAAAGCACAATCCTGTGTACCCTCTTTTTACTTTCTGTTATTTAATTTAAATAAAGGAAAAATAGTATTTTCTGTATGTTTTCAGAGTTATCCGTGCAATAAAAAATACCCCAAAAATAAAAGTTCTCCAAATGTCCCGAAAATGAAATATGATTTTTTTTCTAGAATATTTAAGAATATTTGGCACTGAGAACACAGCAGGGGAGCCAGCACCTGGCCACGAGGGTACAGGGCGCGCCCCTGCCTCGTGGGCCCCACGTGCCCCCCTTCCACTTATTCCAGCACCCACACACTTCATCTTCCTCCAGAAAAAAATCCTCCTACATCTCAAACTCGTGTTCTAGCTCATCTTGCTATCATTTTTGATATCCTTGCTCAAAGCTCCATTCACGAAACTGTTTGGGGAGATTGTTCTTCGGCGTGTGACTCCTCCAATGGTCCAATTAGTTTTTGTTCTAGTGCTTTATTTATTGCAAAATTTTGCTGCTTAGGTGACCCTGTTCTTGAACTTGCACATCAAATTTATGTGGTCAAGTAGTTCTAATGCATAATATAGTCTCTAGGCACTTGTGGGAGTAGTTGCTATCAATCTTGTTGAGTTTGGTTCACTTTTATTTTGAGTCACTAAAAATTTCAGAAATTTTGAGAGGAAGAGAATGATGAGGAGATTGTTGAGAGGCTCTTCTAGCCAAAGCTCAAAGGATAAGCAGAAGGAGGAGAGTAAAAAGCCCAAATACAATCATCCTCGCATGGCGGAAGTTCGGCCGTGTGAATGGCCTTGCAATGAGTTCTTGGAAGCCGCCGGGATTTATAAAGACTTTTATTACTTGGCTGAGAATGCAAGCCTCACCGACTTCCTCCATGACTAGCGCAAACAGTATCTCTTACTCACTAATATTTTTGTGCAAAATTTTCATTTCCATGCTAAGAAATCACCACCTTCAGTGGAGTTTCACTTATATGATGAGGTCAATGAGATGTCGCTTTATGAATTTTGTCAAGTTTGTAAGATACCCTTTGCTAGTAGCCTAGAGGAACCACATCGTAAGGATGTTGAGGGGTTTATTGGGGAAACGAGGAAAATTTTAGGGGCAAGAATTACTAGTATACATTTTCCTGTTTTACGCTACTTTGCGATATTTGCTAGTAGATGCTTAATTGGTCACGGGAACAGTGGAAACCATAGCGCCCCTGATATTGTTATTTTGCGCCATGCCTTGTTTTGAGATACAACTTTTAGCTTGGCTGTTGGTGTTGCTAAACGATTAGGTCTGAACCGTACAAAGGGCCCCATCTTCGGAGGCATCTTTGCTTCACGCCTTGCTGAACACTTTAGAATACCTATTAGGCATTATGAGAAGGAGGAGAAGTTACTGGCCCCTGCTTTTCTAAATTATAAGAGCATGATAGCACATGATTTTATTGTTAAAGATAAGAAGAAGTCGCTTAAATATAAATTGATATTTGATGAAAAGTATTGTGAGATTATTACCTTGCCTGCACCTTCTTTGTTTGATTTACTTCATGCACGTACATCGTTTTGCCGGATGCCATTTATGCGTACTGGAGCCAAGCACAAGCTTCAGAGCCGGAACCGGAGCCACCACTTGACCCTTATCGGCAGTCGGTTTATCAGTGGGATCCGAAGGAGATTGCCAACCAGTGGCACCCGGAGGACATTCTTCCGCCCACCGGAGAGAGTAGCTTTGATCCGTGGCAATGAACCAACTTAGGCCAAAAGCCTAAGCTTGGGGGAGTACGTATTTCTCATCGACATTACATTAATGTTCACACACACATTCCAATAGTCGGTGCTCATACTTTTTCATTGTACTATCCATGCTAGTTTATTTTCTTTTTCAAGTCTTTTTCTTGTGTGTCAGAAAACCCTTAAGAAAAAAACAAAAATATAGTTGTAGCTTTTTATCTAGTCTACTTTCCATGCCTGTAATAGTAATAACTAAGAGAAAACCCCAAAAAAGATTTCTCGTTCTTCTTTTGCTTGTTGGGAGGTTTCCCGTGTAAATAGTTTCATTTCTTTTCTTTGGGGGTCAAGAGGACAAGACCATGATGAAAATGCTTAGTGGCTCACATATGCATTATTGTTGATTTAACTAAGAGCCATATTACTTTGTCTTCTCCCTTGTATTAAATGCTTGCAGATTCCAGCTTAGTCCAATGCACGTGCACTATTATTATTATCCACACTGTTCGGTCGTGCGAGTGAAAGGCAATAATGACGATATATGATGAACTGATTGAGATGAGAAAAGATAGTATGAACTCGACCTATCTTGTTTTTGTATATATGAATAGTTCGTCGTTCCTGATTCAGCCTATTATGAATGAAAGATGCTTGCAATGACAATTAGAGATCATAGTTGCTCATGCCATGCTTAATTAGCTAGGAGTTTATAATGGTCTTCCTTGCGTGCCAACATGCTATTAAAATGGTTGTGATGTGGTATGATAGGATGTTATCCTCCTTTGAACGATTCAAGTGGTTTGACTTGGCACATGTTCACGCATGTAGTTGAAACAATATCAACATAGCCTCCACGATATTTATGTTTATGGTGATCTATATCCTACTCATGCTTGCACTCATTGTTGATTAATTTTGATGCATGTTCATGACTGTTGTCGCTCTCTTGCTGGTCGCTTCCCAGTCTCTTTCTAGCCTTCACTTGTACTAAGCGGGAATACTGCTTGTGCATCCACTTCCATAAAACCCAAAGTTATTCCATATGAGTCCACCATACCTTCCTATATGCGGTATCTACCTCCCGTTCCAAGTAAATTTGTATGTGCCAAACTCCAAACCTTCAAATGAAATTCTGTTTTGTATGCTCGAACAGCTCACGTATCAACTAGGGCTGTCTATATCTTCCATGCTAGGTGGGTTATTCTCATGATGAGTGGACTCCGCTCATCATTCACGAGAAAATGGCTGGTAACCAGGATGCCCAGTCCCATGCTTAAATCAAAATAATTAAACAAAACTCCCACAGGGTTGTTGTTGGTATGGACGGTACCCGTTGTTTCGGGTCAGCCGTGGAGTGTGCTTGTTGGTGGTTGGGGGAGTATAAACTTTACCATTATGTTTGGGAACCGCCTATAATGTGTGTGGCATGGAAGATATCGAGATCTCTTAGTTGTTATGTTGACAATGAAAGTATACCACTCAAAATATTATTGATCTCTATTTCAAAACTCGAGCTCTGGCACCTCTACAAATCCCTGCTTCCCTCTGCGAAGGGCCTATCTATTTACTTTTATGTTGAGTCATCATCATCTTATTAAAAAGCACCGGTTGGAGAGCACCGCTGTCATTTGCATTTATTGCTATTAATTTACATTGACTATGATTGTGAGTAGATCTCTTTTACCATGAATTACAATGTCTAGTCAGTCCATGATCTTCAAAGGTGCTCATCATTTATGTTTTGCGGTCTCAGAAAGGGCTAGCGAGATACCATCTTGTTATATCGTATTATGATTGTTTTGAGAAAGTGTTCTCATCTGAGGTTTACTATTATTGCTCGCTAGTTGATTATACCATTGATATGAGTAAACATGAGACCTGAAAGTTATTGTGAATGTGTTTAGTTCATAATCTTTGCGGAAAACTTGAATGTTGGCTTTACATATTTGCAACAACAAGAGCAAATAGAGTTTGTCAAAGTTTTTCTTTATCACTTTCAGTTTGTCAACCCAGTTGCTTGAGGACAAGCAAAGGTTTAAGCTTGGACGTATCTACTTTTCCAAACATTTTGGCCCTTGTTTTGGACTCTAACTTGCATGATTTGAATGGAACTAACCCGGACTAACACTGTTTTCAGCAGAACTGCCATGGTGTTATTTTTGTGGAGAAATAAAAGTTCTCGGAATGACCTGAAAATCAACGAAGAATTATTTTGGAATATATAAAAAATACCGGCGGAACAATCTGCACCAGGGGGGCCACACCATGTCCACGAGGGTGGGGGCGCCCCCCTAGACGCGCCCCCTGTCTCGTGGGCCCCCTGACGCTCCACCGACATCAACCCCAACTCCATATATTCACTTTCAGGGAGAAAAAAACAGAGAGAAGGATTCATCGTGTTTTACGATACGGAGCCGCTGCCAAGCCCTAATCTCTCTCGGGAGGGCTGATCTCGAGTCCGTTCGGGGCTCCGGAGAGTGGAGATCGTCGCCATCATCATCATCAACCTTCCTCCATCACCAATTTCATGATGCTCACCGCCGTGCGTGAGTAATTCCATCGCATGCTTGCTGGACGGTGATGGGTTGGATGAGATTTACCATGTAACCGAGTTAGTTTTGTTAGGGTTTGATCCCTAGTATCCACTACGTTCTAAGATTGATGTTGCTATGACTTTGCCATGCTTAATGCTTGTCACTAGAGCCCGAGTGCCATAATTTCAGATATGAACCTATTATGTTTTCATGAATATATGTGAGTTCTTGATCCTATCTTGCAAGTCAATAGTCACCTACTATGTGTTATGATCCGGCAACCCCGAAGTGACAATAATCAGGACCACTCCCGGTGATGACCGTAGTTTGAGGAGTTCATGTATTCACTAAGTGTTAAGGCTTTGGTTCGGTACTCTATTAAAAGGAGGTCTTAATATCCCTTAGTTTCCAATAGGACCCCGCTGCCAAGGGAGGGTAGGACAAAAGATGTCATGCAAGTTCTTTTCCATTAGCACGTATGACTATATTCGGAATACATGCCTACATTAGATTGATGAACTGGAGCTAGTTCTGTGTCACTCTATGATATAACTATTACATCAGGAATCGCATCGGACATAATTATCCATCACTGATCCAATGCCTACGAGCTTTTCTCATATTGCTTGTTTCTTATTTACTTTTCCGCTTCTACTTTTACAATCACTACAAAACTGCTACCTTTACTTTTGCCACTGTTATCGTTACTTCCATACTACTTTGCAACTAAATACTTTGCTACAGATATTAAGTCTTCCAGGTGTGGTTGAATTGACAACTCAATTGCTAATACTTGAGATTATTCTTTGGCTCCCCTTATGTCAAATCAATAAATTTGGGTTGAATACTTTACCCTTGAAAACTCTTGAGATACCCTATACTTGTGGGTTATCAAGGGTCACCTAAGCAGAAAAATTTTGCAATAAATAAAGTACTAGAACAAAAACTAATTGGACCATTGGAGGAGTCACATACCGAAGAACAATCTCTCCAAACAGTTTTGTGAATGGAGCTTTGAGCAAGGAGATTGAAAATGGCAGCAAGATGAGCTAGAACACGAGTTTGAGCTATGGGAGGATTTTTTTCTAGAGGAAGATGAAGTGTGTGGGTGCCGGAATAAGTGGAGGGAGGCCACGTAGGGCCCACGAGGCAAGGGGCGCGCCCAGGGGGTGGGCGCAGCCTGTACCCTCGTGGCCAGGTGGTGGCTCCCCCTGGTGTGTTCTTTGTGCCAGATATTCTCAAATATTCTACAAAAAACATATTTCATTTTCAGGACATTTGGAGAACTTTTATTTTCGGGGTATTTTTTTATTGCAAGGATAACTCAGAAAACAGACAGAACATACTATTTTTTCTTTATTTAATCTAAATAACAGAAAGTAAAAGGAGGGTACAGAGAGTTGTGCTTTCTAAATTCATCCATCTCATGCTCATCAAAAGGAATCCACTAACAAGGTTGATCAAGTATTGTTAACAAACTCTTTCCGAATAACATGAAACCGAAGAATTTTCGAATAACACAAGGTTACCTCAACGGGGATATGTATGTCCCCAACAATAAGAATATCATATTTCTTTTTGATAGTAGGAAGAGGAAATTCAAAACCTCCAATAATGATCGTTGAAAATTTTCCAATAGAATTGATAGTGTGGACTTAAGGTTGTTCCCTCGGAAAGTGCACCGTATGCTCATTACCATTAACATGAAAGGTGACATTGCCTTTGTTGCAATCAATAATAGCCCCTGCAGTATTCAAAAAGGGTCTACCAAGGATAATCGACATACTATCGTCCTCAGGAATATCAAGAATAACAAAGTCTGTTAAAATAGTAACGTTTGCAACCACAACAGGCACATCCTCACAAATACCGACATGTATAGCAGTTGATTTATCGGCCATTTGCAAAGATATTTCAGTAGGTGTCAACTTACTCAAATCAAGTCTACGTTATAAATAGATAGGCATAACACTAACACCGGCTCCAAGATCACATAAAGCAGCTTTAACATAGTTTCGTTTAATGGAGCATGGTATAGTTGGTACTCCTGGATCTCCTAGGTTCTTTGGTATTCCACCTTTAAAAGTATAATTGGCAAGCATGGTGGAAATTTTAACTTCCGGTATCTTTCTTTTATTTGTCACAATATCTTTCATATACTTAGCATAAGGATTTGTTTTAAGCATATCAGTCAAGCGCATACGCAAAAAGATAGGCCTAATCATTTCAGCAAAGCGCTCAAAATCCTCATCATCCTTTTTCTTGGATGGTTTGGGAGGAAAAGACATGGGTTTCTGAACCCATGGTTCTCTTTCTTTACCGTGCTTCCTAACAGCGAAGTCTCTCTTATCATAACGTTGATTCTTTGATTGTGGGTTATCAAGATCAACAGCAGGTTCAATATCTACATCATCGTTAATGCTAGGCTGAGCATCATCATGAACATCATTATTAACATTATCACTAGGTTCATGTTCATTATCAGATTGTGTTTCAGCATCAGAAATAGAAATATCATTGGGATTCTCATGTGTGTCAACAACAGGTTCACTAGAAGCATGCAAAGTCCTATCATTTTTTTCCTTTTCTTCTTCTTAGAAGGACTAGGTGTATCAACATTAGTTCTCTGAGAATCTTGGTCAATTCTCTTAGGGTGACCCTCTGGATACAAAGGTTCCTGAGTCATTCTACCTCCTCTAGTCACAACTCTAATAGCATTATCATTTTTCTTACTATTTAATTCATTGAGCAAATCATTCTGTGCTTTAAGTACTTGTTCTACTTGAGTGGTAACCACAGAAGCATGTTTACTAATGAGTTTAAGTTCACCTTTAACTCTAGACATATAATCACTCAAGTGTTCAATCATATAAGCATTACGTTTCAATTATCTACTAACATAAGCATTGAAGTTTTCTTGTTTAATAATAAAATTGTCAAACTCATCTAAGCATTGGCTAGCAGACTTATTACGAGAAATATCACCTTTATCAAATCTATAGAGAGAATTTACCTTTGCTACCCGTGTCGGGTTATCAAGACCATGTATTTCTTCAATAGGTGGTAAATTCTTAACATCTTCAGCTTTAATACCTTTTTCTTTCATAGATTTCTTTGCCTCTTGCATATCTTCAGGACTGAGAAATAGAATACCCCTTTTCTTCGGAGTTGGCTTAGGAGTTAGTCCAGGAAGTGTCCCATTATTTTCATTACTCAACATATTATTCAATAGCAACTCAGCTTGATCAACAGTTCTTTCGCTGAAAACACAACCAGCACAACTATCCAGGTGGTCTCTGGAAGCATCAGTTAGTCCATTATAAAAGATATCAAGTATTTCATTTTTCTTGAGAGGAGGATGATCAGGCAAAGCATTAAGTAATTGGAGAAGCCTCCCCCAAGCTTGTGGGAGACTCTCTTCTTCAGTTTGCACAAAATTATATATTTCCCTTAAGGCAGCTTGTTTCTTATGAGCGGGGAAATATTTAGCAGAGAAGTAATAAATTATATCCTGGGGACTACGCACACAACCAGGATCAAGAGAATTAAACCATGTTTTAGCACCACCCTTTAAGGAGAACGGAAATAGCTTAAGGATATAATAGTAACGAATTTGTTCCTCATTGGTGAATAGGGTGGCTATATCATTTAATTTAGTAAGATGTTCCACAATAGTTTCAGATTCATAGCCATGGAAAGTTTAAGATTCAACCAAAGTAATTAACTCTGGATCAACAGAGAAATCATAATCCTTATCAGAAATATAGATAGGTGAAGTAGCAAAAGCAAGGTCATATTTCATTCTAGCATTCAAAGACTTTTCTTTCAGCTTAGCTAACAGTTTCTTAAGATCATATCTATCAATGCAAGCTAAAAGGTCTCTTGCAGTTTCTTCATCCATAACATAACACTCGGGCACAACATGCAATTCATATCTAGGGGGAGAATCTTCATCATCACAGTCATCAATATTATCAGTTTCAATAATTTCATTCTCTCTAGGCCTACCAAGTTGTTCATCAAGCAATTCACCTAGTGGCACAGTATTATCAAACATAGAAGTAGTTTCATCACAATTAACATGCATAGCAGAAGTGGCATCATCAAGAACATGCGACATATCAGATATAATAGCAGGTGTAGGTGTCACAAATTTACTCATAACAGAGGGTGAATCAAGTGCAGAGCTAGATGGCAGTTCCTTACCTCCTATCGTAGTTGAGGGGAAAATCTTGGTTTTTTCGTCTCTCAAGTTCTTCATAATGATCAAAAGATATAAATCCCAAGTGACTCAAAGAATATAGCTATGCTCCCCAGCAATGGCACTAGAAAATAGTCTTGATAACCCACAAGTATAAGGGATCGCACCAGTTTTCGAGGGTAGAGTATTCAATCCAAATTTATTGATTCGACACAAGGGGAGCCAAAGAATATTCTCAAGTATTAGCAGTTGAGCTGTCAATTCAACCACACCTGAAAGACTTATTATCTGCAGCAAAGTATTTAGTAGCAAAGAAGTATGGAAGTAACGGTAGCGGTGGCAAGAGTAACAGTAGCAGTTTTGTAGTAATTGTAACAGTGACAGCGGAAAAGTAACTAAGCAAGGATCAATATGTGAAAAGCTCGTAGGCATTAAATCAGTGATGGATAATTATGCCGGATGCGATTCCTCATGTAATAGTAATAACATAGGGTGACACAGAACTAGCTCCTGTTCATCAATGTAATGTAGGCATGTATTCCGAATATAGTCATACGTGCTTAGGAAAAAGAACTTGCATGACATCTTTTGGCATACCCTCCCGTGGCAGCGGGGTCCTATTGGAAACTAAAGGATAGTAAGCACTCCTTTTAATAGAGTACCGGACCAAAGTATTCACACTTAGTGAATACATGAACTCCTCAAACTACGGTCATCACCGGGAGTGTTCCCGATTGTTGTCACTTCGGGGTTGCCGGATCATAACACATAGTAGGTGACTATTGACTTGCAAAATAGGATTAAGAACTCACATATATTCATGAAAACATAATAGTTTCAGATCTGAAATCATGGCACTCAGGCCCTAGTGACAAGCATTAAGCATAGCAAAGTCATAGCAACATCAATCTTAGAACATAGTGGATACTAGGGATCAAACCCTAACAGAACTAACTCGATTACATGGTAAATCTCATCCAACCCATCACCGTCCAGCAAGCCTGCGATGGAATTACTTACGCACGATGGTGATCATCATGAAATTGGTGATGGAGGAAGGTTGATGATGATGACGGTGACGATCTCCACGCTCTGGAACCCCGAACAGACTCCAGATCATCCCTCCCAAGATAGATTAGGGCTTGGAAAAAGTCCAAAACAAACCTCGCAGTTGTAGATGAAAGCTAAATCAAACCATGAACTTTGAAGACCGGAAATTGGCACACTGAACTTGTAATCCCGGTCTATTTTGGACCCTATACATGTTTGGCATACTGGGAATACTACAATCCCAGTCGGGATAACCTGCTACTCTCACGGACAACAATTTGGGCCGGCCCACTGTAACCCAATAAGAATACGTGAAGTCTAAAAAATGTTCGCACATTTCTAAAATAGTTCAGAAGTAAAAAAGAAATGTTCATTTTTTCTATTTTTTTGCATGAATTCATTTTTTTATGGATTTTTTTAATTATTTTTGCATTTACAAAAACTCTCCGCGGTTTAAAAAATTTACATTTGTCAAACAATATTCCGAATTCCAACCTTTTATGCTATGAAATTTTGCTCGGATTTTCAAAAGTGGGTCACATTTTTAAATAACGTTTGTGGAATTTCGCACATAATGCTTTTTAAAAATGTTTCGTATTATTGGCTGTGGACTCAACGGGGGCCGCCCACCAAACATGAAGCGAGTTTTATTATTATTAACATGCGATGTAAACTTTCTTTCCTTCTTTCTTTTTCTTAACGCGTGACGTAATAATTCCAAAACAAAAAAAACTGCCGTTGAGTCGAACTTGGGACCCGGCAAAAAAATTATGAAACCTGAGCAAAATTTTAAAGTACGAACACTTTTTGAAACATAAACATTTTCGGTAACCTGAAAATATTTTGTGACATCTAAGAAATATCACAATTTTAAAAAAATGTACGGGGCAATTCAAACAAATGTTTATACAATGTACGATAATATTCGTGTGATTAAAAAAATGTAACATTTCAATGATGTTTACATGTTTCAAAACATGTTTGTGTGTTGTAAAAAATGTGGCATACGCATAACAGAATATACGTGGCATGTGTTTGAAAAAAAGTATACTTATTAAAAAATATTGAACAATTTAAAAGAGTGTTCATGTAGTTTATAAAATGTTTATTGTCATTAAGAATATGTAAAATAATTATTTGGAAAAATATTACCATGTATTCAATTTTTTTGAAAAAAATTAATTTAAAAATGTACATAATGTATTTGAAAATATCAAAAGTTTATCAGAAAATAATTAATGTCTGCATTAAAAATGTATATTGGGCAATGAAAAAAATTAGCCATGTGTAAAATAGAACAAAAAGAAAGCAAAAAAACAATACAAAGAAAAACCAAAGCAGTGCACGCACAAGAGCGACTGCGCTAATGGGCCAGCCCAATACAGTAAATACCGGCTAAGTCCTCTCAAGGTTTAAAATAGACCGGGATTAGAGAGTTTAGTGTGCTGATATCACGGATTGAGAGTTTAGGGTTTGATTTAACTTTCACCTATAAATTCAAAGTTTATTTTAGACTTTTTCCTTAGGGCTTGGCGGCGGCTCTGTATCGTAAAACGTGATGAATCCTTCTCTCTGTTTTTTTCTCCCCGAAGGTGAATATATGGAGTTGGAGTCCAGGTCGGTGGAGCCTTAGGAGGCCCACGAGACAGGGGGCCATGCCCGGGGGTGGGCGCGCCCCCCACCCTCGTGGGCAGGGTGTGGGCCCCCTGGTCTTGATTCTTTTGACAATATATTTCATATATTCCAAAAATATTCGCCGTGGATTTTTAGGTCATTCCGATAACTTTTATTTTTGCATAAAAATAACACCATGGCAATTCTGCTGAAAACAACGTCAGTCCGGGTTAGTTCCATTCAAATCATGCAAGTTAGAGTCCAAAACAAGGGCAAAAGTGTTTGGAAAAGTAGATACGTTGGAAACGTATCATTGACGCTGTCCATGGTGGACACCACGCCCGCAAGTGTTCGTTAAAATACCATTGAACTTATTTTCAAACTTTGTGTCAATTTTAGAGTAAGAAGGATGGCGGGGTACTCGATGAAGGAGGATGAGTTGTTCTGCAATGTGTGGCTGGTTGTATCTACGGCCTTCGTATATGCAGGAGAAGAAGAGGGGGTCTTTTGGCACAAGTGATGGTTTGTTTCATGCGCAAAAGCACATTGCGCCCTATGACATGCACATCATCCATGAACGCGGTGTTAAGTTCTTAGTGTATCGATGGTACACCATTCAAAGCTCCGTCATGAAGTATTGTGGCACATTTTATTGATGTCTACTACGCAACTTTCTTCTTGTAGACGTTATTGGGCCTCCAATTGCAGAGGTTTGTAGGACAGTAGCAATTTTCCCTCAAGTGCATGACCTAAGGTTTATCAATCCGTGGAAGGCGTAGGATGAAGATGGTCTCTCTCAAACAACCATGTAACCAAATAACAAAGAGTCTCTTGTGTCCCCAACACACCCAATACAATGGTAATTTGTATAGGTGCACTAGTTCGGCGAAGAGATGGTGATAAAAGTGCAATATGGATGGTAGATATATGTTTTTGTAATCTTAAATATAAAAATAGCAAGGTAACTAATGATAAAAGTGAGCCCAAACGGTATTGCAATGCTTCAAAACAAGGCCTAAGGTTCATACTTTCACTAGTGGAAGTTCTCTCAACAATAATAACATAACTGGATCATATAACTATCCCTTGCTACCTCTTGAGCTTGCGTTGTATTCCCTCGAAGAGGAAAGGGAGATGCAGCACAATGGCGTAAGTATTTCCCTCAGTTTTTGAGAACCAAGGTATCAATCCAGTAGGAGACCACCCGCGAGTCCCTCGCACCTGCACAAACAAATAAGAACTTCGCAGCCAACGCGGTAAGGGGTTGTCAATCCCTTTACGGTCACTTACGAAAGTGAGATCTGATAGAGATGATAGTTTATATTTTTGGTATTTTTAGTTTATAAAAACAGCAAATAAAAGCGGTAAAAGTAAAGTAGACATAGATTGATATGTTGAGAATAGACCCAGGGGCCATAGTTTTCTCTAGTGCCTTCTCTCATGATAGCGATATTCTACGGCGGGTAAACAAATTAC
Organism: Secale cereale; assembly: GCA_902687465.1. Classification (NCBI taxonomy): domain Eukaryota; kingdom Viridiplantae; phylum Streptophyta; class Magnoliopsida; order Poales; family Poaceae; genus Secale; species Secale cereale. Next base: position 573,634,967 of record LR738714.1, on the reverse strand, counting down.
TGTCGAGCAATTGATAGAAAGGCGAATAATTATGAGACTATCTAGGCATGATCATTGTATATAGGCATCATGTCCGAGACAAGTAGACCGACTCCTGCCTGCATCTACTGCTATTACTCCACACATCGACCGCTATCCAGCATGCATCTAGTGTATTGAGTTCATAAGAACAGAGTAACGCCATAAGTAAGATGACATGATGTAGAGGGATAAACTCAAGCAATATGATATAAACACCATATTTTTATCCTCGATGGCAACAATACAATACGTGCCTTGCTGCCCCTACTATCACTGGGAAAGTACACCGCAAGATTGAACCCAAAGCCAAGCACTTCTCCCATTGCAAGAACAATAGATCTACTAGGCCAAACCAAACCAATAATTCGAAGAGACTTGCAAGGATATTATGAGCACACATAAAAAGTTCAGAGAAGAACCAAATATCTTTCATAGATAACCTTGATCATAAACTCACAATTCATCGGATCTCGACAAACACACCTCAAAAAGAGATTATATCGAATAGATCTCCTCGAAGACCGAGGAGAACTTTGTATTGAGATCCAAAGAGAGAGAAGAAGCCATCTAGATACTAGCTATGGACCCGAAAGTCTGCGGTAAACTACTCACAACTCATGGTGAGGGCGATGATGATGATGATGAAGGCCTCCGTGATGGATCCCCCTCCGGTGGAGCTCCTGAACAGGCTCCAAGATGGGATCTCCACGGAACAGAAGGTACGGCGGTGGAATTAGGGTTTTCTCTCTATTCACGGAGTTTCTGGGGTACGTAGACTTATATAGGAAGAAGGAGGGCACCGGGGGACGCTTGAGGGGGCCACGAGGTAGGGGGCGCGCCCTGGGAAGGGGGCGCGCCCTGGGAAGGGGGCCACGCCCCCACCCTCGTGGGCCAGTCCTCCGTCCCCTGGCGTGGTTCTCAAGCTCCACGTGCATGATTTTCTCCAAAAATATCTCTCGCGAAGGTTTCATTCCGTTTGGACTCCGTTTGATATTCTTTTTTCTGCAAAACCCTGAAACAGGCAAAAAGACAACAATCTGGACTGGGCCTTTGGGTTAGTAGGTTAGTCCCAAAAATGATATAAAAGTGAATGATAAAGCCCATTAAACATCCAAGACTTCATAAATAATAGCATGGAACAATCAAAAATTATAGATATGTTGGAGACGTATCAAGCATCCCCAAGCTTAATTCCTGCTCGTCCTCGAGTAGGTAAATGATAAAGAAAGAATTTTTGATGTGGAATGCTAACCAATATAGTTTTTCAATGTAATTCCCTTAATTGTGGCATGAATGTTCAGATCTGAAACATTCAAGATAAAAGTCTATATTGACATAAGAAATAACAATACTTTAAGCAATACTAACAAAGCAATCATGTCTTCTCAAAATACTATGTCTAAAGAAAGTTATCCCTACAAAATCATATAGTCTGGCTATGCTCCCTCTTCATCACACGAAATATTCATATCATGCACAACCCCGATTTCAGCCAAACATTTTTTTCATACTCTATCTTTTCAAACCTTTCAACTTTCACGCAATACATGAGCGTGAGCCATGGATATAGCACTATGGGTGGAATAGAGGTGGTTGTGGAGAAGACAAAATGGAGGGAGATAGTCTCACATCGACTAGGCGTATCAACGGGCTATGGAGATGCCCATCAATAGATATCAATGTGAGTGAGTAGGGATTGCCATGCAACGGATGCAATAGAGCTAAATATGAATGAAAGCTCAACAAAAGAAACTAGTGGGTGTGCATCCAACTTGCTTGCTCACGAAGACCTAGGGCATTTGAGGAAGCCCATCGTTGGAATATACAAGCAAAGTTCTATAATGAAAATTTCCACTAGTATATGAAAGTGACTAAGTATGAGACTCTCTACAATGAAGAACATGGTGCTACTTTGAAGCACAAGTGTGGAAAAAAGATAGTAGCAATTGTCCCTTTTTATTTTTTTATTTTTTTTGGGGCCTTTCTTTTTTTTTCTTTGGCCTTTCTTTTTTTTCTTTTTTCCGCGGAGGGGCTTTATAGATTTAGCCTTTCCTCCCATGGGATAATGCTCTATTAATGATTATCATCACATTGTCATTACAACTCGATATTATAACTCGATACTACAACAACAAAGTATGACTCTATATGAATGCCTCCGGCGGTGTACCGGTATGTGCAATGAAACAAGAGTGACATGTATAAAAATTATGCATGGTGGCTTTGCCACAAATACGATGTCAACTACATGATCATGCAATGGCAATATGACAATATGATGCGTGTCATATGAACGGAACGGTGGAAAGTTGCATGGCAATATATCTCGGAATGGCTATGGAAATGCATGATAGGTAGGTATGGTGGCTGTTTTGAGGAACAATATGGTGGCTGTTTTGAGGAAGGATATATAGTGGGTTTATGGCACCGGTGAAAGTTGTGCGGTACAAGAGAGGCTAGCAATGGTGGAAGGGTGAGAGTGCGTATAATCCATGGACTCAACATTAGTCATAAGAACTCATATACTTATTGCAAAAATCTACGAGTCATCAAAACAAAGCAATCAACGCATGCTCCTAGGGGGGAGGTTGGTAGGAGTTAACCATCGCGCGCCCCCGACCTCCACACAAAGGTTGGCACTTTACAAATACCTCATGCTCTAACTCCGTCACATAGCTGTTCACCATACGTGCATGATACGGGAATCACTAACCTTAACACAAGTATTTCTCAATTTCATAATAACTCCACTAGCATGACTCTAATATCACTATCCTCATGTCTCAAAACAACTATCAAGCATCCAACATCTCATTCTATACAATGCACTTGGTGTGAATTTTTTTACTACATTGACATTGGATGTTTATCATGTGAAGACTAGTTTCTTTAGCCTAAACACATTACCATGCTGTTTTAATAGACTCTAAAAATGATATAAGTGAACCATGAGAGTTCAACAATTTCTACAAAATATTACCACCACCGTGCTCTAAAAGATATAAGTGAAGCACTAGAGCAAAAACTATTCAACTCAAAAGATATAAGTGAAGCACATAGAGTGTTCTAACAATTTCTAGGCCATAGTTAACTCTCTCAAATAGGTGTGTCCAGCAAGGATGATTGTGGCAAACTAACAAGCAAAGACTCAAATTATACAAGACCCTCCAAGCAAAACACATAACATGTTGCGAATAAAAATATAGCTCCAAGTATAGTTACCGATGGATGAAGACGAAAGAGGGGATGCCTTCCCGGGGCATCCCCAAGCTTAGGCTTTTGATTATCTTGAATTTACTTGGGGTGCCATGGGAATCCCCAAGCTTAGGCCTTTTCTACTCCTTGTTCCATAGTCCATCAAAGCAATACTCAAAACTTGAAAACTTCACAACACAAAACTTAGACAAAAATTCTCGTGAGCTCTGTTAGTATAAGAAAGCAAACCACTACTCAAAGGTGCAGCAATGAATTCATTCTTTGTTTATATTGGTGTTAAACCTACTCTATTACAACTTCTCTATGGTTCATATCCTTCAGTACTAATCATAGATGCATCGGAATAAGCAAACAACACACGAAAAACAGAATCTGTCAAAAACAGAACAGTCTGTAGTAATCTGCAGGTTTCGCCTACTTCTGGAACTCCAAAAAATTAAAACTAAATTGGTAAATTTGCGGAATTTGTGTACCAATCATCTGCAAAAATAATAAACTTAAAAGCACGCTCCATTAAAATCTGAAGAATACTTTAGTGAGCGCTAATGATTCTGTTTTTCACAGCAAGATCATATAAACTTCACACAAGTCTTCCCAAAGGTTCTACTTGGTATAAACACTAAACAAAACATGAAACCACATATAATCAGAGGCTAGATGCAATATTTATTCCCTAACAGCAACAAAAACAAAAAACATAAAATTGGGTTGCCTCCCAACAAGCGCTATCGTTTTACGCCCCTAGCTAGGCACGATACAACATAGATCTGGGGATAGCCATAGTGGTACGATATGTCGCGAAAGCTCATCTCATATTCCCTACGTTCAGCAGCAAGCTTCCTTTGTGGCAAGCAAAAGTAATCAAAAGGGCTAAATTTAATGGGACAAAAGTTCCCTACATCAATCTTGGGAGGAACAGGTTCCTCCTTTGGCCCTTTGTAGTGGATGACCAATTCATCATTATAGGCATTCTTTTGGCAGAAGGTCATAAGCCTTCGCTCAAGGTAGAAGCCTAACCCATTATTCTGAACAGCAAAATCATCGTTTATCTCAGAAATTCTATCAATCAAGATCTCAATAGGAACCTTTTTTTCTAAGGTTTTCGTTAAAAGCAACATGATCAGGAGATCGCAACCGCATTAGGTCTTCTTGATTGAACAAGATAGCCTCTATAGGAGGTCGACCGGCATCAACTCCGTAATGAGCAAAGATTTCTCTGGCCTCTTTCATGATATATCTAAATTCATGAGCCAAAAAGATAGTAGTTGCACGCTTAACGTAAGAATGCTCAGTATTGGAGAACTCCAAAAATATTCTCTGAATACAGGGATGCATATGGATAAATTGGCTTTCAATTTCTACTATGAGCATAGATACAGCATCTGCAAGGCTACTAGTTCTGTGAAGAATTGAGCCACCCATAGTGGGTAAAGCACCGGCACAAGTAAAGAAGTCTTGAAGAACTCCTTTTCCAATAATATTACCACTACCAACCAGGAACTTCTTAATATGTAAAGTGGTAGCTTCATCCAGGGGGTCAACATGGACGTTGCCCTCGACATTGCTACCCTTCTCGATAAAATCGTCCCCCATCTCAGACATGAGGGTAAACCGGCAAGCAATGCACTCAAGCAAACAAGAAGCAAGCGAACGATAAACACACGGTGGAAGAAGGGCAAATAAAACGGCAAGGGTGAAGTGGGGGAGAGGAAAACGAGAGGCAAATAAATGCAATGCGCAGGATAAGGGTTTGTGATAGGTACTTGGTATATGACTTTTGTGTAAGCCTCCCCGGCAACGGCGCCAGAAATTCTTCTTGCTACCTCCTGAGCTTGCGTTGCATTCCCTCGAAGAGGAAAGGGAGATGCAGCACAATAGCGTAAGTATTTCCCTCGGTTTTTGAGAACCAAGGTATCAATCCAGTAGAAGACCACGCGCGAGTCCCTCACACCTGCACAAACAAATAAGAACTTTGCAGCCAACGCGATAAGGGGTTGTCAATCCCTTTACGGTCACTTACGAAAGTGAGATCTGATAGAGATGATAGTTTATATTTTTGGTATTTTCAGTTTATAAAAACAACAAATAAAAGCGGTAAAAGTAAAGTAGACATAGATTGATATGTTGAGAAAAGACCCGGGGGCCATAGTTTTCTCTAGTGGCTTCTCTCATGATAGCGATATTCTATGGTGGGTAAACAAATTACTGTCGAGCAATTGATAGAAAGGCGAATAATTATGAGACTATCTAGGCATGATCATTGTATATAAGCATCACGTCTGAGACAAGTAGACCGACTCCTGCCTGCATCTACTACTATTACTCCACACATCGACCGCTATCCAGCATGCATCTAGTGTATTGAGTACATAAGAACAGATTAACTCCTTAAGCAAGATGACATGATGTAGAGGGATAAACACAAGCAATATGATATAAAACCCATCTTTTTATCCTCGATGGCAACATTACAATACGTGCCTTGCTGCCCCTACTGTCACTGGGAAAGGACACCGCAAGATTGAACCCAAAGCCAAGCACTTCTCCCATTGCAAGAACTATAGATCTAGTAGGCCAAACCAAACCAATAATTCAAAGAGACTTGCAAGGATATTATGAGAACACATAAAAAGTTCAGAGAAGAACCAAATATCTTTTATAGATAACCTTGATCATAAACTCAGAATTCATCAGATCTCGACAAACACACTGCAAAAAGAGATTACATCGACTAGATCTCCTCGAAGACCGAGGAGAACTTTGTATTGAGATCCAGAGAGAGAGAAGAAGCCATCTAGAAACTAGCTATGGACCCGAAGGTCTGTGGTAAACTACTCACAACTCATGGTGAGGGAGATGATGATGATGATGAAGGCCTCCATGATGGATCCCCCTCCGGTGGAGCTCCGGAACATGCTCCAAGATTGGATCTCCACGGGAATAGAAGGTACGGCGGTGGAATTAGGGTTTTCTCTCTGTTCACGGAGTTTCTCGGGTACGTAGACTTATATAGGAAGAAGGAGGGCACCGGGGGACGCTCGAGGGGGCCACGAGGCAAGGGGGCACGCCCTGGGAAGGGGGGCACGCCCCCACCCTCGTGGGCCAGCCCTCTGTCCCCTGACGTGGTTCTCAAGCTCCGCGTGCGTGATTTTCTCCAAAAATATCTCTCACGAAGGTTTCATTCCGTTTGGACTTCGTTTGATATTCTTTTTCTGCAAAACCCTGAAATAGGCAAAAAAAACAGCAATCTGGACTAGGCCTTTGGGTTAGTAGGTTAGTCTCAAAAATGATATAAAAGTGAATGATAAAGCCCATTAAACATCCAAGACTTCATAAATAATATCATGGAACAATCAAAAATTATAGATACGTTGGAGACGTATCATCTCTCAACATGCAACAAAGAGTCACTCCAAAGTCCTAATAGCAGATAACAAACGAAGAGATTATTGTAGGGTACAAAACCACCTCAAAGTTATTCTTTCTGATCGATCTATTCAAGAGTCCGTAGTAAAATAACACAAAGTTATTCTTTTCGTTCGATCTATCCTAGAGTTCGTACTAGAATAACACCTTAAGACACATATCAACCAAAACCCTAATGTCACCTAGATACTCCATTGTCACCTCAAGTATCCATGGGCAAGATTATACGATATGCATCACACAATCTCAGATTCATCTATTCAACCAACACAAAGAACTTCAAAGAGTGCCCCAAAGTTTCTATCGGAGAGTCAAGACGAAAACGTGTGCCAACCCCTATGCATAGATTCCCAAGGTCACGGAACCCGCAAGTTGATCACCAAAACATACATCAAGTGAATCAATAGAATACCCCATTTTCACCACGGGTATCCCACGCATGACATACATCTAGTTTTATCAAATACATATGGACTCAATCCGATAAGATAACTTCAAAAGGGAAAACTCAAACCATTACAAGAAGGTAGAGGGGGAGAAACATCATAAGATCCAACTATAGTAGCAAAGCTCGCGATACATCAAGATCGTGCCATATCAAGAACATGAGAGAGAGAGAGAGAGAGATCAAACACATAGCTACTGGTACATACCCTCAACCCCGAGGGTGAACTACTCCCTCCTCGTCATGGAGAGCACCGGGATGATGAAGATGGCCATCGGTGAGGATCCCCCCTCTGGCAGGGTGCCGGAACAGGGTCCCGATTGGTTTTTGGTGGCTACAGAGGCTTGCGGTGACGGAACTCCCGATCGATGTTTCTTTTCAGGGGTTTCTGTATTTGTAGGAATTTTTTGCGTCGGTCTCACGTCAGCGGGGTCTCCGAGTTGTCCATGAGGCAGGGGGCGCACCCAGGGGTTGGGCTCGCCCTCCACCCTCGTGGACGGCTCGGGACTCTTCTGGCCCAACTCTTTTACTCTGGGGGCTTCTTTTGGTCCATACAAAATCATCAAAAATTGGCACGTCAATTGGACTCCGTTTGGTATTCCTTTTCTGTAAAACTCAAAAACAAGGAAAAAAACAGAAACTACCACTGGGCTCTAGGTTAATAGGTTATTCCCAAAAATCATATAAAATAGCATATAAAACATCCAAGATGGATAATATAATAGCATGGAACAATCAAAAATTATAGATACGTTGGAGACGTATCAAGCATCCCCAAGCTTAATTCCTGCTCGTCCTCGAGTAGGTAAATGTTAAAATAGTATTTTTGATGTGTAATGCTACCTAACATATTTATCAATGTAATTTTCTTTGTTGTGGCATGAATGTTCAGATCCGAAAGATTCAAGACAAAAGTTTAATATTGACATAAAAATAATAATACTTCAAGCATGCTAACAAAGTAATCATGTCTTCTCAAAATAACATGGCCAAAGAAAGTTCATCCCTACAAAATCATATAGTTTGGCTATGCTCCATCTTCGTCACACAAAATATTCAAATCATGCACAACCCCAGTTTCAGCCAAGCAATTGTTTCATACTTTAGTATTCTCAAACTTTTTCAACTTTCACGCAATACATGAGCGTGAGCCATGGACATAGCACTATAGGTGGAATAGAGTGGTGGTTGTGGAGAAGACAAAAAGGAGGAAGATGGTCTCACATCAACTAGGCGTATTAATGGGCCATGGAGATGCCCATCAATAGATATCAATGTGAGTGAGTAGGGATTGCCATGCAACAGATGCACTAGAGCTATAAATGTATGAAAGCTCAACAAAAGAAACTAAGTGGGAGTGCAACCAACTTGCTTGTTCACGAAGACCTAGGGCATTTTGAGGAAGCCCATCGTTGGAATATACAAGCCAAGTTCTATAACAAAAATTCCCACTAGTATATGAAAGTGACAAAATGAGAGACTCTCTATCATGAAGACCATGGTGCTACTTTGAAACACAAGTGTGGAAAAAGGATAGTAGCATTGTCCCTTCTCTCTTTTTCTCTCATTTTTTTTCTTTTTTTCCATTGGCTTCTTTGGCCTTTTTTCTTTTTTTTTTCATTGGCTTCTTTGGCCTTTCTGTTTTTTCCTCACATGGGACAATGCTCTAATAATGATGATCATCATACTTCTATTTTTTACAACTCAAGGATTACAACTCGATACTTAGAGCAAAATATGACTCTATATGAATGCCTCCGGTGGCGTACCGGGATGTGCAATGAATCAAGAGGGACATGAATGAAAAAATTATGAAGGGTGGCTTTGCCTCAAATACGATGTCAACTACATGATCATGCAAGGCAATATGACAATGATGAAGCGTGTCATAATAAATGGAACGGTGGAAAGTTGCATGGCAATATATCTCGGAATAGCTATGGAAATGCCATAATAGGTAGGTATGGTGGCTGTTTTGAGGATGGTAAATGGTGGGTTCACGGTACCGGCGAAAGTTGCGCGGTACTAGAGAGGCTAGCAACGGTGGAAGGGTAAGAGTGCGTATAATCCATGGACCCAACATTAGTCATAAAGAACTCACATACTTATTGCAAAAATCTACAAGTCATCAAAAACCAAGCACTACACGCATGCTCCTAGGGGAAGGGTTGGTAGGAGTTAACCATCGCGCGATCCCGGCCTCCACACATAAGCAATACAATCAAAGAAATACATCATGCTTCAAATTTGTTACACAACGGTTACCATACGTGCATGCTACGAGACTTGCAAACCTGAACACAAGTATTTCTCAAATTTACAATTACTCTACTAGCATGACTCTAATATCACCATCCTCATATCTCAAAACAATCATCAAGCATCAAACTTCTCATAGTATTCAACGCACTTAATATGAAAGTTCTTATTATATCCCTCTTGGATGCCCATCATATTAGGACTAAATTCATAACCTAAGCAAATTACCATGCTGTTATAAAAGACTCTCAAAATAATATAAGTGAAGCATGAGATTTCATCTATTTCTTCAAAATAAAACCACTGCCGTGCTCTAAAAAGATATAAGTGAAGCACTAGAGCAAACGACAAACTACTCCGAAAGATATAAGTGAAGATCAATGAGTAGTCGAATAATTATGTAACTACGTGAAGACTCTCTAACATTTAAGAATTTCAGAACTTGGGATATTATTCAAACAACAAGCAAAACAAAATAAAATAAATTGACGCTCAAAGCAAAACACATATCATGTGGTGAATAAAAATATAGCCTCAAGTAAAGTTACCGATAGACGAAGAAGAAAGAGGGGATGCCTTCCCGGGGCATTCCCAAGCTTAGGCTTTTGGTTGTCCTTGAATTTTACCTTGGTGTGCCTTGGGCATCCCCAAGCTTAGGCTCTTGCCAATCTTTATTCCATAGTCCATCAAATCCTTACCCAAAAACTTGAAAACTTCAAAACACAAAACTTAATAGAAAACGCAAAAATAATCAACTCAAAAGCACTCTTCTGTAAAAAAAATGGTAGCTAATATCGTGAGCGCAAAGTTTCTGTTTTTTACAGCACGATCACATTAACTTTCACCCAAGTCTTCCCAAAGTTACTACTTGGCACTTTATTGAAACAAAAGATATAAAACATGATTACTACATTAGCTTAATCATGTGGACACACAAAAACAGTAGGGGTAAATATTGGGTTGTCTCCCAACAAGCACTTTTTTTTAATGCCTTTCTAGCTAGGCATGATGATTTCAATGATGCTCACATAAAAGATAAGATTTGAAACATAACGGGGGCATCATGAAGCATATGACTAGCACGTTTAAGCCTAACCCACTTCCTATGCATAGGAATTTTGTGAGCAAACAACTTATGGGAACAAGAATCAACTAGCATAGGAAAGCAAAACAAGCATAGCTTCAAGGCTTTCAACACATAGAGAGGAAACTTGATATTATTGAAATTCCTACAAGCATATATTCCTCCCTCATACAAAATTTCAGTAGCATCTTGAATGAATTCCACAATATAACCATCACATAAAGCATTCTTTTCATGATCCCCAAGCATATAAATTTTATTACTCTTCACATAAGAGAGTTTCTTCTCATGAATAATAGAGGGAGAAAACTCAACAAAATAATTATCATGTGAGGAATAATCCAATTGAAAATTAAAATCATGATGACAAGTTTCATGGTTATCATTATTCTTAATGGCATACAAGTCATCACCATAATCATCATAGATAGCAACTTTGTTCTCATAATCAATTGGAACCTCTTCCGAAAAAGTGGATTCATCACTAAATAAAGTCATGACCACTCCAAATCCACTTTCATAATTATCACAATAAGATTCAACACCCTCCAAAATAGTGGGATCATTACTACCTAAAGTTGACACTCTTCCAAACCCACTTTCATCAATATAATCATCATAAATAGGAGGCATGCTTTCATCAAAATAAATTTGCTCATCAAAACTTGGGGGACAAAAAATATCATCTTCATCAAACATAGCATCCCCAAACTTGTGGATTTGCATATCATTAGCATCATGGATATTCAAAGAATTCACACTAACAACATTGCAATCATGCTTATCATTAAAGTATGTAGTGCCAAACATTTTAAAGCATTCTTCTTCTAGCACTTCGGCACAATTTTCCTTTCCATCATTTTCACAAAATATATTAAAAAGATGAAGCATATGAGGAAACCTCAATTCCATTTTTTGTAATTTTCTTTTATAAACTAAACTAGTGATAAAACAAGAAACTAAAAGATTCGATTGCAAGATCTAAAGATATACCTTCAAGCACTCACCTCCCCGGCAACGGCGCCAGAAAATAGCTTCATTGACGGGATGTGAGTGCCGCTTACCTAGCCTCCCCGGCAACGGCGCCAGAAAAGAGCTTGATGTCTACTACGCAACCTTCTTCTTGTAGACGTTGTTGGGCCTCCAAGTGCAGAGGTTTGTAGGACAGTAGCAAATTTCCCTCAAGTGGATGGCCTAAGGTTTATCAATCCGTGGGAGGCATAGGATGAAGATGGTCTCTATCAAACAACCCTCCAACCAAATAACAAAGAGTCTCTTGTGTCCCCAACACACCCAATACAATGTTAATTTGTATAGGTGCACTAGTTCGGCGAAGAGACGGCGATACAAGTGCAATATGGATGGTAGATATAGGTTTTTGTAATCTGAAAATATAAAAAAACATAGTAACTAATGATAAAAGTGAGCACAAATGGTATTGAAATGCTTCGAAACAAGGCCTAAGGTTCATACTTTCACTAGTGCAAGTTCTCTCAACAATAATAACATAACTGGATCATATAACTATCCCTCAACATGCAACAAAGAGTCACTCCAAAGTCACTAATAGCGGAGAACAAACGAAGAGATTATTGTCGGGTACGAAACCACCTCAAAGTTATTCTTTCTGATCGATCTATTCAAGAGTCCGTAGTAAAATAACACGAATCCATTCTTTCTGTTCGATCTATCCTAGAGTTCGTACTAGAATAACACCTTAAGACACATATCAACCCAAACCCTAATGTCACCTAGATACTCCATTGTCACCTCAAGTATCCGTGGGCATGGTTATACGATATGCATCACACAATCTCAGATTCATCTATTCAACCAACACAAAGAACTTCAAAGAGTGCCCCAGAGTTTCTATCGGAGAGTCAAGACGAAAACGGTGCAAACCCCTATGCATAGATTCCCAAGGTCACGGAACCCGCAAGTTGATCACCAAAACATACATAAAGTGAATCAATAGAATACCCAATTGTCACCACGGGTATCCCACGAAAGACATACATCAAGTGTTATCAAATACTTAAAGACTCAATCTGATAAGATAACTTTAAAGGGAAAACTCAATCCATTACAAGAAGGTAGAGGGGGAGACACTGTAACATCCCAGATGTAAAACTTCCTTATATGGCAATATATTCATCGTTGACTTAATCAATTCCATTCTGGGCTCTTCCTTCATTTCGGGTTTCTTCATTTTTTCCTTGTGCGTGTGTTGCATGTCACCATGTTTTTTCATTATGTGCATTGCATTGGCATAGTCTCATTTCCATCCGTGTGTACTTGCACCCGGTCATGTTTGTTTCTCTCCATTGTCCATTTTGAGTTCCGACACTCACACGTGCCCGTGGCACCTCCGAGTCCTCCTTTGGCAAGTGGCCTAAAAATATTCTCGGAATGAGGTAAAAGTTGTTGTGCGTTGTTGTTATAGTGTGTGTAGACCTCCTGTCAAGTTTCGTCTCGTTTGGAGGTCGTTTGATACTCCAACGGTTAACCACGTGGGCTGAAAACCACTTTCTATCTTAGCCCAACACCCCTCCACAATAGCCCACAAGCCCATCCTAACCACCTCCATGCTCTCGGTCATTGGATCGTGATCGTGTGGGCGAAAACTGCACCTCATTTGGACTCTCCTAGCTCCCTCTACCTATAAAACTACCGCTACCCCCGAAATTTTCGGGTAGAAACCCTAGCCCCGAGCTTCCCGCACCGCCGGACGTGTCCAGACCGCGCCGGACGCGTCCGCCCACCGCCCCGCAGCCTATCGGGAGCCTCCACGTGTCCCCGCCGCCGGATCTCCTCCACCGCGCCGACCGGGCCCGCCGCGGCCCGGATCGGGCCCGCCCGGCTCGCGCCGTCTCCACTCCCATCCCGCTGCGCCTGCCGCCGCCACGGATCTCCATGGCCGCCATCACGCGCCTGCAACGCCGCCACCCGGCGCGCCGCCACCGCCGCCCCAGGCCACGCCCTCTGCCACCGGCCGGCTCCGCCTGCTCGCCTCGCCCCCGCGACCTTCGCCGCCGCCGGCCTCTTCTCCTCCGCCTCCGGTTGCCGCCTCGTCCGACCTCGACCTCGTCGCCAACTCCGGTCGTCGGAGCCACGGCTGGTCCGGATCCGCGCGGATCCAGACGAGATCCACCGGGATCTCGTCCAAACGGCTCCGTCCTTATCCCGGATCTCTCCGTCCCGAGATCTGCAATGCCCAGTATGCAACTATGTCTCCCACGTGTCGAGGCACGAGTTAAAGACATAAGCGCATTCTAGAATGATCTCAAGTATGGTATCTTTGCACATCTCATGTAAAATTCAGGGATGACAATGTAAAATGATAGTTGGCTTACACTCGCCGCGACACACAAGGAATACAATAGCATACATCATCCAAAGAACATCAGGGTCTGACTATGAACGAAAATCCAAATGCGAAAGATACCAAAAAACACAAGGCCGGATCGCCCCTAGTAGGAACCACTACTGATCGTCGGGATACGAAACATAGTAACGACCACGCTCTTCATCGAACTCCCAGTGAATTTCTGATCCATCGCCTGCATCGTACTCGGATGTACCTGCAACTGGTGTGTGTAGTAAACTGTGAGCCTCAAAGGACTCAGCAATCCCGTTCCCGGGTATCAAAACTACCAAAGCCTTAGGTGTGGAAAGGCTGAAAAAGTGTTTGCAGCAAGCACTAGCACTATCTTACGAGTTTAGAGTGAGAAGAGAACAAGTGCCAACGATCGCCAAGTTGATCCAGAAGTGATCCTAGCTACTCACGGTCAAACATAACCCCACCGTGTTCACTTCCCGAAACCCTTCGGAAAGAGACCATCACGGTTACTCACACAGGTAGTGAATTCTTATGGATAAGGTGTCAAGTTATCTACAACCGGATATTAACAAATTCCCATCTACCACATAACCGCGGGCATGGCTTTCGAAAGATCAAACCCTGCAGGGGTGTGCCAACTTAGCCCATCACAAGCTCACGATATGCGGAGTAGCAACTCCAAAGTGGGAAGACCCGAGTATTCTCAGAATCCCGTGCTCAAGATATTTCGACAAAGGTAAAACTAATCCAGCAAAGCCTCCCGACATGCCGACACCCTGATAAGAGCCGCGCGTATCTCATCTCAGGCCACGATCGAATTGTCCAAACTTCTGGTAGGCCAAAATACCATAGTTGCCCCTGGCGGCCACCGGCGGTTGACAGGTTTGGACCAACACTCATGAGGAGCACTGGCCCGGGTTGTAAAATTAAGTCCTCGGGGTCCGGAAAGTCCCTATGCAAGTTATTTAGTTATGGCAAATGGTAAAACCAAGGTTGGGTCTTGCTGGAAAAGCTTTAGGCAGTGCGAGTTATCAAGGGGGTCCCATAAACCCCAACCGTGTCAGGAACGCAAAATCAAGGAACATAACACCGGTTTATCGGGTCCTAAGGTGGCATGAGTGGAACAAAACACCAAGCAGACAGGCTTAGCCTTCCACCCATTACCAATATATAGGTGCATTAGTTTAACAGGCAATATATTATGTTAACCCAATAACATGTTCATCATGGAGCAGTCTTCAAAACTTCACCTGCAACTAACGACGCTATAAGAGGGGCTGAGCGATGTGTACTTAGCGAAACAACTGTTTGCTAGGAAGGCGGTTAGAGTGTTTCATGGTAACAATAGGAGGCTGACAAACAGGAATGGGCATCGAGGCAAATATAAAAGAACGAGACATCTAGCATAGGCACAGATAGAAGTGATATCTGGGAATGGTCATCTTGCCTGGTAAGTCGTCGGTGGGATGGTAAGACGGCTCCTCGAACTCAGTCTCGACAAGATCCTCGAACTCGGTATCGGCTCCCGGCTCTACCCAACACAAGAGCACGAAAACGGCATAATATCAAACACGGTGCAATGCACAATCAACATGATGCAAGACATGTCATGGGATGCAAGTATGATGTGCGTAAGCATGAGGATGCTCTTGAGCCTAAGGAGAAGATGGAGGAAATGGCCTCATCTTGGGTAACCAAGCAAGCCACTGGATAGATTGGAAGATTTCGGTTAAAATCGATATAAGGATCACCGGAAACAGATGCACGGTTTGCAAATGACAAGCAAAACAAGATGCAATGCCAAACTACAGTTTACAGCAACATGGCATATTTGGATCAAGAAATAATTATGCTATAGCACCCAACATGAAGACAAAAGGCATGGATGTGAAATAGACATGATACTTAACAAGCATGAACTTAGAGCACACCCAAAAACCTACTGGAACACAATTAAACAAGCATGGCAAGTTGCAATAAATTTATCCGGACTTTGAGAAAAACTGGGCATGGGAGATATTACAACATGTAGGCATGTTTGCAAATTTGTGCAACTCAACTCAAGGCATAGAATGGCAAGTGAAGATACCCTATAGCAAGAAGACATATTTGAGAAGCTACTCATGTTCAGAACATGCTCATAGGATGCATAGAGCACTAGCTATACTCGTGGCAAAACTAAACTTGTTGATAACATGCTGACAGGAACATTTTATAGCATCTTGAGAGCATGAAAACAACAAGCTACAGCCACTACTCATGGCAAACAAGTGCATTGCTAGCTAGAACATAACATATACTTCAAGGAACACCCTATGGACAACTCTAAACATGCACAACAATGACGGTGGCATCATGGAAACATGGCATAAAAATTAACAGATTCACACTTAGCAGAAATTCAACATCACGATGACATGTTGACAAGCTTGTTGCAATCATCTCAAGACATATCATGGCATGAAAATGAATCTATCATGTAGAGCACATTCCAAAGAGCAAAACTCATGTTGACACCTAGCTCATATGACACGTGGATTAATATACACAAGCACGACAAAACCTCATCTCATAACAGGTGCAGAAATTTATCAACCAAAAGCACTTTTCCAACAGAGATAAACATGGCAATATTACACCTAAAATGAATGCTATAGCAACCATCATGTAGAGCACTTCACAATGAACATCTGTACATATCATTCACTCCATTCGGACCAACATCCACAAAGTTATTAGCTCGTGAACATGCCAACAAATTTACACAAACCACAAGTGCTGAAACAGTTTCAGCACGAAGCACTCTTGCCATGAAGATTAAGTAAACTAGATGAACTCTAACATGCATGAAACTGATGCTAACATGTATAGCACGACGAGACGAATATTTCGATATATCATATGCGCAAAACGGAGCACCGAGCACGAAGTTATCACATGATGAAGGAGGCAACAAAATTAAGAGATCTGGGGACTTAGTGGATTTTCACCTCCGCGAAAAGTCAACGCGGGACGGGACGGAGCGATCCGGGCGGAGCAGAGGCGTTTGGTTCGTCTCCCGGTGGATCTGATCCTGATCCACCGGATCTCGCCGGAGTTGGGGGAGATGGCCGGAGTTCACCGGAGTTGATGAAGAAGACGTCCGGAGGAGCTTGGAGCGGCGAGACGGCGAGGCGAAGAGGTTGGACGGCTTGGAGGAGGCAGCGGCCGGAGGGTGCGGGGGGCCCGGC
>LR738714.1:573600625-573612615 GCA_902687465.1 Secale cereale | reverse complement strand
CGACCCGCCGGCCGCCCCACCATCCCCACCTTCTCCCGCGCCTAGTCCGCTGGATCCAGCGGCGCCCGTCCCCCTTCCTCACCTCCATTGCTTCCCCAGCGCCGTCACCGCACCACCACCTCCTCTGCTTTCCCCGCATCACCGCCGCGCCACCGCCGCACCCCTGCTTCCCCCGCACCACCCCTCCATAGCTTCCCCCTCTGCCACCCTTCTCAGAACCGCCGCCGCCGCACGGGTCAGGGCCGTGCTCGCCCCCCACCCCGCGCCGCCTCCTACCTCCCACCGCACCTCCCTTGCGGCCGTCGACCCACTCCACCGCCAGCCTGGGCTCCCGCTGCCCCTGCTCGATGTCGCACATCCTCCACGCCCCAGGTCCTCCCTCGTCCCCGATCTGGATCGAGCACCCATCGGTCCACTTCTCCTGGCCCACCTTCCCTCCTCCTCTGCCTCGGTACGGCGATCACCTTAGCGACGACGGGTTCCGCTGCTCTGGCTTGAGATGGCAGCTGAGGCACACCTCCTCCCCTGTGCAGCCGTCACGCCTCCTTCCTCCACCCTTTCTCCATCTTGCAGTTCAGCGGTGGCGGGAGTTCAACTCCATCGGGCGTCCATGAAGTTCAGTTGTGCATCACGTGCGGCCCGAACAACTCGTTCGTGCATTCACTAGGATGCTTTTTTCGTGTGCTCCCAACGCAATCCATGATTTCTTTTTCATGTGCAGTGCCCCCCGAGGTGCAGTGCGCCGTGCGTGCGTGCAGTCCAAAAATCAGAGGCGTGCAGTGCAGTAGAGCACCAGACGCAGTGGCCAACAGCCCCCTCGATCCGGTCTCTCTGCTGATGACAACTGCTCGCATGGCGCTACTTCCCGTATATGCCATGCAGTTGGGCGGCATGGTCGTGCAGTCCGCAACATGTGGAGTCGCGGACCATGGGCGTGGGTGTGTAGTGTGGTGCGTGGGTGTGTGCAGTGCAGCGCGTGGTTGTGTGCAGTGCTCAAGGATGACCATGGAGCGCCACGGCCTCGCCACTGTGTCGATGGCCAAAGTAGGAGGAAACCCCCTGCAGTGCTGCGCTAGTTGTTCTTCTTCCGCGGGTCAAAAGGGTGAAGCAAAAGCCGGGGTCAACGCCACTCTGCGGCATGTAGTGCACTTCATCTGATGAGTGGTTGCAGAGCGCGTGTGCTTGCTGTTGAGAGCGTGTCTGCGTGCAGTGCATCTGTTTTGGTTTTCTTATTCGTTTTTTTGATGTGGTTCACTTTGTAAAACTGAGAAAAACAAAACCATCAGAAGTTTGTTTACTTTTCATACACTTCGTGTTGGGGAACGTAGGATTTTAAAAAATTTCCTGTGATCACGCAAGATCTATCTACTAGATGCATAGCAACGAAGGGGAGAGTATGTCTACGTACCCTCGTAGACCGGAAGCGGAAGCGTCAAGTGACGCGGTTGATGTAGTCGAACTTCTTCGCGATCCAACCGATCAAGCACCGAACGTACGGCACCTCCGCGTTCAGCACACGTTCAGTTTGATGACGTCCCACGAGCTCTTGATCCAGTTGAGCTTCATGGGAGAGTTCCGTCAGCACGACGGCGTGGTGACGGATATGATGAAGTTACCGGCGCAGGGCTTCATTTAAGCACTGCAACGGTATAACCGAGGTGTGTTTCTGTGGAGGGGGGTACCGCACACGGTTGGGAGAGATCAACTGATCAACTTTTGTGTTCTAGGGTGCCCCTGCCCCCGTATATAAAGGAGCAAGGGGAGGGGCCGGCCAGCCCTTCTATGGCGCGCCAGGGAGGCAATCCTACTAGGAATAGGATTGCAATCCTATTCCTAGTAGGAGTCCACCAAGAAGGAGAAGGGGGGGAGGAAGGAGAGGGAGAGGTGGCGCCCCCAAATCCTAGTCCAACTAGGATTCCCTGGTGGGGCGCCGGCCAGCCTCTATGGGCTGCCTCTCTTCTTTCCTCAAAGCCCACTACGGACCATACCCCCTCGTGGGGGGTTCCGGTAACCCCCTCCGGCAATCCGGTTAAATCCGAAACTTTTGTGGAACACTTCTGGTGTCCGAATATAGTCGTCCAATATATCAATCTTTATGTCTCGGACATTCCGAGACTCCTCGTCATGTCCGTGATCTCATCCGGGACTCCAAACTACCTTCGGTACATCAAAAACTCATAAACTCATAATATCGATCGTCATCAAACGTTAAGCGTGCGGACCCTACGGGTTCGAGAACTATGTAGACATGACCGAGACTCATCTCCGGTCAATAACCAATAGCGGAACCTGGATGCTCATATTGGTTCCTACATTTTCTAAAAAGATCTTTATCGGTCAAACCGCATAACAACATACGTTATTCCTTTTGTCATCGGTATGTTACTTGCCCGAGATTCGATCGTCGGTATCTCTATACCTAGTTCAATCTCGTTACCGGCAGGTCTCTTTACTCGTTCTGTAATACATCATCTCGTTACTAACTCATTAGTCATTTGCTTGCAAGGCTTATTCTGATGTGCATTACCGAGAGGGCCCAGATATACCTCTCCGACACTCGGAGTGACAAATCCTATTCTTGATCTATGCCAACACCACGAACACCTTCGAAGACACCTGTAGAGCATCTTTATAATCACCCAGTTACGTTGTGACGTTTGATAGCACACAAGGTGTTCCTCCGATATTCGGGAGTTGCATAATCTCATAGTCATAGGAACATGTATAAGTCATGAAGAAAGCAATAGCAGTAAAACTAAACGATCATAGTGCTAAGCTAACGGATGGGTCTAGTCCATCACATCATTCTCCTAATGATGTGATCTCATTGATCAAATGACAACTCATGTCTATGGCTAGGAAACATAATCATCTTTGATCAATGAGCTAGTCTAGTAGAGGCATACTAGGGACACTCTGTTTTGTCTATGTATTCACACATGTACTAAGTTTCCGGTTAATACAATTCTAGCATGAATAATAAACATTTATCATGATATAAGGAAATAAATAATAACTTTATTATTGCCTCTAGGGCATATTTCCTTCAGTCTCCCACTTGCACTAGAGTAAATAATCTAGATCACATCACCATGTGATTAACACCAATAGTTCACATCACCATGTGATTAACACACATAGTTCTCATCGCCATGTGACCAATACCCAAAGGGTTTACTAGAGTCAACAATCTAGTTCACATCGCCATGTGATTAACACCCAAAGAGTACTAAGGTGTGATCATGTTTTGCTTCGTGAGAAAAGTTTAGTCAGCGGGTCTGTTACATTCAGATCCGTATGTATTTTGCAAATTTCTATGTCTACAATGCTCTGCATGGAGCTACTCTAGCTAATTGCTCCCACTTTTAATACGCATCCAGATTGATACTTAGAGTCTTCTGGATTAGTGTCAAAGCTTGCATCGGCGTAACCCTTTACGACGAACTCTTTATCACCTCCATAATCGAGAAACATTTCCTTAGTCATCTAGTTACTAAGGATAATTTTGACCGCTGTCCAGCGATCTACTCCTGGATCACTTTTGTACCTCCTTGCCAAACTCATGGTAAGGTACATAACAGGTTTGGTACACAGCATGGCATACTTTATAGAACCTATGGCTGAGGCATAGGGAATGACTTTCTTCTTTCTCTATCTTCTGCCGAGGTCGGGCTTTGAGACTTTACTCAACTTTATACCTTACAACTTAGGCAAGAACTCCTTCTCTGACTGATCCTATTTTGAACTACTTCAATAACTTGTCAAGGTATGTACTCATTGAAAAACTTATCAAGCATCTCGATCTATATCTATAGATCTCGAGGCTCAATATGTAAGCAGCTTTACCGAGGTTTTTCTTTGAAAAAAACTCCTTTCAAACACTCATTTATGCTTTCCAGAAAATTCTACATCATTTCTGATCGACAATATGTCATTTACATATACTTATCAGAAAGGCTGTAGTGCTCCCACTCACTTTCTTGTAAATACAGGCTTCACCGCAAGTCTGTATAAAACTATATGCTTTGATCAACTTATCAAAGCGTATATTCCAACTCTGAGATGCTTGCACCAGTCCATAGATGGATCGCTGGAGCTTGCACACTTTGTTAGCACCTTTAGGATCGACAAAACCTTCTGGTTGCATCATATACAACACTTCTTTGAGATATCCATTCAGGAATGCAGTTTTGACATCCATTTGCCAGATTTCATAATCATAAAATGTGGCAATTGCTAACATGATTCGGACAGACTTAAGCATCACTACAGGTGAGAAAGTCTCATCATAGTCAACTCCTTGAACTTGTCGAAACCCTTTCGCAACAAGTCGAGCTTTGCAAATAGTAACATTACCGTCTGCGTCGGTCTTCCTCTTGAAGATCCATTTATTTTCGATGGCTTGCCGATCATCGGGCAAGTCAACCAAAGTCCACACTTTGTTCTCATACATGGATCCCATCTCAGATTTCATGGCCTTAAGCCATTTTGCGGAATCTGGGTTCATCATCGCTTCCTCATAGTTCGTAGGTTCATCATGGTCCAGTAACATGACTTCCAGAACCGGGTTGCCATACCACTCTGGTGCGGAACGAACTTTGGTTGATCTACGAAGTTCAGCAGAAACTTGATCTGAAGTGTCATGATCATCATCATTAGCTTCCTCACTAATTGGTGTAGGAATCACTGGAACTAGTTTCTATGATGTTCCACTTTCCAATTCGGGAGAAGGTACAATTACCTCATCAAGTTCTACTTTCCTCCCACTCACTTCTTTCGAGAGAAACTCCTTCTCTAGAAAGGATCCACTCTTAGCAACAAAGACCTTGCCTTCGGATATGTGATAGAAGGTGTACCCAACAGTTTCTTTTGGGTATCCTATGAAGATTTACTTCTCCGATTTGGGTTCGAGCTTATCATGTTGAAACTTTTTCACATAAGCATCGCAGTCCCAAACTTAAAGAAATGACAGCTTAGGTTTATCGTCAAACCACAGTTCATACGGTGTCATCTCCACGGATTTAGATGGTGCCCTATTTAACGTGAATGTAGCTGTCTCTAATGCATAACCCCAAAAGCGATAGTGGTAGATCGGTAAGAGACATCATCGATCGCACCATATCTAATAAAGTACGGTTATGACGTTCGGACACACCATTACACTGTGGTGTTCCAGGTGGCGTGAGTAGTGAAATATTTCACATTGTTTTTACTGAAGGCCAAACTCTCTAACTCAAATATTTTACCTCTACGATCATATCATAGAAACTCTTATTTTCTTGTTACGATAATTCTCCACATCACTCTGAAATTCTTTGAACTTTTCAAATGTTTCAGACTTGTGCTTCATTAAGTAGATATACCCATATCTGCTCAAATCATCAGTGAAGGTCAGAAAATAACGATACCTGCCGCGAGCTTCAACACTCATTGGTCCGCATACATCAGTATGTATGATTTCAAACAACTCTGTTGCTCGCTCCACAGTTCCAGAGAACGGAGTTTTAGACATATTGCCCATGAGGCATGGTTCGCAAGCACCAAGTGATTCATAATCAAGTGATTCCAGAAGTCCATCACTATGGAGTTTCTTCATGCGCTTTACACCAATATGACCTAAACGGCAATGCCACAAATAAGTTGTACTATCATTATTAACCTTGCATCTTTTGGCTTCAATATTATGAATATTTGTATCACACGATCGAGATCCAACAAACCATTTTCATTGGGTGTATGACCATAGAAGATTTTATTCATGTAAACAGAACAGCAATTATTCTCTAACTTACATGAATAACCGTATTGCAATAAACATGATCAAATCATATTCATGCTCAACACAAACACCAAATAACACTTATTTAGGTTCAACACTAATCCCGAAAGTATAGGGAGTGTGCGATGATGATCATATCAATCTTGGAACCACTTCCAACACACATCGTCACTTCACCTTTAACTAGTTTCTGTTCATTATGCAACTCCCATTTCGAGTTACTATTCTTTAGCAACTGAACCAGTATCAAATACCGAGGGGTTGCTATGAACACTAGTAAAATACACATCAATAATCTGTATATCAAATATACCTTTGTTCACTTTGCCATCCTTCTTATCCGCCAAATATCTAGGGCAGTTCCACTTCCAGTGACCATTTCCTTTGCAGTAGAAGCACTTAGTTTCAGGCTTGAGTTTAGCTTTGGGTTTCTTCATGGGAGTGAAAACTTGCTTGTCATTCTTTTTGAAGTTCCACTTCTATCCCTTTGCCCTTTACTTGAAACAAGTGGTCTTATTAACTATCAACACTTGATGCTCTTTCTTGATTTCTACCTTCGCCGATTTCAGCATCGCAAAGAGCTCGGGAATTACTTTCGTCATCCCTTGCATATTATAGTTCATCACGAAGTTCTACTAACTTGGTGATAGTGACTAGAGAACTTTGTCAATTACTATCTTATCTGGAAGAATAACTCCCACTTGATTCAAGTAATTGTAGTACCCAGACAATCTGAGCACATGCTCACTGGTTGAGCTATTCTCCTCCATCTTGTAGGCAAAGTACTGTCAAAGGTCTTATACCTCTCAACACGGGCATGAGTATGAAATACTAATTTCAACTCTTGGAACATCTTATATGCTCCGTGGTGTTTCAAAAACAGTTTCGAAGTCCCGGTCCTAAGCCGTAAAGCATGGTGCACTAAACTATCAAGTAGTCATCATACCGAGCTTTTGTCAAAACGTTCACAACGTCTGCATCTGCTCCTGCAATAGGTCTGTCACCTAGCGGTGCATTAAGGACATAATTATTCTGTGCAGCAATGAGGATAATCCTCAGATCACGGAACAATTCCACATCATTGCTACTAACATCTTTCAACTTAGTTTTCTCTAGGAACAAATAAACAATAAATGGGGAGCAACATCACGAGTTATTGATCTACAACATAGATATGCTAATACTACCAGGACTAAGTTCATGATAAATTAAAGTTCAATTTAATCATATTACTTAAGAACTCCCACTTAGATAGACATCCCGCCGGTCATCTAAATGATCACGTGATCCAAATCAACTAAACCATGTCCGATCATCACGTGAGATGGAGTAGTTTCAATGGTGAACATCTTATGTTGATCATATCTACTATATGATTCATGCTCGACCTTTCGGTCTCCAGTGTTCCGAGGCCATATCTGCATATGCTAGGCTAGTCAAGTTTAACCCGAGTATTCTGCGTGTGCAAAACTGGCTTACACCCGTTGTATTTGAGCGTAGAGCTTATCACACCCGATCATCACGTGGTGTCTCGGCACGACGAACTTTCGCAACGGTGCATACTCAGGGAGAACACTTATACCTTGAAATTTTGTAAGGGATCATCTTATAATGCTATCGCCGTACTAAGCAAAATAAGAAGCATAATAAGATAAACACCTCATGCAATCAAAATATGTGACCAAGGTTGTCAGAATCGTGATTCTGAATCGAATCGGAGCTTCGATGGTAGGATCGCAAATCGTAGAATCTTCACTATCAGGATCGTAGAAACGTAGATTCTAGTGACTAAAATCGTAGAATCAGAGGGGTTAGTTTGGATTGTAAAGTCGTAGAATCGTATAATAGAATCGCGATTCTGACAACCTTGTATGTGACATGATATGGCCATCATC
Organism: Secale cereale; assembly: GCA_902687465.1. NCBI lineage: Eukaryota > Viridiplantae > Streptophyta > Magnoliopsida > Poales > Poaceae > Secale > Secale cereale. Next base: position 573,604,941 of record LR738714.1, on the reverse strand, counting down.
ATCTTGTGCTTTTGATCTCCATCTTCAAAGCACCGTCATGATCACCTTCGTCACCGGCGCGACACCTTGATCTCCATCGTAGCATCGTTGTCGTCTCGCCAACTATTGCTTCTACGACTATAGTTACCGCTTAGTGATAAAGTAAAGCAATTACATGGCGATTGCATTTCATACAATAAAGCAACAACTATTTGGCTCCTGTCAGTTGCCGATAACTTTACAAAACATGATCATCTCATACAAAACCGTATCACTCATCATGTCTTGACCATATCACATCACAACATGCCCTGCAAAAACAAGTTAGACGTCCTCTACTTTGTTGTTGCAAGTTTTTACGTGGCTGCTACGGGCTTAGCAAAAACCGTTCTTACCTACGCATACAAAACCACAACGATGTTTTGTCAAGTATGTGTTGTTTTAACCTTCACAAGGACCGGGCGTAGCCATACTCGATTCAGCTAAAGTGAGAGAGACAGACACCCGCCAGTCACCTTTAAGCAACGAGTGCTCATAACGGTGAAACCAGTCTCGCGTAAGCGTACGCGTAATGTCGGTCTAGGCAGCTTCATCTCACAATACCGCCGAAGCAAAGTATGACATGCTGGTAAGCAGTATGACTAGTATCGCCCACAACGCATTGTGTTCCACTCGTGCATATCATCTACGCATAGACCAGGCTCATGATGCCACTGTTGGGGAACGTAGTATTTTCAAAATTTTCCTACGATCACGCAAGATCTATCTACTAGATGCATAGCAACGAAGGGGAGAGTATGTCTACGTACCCTCGTAGACCGGAAGCAGAAGCGTCAAGTGACGCGGTTGATGTAGTCGAACTTCTTCGCGATCCAACCGATCAAGCACCGAACGTACGGCACCTCCACGTTCAGCACACGTTCAGCTTGATGACGTCCCGTGAGCTCTTGATCCAGTTGAGCTTCACGGGAGAGTTTCGTCAGCACGACGGCGTGGTGACGGATATGATGAAGTTACCGGTGCAGGGCTTCGCCTAAGCACTGCAACGGTATAACCGAGGTGTGTTTCTGTGGAGGGGGGCACCGCACACGGTTGGGAGAGATCAACTGATCAACTTGTGTGTTCTAGGGTGCCCCCCTGCCCCCGTATATAAAGGAGCAAGGGGAGGGTCCGGCCAGCCCTTCTATGGCGCGCCAGGGAGGCAATCCTACTAGGAATAGGATTGCAATCCTATTCCTAGTAGGAGTCCACCAAGAAGGAGAAGGGGGGAAGGAAGGAGAGGGAGAGGTGGCGCCCCCAAATCCTAGTCCAACTAGGATTCCCTGGTGGGGCGCCGGCCAGCCTCTATGGGCTGCCTCCCTTCTTTCCACAAAGCCCACTATGGACCATACCCCCTAGTGGGGGGTTCCGGTAACCCCCTCCGGCAATCCGGTTAAATTCGAAACTTTTCCGGAACACTTCCGGTGTCCAAATATAGTCGTACAATATATCAATCTTTATGTCTCGGACATTCCGAGACTCCTCGTCATGTCCGTGTTCTCATCCGGGACTCCGAACTACCTTCGGTACATCAAAAACTCATAAACTCATAATACCGATCGTCATCAAACGTTAAGCGTGCGGACCCTACGGGTTCGAGAACTATGTAGACATGACTGAGACTCATCTCCGGTCAATAACCAATAGCGGAACCTGGATGCTCATATTGGTTCCTACATATTCTATGAAGATCTTTATCGGTCAAACCGCATAACAACATACGTTATTCCTTTTGTCATCGGTATGTTACTTGCCCGAGATTCGATCGTTGATATCTCTATACCTAGTTCAATCTCGTTACCGGCAGGTCTCTTTACTCGTTCCGTAATACATCATCTCGTGACTAACTCATTAGTCATTTGCTTGCAAGGCTTATTCTGATGTGCATTACCGAGAGGGCCCAGAGATACCTCTCCGACACTCGGAGTGACAAATCATATTCTTGATCTATGCCAACACCACGAACACCTTCGGAGACACCTGTAGAGCATCTTTATAATCACCCAGTTACGTTGTGACGTTTGATAACACACAAGGTGTTCCTCCGATATTCGGCAGTTGCATAATCTCATAGTCATAGGAACATGTATAAGTCATGAAGAAAGCAATAGCAGTAAAACTAAACGATCATAGTGCTAAGCTAACGGATGGGTCTAGTCCATCACATCATTCTCCTAATGATGTGATCTCATTGATCAAATGACAACTCATGTCTATGGCTAGGAAACATAACCATCTTTGATCAATAAGCTAGTCTAGTAGAGGCATACTAGGGACACTCTGTTTTGTCTATGTATTCACACATGTACTAAGTTTCTGGTTAATACAATTCTAGCATGAATAATAAACATTTATCATGATATAAGGAAATAAATAATAACTTTATTATTGCCTCTAGGGCATATTTCCTTCACTTCGTCCCATCTGCACCACTGATGTCTTGAATAAATTTGTCAGCTCATTACATTACCGATGTCTTGAATAAATTTGTCAGCTCATTACCACTTTGTATGAAGTGCAAAAAATGTTTCGTGTGTCTCAAAATTCAGTCGACTACATCGACACTTGCAGTGTGTTTTGTCCTCGGATGTGGTTCACTTTTAAGAGTGATGATGTTCATTTGCGCTCGACCATGAAAACTATGAAAATTTTAGCGAAAAAACAAAATAGTAATGTGGTACACTTCGATATATGTCGCGGTTCGTTTACCCTTGTCTCTGTGGTCCACTCTCGTTCATACAAAATGTTGAAAAAAAGACAACAAAAACTCAAAAAAAAACTCGGGTGAGAAAGTTTACGTGACAAAAGAATTCATGAAGTTCACTTGACTGTTTGATGCAGTGCCGTTTTCAATTCAAAGCAGTGCGCTTTTCTGCCCGATGCAGGGCACGCGTCGATTTTGGTGTCGCGGAAAACAGAGTGTCCGCATTTCGGTAAAATCAAAACTGCTCTTAAACACCCTTAAGACCCTATTCTCATAACACCTAACCTTATTCTCATAACATCCCCCACACCCCTCCCCACCCAGCCTTCTAGCGCGGAGGCGCCCCGCACACCACGCCCCCTCCCCACCCAGCCTTCTAGCGCGGAGGCGCCCCGCACACCACGCCCCCTCCCCACCCCACCTCCCTCCCTTCGCCGACGACATCCCCCACACCCCGCCTCCAGACCGGCCCACGCCGACGCGCTCCAGCGCGCCAAGCGCCTGCGCGGACCGGCGGGGAGGCCTCCTCCTGCCCCCAAGCGAGCGCCCACGCCCAAGGCCGCGGCCGCGATCGACGTCGACGACATGTGCGCCGATGAGCCGGACGCGGACCCGACGAGGATGCTGGGAGACGAGGTGCCGGGGCCTGTACCCGCCCCCGCGCTCGGAGCGGCCACGGACCCATGGTGGAAGAGGATGGCCTGGCCCAGCGCGGAGACCATGGCGGACGCGCCAAGCACGGACCGCTTCGTGGGCGACCCAGTGCCGGACGACGAGGCCAGGCGGCGGTGGCCGCACAGGTACAACAAAGCCAAGGTACGTACGTGTGTCGTCGCTCTGTCTCTGTCTCAGGCTCTCAGCACTTTCTGCATCAGAAATGAGTCTGACTGAAGAAAATCCTTCAATGTTCTGCTGCAGGGCTCTCATCATTCGCGCGCTACGGGGTATGTATGCATCTCTGAATCGATTCCCATCATTCACTCTGCTCTGCTCACCCTGTTGTAATCATGTCATTATGTCAAAGGGAGGGAGCTCATTCATTTGCGCTGCCTGCGTTTAAAATGTACTCCTATATGTAAACCTGAACTGAATTTCATCTTTCCATATGTGCAGCAGCTCTGCAGATTGGGAAGGGGAGCAGATCAGTGCCCGCTGCCACTACACTTCTGCTTCTGTCGATGGCGCAATCTTCAATCTCTTTGTTGGAAAAGCAAAAGATGCAGTGCACTTTGGTCTAAAAAAAGTCCATTGCAAAAGGACTCTTTGAAGCTCACTTTGTTCTCTCGCGAAAAGTTGGTCATAAAAAAACCGTTGTGGTTCACTTGGTGATCCAAAAAACAAAAACACATCGGAAAGCGGCTCGCTTCTCAACACTTCTCAAACGCGTGTAAAAAATTAATTAGTACGAGAAAAGACAACAACAAATCGCCCATGTAAAAAAATTTGTTACAAAAACAACACCAAAAAAGTAATGCGGTTCACTTGGTGATCAAAAAACAAAACACACATCGGGAAAGCAGCTCACTTCTCAAACATGAAAATGCAACAAAAAAAATAGCGGAATCTCAAAAAAAAATGTTACCAAAACAACACA
>LR738714.1:573577735-573600615 GCA_902687465.1 Secale cereale | reverse complement strand
TCACTTCTCAAACTCGCGCAAAAAACAACACAAAAAGAGTAATGCGGTTCACTTCGTGATCAAAAAACAAAACACACATCGGGAAAGCAGCTCACTTCTCAACTCGCGCAAAAAACAAACACAAAAAAGAGTAATGCGGTTCACTTCGTGATCAAAAAACAAAACACACATCGGAAAAGCAGCTCACTTCTCAAAACACTTCTCAACTCGCGCAAAAAACAACACAAAAAGAGTAATGCGGTTCACTTCGTGATCAAAAAACAAAACACACATCGGAAAGCAGCTCACTTCTCAAACACTTCTCAACGCGCTGCAGTTCGTAGCCAGCCGCACGACTTTCAAATTTAACTAAAAACCGTAAGGAATCTCAAAAACATTTCAACATATGAAAGTTGCGCCTCGTTCGTAGCTTTCCAACGGTATATTACACGCCTTGTTCCGACAAACGGTTAAAAAACTAGAGTGAAAACAGTACCGAAAAATTTGAAAAAATTCGAAAAAAACAATTCCGCGATTTTGTAAATTCAAAACTGCTCTTAAACCTTAGCGAATTAGAAAAAATAATAGATACGAAAAAGATGCGTGGAGACGATACCTTTCCAACGGTGTATCATATGTTTCGTTCCGACGAGCGGTTTAGAAAATAACGCCAAAAAACGCTCGCTGCTATTCGTTGTGAGCCGCACGATTTTCGAAACTGCTCTTAAACCGTGATGAATTTGGAAAAGTGTTCAACATGGCGAAGATGCGTCTACTCCATAGCTTTTCAACGGTATATTATACGCATAATTCCGATAAACGGTTAAAAAATAGAGCAAAAAAGGTACAGAAAAAACAACACGTACAGTTTTTTCAACATGAAGTTCGCTGGTCTCTGTGGTGCGGTGCGTTTAGCTCTCCAATGCAATTTTGCAATGCAGTTCGGAGTGTTATGAGAATATTATTCTCATAATGTTATGAGAATAGACCGGCTGTATATATATATATATATATATATATATATATATATATATATATATATATATATATATATATATATATATATATATATATATATATTAGAGTGTAGGATTTCTTTTTACTCCTCATCCCCTTCGTCGCTCTGGTGAGGACTCCTGACGTTGTTTTATCTTCACTATTCTCAAAATTTCACCAATTTTTTTAGGATCACGCGGGTATTGTTTGGATTGTTCCGATATCTTTGTGACGAGAACATTATTCTTGGTGCCTCGTGACATTTAGGGGTTGTGGCAGTGTCCCGGGGAGTTGAGCTCCAAGGTGTTGTCGTCACAAATGTATCATTGCAGTTCTAGAATACCAGAGGCGGCCAACATCGAAAACTCTTCTATGTGTGTCTGGTGGTGAGATAACCCCGAGGTCACCCAGTACTGGGGGGGATAATTCGGGAGTATTGCCACAGCTAGTATAGCGGATGCATTTCGAAGGTCCAAGGTAAATAGTTTCCGAAGGTGCCTGGTTATGTGTTGACTGATGGATACAACTGGATGTATGATTTATTAGTTGAGTGATATGTGGTGCTTCCCCTGTATCCCCAACACCAGATTGCATAACCGGAAAGCTTTGGGAATTAATAGGTGGGATTCAAGTAGCTTTTAGGTAATCTTCCAACGGGTGCATGATATGAGGTTGGAGTTCAACATCTAGTGGAGAGGCTATCATGGGCGTTGTTGCACTAGGGGGTTGCATCTTAAAGGATCCTTGGCTATGATGATCCGGGGATTGCAAGGCCCTTTGTAACATGTGCCATGGGGCATTCAACACGAACATGTGGGACGAAACCTCTATTATGTAGTTGTTCCATCTGTTACCTTGTTATTTTATTCTATCATTTTGTTCTCCCAAGTGGCTTCTCGACAAGTTGATGTACCATTAAGCTATGGAATTCATTCGTTCATTTTGTTCGAATGTTCATTGTGAAGACTATATGTTGCAAATATCTAGCCGCTGATTCAGCTTATCTATTATTTGCTTCAATGGCTAACGGTTGTCATCATCTTCAGGATACCTAAGAAAGTTCACAGCCAGAACCCAGAGGGTGAAGAAGAGCGTCCACCTTCCCCTCCTCCTCCGTCTGAGGCATGGAGAGCGATTATACAGGCAACCAATCAAAACACTCAGATGCTCATGCAAATGATGCAGAGTTTCCAAGCAAATCAAGGGAACCAAGGCCAAGGATATATATTCAATCAACCTCACTTTGCGACTCTGAACCAATTCCTGGCAAATCAACCCAAGTCTTTCAGTTACTGTGTTGATCCGCTAGATGCTGAAGATTGGATCACATACATCAAGAAGCATTTCGAGGGCTGTAACGCCAGACCTGAGGATTATGTCAAGTTTGTCGCTTTCCAACTCAAAGATCAATCTGCAGATTGGTGGCAACAGTACAAAGACTCCAGAGCGGGTCGTGAGATCTTGTGGACTGACTTCTGCCGCGATTTCTGTTATCATCACATCCCTACCAGTGTCATTGAAGGCATGCGTGAGCAGTTCCGTAATCTAAAGAAAGGCACCATGTCTTTTTACCAGTACAATGTCAAGTTTCAAAATCTTGCCCGTTATGCAAAGCAAGACATCCCCTATGCCAAGAGCAAAATCTACCAGTTCTGAGGTGGTCTGAAAGATGAACTCTAACTTGCACTCACTCTGTTCGAGCCAGATGAATTTGATCAATTCTACAACATGGCACTCAAGCAAGAGGCAGCTCAGCTCAAGTGTGAAGCTTCCAAGAAGAGGATAAGAGATGTTGTTCACTCCTCCTCTTCCTCTCAAGTGGTCGCCAAGCAGCAGAAGTTCTGGCTCCCGCCTCCTCTAGTGCTCCATCCTCCGAGTCATAACAAGCACTCAGGTGGCCATGGATTTTCCCACCCACCCAACCCAAGCAACCACAACAAGTCTCAGTACCAAGCTCCAAGACCAAACGTTCCTCCTTCCCGTTCATTTTGTGAGGTCACTTGCTACAAATGTGGTCTAAAGGGTCATTATTCCAACAAGTGCACCAACCAAAGGCGCCTTCCGCCTCCTCCACCTGTCAGCAATGCTATTGTCAAGCACAATCCCAAGCATGCAAGAGTGAACCTGATGAATGCAACTCAAGCAGATAATTCTTCCGATGTGATAATTGGTAATCTTCCAGTTAACTATATTCCTGCAAAAGTCTTGTTTGATTTGGGTGCATCATGTTCTTTCATATCTCACCCATTTGCATCGAAGCACAATTTTGACACCGTAGTATTACCAAGGGCATTGCAAATTATTTCTCCGGGCAAACACATAACTGCTAACGTGATGGCTCCGGATATCTCTATTCATATGGGTGATTACAGTTTTCTAGTTTCCCAGGTTGTTCTCGGTAACTCGGACATTGATCTTATTCTTGGGATGGATTGGCTCTCTAAGCATGATGCTCTTATTGATTGTGCAAACAAGGAGGTCAATCTAACTCATCCTTCCGAAGACGTGATTATCTTCGCAGCTCGAGATAACACAATCAGGCTATTCTCTCTCAATGACAAGGGCGAGATTAATGCCATATCCCAAATTCCGGTGGTTTGTGAATATGAGGATGTTTTTCCTGAAGAGCTTCTAGGCATGCCTCCCAACCGTCCAGTTGAATTCGTCATTGAACTTAAACCTGGTACCGAGCCAGCCTATCGGCGTCCGTACAAGCTTTCTCCTAAAGAGTTGAAGAAGCAACTCGACGAGCAAGAACGAATGGGTCTGATAAGACCAAGTACTTCTCCTTGGGGCTGCGGTGTTCTTTTTGTCAAGAAGAAGGATGGTACGGAATGATTGTGCGTTGATTACCGGCCATTGAATAAGAAGACAATTAAGAATAAGTACCCGCTCCCCAATATAAATGAACTGTTCGAGCAGCTCAAAGGAGCCAAGGTTTTCTCGAAGCTTGATCTTCGGATGGGCTACCATCAAATTCGTATCCGTGAAGAGGACGTTCCCAAGAGCGTGTTCAGGACGAGTTATGGCTCCTACGAGTACACAGTCATGTCCTTCGGGCTTGCAAATGCTCCACCCACCTTCTCTCGGATAATGCACTTCATATTCAACCCCTACACCAATGAGTCCGTCCTCGTCTATCTAGATGATATTCTGGTATTCTCCAAGAATGACGAAGACCACGCCAAGCACCTCCGTTTGGTTCTAGACAGGCTCCGTGGGCACCGCTTTTATGCGAAGTTCTCCAAATGTGAATTTTGGCTCGATGAAGTCCTCTATCTTGGTCATATTATCTCTGCCAAGGGCATTTCTGTTAACCCCGAGAAGGTCGAATCTATTGTGAAGTGGGAACCTCCTCGGAATGTCAAACAACTCTGAAGTTTCCTCGGTCTCACAAGCTATTGCAGAAGGTTCGTTGAGAACTTCTCCAAGATTGCCAAGCCTATTTCCAACCTGTTGCAAAAGAAAGTCAAGTACTCATGGACTCCTGATTGTGATGTGGCATTTAATACCCTCAAAGAGAAGCTCATTTCTTCTCCGGTACATACTCCTCCGGATGAGTCCAAGCCTTATGAAGTGTTCTGTGATGCTTCATTGCAAGGTTTCGGCGGTGTTCTCATGCAAGACAAGAAGATCGTTGCTTACACTTCGCGTTGGCTTAAACCAAATGAGAAGAATTACCCCACAGATGATCTTGAGCTAGCAACAGTTGTTCATGCCTTGATCACGTGGAGACACCTTCTATTGGCCAGAAAAGTGGACATCTTCACCGATCAGAAGAGTCTAAAGTACATCTTCACCCAGCCAAACCTTAACCTCCGCCAGACTCGTTGGGTTGAAATGATTCAAGAGTACGATCCAAGCATTGAGTATACTCCTGGCAAGGCCAATGTCATTGCAGATGCCTTGAGCAGAATGGCTTATTGCAACAGTCTCATCCTCAAACCATTCCAACCTGAACTTTGTGAGTCATTCAGGAAGCTCAACCTCCAAGTTGTCCCGCAAGGATTTCTTGCCAACCTTCAAGTCGCTCCTACCTTGGAAGATCAAATCTATGAGGCCCAACTCAGTGATGCTATGGTGCAGAAGGTGAAACATGGTATTGCCATGGGTACTCCCAAGTACAAGTGCTATCGCATTGATTACAAAGACTTTTTGTTCTTTGAGGACAGAATTGTGGTTCCCAAAGGTGATCTCAGAAAGCTCATAATGAACGAAGCACGTGACTCACTCCTCTTGATACATCCAGGAAGCTCCAAGATATACCATGACCTCAAGCAATCCTATTGGTGGACTCACATGAAAAGAGAAATTGCTCAATTCGTGAACAAGTGTGAGGTCTGCAGAAGAGTGAAGGTAGAGCATCAATGTCCATCCGGACTCCTTCAACATCTACTTATTCCTGAGTGGAAATTTGATCACATTGAGATGGATTTCGTCATCGGTTTTCCCAAGTCCAAGAGAGGAAATGACGCCATCCTTGTGGTGATTGATAAGCTCACAAAAGTGGCTCATTTCCTTCTAGTCAAGGAATCCATCAATGCATCACAACTGGCAGAGCAGTATACCTCCAGAATTGTCTCCTTGCATGGTATCCCTCAAGAAATCTCCTCAGATCGTGAAAGCTTGTTCACTTCCAAATTATGGGATTCCTTCCAGTCAGCTATGGGTACCAAGATTCGCTTCAGCACAACTTTTCACCCTCAGACTAGTGGTCAAGTCGAAATAGTGAACCAAATTCTTCAAGATATGCTCAGGGCATGTGTCATCTGCTTCGATATGAAATGGGAAAATTGCCTTCCATTTGCCGAATTCTCCTACAACAACAGCTTCCAAGCAAGTGCAAGCAAAGCATCGTTTGAAATTCTTTATAGCAGAAAATGTCGTACCCCTCTCAACTAGTCTGAGACTGGTGAGCGTCAACTCCTTGGAAATGATTTGATCTCAGAGGCCGAAGAGATGTGCAAAGTCATACATGAGAATATCAAGGCCGCGCAATCGCGCCAGAAGAGCTACTATGACGGCAAGCATCGTGACTTGGCTTTCGACATTGGTGATCATGTGTATCTCCGTGTTTCTCCCATGAAGGGCACTCAGAGGTTCATTATCAACGGCAAGCTTGCTCCAAGATACGTGGGTCCTTTCAAGATAATTGTCAAGATAGGTGATCTAGCCTACCAACTCGAGCTTCCCTCCAACTTTGCAAATGTGCACGATGTGTTTCACGTGTCACAACTTCGCAAGTGCTTCAAGATGCCTGAACGCACCATTCCTTTCGAAGAGATTGATCTTCAGCAAGACTTGTCTTATCACGAGCACCCCATTGCTATCCTTGAAGAAACTGAGCGCAAGACCCGCAACAAGTCCATCAAATTCTTCAAAGTGAAGTGGTCACACCATACCGACCGAGAAGCTACATGGGAACGAGAAGATCATCTCTGTTCCGAGTACCACGCTTTCTTCCAGTCCTAGATCTTGGGACGAGATCTTTTCGTAGTGGAGGAGAGTTTGTAACACCCCATATGTAAAACTTCCTTATATGGCAATATATTCATCGTTGACTTAATCAATTCCATTCTGGGCTCTTCCTTCATTTCTGGTTTCTTCTTTTTTTGCCTTGTGCGTGTGTTCCATGTCACCATGTCTTTTTCATTATGTGCATTACATTGGCATAGTCTAATTTGCATCCGTGTGTACTTGCACCCGGTCATGTTCATTTCTCTCTGTTGTCCGTTTCGAGTTCCGACACTCACACACGTGCCAGTGGCACCTCCGAGTCCTCCTTTTGCGAGTGGCCTAGAAACATTCTCGGAATGAGGTGAAAGTTGTTGTCCGTTGTTATTATAGTGCATGTAGACCGCTGTCAAGTTTCGTCTCGTTTGGAGGTCGTTTGATACTCCAACGGTTAATCACATGGGATGAAAACCCCTTTCTATCTTAGCCCAACACCCCTCCACAACAGCCCACAAGCCCATCCTAACCACCTCCATGCGATCGGTCGTTGGATCGTGATCGTGTGGGCGAAAACCGCACCTCATTTGGACTCTCCTAGCTCCCTCTACCTATAAAACTACTCCTACCCCCAAAATTTTCGGGTAGAAACCCTAGCCCCGAGCTCCCCGCGCCGCCGGACGTGTCCAGACCACGCCGGACGCGTCCGCCCACCGCCCCGCAGCCTATCAGGCGCCGCCACGTGTCCCCGTCGCCGGATCTCCTCCATCGCGTCGATCGGGCCCGCCGCGGTCTCGGATCGGCCCGCCCGGCCCGACTCCGCCGCCCGGCTCGAGCCGTCTCCGCTCCCAGCCCGCTGCGCCCACCGCCGCCGCGGATCTCCACCGCCGCCGTCCGCGGTCGGCAACGCCGCTGCCTGGCGCGTCGCCCCGACCGTCGCCACCACCGCCACCGCCGCCCCAGGCCGCGCCCTTCGCCACCGGCCGGCTCCGTCGGCTCGCCTCGCCCCCGCGACCTTCGCCGCCGGCGACCTCTTCTCCTCTGCCTCCGGCCGCCGCCTCGTCCGACCTCCACCTCGCCGCCAACTCCGGTCGCCGGAGCCGCCTCCAATCCGGATCCGGTCAGATCGGGATGAGATCCACCGGGATCTCGTCCAAACGGCTCCGTCCTCATCCCGGATCCCTCCGTCCCGGGATCCCTCCGTCCCGCGTTGACTTTTTGCGGGGGGTAAATTTCTTGAAGTCCTTGGATATGTTAATTTTGTTGCCCTCTTTGCCATGCCGTAACTCCGTGCTCGTAGCTCCGTTTCGTGCATATGATATATCGAAATGTTCGTCTCGAAGTGCTCTACATGTTGACATCAGAGTTGTGCATGTTAGGGTACATCTAGATGTCTTAATCTTCATTGCAAGACTGCTTCGTGATGTTACTGTGTCAGCACTAGTCTTCTGTTAACAATATGTTAGCATGTTCGTGAGGTCGTAACTTTGTGCATCTTGCTCCAAATGGAGTGTATGATATGTCAAAATGTTCGTATTGTGATGCTCTTCATGATGGATGCATTTTCACACATGATAGGTTGCATTATGCCATGTTTGTCACTGTTGCAAAAGTGCTAAGTGTTTAAAACTGCTGTAATTTGTAATGACTTGCTCATTTGTCTTTTTCGTGTGAATTAATCCATGTGTTATATGAGCTAGGTGTCAACATGGGTTTTGCTCATTGGAATGTGCTCTGCATGATAGATTTATGGTCATGCCATGATATGTCTTGAGATGAGTGCATCAAGCTTGTTAACAATACATCATGATGTTAAGTTTCTGCTAAGGCTGAATCTGTTAATTTTTATGCCATGTTTCCATGATGCTACCGTCATTGTTGTGCATGGTTAGAGTTGTCTAGTGGGTGTTCCTTGATGTATATGTTTTTATCTAACTATCCATGCTCTTGTTTGCCATGATGCCATGCTGTAGCTTGTTCTTTTGAGGCCATCTAGTTGCTTCAAAATGTTTTCTGTCAGCATGCCCAGATTTCGCTAAGTCTGGATAAACTTTTGCACTTTTGCCATGCTGTTTGTGACATGTTCTAGTATGTTGTAGAAGTAGCCATGTGGTTATTATTGGAGAGCATGTTGTGTATGTTATTGCCATGCCTTTTGCTTGCTTGTTGTTTTTGGCAGATTGCATCGTGTTGTGTTTTGCTTGTCATTTGCAAACCGTGCATCTGTTTCCAATGATCTTTATATCGATTATGACCGAAATCGTCCCCTCTATCCAATGGCTTGCTTGGTTGCCCAAGATGAAGCCATTTCCATCATCTTATCCTTTAGGCTCGAGAGCATCCTCATGCATACGCACATCATACTTGCATCCCATGACATGTCTTGCATCATGTTGGTTGTACATTGCATCGTGATTGATCTTGTACCGTTGTTGTGCTCTTGTGTTGGGTAGAGCGGGGAGACGATACCGAGTTCGAGGATCTTATCGAGACTGAGTTTGGGGAGCCGTCTTACCATTCCACCAAGGACTTAACAGGCAAGATGACCGTTCCCCGATATCACATCTATCTTTTCCTTGTTAGTTGGCTCGCTCTATAGTTATGCATCGATGCCTATTCTAGTCTTTTCAGCTTCTTATGTTGCCATGAAACACTCTAACCGCCTTCCTAGCAAACCGTTGATTGGCTAAGTACACTTTTGCTCAGCCCCTCTTATATCTTTGTTAGTTGCAAGTGCAGTTTGAAGATTGCTCCATGTTTGGACTTGTTTATTGGGATAACACAATATATATCTTAATTAAATTAATGCACATATATATTGGTAATAGGTGGTGTTGGAGATATGCCCTAGAGGCAATAATAAAAGCATTATTATTATATCTCCTTGTTCATGATAATTGTATGTTATTCATGCTTGAATTGTATTGTACGGAAACAGCGATACATGTGTGAATACATAGACCACAATGAGTCCCTGGTAGGCCTCTAGTAGCCAGCTCGTTGATCAACAGATGGTCACGGTTTCCTGACCATGGACATGGGATGTCAGTGATAACGGGATCACATCATTAGGAGAATGATGTGATGGACAAGACCCAAACTTAAGCATAACACGAGATCGTATAGTTCGTAATGCATAAGCTTTTCGGTGTCAAGTATTTATTCCTTAGACCATGAGGTTGTACAACTCCCGGATACCGTAGGAGTACTTTGTGTGTGCCAACCGTCACAACGTAACTGGGTGGCTATAAAGGTACGCATCGGGTATCTCCGAAAGTGTCTGTTGAGTTGGTACGAACCGAGACCGGGATGTTGTCACTCCGTATTACGGAGAGGTACCTCTGGGCCCACTCGGTAAGACATCATCATAATGAGATCAATGTGACTAAGTAGTTAGTCATGGGATGATGGATTACGGATCGAGTAAAGAGACTTGCCATAACGAGATTGAACAAGGTATCGGGAATACCGACGATCGAATCTCGGGTAAGTACCGTACCGATGGACAAAGGGAATAACATACGGGATTGAGTGAATCCTTGACACGGTGGTTCATCCGATGAAGATCATCGAGGAACACGTGGGAACCAACATGGGTATCCAGATCCCGCTGTTGGTTATTGACCGGAGAGTGGTCTCGGTCATGTCTACGTGTCTCCCGAACCCGTAGGGTCTACACGCTTAAGGTTCGGTAACGCTAGGGTCGTAGAGATAAATGCACGTGGAAACCCGAAAGCTGTTCGGAGTCCCGAATGAGATCCCGGACATCACGAGGAGTTCCGGAATGGTCCGGAGGTAAAGATTGATATATAGGAAGTCCAGTTTCGGCCAACGGGTGATCTCCGGGGGTCACCGGGAGCGTCCCGGGACCACCGGAGGGGCCCCGGGGGTCCACCGGGTGGGGCCACCCTTCCCGGTGGGGCCCCTAGGCCGCGTGGGGAAGTGTCCAGCTCTCTGGGCTGGCGCACCACTAGGGGGGGCCCACCTCCCCATGCGCCTAGGGTTAAAACCCTAAAGGGGAGGGGGGCTCCACTTGCCTTGGGGGGCAAGGAACCCCCCCCTGGCCGCCGCCCCCTTGCAGATTGGATCTGCAGGGGGCCCAGGCGCACCCCCCTGGCCCCTATATATATGTGGGGAGGGAGAGGGCAGCCGCACCCAAGCCCTGGCGCCTCTCCCCCTCCCGTCACACCTCCCAACTCCCATGCAGGGCGCCCGGCGAAGCCCTGCTGCGATTTCCACTGCATCCGTCATCACGTCGTCGTGCTGCCGGATCTCTGACGACTTCTCCTCCCCCCTTGCTGGATCAAGAAGGAGGTGACGTTGCTGCACCATACGTGTGTTGAACGCGGAGGCGCCGTCCGTTCGGCGCTAGATCATCGGTGACGAAGAACGTGAAGAGTACGACTACTTCATCCACACTTCGTTGAAAGCTTCCGCACGCGATCTACATAACGGTATGTAGATGCACTCTTACTTGCTCGTTGCTAGATGTCTCCATAGTTGGATCTTGGTGAAGACGTAGAAAATTTTGAATTATGCTACGTTCCCCAACAATGGTATCAGAGCCTAGGTTTTATGCGTAGCATCTTGCACGAGTAGAACACAAAGCAGTTGTGGGCGTATGATCTTGTTCAACTTTCTTACCGTTACTAGTCAATCTTGATTCGGCGGTATTGTGGGATGAAGCGGCCCGGACCGACCTTACACGTACGCTTACGTGAGACTGGTTCCACCGACAGACATGCACTAGATGCATAAGGTGGCTGGCGGGTGTCTGTCTCTCCTACTTTAGTCGGATCGGATTCAATGAAAAGGGTCCTTATGAAGGGTAAATAGAAGTTGACAAATCACGTTATGGTTTTGGCGTAGGTAAGAAACGTTCTTGCTAGAAATCCTATAGAAGCCACGTAAAACTTGCAACAACAATTAGAGGACGTCTAACTTGTTTTTGCAGCATGTGCTATGTGACGTGGTATGGCCAAGAACGAAGATGTGATGAATGATATATGTGATGTATGAGATTGATCATGTTTTTGTAATAAGGAATCACGACTTGCATGTCGATGAACTTGACAACCGGCAGGAGCCATAGGAGTTGTCTTAATTATTGTATGACCTGCGTGTCACTGAATAACGCCATGTAATTACTTTACTTCATTGCTAAACGTTAGCTATAGTAGTAGAAGTAATAGTTGGCGTGACGACTTCTTCAAGACACGATGATGGAGATCATGATGATGAAGATCATGGTGTCGAGCCGGTGACAAGATGATCATAGTGCCCCGAAGATGGAGATCCAAGGAGCAAGATGATATTGGCCATATCATGTCACTTTAATTGATTGCATGTGATGTTTATCATGTTTATGCATCTTTTTTACTTAGAACGACGGTAGTAAATAAGATGATCTCTCACTAAAATTTCAAGTATTGTGTTTCCCCTAACTGTGCACCGTTGCTAAAGTTCGTTGCTCCGAAGCACCACGTGATGATCGGGTGTGATAGGTTCTAACGTTCACATACAACGGGTGTAAGACGGATTTACACACGCGATACACTTAGGGTTCACTTGACGAGCCTAGCATGTACAGACATGGCCTCGGAACACGGAAGACCGAAAGGTCGAACACGAGTCGTATAGAAGATACGATCAACATGAAGATGTTCACCGTTTTTGACTAGTCCGTCTCACGTGATGATCGGACACTGACTACTCGATTCGGATCGTGTATCACTTAGATGACTAGAGAGATGTCATTCTGAGTGGGATTTCATTAAAATTTGATTAAAATGAACTTAATTGTCATGAACTTAGTCTAAATTCTTTACAATATCTCTTGTAGATCAAATGGCCCACGCTCCAGTTTCCCTCAACTTCAACGCGTTCCTAGAGAAAACCAAGCTGAAAGACGATGGTAGCAACTATACGGATTGGGTCCGTAACCTGAGGATTATCCTCATAGCTGCCAAGAGAACCTATGTCCTAGAAGCACCGCTAGGTGATGCACCCGTTCTCCCGGCAAACCAAGACGTTATGAACGCTTGGCAGTCACGTTGTGATGATTACTCCCTGGTTCAGTGCGGCATGCTTTACAGTTTAGAATCGGGGCTTCAAAAACGTTTTGAGCTCCACGGAGCATATGAGATGTTCGAAGAGCTGAAAATGGTTTTCCAAGCTCATGCCCGAGTCGAGAGATATGATGTCTCCGACGCATTCTATAGCTGTAAGATGGAGGAGAACAGTTCTGTCAGTGAGCACATCCTCAAGATTTCAGGATTGCACAATCGCTTGTCTCAGCTGGGAATGAATCTCCCAGAAGAAGCAATTGTTGACAGAATCCTCCAGTCGCTCCCACCAAGCTTCAAGAGCTTCGTGTTGAACTTCAATATGCAGGGGATGGAGAAGTCCATTCCCGAGGTGTATTCGATGCTGAAATCAGCGGAGGTGGACATCAAGAAAGAACATCAAGTGTTGATGGTCAATAAAACCACTAAGTTCAAGAAAGGCAAGGGTAAGAAGAACTTCAAGAAGGACGGCAAGGGAGTTGCCGCGCCTGGCAAGCCTGTTGCCGGGAAGAAGCCAAAGTATGGACCCAAGCCTGAGACAGAGTGCTTTTATTGCAAGGGAACGGGTCATTGGAAGCGGAACTGCCCCAAATATTTAGCAGACAAGAAGGCCGGCAACGTCAAAGGTATATATGATATACATGTTATTGATGTGTACCTTACCAGCACTCGTAGTAGCTCCTGGGTATTCGATACCGGTGCAGTTGCTCACATTTGTAACTCAAAACAGGAGCTGCGGAATAAACGGAGACTGGCAAAGGATGAGGTGACGATGCGCGTCGGGAATGGTTCCAAGGTCGATGTGATCGCCGTCGGCACGCTGCCTCTACATCTACCCTCGGGATTAGTTTTAAACCTGAATAATTGTTATTTAGTACCAGCTTTGAGCATGAACATTGTTTCTGGATCTCGTCTTATGCGAGATGGCTACTCTTTCAAATCAGAGAATAATGGTTGTTCTATTTATTTGAGAGATATGTTTTATGGTCATGCCCCGCTGGTCAATGGTTTATTTTTGATGAATCTCGAACATAGTGATACACATATTCATAGTGTAGATGCCAAAAGATGTAAAGTTGATAATGATAGTCCCACAAACTTGTGGCATTGCCGCCTTGGTCATATTGGTGTCAAACGTATGAAGAAGCTCCATTCAGATGGACTTCTAGAGTCTCTTGATTATGAATCATTTGACACGTGCGAACCATGCCTCTTGGGCAAGATGACCAAGACTCCGTTCTCCGGAACAATGGAGCGAGCAACCAACTTGTTGGAAATCATACATACCGATGTGTGCGGTCCAATGAGTGTTGAGGCTCGCGGAGGCTACCGTTATGTTCTCACCCTCACGGATGACTTGAGTAGATACGGGTATATCTATTTGATGAAACACAAGTCTGAGACCTTTGAAAAGTTCACGGAATTTCAGAATGAGGTTGAGAATCAACGTGACAGAAAAATAAAGTTCTTGCGATCGGATCGTGGGGGTGAATATTTAAGTCATGAATTTGGCACACACCTTAGGAGCCGTGGAATTGTTTCACAATTGACACCGCCCGGAACACCTCAACGTAACGGTGTGTTTGAACGTCGAAATCGTACTCTGTTGGACATGGTGCGATCTATGATGTCCCTCACCGATTTACCGCTATCTTTTTGGGGTTATGCTTTAGAAACTGCCGCATTCACTTTAAATAGGGCTCCGTCGAAATCCGTTGAAACGACTCCGTATGAACTTTGGTTTGGCAAGAAACCGAAGCTGTCGTTTCTGAAAGTTTGGGGTTGCGATGCTTATGTCAAGAAACTTCAACCTGAAAAGCTCGAACCCAAATCGGAAAAATGCGTCTTCATAGGATACCCAAAGGAAACAATTGGGTACACCTTCTACCACAGATCCGAAGGCAAAGTCTTTGTTGCCAAGAATGGATGCTTTCTGGAGAAAGAGTTTCTCTCGAAAGAAGTGAGTGGGAGGAAAGTAGAACTTGATGAGGTGACAGTCACCCCTCCTGGAACGGAAAGTAGCGCAGCACAGGAAACTTTTCCTGAGGTGCCTGCACCGACAAGGGAGGAAGATAATGATAATGATCATGAAGAAACAGATCAAGTTACTACTGAACTTCGACGGTCCACAAGGGCACGTTCCGCACCAGAGTGGTACGGCAACCCTGTCCTAGAAATCATGTTGTTAGACAACGGTGAACCTTCGAACTATGAAGAAGCGATGGCGGGCCCAGATTCCAATAAATGGCTTGGAGCCATGAAATCCGAGATTGAATCCATGTATGAAAACAAAGTATGGACTTTGGTGGACTTGCCTGATGATAGGCACGCCATAGAAAACAAATGGATATTTAAGACGAAGACAGACGCGGATGGTAATGTGACCATCTATAAGGCTCGGCTTGTCGCTAAGGGTTATCGACAAGTTCAAGGGATTGACTACGACGAGACTTTCTCTCCCGTAGCGATGCTGAAGTCAGTCAGAATCATGTTAGCTATTGCCGCATTCTATGATTATGAGATATGGAAAATGGACATCAAAACAGCATTCCTTAGTGGCTTCCTCAAGGAAGAGTTGTATATGATGCAACCGGAAGGTTTTGTCGATCCAGAGAACGCTAACAAGGTATGCAAGCTCCAGCGCTCGATTTACGGGCTGGTGCAAGCATCTCGGAGTTGGAATATTCGCTTTGATGAGGTGATCAAAGCGTTTGGATTTATACAGACTTATGGAGAAGCCTGTATTTACAAGAAAGTGAGTGGGAGCTCTGTGGCATTTCTCATATTATATGTGGATGACATATTGCTGATGGGAAATGATATAGAATTCTTGGAAAATGTAAAGGCCTACTTGAATAAAAGTTTTTCAATGAAGGACCTTGGAGAAGCTGCTTACATATTAGGCATCAAAATCTATAGAGATAGATCGAGACGCCTCATTGGTCTTTCACAAAGTACATACCTTGACAAAATATTGAAGAAGTTCAATATGGATCAGTCAAAGAAAGGATTCTTGCCTGTGTTGCATGGTATGAGATTGAGCAAGGCTCAGTCGCCGACCACGGCAGAAGATAGAGAAAAGATGAGTGTCATTCCCTATGCCTCGGCCATAGGTTCTATCATGTATGCCATGCTGTGTACCAGACCTGATGTGAACCTTGCCATAAGTTTGGTAGGGAGGTACCAAAGTGATCCCGGTACGGAACACTGGACAGCGGTCAAGAACATCCTGAAGTACCTGAAAAGGACTAAGGATATGTTTCTCGTTTATGGAGGTGACGAAGAGCTCGTCGTAAAGGGTTACGTCGATGCTAGCTTCGACACAGATCTGGATGACTCTAAGTCACAAACCGGATACGTGTATATTTTGAATGGAGGGGCAGTCAGCTGGTGCAGTTGCAAGCAAAGCGTGGTGGCAGCATCTACATGTGAAGCGGAGTACATAGCTGCTTCTGAAGCAGCACAGGAAGGAGTCTAGATGAAGGAGTTCATCACCGACCTAGGAGTCATTCCAAGCGCGTCAAGCCCGATGACTCTCTTCTGTGACAACACTGGTGCTATTGCTATTACCAAGGAGCCCAGGTTTCACAAGAAGACCAAGCACATCAAGCGCCGTTTCAACTCCATCCGGAATTATGTTCAGGATGGAGACATAGATATTTGTAAAGTGCATACGGATCTGAATGTAGCAGACCCGTTGACTAAACCTCTTTCACGAGCAAAACATGATCAACACCAGAACTCTATGGGTGTTCGATTCATCACAATGTAACTAGATTATTGACTCTAGTGCAAGTGGGAGATTGTTGGAGATATGCCCTAGAGGCAATAATAAAAGCATTATTATTATATCTCCTTGTTCATGATAATTGTCTGTTATTCATGCTTGAATTGTATTGTACGGAAACAGCGATACATGTGTGAATACATAGACCACAATGAGTCCCTGGTAGGCCTCTAGTAGCCAGCTCGTTGATCAACAGATGGTCACGGTTTCCTGACCATGGACATGGGATGTCAGTGATAACGGGATCACATCATTAGGAGAATGATGTGATGGACAAGACCCAAACTTAAGCATAACACGAGATCGTATAGTTCGTAATGCATAAGCTTTTCGGTGTCAAGTATTTATTCCTTAGACCATGAGGTTGTACAACTCCCGGATACCGTAGGAGTACTTTGGGTGTGCCAACCGTCACAACGTAACTGGGTGGCTATAAAGGTACGCATCGGGTATCTCCGAAAGTGTCTGTTGTGTTGGTACGAACCGAGACTGGGATGTTGTCACTCCGTATGACGGAGAGGTACCTCTGGGCCCACTCGGTAAGACATCATCATAATGAGCTCAATGTGACTAAGTAGTTAGTCACGGGATGATGGATTACGGATCGAGTAAAGAGACTTGCCATAACGAGATTGAACAAGGTATCGGGAATACCGACGATCGAATCTCGGGTAAGTACCGTACCGATGGACAAAGGGAATAACATACGGGATTGAGTGAATCCTTGACACGGTGGTTCATCCGATGAAGATCATCAAGGAACATGTGGGAACCAACATGGGTATCCAGATCCCGCTGTTGGTTATTGACCGGAGAGTGGTCTCGGTCATGTCTACGTGTCTCCCGAACCCGTAGGGTCTACACACTTAAGGTTCGGTAACGCTAGGGTCGTAGAGATAAATGCACGTGGAAACCCGAAAGTTGTTCGGAGTCCCGGATGAGATCCCGGACGTCACGAGGAGTTCCGGAATGGTCCGGAGGTAAAGATTGATATATAGGAAGTCCAGTTTCGGCCAACGGGTGATCTCCGGGGGTCACCGGGAGCGTCCCGGGACCACCGGAGGGGCCCCGGGGGTCCACCGGGTGGGGCCACCCTTCCCGGTGGGGCCCCTAGGACGCGAGGGGAAGTGTCCAGCCCTCTGGGCTGGCGCACCACTAGGGGGGCCCACCTCCCCATGCGCCTAGGGTTAAAACCCTAAAGGGGAGGGGGCTCCACTTGCCTTGGGGGGCAAGGAACCCCCCCTGGCCGCCGCCCCCTTGCAGATTGGATCTGCAGGGGGCCCAGGCGCACCCCCCTGGCCCCTATATATATGTGGGGAGGGAGAGGGCAGCCGCACCCAAGCCCTGGCGCCTCTCCCCCTCCCGTCACACCTCCCAACTCCCACGCAGGGCGCCCGGCGAAGCCCTGCTGCGATTTCCACTGCATCTCACGCCGTCGTGCTGCCGGATCTCTGACGACTTCTCCTCCCCCCTTGCTGGATCAAGAAGGAGGTGACGTTGCTGCACCGTACGTGTGTTGAACGCGGAGGTGCCGTCCGTTCGGCGCTAGATCATCGGTGACGAAGAACGTGAAGAGTACGACTACTTCATCCACACTTCGTTGAAAGCTTCCGCACGCGATCTACATAACGGTATGTAGATGCACTCTTACTTGCTCGTTGCTAGATGTCTCCATAGTTGGATCTTGGTGAAGACGTAGAAAATTTTGAATTATGCTACATTCCCCAACAGGTGGAAGGCTTGGTCTTCTGCTTGGTGTTTTATTCCACTCATGCCACCTTAGGACCCGATAAACCAGTGTTCTGTTCCTTGATTTCGCGTTCCTAAGACGGTTGGGGTTTATGGGCCCCCTTGATAATTCGCACTGCTTAAAACTTTTCCAGCAAGACCCAACTTTGGTACTACATTTTCCTAATAACTAAAACTTGCATAGGGAGTTATAAACCCGAGTTCTTAATCAATAACCCAGGCCAGTGCTCCTCATGAGTGTTGGTACAAACTGGGCAGACTGCGGGGCCACCACGAGGAAACTCGAGGATTGGTATATACCTGTAGGATGACCCATCCGGTCGTGGCCTGAGACGAGATACACGTGGCTACTATCAGGGTGTCGGCACGCCGGGAGGTCTTGCTGGAATAGTTTTATCTTTGTTGAGATATCATGAGCACGGGATTCCGAGAATACTCGGGTCTTCCCAACATGGAGTTGTGACTCCGCAGATCGTGAGCTTGTGAGGCTAAGTTGGGACACCCCTGCAGGGTTATGAACTTTCGAAAGTCGTGGCCACGGTTATGTGGCAGATGGGAATTTGTCAATATCCGGTTGTAGATAACTTGACACCATATCCTTAAGAATACACTACCTGTGTGAGTACCGTGATGGTCTCTTTTTGAAGGGGTTTCGGAAAGTGAACACGGTGGGGTTATGCATGAACGTGAGTAGCTAGGATCACTTATTGATCATCTTTGACGACCGTTGGCACATATTCTCATCTCGCTCTGAATTCGTAAGCTAGTTGCTTAGAGCTTGCTGCAGACACTTTATTACCTCTCCACACATATTAGGCTTTGTTAGTTTTGATACCCGGGAATGGGATTGCTGAGTCCGTGTGACTCACAAATTACAACACACACTAGATGCAGGTACAGTCGAGAACGATGCAGGAGATGGATCAGAACTTCACAGGGAGTTCGATGAAGAGCGTGGTCGTTTCTATGTAACGTCTCCCGACGATCAGTAGTGGTTCCTACTAGGGGCGATCAGGACTTGTGGTTGTGGTATCTTTTCTCGTTTGGATTTCGTCCGTAGTCAGACCCTGTGTTATTTGGGTGAATGTATGCTATTGTATTCATTGTGTGACGTGGCGAGTGTAAGCCAACTATTTTACTCTTTCATCCCTGTTCTTTACATGAGTTGTGCAAAGATACCACGCTTGCGATCATTCCAGAATGCGCTTATGTCTCTAACTCGTGCCTCGACACGTAGGAGATATAGTCGCATCCTGGGCATTACAGAAACATCATAACATCCAACTATAGTAGCAAAGCTCGCGATACATCAAGATCATGCCATATCAATAACACGAGAGAGAGAGAGAGAGAGAGAGAGAGAGATCAAACATATAGCTACTGGTACATACCCTCAGCCCCGAGGGTGAACTACTCCCTCCTCGTCACGGAGAGCGTCGGGATGATGAAGATGGTCACCGGTGAGGGATCCCCCTCTGGCAGGGTACCGGAACAGGGTCTCGATTGGTTTTTGGTGGCTATAGAGGCTTGCGGCGGCGGAACTCCCGATCTAGGTTCCTTTTCGGGGGTTTCTCTATTTATAGGAATTTTTGGCGTCGGTCTCACGTCAAGGGGGTCTCCGAGTCGTCCATGAGGAAGGGGGCGCTCCCAGGGGGGTAGGGCTCGCCCTCCACCCTCGTGGACGGCTCGGGACTCTTCTGGCCCAACTATTTTATTCCGAGGGCTTCTTTTGGTCCATAAAAAATCATCAAAAATTGGCACGTCAATTGGACTCCGTTTGGTATTCTTTTTTCTGTAAAACTCAAAAACAAGGAAAAACAGAAACTGGCACTGGGCTCTAGGTTAATAGGTTAGTCCCAAAAATCATATAAAATAGCATATAAAGCATCGAAGATGGATAATATAATAGCATGGAACAATCAAAAATTATAGATACGTTGGAGACGTATCATTGATCGGCTGGAGGTAATGTGGCCATTGCACGTGGCAACCATGGAGATCGTAAGTTTTGCGTCTTCTTACTCTACATGTTGATTGATTCATTCATTCACCCATTGTTGCTCGTTGTGTAGCCTGCACATGATGTTTTGATGTACTACAAGTCCGAGGGTAGACCATAAACATTGTTGGATAAAACTCAAGGGGCAATATGCGTGGGATAAGAGGAGCCATCCTTGAAAAAATTGTTGAATATCCAATTAATCTCATTGAATTTGAAGTATTGTTATACTAGACATATATGTATGCTATTTAGGATGATTTGTAGTATTCTCTATCTGAACATTGATGAATTCCGTCATGTTTGATTAAAATTGTTCGGTTAGTTGAAATCGGGTTTGAAATGTATGCGGCTACAGTTTGGATGGTTGGCCGCATTCGTGTTCGTGTACTACCCCCTTAGGGGGTGGTCCGTGGATGGATACGGTCTTCGGTTTGGAGGTCAGCGTTGGAGACGCCCTTACAACGATGAATATATATACATGCAAATTTATTTGGGTGCACTCCTATGAAAAGCTAAGCCATTAGATCTTGTGATTGGCAAAGCCGTCGTTGGCGCCTTGTCATCTACATGGTTTACCTCCTGAGATCTTGAGGGCTTCAGGATGTGCCCTTCAACTGTCGGAGACTATGATGACTTTGCTGATAACTCCTAAGAAAGAAACAACAACACTAATGTGTGGGCTTTGCTACAGCTGACATGAAGACTTACGACGAAATACATCAACTCCTTGGTTGCATAAAACTGAGACCAAGCGTGATCTTAAGCTCCCATAGGCCAAGCCGAATCTGGATCATGTTTCAAACTCTCAAAGAATACAAGATTTTCCCAATAATGTGAGATGTCGACTCCGACGCTAATATGCAAAGTTGAAATGTGCCATAATTTGGTAATCCTCGCCATTGCAGCCAGTCGGCCATCCAACCCTATTTGAAATGGCAAAAAAAAACCGAAGAATTTACACTTTGGGATATTGTTGATCGTTTCAAACTGAAGCAAACATATGTAACTAACAACAAAAGGGCGTAGAGTTGGGTAAGGTGTTGCCTTGTAACCCAGCTTTCAAAAGCGCCTACCTCAGGCGAGAATTAGTGTCCTTCGTGAATGCAGACATGGAGGATGGCGTGATGTTCTTTGGCTTTCTCCTGGCGCCATGAGGCGAGTCAAAATTTCCTCCCTTCTTCTGTCTCCGAGCATAATCATAATGGCTATATAAGAAAGGTGTATATCCTGGTTATTTGCCACATGTTGAATAGTAACAAGCTTCTAGTCCTTCAAGAGTGGATAGAGATATTTCTGTAAAGCCATATTAGTCTTATATTTCCTAGAGAAGGGATTTTCCCACCTCTCGGGCCATAGCTAATTTTTTTCTTCCTGTTTTGTAATTTTTTATTTTTATTAAATTATCGTAGAACTATTGTACTATGGACCAGGTTTCAAAAATGGTGTATATATACCCCACCAAAAAATGGTTTATATCCGGAAGCGGATGTTCTAATCTCGAGCTCATGTGAGCTAGGGTGAACAGTAAAACAAAAGACACAAAAGTTTAAAAAATCTGATTTTTTTTGTGTGAAACATTGACATCCGTGGAAATCGTGGTGAAAAAATCAATGCTCCAAAATGTTATTTTCAAATGCATTTTGGATCATCGATTTTGTTTTCTTGTCCCACATTTTTCATGAATGCCATTTCATGATCAGAACTTACAAGCTATGAAAACATTTGTCAATGTTTCACACACAAAAATGTTTTTTTTTTGATTTTTTGTTTTGATTTTATTTTCCGCCTGAGGTCACATGAGCTCGGGATTAAAACAACACTTTCAGTCTATATGCTAGTTATTTCGGGAGTTCTCACAAACCAAAATTAGTCCTCTCAAAGTCCTTCGTTTCCACCATGGCCATCGAAGTTGCAAATCCCTTAAGAATTCTCAAGAGAGAGAGAATACCTAAATAGTCTCCAAATCCTTGACTCCCGCTCCTCCAACAGAAATTCTGCTCCTTGTAAAAAATAGCGCTGGAAAAAAACCGTTCGACAGACAGCTCCGCTCCTGATTCACTCGTGGCGGGTGGATGAAACAGAAACAAGCTACACGTGTGGCCACTCTGAACCGCTTTTCACTTGGTCGTAGCAGTTCCTTTGTAAATTTTATCAACTCCATGATTTTTTAAGATTTAAGATCTGGTAAAAAGTTGCTCCACAAAACTGCACTGCAGCATGCTCCACTCCGTGTTTTTAGCTCCACCGAATTCAAGTGTTTGGCGCGCGCAGCTCCACCAACTCTGGGAGCGGAGTTGAGGAGCAGAGAGAATCCGAACACACCCTTAGTCAAAAGGCACACGATCCTCCATTGGATTCTTTTTTTTTGCGATGGTAATAGGGTTTTATTCCATAATCATAGGGTTACAATCGAGAGGCAAGAGTTCCTCCACACACGGTAGTCCACGACCCAGCCATACAGCAGTAGTACGTTCCGTACGACTGTACCTAGCCAGACGATCTGCTACCCTATTTTGCACACGACTAATTTTCCATAAGATGACGAATCTCATTAACAAGATGCCCATAGGCAGATCTCGTTAAACTAGTCCCAGATAAGGCGGAAAGGGCTGTCGAGGAGTCGGATTGGACGATGATAGTTTGCTCACAATGCTGGATCGCTATCGCCATGCCTTGCATTAGCACATGTAGTTCCGCCTTGAGTGCCTCGTTGCAATTGAAGATGTATCGATAAGCAGCAAAGATAACACTCCCATCATGCCTCCGTAGTACCATACCCGCTGCAGTTGATCCATCCGCCTGAGAGAAGGACCGGACGACTGACAAAGAAACTTGGCCCGGCGGAGGTGGC
>LR738714.1:573346192-573577665 GCA_902687465.1 Secale cereale | reverse complement strand
CGACACCGCCTTCACAACCAGTCGATGCTCCTGCACCATAGGCATTTTGCCCTTGATGATTTTGTTCGTCGAGAATCTCCTGGCAAGGTCCAACGATTGCATGTAGCTCTGTAAATATAACACCGTAGACGGAACCGGTGGCACATCCGTCCCGTGCGTTAAATCGTTCCGGAGCGACCATAGACGCCACAACAACACGATCACACAGTCCTTCATGAAATCATCACAAATTGCAAGGACATTTAGCAACCAATCTTTCCCCGTGTCTAGCAACTCTTCCTGACAGGGTAGTTTCCATACCGCCCTCATCTGTGCCCAAACCTCTCGAGCATAATCACATGCAACGAGCGCATGGAAACTAGTGTCCTCTTCCTTCGCACATAATGAACAAGAATCTCTCTTTGATACGTGACGAAATTTCTTGCATGCATTAGTAGCTAGAGCCCAGATACTACCTTCCAGGCTAAGATTTTCATTTTAAGTGGCACTCTGGCATTCCAAATACATCGCCAAACAGGCCGCTGTCCGGCTGGGTGAGCACTGGACGCTCCCACCATCTCCTAGGCCTTGCCTAACGTGGCCAAACGATAGGCACTCCGGACCGTGAACTGTCCGTTCCTTTCTGGGAACCAAGCTAGGTAGTCTTACCCGTTTCTCGGTGATGGCTTCTCGCCCCTCGTTGGTTACCCCAAGTGTAAGGTTTGAGATGCAGTGTAGCGGAAGTTTTCCCTTGGCAAAGATACCAAGGATCGATTTCCCCTGAGACTCCCAGTTTCAACAAGAAGGTGTCAACTGCTAACGGCGCCAGATATTAGCAATCACCGTGGACCTGCACACAGATACAAATAACTTTGCTCCCAACGAGTGCAGAGAGGTTGTCAATCCCTCCGGCCTTGTCGTTTACAAAGGATCAAACGCAAGTGATAATAGTGATAGGTATAATTGCATATAGTAAGTAAAAAGCGGAAAGTAAATAGCGGATGTGATCAATGATGGTAATATGGACCGGGGTCCCATGATGTTCACTAGTGATGTCTCTCTCCCAAAAGACGATAAAACAGCTATGTGAGGTAAACGAATTACAGCTGGGCAATTGACAGAATTATGTGCGCAAACCAATGCTAACTATGTTGCAAGAAAGGTAGAGGTTCAAAGCATGGGCGGTACGCCAAGGCAAGTAGACCGAAATCCATCTGCATCTACTACTAATCATCCACCTTGAGATATCTATCCAGAACATCTCGCTGGTATTAAGTTGCGAGTCCCACCTATAGTGTAAACTCAAAGCAACAGACAACTGCATTAAAAGAACTTTGCGTAAAGTAAACAATCCTTGCACCCGCGGGCACAAGCACCGTTGTTTTCCCCCTTGTGGCAATAGTACATCCCCTAGACTCATGTTTCTGTCACTCAAGCTAGTCATCGAGGGGCATGAACCCACAATCGAGCATAACGTTCCCTCTTGGAGTCACTACCTACTACTTGGCCAAAGCAATAAATAGCAACGGAGAACATGCAATAATTACTTATGAACATAAATATAAAAGAGGTAAATCAAATATATTACTCAAACACAATCTGAACATAATCTCACAATCCATCGGATCCCAGCAAACTCATCATAGCAACAGCATAAGGATTACATATGTGCCTCGATCATGTAGGGCAACTCACGAGGTCTAATTAGTGAAGCACAAGAAGGGGAGGAGAACATCACATAGCTACTGGTCATGGACCCATGGTCCAAGGGAGACTACTCACAACTCATCCGGGAGGCGTCCATGGTGGTGGAGAGGATCCCGGTGGTGATCCTCCCCTCCGGCAGGGTGCCGGGAAGAGTTCTCCTGGTGCTCCTGATCTTGGAAGCGCGGCGGCGGCGGAACAGAGATGAGATCGCGAAAAAGGGTTCCCGTCTTGAGGGTTTCGGGATGTGTGTTAAATATATGCCAAAGGGGGGCATCAGCGGAGGCCTGGGGGGCCCAGGCGCCCCCCCGGCGCGGCCAGGAGGGGGGCTGCGCCACCAGGGCGCCTGGAGCCCTGGTGGCCCCCCTCCGGCCCTACTTCGGCTGCCGGGAAGCTTCTGGAATGCTGATTTTTTATATAATTTTTCCGGGATTTTTCTGGCAGTTTACGTGATGGGAAAACCTGAAATACAAAAACAGCAGAAAACAGAAACTGGCACTGGGATGCACTGAGTTAATAGGTTAGTCCAAATATGATCAAAAGTGTATGGAAGTGTATAAATATCATAGCAATATCACCCAAAAGAGGCATGGAGCAAGCAGAAATTATAGATACGTTTTGGACGTATCAATGTCCCCAAGCTTAATTCCTGCTCGTCCTCGAGTAGGTAAATGATAACAAGAATAATTTCTGTGGTGACATGCTATTAACCATATAGGACTTTTCATAGTCATATGACAAAAGCTTACTAAGACAATGAATCTGTAGTAATTAAGTTGCCTCATGAGAGAATCACAAAGAACTAAAAGTTTTACAACATGATACTGAAACATCAAATAGATTTGTAATGAGCATGGTGTGCAAATATGATAAAGTGATATCTCGCTTGCCCCCTTTAGTGAAGCAAAACATAAATGCAGGGGCACCTCCAAGGTTTAAGTGATGACTAGATACAATGATTTCAGAATAAACGATATCACAATCATGCAAAAGACAATGCTACTTTGGGACAATGCACATTACACTCAGAATGACAATCATGCTCTCAGTAGTTGGTGCTTTAAAAGAAGGTGGAGACTCTCGAAAAGTGGCTTTTGTTGGCAAGGTTGAAAACCCGTAGTCGGAAAGAAAGACAAAGCATGTACCAGAGCTCTTGGTTTTAAAAACAGAGGTAATAATTATTTGTTTAGATTATGCATGTTCCGTCAACGAATGCTAGCAGACAACTCAATCACTTCTTGAGATGGACAAGTTTCGAGGAACGGCTCCCGAATGAGGACGATCACATCCTCTTAATCTCCTTTGTTTATCACTGCCAAAGTTTTCTGATTTCTCATGAACAAAGCGTGAAGGAGGGTTTGTTTGTTGTATTATTTTTGAGCCGGGCGCACTCTTTGCCAGTTCCTTCTCGTATTATGGGTTTGCACATTAGACATGCAATCCCGGGGTGAAGCTTGTCCAACTTAAAAAGATCATGAATTAACTACTACTTCCTCATGAACTTAAAACAGAGGCACAAAACAGAAATGCATTTTTTTTTGAATAATTTCGAGATGGTACATGAAAGTCTCCATTAGGAATGGCAGGTAAATACCATGTATAGGAAGGTATGGTGGACTCATATGGCATAACTGGTTTAAAGGATTTTGGATGCACAAGCAGTCAGTCCGCTTAGTACAGGTGGAGGTTAGCAAAAGACTGGGAGTGACCAACTAAGAGAGCAATGACGGTCATAATCATGTAGAGCGACAAAGCAACATTGAATCAGGCATGGAAGTTATATCGCTACTCAGAAACTAAAGATCATCAAGGCTTGACAGACTTTCTTTACAGTCTTAAATATGCGTGAGCAAACGCTAAGTCAATCAAAATAAATTCTTGAAGGAAGATATTACTAAACCATACCACATCATAGCCAAACAAATCATGTTGGTACTCCAATAACACATTGGGAACCCCCCAGCTATTTGAGACTAACCATAAGAAAACATGAACTACTAAGCACCATTATGCACGTAGCATTTTTATCATAGACATATCAACCAATGCAACAGAAGCAAACTCTCTTAATAAGATAAGCATGATAACTGAAGAGAGTTCAAGCAACCAACTAAACAAAAGCTCTTTAAAAAGATAAGTATGAAAATTAAGAGCTAAGCATGATAGTAGCTATTGAAAGACCAAGAACACACACAGCAAAGATAGACATGAAAATTCTATGTTATGTTCTAGGTAGAAGTGGAGCGTGTTTCTCTCCCACACAAAGAAAGCTGAGTTCCGACTCGTTATGAAAAGCTAAAGAAAACTAAAAAGGAAACTAAAAGCAAGACGCTCCAAGCATAGCACATAACACATGAAGTGATAAAAATATAGTGGAATGAAAGACGAACTGATAATGTTGATGGAGAAGGGGATGCACGGGGGCATCCCCAAGCTTAGACGCTTGAGTCTCCTTGAATATTCCTTGGGGTGCATGGGGGCATCCCCAAGCTTGAGCGTTTGACACTCCTGAATCTTTTTATCATCTTCCCTCGCACACTTGAAAACTCCCTTCATACATAACTCATCATAATCTGATTAGCGAGGTTAGTACCCTTAATAAAATAATTGTTCCTTGCTGGAATAAGGATATTCTTGAAGGTCTACTATTTCTCAAGATTGCCAAAAGGTTTTTGCAAAGAAAAAGCAAGCTCAAGGTTTGCAAAATGAAGGAAAGGCAAAACAGGACAGAATCTGTGAAAAACATAACAGCAGGTAGTAAATGATTTTTTCCGGGCACTTCTGCAACTCTAATAAAAAAACTCAGAACAGACGCACGAAAGACAATTGTATAGAGCACGCTGTCGAAAAAATTCAGACCAAAAAGATGATCTGGTGATTTTATACGAATTTTGCTATCCAAGGACAGAATCTGTTTCCTGGACAGCACGTCACAACTTTTGAACTTTCTTGCAATCAGAGGCTACACTTGGCACAAAGTTGAAAAGCAAAGATACAATGATGATGCTACTGTAGTAACAACATAAAGACACAACAAAAGCAAAATAAAATTTTATTCATGTGGGCTGCCTCCCAAAGGCGCTTTCTTTTATGCCTTTAAGCTAGGCATAATGCATAGAGATCAAGTTTTATCAAGAGTAAAAGAATAGCTAGCCCGTATAACGGACTCAAAAGGTAACTTAATCTTCTTTCGAGGGAAGTGTTCCATCCCTTTCTTGAGAGGAAATTGGAATTTTATATTCCCCTCTTTCATGTCAATGATAGCACCAACGGTGCGTAGAAAAGGACGTCCCAAAATAATTGGACAAGAAGGTTCACATTCAATATCCATAATAGTAAAATCAACGGGAACGTAATTGTCATTGACAATGATAAGAACATCGTCGATCCTCCCCAAAGGTTTCTTTATGGAAGAATCAACGAGACGAACACCAAAAGAACAAGAATCAAAAGGTTTCAGTTTAAGCATATCATATATTCTTTTGGGCATAACAGAGGTACTAGCTCCAACATCACATAATGCATAGCAAGAGAAGTTATTTATCTTAATCTTAATCATAGGATCCCAACCATCTTCTAGCTTTCTAGGTATGGAGGCTTCTACTCTAAGTTTCTCCTCCCTAGCTTTGATGAGAGCATTAGTGATATGCTCTGTGAAGGCAAGGTTAAGCGTGCTAGTGCGGGGATCTCTAGACATCTTGTGAAGGAAATCAATAACTTCGGTAAGAGTGCAATTATCAAAATCAAGGTCACTACTATCAAGTAAAGTGGTAGTGGTGTCCTTTAGGTTCACTTGTTTGGTAGTTTCTATAGTCATAGCATCACCATTAATAGGTCCATTGGGACCAGGAGTGCATTGGGTGCTAAGAGTTTGGATATCCTCAACAACTTGGATAGTAGCGACAGTGTGGTGGGTAGGAAGGCTCTTAATTCTATCTTCTTCCTCCCTTTCTCTAGCCCATCTATCTTTAAGTTTAGCCAACATCCTAATGTTTTCATTAATTTGCACTTGAATAGCATTCATAGGAGTGACCTTCCTCTCCTCAAGAGGAGAAGTTCTAATTTTAAGCAATTCTACCTCATGGGCTAAATTGTCTACCTTCGAAGAGAGATCATCTAGTTTGTTTAGTTTTTCTTCTACACTCTTATTAAAGGCTTTTTGGGTAGTGATGAAATCTTTAAGCATAATCTCTAGTTCAGTAGTGGAGTTCTTAGTGCTAGGATAAGCATTGTTGTTCCCATAAGAATTAGAGGGGAATGGTCTAGGATTGCAACCAAAATTACTCCTATAAGCATTGTTATTAAAAATGTTTCTAGAGATAAAGTTCACGTCTACTTGTTCTTGAGCAATCAAAGAATTTAAAGGAACATCACGAGGATCAACAGAAGATTGCTTCGAAAGTAGAGACATGATCAAGTCAACTTTTTCATTTAGGGAGGAAATCTCCTCGACAGAGTTTACCTTCCTACCTGTTGGAGCGCGTTCGGTGTGCCATTGGGAATAGTTGGGCATCATCTCATCGAGAAGCTTCGTGGCAGCACCAAGTGTAGTTGACATAAAGGTTCCTCCCGCGGCCGAATCTAACAAGTTCCGCGAGGTAAAGTTCAAGCCTGCATAAAAAGTTTGGATAACCATCCAAGTAGTCAAACCATGAGTAGGGCAGTTCTTGACAAGAGATTTCATACGTTCCCAAGCTTGGGCAACGTGTTCATTTTCCAATTGTTTAAAATTCATTATGTTACTTCTTAGTTGGATAATTTTAGCAGGTGGATAGTACTTTCCAATAAAAGCATCTTTGCACTTGTCCCATGAATCTATGCTATTTCTAGGCAAAGATTGAAACCAAATTTTAGCTCCTCCTCTCAAGGAGAAAGGAAAAAGCTTAAGCTTAACAATATTACCATCTATTTCTTGGTACTTTTGCATATCACAGAGTTCAACAAAATTGTTTAAGTGTAAAGCAGCATCATCTCCAGCACCGGAGAATTGATCTTTCATGACTAAGTTCGGTAAAGCAGGTTTAATTTCATAAGAAGGTGCTGAAGTGGCAGGTGTAGTGATAGGTGTGCAGATAAAGTCATCGTTGTTGTGACTAGTGAAGTCACACAACTTGGTGTTCTCGGTGGAACCCATAGCAGCAAGTAAGCAAGATAACTATTTTTGTGATTTTTGATAAAAGATACTAAAGCAAAAATGAAAGGTAAACTAACAAGACTAAAAAGCAAAGGTAAAAGATAGCGTGCAACTCCCCTATCTTGAAGAGTGGAGTCCCCGGCAACGGCGCCAGAAAACTTTGCTTGATGGCTTCTCGCCCCTCGTTGGTTACCCCAAGTGGAAGGTTTGAGATGCAGTGTAGCGGAAGTTTTCCCTTGGCAAAGATACCAAGGATCGATTTCCCCTGAGACTCCCAGTTTCAAAAAGAAGATGTCAACTGCTAACGGCGCCAGATATTAGCAATCACCGTGGACCTGCACACAGATACAAATAACTTTGCTCCCAACGAGTACAGAGAGGTTGTCAATACCTCCGGCCTTGTCGTTTACAAAGGATCAAACGCAAGTGATAATAGTGATAGGTATAATTGCATATAGTAAGTAAAAAGCGGAAAGTAAATAGCGGATGTGATCAATGATGGTAATATGGACCGGGGTCCCATGATGTTCACTAGTGATGTCTCTCTCCCAAAAGACGATAAAATAGCTATGTGAGGTAAACGAATTACAGCTGGGCAATTGACAGAATTATGTGCGCAAACCAATGCTAACTATGTTGCAAGAAAGGTAGAGGTTCAAAGCATGGGCGGTACGCCAAGGCAAGTAGACCGAAATCCATCTGCATCTACTACTAATCATCCACCTTGAGATATCTATCCAGAACATCTCGCTGGTATTAAGTTGCGAGTCCCACCCATAGTGTAAACTCAAAGCAACAGACAACTGCATTAAAAGAACTTTGCGTAAAGTAAACAATCCTTGCACCCGCGGACACAAGCACCGTTGTTTTCCCCCTTGTGGCAACAGCACATCCCCTAGACTCATGTTTCTGTCACTCAAGCTAGTCATCGAGGGGCATGAACCCATAATCGAGCATAACGTTCCCTCTTGGAGTCACTACCTACTACTTGGCCAAAGCAATAAATAGCAACGGAGAACATGCAAGAATTACTTATGAACATAAATATAAAAGAGGTAAATCAAATATATTACTCAAACACAATCTGAACATAATCTCACAATCCATCAGATCCCAGCAAACTCATCAGAGCAACAGCATAAGGATTACATATGTGCCTCGATCATGTAGGGCAGCTCACGAGGTCTAATTAGTGAAGCACAAGAAGGGGAGGAGAACATCACATAGCTACTGGTCATGGACCCATGGTCCAAGGGAGACTACTCACAACTCACCCGGGAGGCGTCCATGGTGGTGGAGAGGCTCCCGGTGGTGATCCTCCCCTCCGGCAGGTTGCCGGGAAGAGTTCTCCTGGTGCTCCCGATCTTGGAAGCGCGGCGGCGGCGGAACAGAGATGAGATCATAAAAAAGGGTTCCCGTCTCGAGGGTTTTGGGACACGTGTTAAATATATGCCAAAGGGGGGCATCAGCGGAGGCCTGGGGGGCCCAGGCGCCCCCCCCCCCCCCGGCGCGGCCAGGAGGGGAGCCGCGCCACCAGGGCACCTGGAGC
The DNA here is from genome assembly GCA_902687465.1 of Secale cereale. NCBI lineage: Eukaryota > Viridiplantae > Streptophyta > Magnoliopsida > Poales > Poaceae > Secale > Secale cereale. The sequence continues at coordinate 573,569,299 of LR738714.1, read as the reverse complement.
CCTGGTGGGCCCCCTCCGGCCCTACTTCGGCTGCCGGGAAGCTTCTGGAACACTGATTTTTTATATAATTTTTCGGAGATTTTTCTGGCAGTTTACGTGATGGGAAAACCTGAAATACAAAAACAGTAGAAAACAGAAACTGGCACTGGGGTACACTGAGTTAATAGGTTAGTCCAAATATGATCAAAAGTGTATGGAAGTGTATAAATATCATAGCAATATCACCCAAAAGAGGCATGGAGTAAGCAGAAATTATAGATACGTTTTGGACGTATCACTCGATGAGGTGCGTATTTTCAAAATCTCCCGTACATCCAGATACCAGTAAAGTGTTCCCGCAGGAGTTGCTCCTTCCATGCACCGTGCTCATCATTAAAATCCGCTACTCAATGGAGTCGGCAATTACCTTTCGGCGTAACCGGACGTAGATTGTGGCCTCGTGGAATCCAAGCATCTCTCCATGTTTTAATTAACGAACCATCCCCCACACGCCAAATGATCCCTTTCTTCACAAGCTCAAGACCATGGACAATTCCCTTCCAGACCGCAGAAGAAGTAGCAGGGAACACCGTATCTAGGATATTTCCGTGGGGGAAATATTTAGCTCTGAGGAGTCTCGCGCATAAGCTTTGTGGGCAGTCCAGCAGACGCCAAGCCTTCTTTGCGAGCAGGGCCTGGTTAAAAGCTCTCATATCGCGAAAACCCATGCCTCCCATAGCCTTGGGGAGCATCATTTTTTCCCAGCTTAGCCATGCCATCTTCCTTTTTCCCTTCTCCACCCCCCACCAGTACTGTCGCATCTTCCGTGTTAACTCATCACACACAGAGGCAGGCAATTTGAAGACGCTCATAACATACGTAGGAATGGCCTGCACGACCGCTTTGATGAGGATTTCCTTATTGCCCACAGACATATACTGTTCGCTCCAATCTATTAATCGCTTCCGCAAGCGCTCCTATAGCGTTTCAAACCTTCCTTTATGCATTCACCCCTCAGGAACCGGTAACCCCAAGTATTTTGGTTCAAACACCTGCTGAGTTATATCCAAAAGGCCCTTCACCTCATCTGCCACCGCCGCATCACAATTGTCCGAAAATAGGATGGAACACTTCTCTGGGTTGATAAGTTGACCCGTTGCTGCAGTATAAGTGTTCAACAAACCTTTGACAATGCTAGCTTGCTGGCCAGATGCCTCAAAGAGCAACATTGTGTCGTCCGCAAAAAGCAAGTGGGATATGACTGGTGCACCCCATCAAATACTCACACCCCGCAAGTCACCTTCCGCGACAGACTTGGAGATAAGAGCAGACAAAGCATCAGCGACAAATAAGAAAAGAAAAGGAGACAGTGGATCACCTTGCCGCATGCCCCGCGAAGGGGAGAACACCTCAAGTAATTTTCCGTTCAGCTTCACCGAATATTTTACCGATTTAACGCATGCCATAATCCAGCCTATCCAGATGCCAGAAAAAACCCACTTAACTAGGGCCTTCTCGAGAAAATCTCAATCCACACGGTCATAAGCCTTTGACAGGTCAAGCTTGTAAGCACATGTTGCAGTACTATTATGCTTAATGGATTGGATATGATGAATGCATTCAAAGGCTATGATAGAATTATCAGAAATCAGCCTCCCTGGAATGAAGGCACTTTGGTTCTCGAATATGAGGTCTGCCAAGAGAGGACGAAGGCGATTCACCAAACACTTGGACACAATTTTGTAAATCACATTGCACAAACTTATTGGCCGAAAATCCTTAAGTTCTTTAGGGAAAGGCACTTCTGGAATCAGCACAATAGCAGTATCATTCACACCCTCTGGCATGATTCCTGATTTGAAGAACTCCAACACCGCCGCCGTGATTTCATCCTTCAAGACCGCCCAATTGCGTTGATAGAATTGAGCCGGAAATCCGTCTGTGCCTGGTGACTTTAGTGGACCGATCTGAAATAGTGCATTGGCCACCTCCTCCTCAGAAAAAGGTGCACATAACATGTCATTCATCTGTTGGGATACTTTGGGCAATATATGCTCAAGGACTGATTCCGGAGCTAGGGTCGGGTCCTTAGTAAACACTTCCTTGAAGTACGACGTAGCCAGCAACTCCATATCGGTGGGGACCGAGCACCACGTCCCGTCGGCTCGTCGTAGGCGCTGGATATGGTTCCGCCGTGCCCGCCATACTGCTCGCCGGTGAAGGTAAGAGGTATTTCTCTCCCCCTCCTTAAGCCACGTGATTCGTGAACGCTGCAGCCAGAGCATCTCCTCCCGATACAAAAGCTCATCCAGCTTGTACATTTTTTGACGTATGGCGTCTCTAGCTGTGCCATGGAGTTGCATGTCCGCCAACTCAGCTCGAAGCTTTTCAATCTCCGTAATCACGTGGCCAAACTCCTCCTTGATCCAAGCCCGGAGCTTATTCATCATCTCTTTCATAGCGTCCCGCACTGCACCAAGGTGTCCGTGCGGTTTACTCTTACGCCAAGTTTCAGCAATCACATCTCCTAGCCCAGGGTGCCGCTCCCACATTATCTCATATCTTGGGCTGATTTTTGTACGCCTTGGCTCCTCATGTGCAAGCCTAATCATCAGCGGGACATGATCTGAACAGGAGGTAGCAAGGTGTGTGACTTGCGCAAACGGGAACAAGTCCCGCAACGCCTTGTCAGCGCATGCCCTGTCTAGCCTTACCCGCACATTCCGATCTCCCATCTGCCCGTTATCATAAGTAAACGGGGTTCCTGAGAAGCCCAAGTCCATGAGCTCGCATATCTCCAAACAATCACGGAAGAGAAGCATATGATTTTCAGACCGTATCGACCGAGAAAAATGTTCATGTTGCCACATCGCCTCGTTGAAGTCCCCACATACCAGCCACGGATCTGACGACACCGCACGAAGATTTGAGAGGGCACTCCACATGCGATGACGATGGTCCACCCGTGGTTCTCCATACACAAAGGTAGTTCTCCATGTCTTGTCATTAGCTACATCCACAATTCTCACATCTATATAACGTGCACAAGAGTCCAACACCGTTACTTGCAGATTTTCATCCCAATACAGTGTTAGCCCCCCACTGAGGCCATCACTTGACACACCAGCAAAACCTTTCATTTGAAATCTCCACTTCAGTTTCTCCATCTTACTTGAGGCTTGACGAGTTTCTGACAGAAAAATCAGCCCCGGAGAATTGGCATTTGAGAGGGCTAAAACCTCACGAACTGTCCGCCGGTTCCCCTCCCCCCCTCCCCCGGCAGTTCCAAACTAGGGTACTCATTGGACCCGGCGGTCCTCCTCGAAGGAGGCCGCCGATTTCTCTTCAGACACTTCCGGTGTAGTAACCTTTGCTCTCTTGCTGTTTGACTATTAGTTGGAGAAGCCTGGTCTCCTCCATCTTCCCCCAGTCCCTGAGTCAGCGCCAATATACCCAGGTTGGCCTTGTTTTGTTCCTCCACAACTTCCAACTCCATGGCTAACCTTTTCCGAGCCGCTGGATCCACCTGCATACTACTGGTACCGTGCTTCGACGGAGTAGGCGCCATGTCAGTTAAATCTGGGTCCATAGTCTTGGCCACTTCCTTTTCCTACGCTGACGAACGCTGAAACTGCTTCTGATCGGAGCTATGACCAGCCTCATCCTGCCTTATTTTGTTCGGCCCATCGGCATAAAGCCAGGGTCCAAATTTCTTCTCTTTCTCCTCATGAACCCCGGAGCCACACTCCTTAAAGTCGTGCCCAATAAGACCACAGATGATGCAGAAACGAGCTAATTTTTCATAGCGAACTAAGAACACTTGCCTTTCCTTTCCTCTGACAATGCTAACAAACTTTGTTAGGGGTTTTTGGATATCATGCCGAACCCTAACCCTCATAATCGCCACGTATGTTCCCGTTCAGCCTCATCTCCAGGGTATCACCGGAGTTCCTTAACAAAGATTCCACAATATTCTTCTTACAAAAACATTCAGGTAGCTTGTGAATTTGGAGCCAAATCGGCATAAACAGCACTGGCACCTCCTCCACCTTCGTGAACCCATCATACGGTGCCATGAGCACCGCCATATTCCTGAAGAGCCATGGCCCTTGATCCACCATGCGTTCCCAATCGCCAAGGCACTCTGCCTGCACTACGAAGACGTTTGGTCCGACGGGTCTGAACCTCACGGGCTTCGCCGTGTTCCAAGCAGCACGCATATCCTTGTAGAACGTTGTCGGGCTAAAGGTTTTTGCCGTATGAACCCTAGCAAGGGCTAGCCAGCGTACGCCTTCGTTCACCGCCGGATCGTCCTCTTCAATCACCAAATCATCGAAGTCTGCATCTTCCAGATGGAGTTGTTCCATGAAATCACCAAGATCTGAAGCCTTGGCGGCGCCGCCGCCGCCATTGCTCGTTCCGGACAGAGCATCGGCCGCCGGATCCATCGTCCCTTGGAGCGGCGTCACACCCGACCCACCGGGATGAGAGGCGTAGGACGAGATCACGCGATCCTACGAGGGAAGTTCGTCGATCGGTAGGAGGACTCTCAGGCGATGGGATCGTCAGAGAGGAGACAAACCCTAGCCTTGGCGTAGGGGAAAAAACTCGTGGCACGTGCCAAGAATTTTGAAAACCTGAATTTCCCAACAATGTCCGTATGAGTATGACTAGCACAAATGCCCGTGCGTTGCAACGGGAGAAAACTTTGACGTGGAATCAAATTTAATGAGAGTTGTAAAATGTGGCTCATTTTACAAATCTGCTCGGTGCGCCATTTCTGACAAATTCGAATTTTGTATATCATCAAACTGATCCTCTTTTTTTATTTCAACTTCTTGGTTTTATTTCTTTTTGTAACGGAAAAATCATAGTTTTTTAATAACAATTGTGCATTTTTAAAATTAGAACTTCAAGGTTTTTTTTACAAAACCATGAAAATCCCTTTTTTATTCTAGCAACCTAAAACAAAAATTCTAGCAAACTAAAAATGCACACATAACAATTAAAACACCACTGACAGCAACTTGCAATTTTTTTGATGAATCCTTCGGTATCTCTTTTTTGTGCAACCATTTTTATTGACCTTCTCTAGGATGTGATCCTGAACTTTTCAAAAAGAAAATTGTAAGTGAATTCCCTCTGGTTACTTTGTCAAACAAATCATCAAAAGAACAATTTTTAATGATGCTTTTGTGCTCTTGTTTTTTCTAAGCTTTGACTTTGCATTCTATATGTCAGAACAGTTGGCATAACTATAGTCTGCTGATTAATTTTCCACGATGTATATTTTCTAAATAAATCTAAAATCATATCGGTCAACATGGCCGTAAATCAACTTCTTTTGGTCAACATGGCCGTAAATCAATATGTTTTGAAGCGGCTGCTACAATAGGGGGAATGAACTCAGCAGTTCAGTTTGATGCATGGCGGCCGGTCTGAGAGAAGCTTCCAGTCATAGGGATGGTTAGTGAGCCAAAGAGAGCACGGGTACAACTTGAGTACAGGGCGTCCCGGGACAGCGTATTCCCAGCAGTAGCAGGTGCAAGCAGCGACACGAGACAGATAGTTGCACACGGAGAAAAGCAAAGGACGGGAGATGCACTGGGTCCTGTGGCGGCAGCAGAGGGCAGGAGCCGAGCCATGCACAAACGGCGCTCAATCGATTTGAGTTGGAGGTGCTGACCGCCGTCGACGAAGACGAACACGTGCGAGGTGGCTTCAGCGACGTTGGTGCAGTTAACTGCTGATGGTCCAACAACTGATCTGTTCAAACTTCACACCGCTCCCAACCTGCAATAGAACACAAAGAGAATCAGGGCTGCATGAACTTGGATGAGAGAGGAGCACATGGAGTGGTGGCTCTTGCCGACGGCGTCGGGGCGTGGACACCAGTGGAGTGGATCGGACGGGGAGCACCTTAGGAGGAGGGAGGTGGCGTGCACCAGCGAGGTTTCCTGGGAGATGGGGGATCCCGGTCACGTGCAGCCGAGCCAGGGGATGCGGTCGCCGGCGGAGGTCCGGTAATGGGGGCGTGCTGGGGATGGACGGCGGGGTGGGAGGCGATCTGGGGATGGAGAGAGGTGCGTCGGGGCCGGGGCGACGGCGGCGAGAGGCGCGTCGGGGGATGGGCGCCGGCGGTGGGATGCGTGCCGGGGCCGATGCCGATGCCGGTACCGGGGCGACGATGACGAGAGGCGCGTCGGGGCTGGGAGGGCTGTCGGCGGGAGGCGCGCCGGAGCCTGGGGATGGATCATGGAGGTGGGTTGGGTGGAGCCGCACGACAATGGGGATTTTTAGATCGTGCTGGGGGAGGTTAGGGACGGACCGACACTTTGTTTTCTCTGGATCCCGGGATTCTGGAGCACCACGTTGTTCGCCGAATTAGTACCACCTCGCATATATGTTTTAAATTCATACTGAAAGCGTAAATTCATAGGATAAAAGCGTATTGTGACGGTGAACCCGACGGATTCAATCCGTGCTTTATTATTAGGTATAGATATAGATTAAATCCACCCAATAAGTCCACAGGGAAACGAAGACTCGACCGATGCCCAGTCTTGGATAGCGCTAAGCGCGCGTAAAAAAGTCGCATTTTCCCAGCCTATTTTAAGCTGTGCACACGTACGCACGTATACCTGTTTGCAAGCCAACCAGAACACGGCGTGTTTATTTATAATAATTTCAAAAAATAAGTGGCGTGTTCGTACCCACAAGTCCACAAGTCCAACAAAAAAGCTTTACAAAACAAAGCATCAGTTCAAAAAAAAAAATTACAAAGCAAAACAACACTGATCTAACCACGTCACGACAGGAAAGCAGTTCGAGTCGGGCGCCCGGTCCGTCTACTTGTACCACCATTTGATGGGTGAACGAATATTCTCCCTTGGGTTCACTGGCGGGTTCAGCTGTGACCCGTGACTTGGATCGGAGTAATTGCCAGCCGGGATTCTATGGATCGGTCGATCGCATCGCACCGACCCAGCCCCGCCGCCGTCAAAGTCGCCCGGTCGTCGCCTGCTCGGCACGCCCAAGCGCAGCGGACAGCGCCACGTTAAACGACTTGACTTTTAAGCGCCTGCAGCTGCTAGGAGCTGTAGCACGCCGCAACGATCTCGCCGTTCCCCCGCCGGACCGCCGCCGCAACGATCTCGTGGCGTAGGAAAAACACAAGTGTCTTTTTTTTTAGAATTATGAAAAACACGAGAGCTTCTGAGCCATGGAGAAAGAAGAGACACCATGCTCTCACGACGGGCTGGCTTTCCGGGGGTGCGGTGGCAAGGGCGCCGCCAGCCCATGGTTCATATAGTTATACATTAATACATACGCGCACACAACCATCTTTATGAACACACACACCCTACTTCTAGTAGCATCTATGAAAGACTAAGTCGACATATTATCTTGAGATTTACGAAGTTATCATAGGCATCTCGTCGTCGACGAAATGTCTCCTTCCACTGAAAACGCTTCGTCGGAAATTTTGAAATAAAACCAGAAATAATGCGAGCGTCAGGACTTAATCCCAAGCTCAAATGCACCATGGTGAACAGTAATATGCGGATAGTAAAACTGTTTAGAAATTGTAATTTTTTGGCAGCAGATATTGATGAATGTTTCAACTCTATGTAAATTTTCATGCTGAAATGACACATGTAAAGGTTTGGGCAAAAAAGAATGCTTCAAAAAATTGTCTTTCTGAAACATTGTTTCTATTTTTTATCCAGGCCTGCATGAATGTCATTCCACCACAAATATTTACACACATGTGCCGAATCCATCAATGATTTCACAAAAATAATTCATATCTTTTTTTGAATTGTTTTTTTTTTGGATTTGACTGTTCACCAAGTGCATGTGAGCTCGGGTTCAGAAACTCCATGTCCAAAATTAATTCATATGTTATTTATCTCCCGTAACGCGTGTATTTTGTAGAGTGCGTAGAATATAAACAGAATAAATATATAGTAATAAAGAGAGTGATAAAGCGGCAAAGGGTCATATTGGCCTTCCCCATAGAACAATAAAATGAGGTACATGACTATATTACAAATTATATGTGACTGGATCATAGTAGTAGACATGCCAGGGGGCCTATTAGTGTTTTCTCCCTATGCCTTAGTTGCTTGATATGCTAGGTCAACGCCGAGGTCCATTATATTAGAGGATTGCGAAAGGCCCAAGATTTGTAAGACATGTTTGTTATTAGCAGCGTCGTCACCTTTGAGCGATGTTTCCTTCCCTAGAGCCGCCATCTTGAATTTCATCATCCATTGGATAGTCCAAAGTTTTATATGAATCATTGTAGCATTCTAACGATGGTGTTACGTGAGTGGGGGGTTGATGTGCTTCAAATCGAACTCGAAGTCTATTTCGTGCCTGAAGCCTCTAGCTTGGTTGCTCACCAATGTTTTGGCGCTAATAGGAGCTTCAACCGAAGAGTTTTCCCCCTCGAAGAATTCACATTATCTTTTTTCAAAGCTTGACTATATTTTGCTTGTTTGCATTATCTATTTACATCATTAGACGTTCACCACTATGTGCTTGTATATCTTGCTAACATTCTCGTTTCCCCCTCCTTTTCTTGTTGTATGTTGTTTAACAACGTTCTTCTAGTTGATTGAGTGTTCTAGCACTTACAAACTGAGTTCATTTCAAGCCTTATATCTAAAAAACTAGTCATCCATTCGACATAAACTTGACAAAGACAATCGTTCAATCTAGACTATGCCTGGGCGAGGGAAACCCGGCTTGATGGGTAGGTTAAAAATCTTGACAGTTGGGCTAAGATTTGCTTCCATTGTTTCGCCATAGCCCTAGCGCAAAAGCTTGGTACATCGGTTATTATTGTTTTAATATTTTGAAAAAATATGACAAATTATTTATTTATTCCTGCAAACCTTATAATACTAAAATAGTTTTAAAATCCGCCCGGGAGCACCAGGTCTATAGACAATGATATATTTAAGCTTTCACAATCAGCCAAAGTTTTTCATTAAATCCCACAGCCCATCGGAACAGCCAAGTTACCACCCAGGAATTTAATGAAAAACCAACAAGAGATAATTTTTGAACGATTTAAGATAGATCCGGGGGTTAAGTGAACCGAAAAGAAGTTCAGGGGATTATGTAAATCACTCATTTTATTCAAGGGAGTAAAATGGACTTTGTTAGTTTCTCAATCCAGTTTTCTAAATCAATCTGTAAAATTACTAAAAATATTTAACTCATATAGTTTGTTGACCATCTAGTTTCTCAATCCAAGCCACAATTTTTAGAACCGGCCACGATGTTGATTTGTCGGTTCAATTTACATGTCGTCGATGAACGAAAATACTAACTGGCGAACGTTCCCTGGTATGGGGATGTCAAGCGAAAGTTTTTCGATGGCATTCCAGGAGGTAGCGGATGGCAATTCCTGCTCGTTTCGCTTAAAAGTTCCTTCTTTTCAGAAATTACCACGCGTCTCTGAAGAAACTGCCAGCAATAACGTTCACGAATACCACGTGTCTTATTCAAGAAGACGAGACGGTGGCGGCTTCTTGAATATGGAATAAGGTTCTCCCCATCCAGCCCCCGTCCCGATGGTATGTCTAACATCGTCGAAGGGCGTGTGAAGGTGTGTCTCCGGCGGATCTTACGGGATTCGGTCGGTGGTTGTCATTGGTGGATCCGCTCGGATCTGGTCTTTGTTCGTCTTTGTTCACGTGTCTCCAGGTTGGATCCTCCCAATCTAAGCTTTTCTTCATCGGCGACGGTTGCTGATCTGGTGCGTTGGTCCTATGGGGCCTTAGCACGACGACTTTCCGTCTGTCTACTACAACAAGTTGTGCCCGGCTCCGACGAGGGGGGGGCGATGACAGCGGCGCGCCTTCGGCTCGCTTCAATGCTTGTAGTCGTCACTAGGTGGTCTATGAATCTGGATGTAATTTTCATTATTTCTGGTGTTCATTGTACTGTCATGATTGAAGATGAAAAGATCGACGGTTTCTGAAAAAAGAAAAGAAAAAACAAAGAATACCACTCCCACAGCGAACGTTCGCCGGCTATCGAGGTCCTCGATGAAACATTTCAAATGGCGTCTCAAAACAAAAACTATAACACAAATGAGGCTAGCTGCACTGCACTGCACTGCAGGGAGCCAAATACCATTCTCCATCTCAAAACAAAAGCAAGTGTACAATTCAAAGGTTCAACGGTCAACATTCAAACCCCAATCCCAAGGAACAAACTACGCTCCCCAGTCAGTCTCCGCCCCGCCCCGCCCCGCCCGTCCTTTCTTTTTCCCTCCTTCCCTCTCGCCGTTCAAACAAACGCACGCACACGTTCAACATTGCCGTCCACAACCTATATAGCACGCCATTTTCACCTCGCCGCCAGCACCCAAAAGGCAATCGTCATCGTCAGCCGCCATTCCCGTCGTCGGGCTCCGGCACAGCGCCTGACGCCAATTTGATCGCCGCTTTCTTCTACGTGCCGCGACCGTCGATGGTCACGCCGCTGCCCCGGATGCGCGCTCGCGGGTTTCGCGGCGCGGCGCGTGGTGCGCCGATCGAGATACCTCTCGCCGTGAGGCGGACGTGGCAGCAGCCCGCGCAGGTCGCCGTCGGCGAGCCGGAGCGTGCCGTGCCGACCCACTTCCTGTGCCCGATATCGCTCGACATGATGCGGGACCCCGTGACGGCGCCGACGGGGATCACGTACGACCGGGAGAGCGTGGAGGGATGGCTGGAGCGCGGCCACGCCACGTGCCCCGTGACCGGCCGGCCGCTGCGGCTGGAGGAGCTCGTGCCTAACCACGCCACGAGGAGGGTGATCCAGGAGTGGTGCGTCGCCAACCGGGGGCTCGGGGTAGAGCGCGTGCCCACGCCCCGCGTCCCGATCTCCGCCTTCGACGCGTCCGAGCTCCTGGCGGCCGTGTCCGCTGCCGCGAGGCGAGCGGATGGGCCGAGGTGCCGGGAGCTGGTCGCGAGGGCCAGGGCGCTCGGGAAGGAGAGCGAGCGCAACCGCCAGTGCTTCGTGTCCGCCAGCGCCGCCCGCGCTCTCTCCTCGGCGTTCTGCAATCTTGCCGGCCAGCGGGTAGTGCCAGCGACGGCCCTAGAGGAGATCTTAGCGGCCTTGGTCGTGTTCTTGCCGCTTGAGGAGGAATCCAGGGGCCGCATTGCCTCCCCGGCGTCGCTGGAATCCGTCGTGTCTATCATGTCCCACAGCGAGCCCCTAGCGCGGGTCAGTGCCGTCATCGTTCTCCGCGAGATCGCCTCCTCATCCGACAGGCAGTGCGTCGAGGCGATGTCAAGGACCACCGGCATGTACGCGGCGCTCGTCAAGCTCTTGGAGAGACCCGTCTCGCCCCAGGCGACCAAGGCGGCGCTGGTGACCGCGTACTACCTCGTCATGCACACCGAGCTCGCCGCGTCCCGCCTCGTCGACCTCGGCGCGGTGCAGCTCCTCCTCGAGCTGCTGGTGGACGCAGACAAGGGCACGACGGAGAAGGCGCTGGCCGTGCTGGACAGCCTGCTCCTCACATGCAAGGGCCGCGACGAGGCGTACTCGCAGGCGCTGGCCGTGCCGGTGATCGTGAAGAAGATGCAGCACGTGTCCGACATGGCGACGGAGTTCGCCGTGTCGGCGCTGTGGCGGCTGTGCAAGAACTCCGAAGCCGCGGACGGCGGGTGCAAGGCCGAGGCGCTCCAGGTCGGCGCGTTCCAGAAGCTGCTCCTGCTGCTGCAGGTGGGCTGCGAGGGCGTCACCAAGGAGCGGGCAAGCGAGCTGCTCAGGCTTCTCAATGGATCCAGGGACGGCGCCGAGTGCATAGACACGCTGGATTTCAAGGCGCTCAAGAGACCCTTCTGATGAGTGTGCATATTGGAACTTGGCTACGATGTGGATAGAACCATGCAGACACAATTAGGTTTAGATTCTCTTTTTCTTGGAAGAATTATATACTCAAGGGAGAGTATTTTCGGAACCTCGGAATATACGGTTCCACTCAAAATTAGCAAAGCAAAAATGGCATCAACAAGTTGTTAAAAGAATCGTCCAACATAAAATAGGTAGAAACTTGAGCTTAGTCCCCGCAAAAAAAAAATTGATCTTGGTGAATATTGGCCAGGAAAACATACACATGACAATTGGCAAAATGTGCAATAAAACACGAACAGTATACAATCCAATTGTGCATGCTACACAATTTGTTTATTGTGAATGAATCATAAAGTAAATTTGCATACTTCATACATGGTCATATTTCTAGCTATCTTTGCATAGAAATTTTCAAGTTTATGAAACAAGATCATATAAATGATCTGTGGTATCATGATTGTTTTTTCTTCAAAATAAATATTGACAATATCTTTCGGTTATCATCTTGCAACCAAACCAAATTAATGGTATCATGGATGTAACGGGGGGGGGGGGGATTTAGGCTCACTATTAATCATGCGCATGAGGGATTTTTTTGAGTGCCAACAAATTTATCCTTCTTGTTCTCTTCATGTAGATACCAGTCTAACGAGTTAGAGTTTTCAGAACAGTTGGTGAAAGACTCATGGTTACTGGATGAGAAAGATGATTGGCGTCATGTTGAACGATGGGAGGATGAGGAGTTGAGAGGCGGGCAAAATCCAGAGATGGCGTGTGCGCGGTGTGCGGTGGTGGTAAATGTTAGCGACCCAAATGGAAACCGTGGAAAGAAATGATCGTTCTACATAGAGATGCTGACTAGAATGATTCTCCTTTGGACAACCGTATAATATATGTCTTCATTATTTGGTTAATTGCACCCTCCAATGGGGGAATTGACTTATTACAATGGAAATCCCCTCTGAAGAAACACTAGCACTTGGTTTTTGGCCACTTTTCCTTACTAAACGGCCAATTCTCTTGTTTATATGAAAAGGCAGAGCTCTTGTCGGGTGCCCCAAAAGAAAGAAAACCACCGGCTCAACAAAGTGCACCATTTTGGTGCGTGGGCTACATGGAGCCCTTTTCTTGAAACATTCAAACGCATATTTCAAAGTTTCAAAATTTTCTGAATTTTTTTCCACTTTGACATATGGATGCATACTACACATTTCGTGAGAAAATATATTGATTTGTAAGCTACTCAAAAAGTGAAAACCGTTCATTTTATACAGTGAAGAATATACACACAGTTCATTATTTTAAAAAATGAGATACATGAACAGCAGCACCAGGACATATTTTTATAGAAGAGCCCGCTCAAGTGAGGAACCAAGAGTTCGCTCCTGATGGGAGTTGAACTCTGGCCGCAGAGTGCGCACACCCTTGGTACTAGGCCAATACCTACTTCTCACTGTTCATTATTTTCATGATGAAAACTTTGACTTGCGAGGTACACAAAAAATAAATTGCTAACTTGAAAATTTGCAAGCATGCAATACACTCCCTCCGTTTCTAAATATAAGTCTTTTTAAAAATTTCACTATAAACTATATACGGAGCAAAATAAGTGAATCACACTCTAAAATATGTATATATACATCAATACTTCTCGCAAAAAAAAAAACTTAAATCTTTTGAATCTACATGTGCTCATGGACAAATGTTCTGAATCCTCGTGGTTCTCCCAGTGCGGCAGTATGTATGGGAGATGCCAATATGCCGTTTCCCTTCGGCTGCCTGCACGGCGTGCTCGTCGAGCCTCCCAAGCCGCCGGACACAATTTTTGACCATGACGAGAGGAAACTCAAAGTTTCCATTATACTACTACACTGTAGCCCTGTAGCATGGCCGGCCGGACACGGACAGTAGGTTCAGTAAGATAGGTGTGGAGTGGTTGCGCTTGCGCATATGGCATGTGGAATGGAATGGAAAGGAAGCCAAGATCACAGGAAAAAAGGCAAAGGGACGCTAGCTTGCCCAAGTCGAAATTGACATCACTGCAGTATTGTGTGCTCCACGCATACGGTTTTGATTCCAGGAACAAACGTTATCCATGTGCGCTGTACGATCGGCACACATTCCCTCTGCCCGGAACACTTGTTTAGGACCGAACTCCCCCCTTCGCTTTACCCTTTTTATTCGGCGGGGAGCACGGAGCCATGCGAATCCATGATCTCCGCCAAAGGTTAAAGGGAGATCGCATGCATCATCGTCGGTCGTATTTGGTGTTTGGCGGCGATTGGTGAGTCACACCAGGTAGTACCGTAGTAGTAGTGGTACGCACGTCGTGGCCCGTGTCACCTTCACACCTAATCCTCTAATTTTCGTCGTCAAATGATCGAGCTTTGTTATGCACGACAAGTAACCCGTCGACGACGAGGACTGTGACTGACTGACAGGAACTATGTGCACTGCACTGCAGTGCAGTGCAGCTTACCAGTTCAACTAACAGGACAGTTCCCTTTCGAGTATACTACTGACCGTATCGATCTGGACTCTAGACTGGACTGGCAGAGTTCGAGTCATCTGATCCACGTACGTGACATCCAGCTCGTTCTTCCAATCGAGCAGTTCGACGCAGTCGCCATCGGGTCTGACTTGTCTTGCAGTCTCCGCCAGTTCGTAAGAAGGTGGTAGTAGAAATCAGCACAACACAACGGCAGACTGGACAAATTAAGAGAATTACGGTCGGGATTGGCAAATCCGGTCTCCTCAAACGCATTAACAGCGCATGTCTTAAATTAGTCACTTTGCATCTGCTTCCCTCATATTTCTTTACTTAAATTCATACAACATGCAAAAGGAATTCTACATACTACATCGACGTACTACCCTAACTACTCTTCGTCATCGGAAATGTCCACGACGACGCTGCCGGGCGCCGGCTGGACGGGCAGGTAGGAGGGCTCGACTCATCCTCCTCCTGTTCGACCTCATTAATGTAGGCGAACATCTTTGCCTCCTCCGCGGCCTCTTGCGCCTCTGTCTCCTGTCGGCGACTGCGTCTTGCCTCCGCAGCCAACTGCGACCGGAGATGGCTTGCTGCTTCGCCTGCAGATCCCCGCCGCCAGCGTCCCCACGTCCTCCTCCTCCTCCATCACCACCACCTCCTCCTTCTCCCCCGGATCCTCTTACTCCTCCTCCTCCAGTTCCTCCTCCAACTCCTTCTCCGGATCCACTTCATCCGTAGGTAGCCCCGCGACGATCCAGACTTCGCGTCTAACCCGGATCTGCTCAAGGAGCTCGAGCCGGCGCTCCAGTGTCAAAAAGGGCTCGCTCCTCACCCAGCAGCGTGGGGGCATGGCTATTAAGCGAATGGGTAGAGTGGAAAGTGACGGCGGCGACGGAGGAGGAGGAAAATATGGATCGATGGTAGGGTTTCGGTGTCGCCGGTCGACTTAAATAACCGGACAATGGACTACGCGGTCCGCCGGAGCCGCGCCACGCGGCGCCACCGGTCCGACAGAAGAGACGAGCTTCAGACCGTCGGATTTGAGTGCGTTTCCGACTGGGACCCCTTCATCAGTCCGACCTGGCAGGCGTGTTCGGGCGTCCTCATATCCGCCTCATATTTGGGCTGGATATGAGGGAGCCAGGCAGCCCGGACGTACGAGAGCCGTATGAGAGGCCCATCTGGAACAAAAAATCGTGACCGGACAGTGACCGCGTGGTCCGCCTAGACGTATGAAACGGATTTGAGAGGTCCAGTTGTAGATGTTGTGACTTCCTCTATCTGACGCTTCACCACTATAGTCGATCTTGCGTTCCATTCCATATATCGTTCAACACCTAATTTGCGTACCGGCGGTGGATCGACGGACAGCTACGTGGTGATCGCGATCGTTCGGCGCACGTACGTACTCGGACTGACCTGGTCGCAACTCATACTTTTCTGCAAAGAACATACATACATACGCTCGCACGTCCGTCTCGCCATTAATTGGAGGTCACTGTTGGGCTCTGTTCCTTCTGCTCATCTTGGCTGGTCGTGAGACGAATTCCTGACGTCGATTGATGGTTGCGCGCACGCACGCACACCAGCTGGTCTATCGATCCATCTATCTACGTCCGGTCCGACACCACACCAGTGGACTGCATACCAAGAAAGAAAACACAGCAACAGTGGGCTGGGTAGGCCCAGTCGTCGTAGGCGTGCTCGTTGGGTACGTACACCTCGCACAGCCAAGCGAAACCGTCTGGTTGAGCTACTATAAATCACAACCAACCAGGCGGCAGAGAAGACGTCACTGTGGAAGTCCAGTCTGGGCGACGACTGGCTCCTGGAAATGGGCCTCGGCTGGGGTGTTTAAACGTACGTGGCGGTACGTGTTCCGCGCAAAGTGCCAAAGTGCGCGAGTAATGGATGCGCATAACAACTGGGTTAGGCATGCCATGCACTCAAAACACGATTGGACGACGGCATGATGCGTGGGATAATGACGAGATAAACGTAGATTGGAGCCTAATCCGAATCGAGTTCTGTGACGAAACTTGGGCAAACCTGTGGAGTACGTGGTGGTCTGGAACCTCTGATTTAGTGGCCGCGCATCCGACTGTTGACTCGTGCTCCTGCAAGTCAGGGTCAAGACTGCGTAGTCGCCTGCATAGTTTTCGCTGGTTTTCGGCTACAGTTCGCAAATGAGACGATGGCAGATTTAAAGCCCAGGAGAAAATCCTAAAAAAATCTACATGAATTTGGATAATAATCCTGAATTCTAAAAATGATCACAATTTTTTTTTAGAAAATTTGAAAGATGTTCATGCATTTTGTTTTGCAAATTCAAAGAATATTAGTGAATTTAATTAACGTTTATGAGTTTGGAAAAAGTTAAAGAATTCAAAAAATGTTTACAAATTCACAAAATAATTATAATTTGAGAAATGTTCATGGATTTGATCTTGTCTGAATTTTAGATATATCTCTGAAATTGTAAAGGTTTTCTTAAATTTTAAAAAATGTCCATGGATTTGATTTTTTTTTCACAATTTGAATTGTTTTTATGATTTTGAAAAAGTTTATGAATTTAAAAAATACTCATGTACAGTATAAAAAAATAGGAAAAACCGTCGGAGAAAAACATTTTTTTTGAAACCTACCAAAAACTGGTCGAAGCGTTCCAAAACCTTCCCGAAACCGGCACTCAACAGTTCGGTGCCCGCACCTATAATGCACCTAAATGGGCCAGCCCAATATCAATCACTTTAAGTGATTCGCCGTCGAGTGCTACGGGCGACACATATCATTTAGGAATGGCCTTTATGGTGCTTCCATGGATATAAGTGCAGAATCACTCAAAGAAGGATATGTGCGGAATGCTGAAAATGGTATAAATTGTACTACATTACAAAGGAAAGTTCTACCAAGAAGCAATGTAGCATGGGAAAAAGTTAGATCAGTTCCATATTTCGGACTTGACTTAATGTCAACATTGCAAATGTGTCGATGCAACATAAATTCTTCCTATGTAAAGAATACCCTCTTGTTGCAACAAATTGCGAAAAAATGCTGCAATACATGCAACATAAAAAACAAAGTGACATCATGGAAATGCAAAGTAAACAACAACAAAAGACACAGTTACAACATGAATTTAATGCTTTGGAATAGACGTTGAGAACCGTTGCAACTTGTCATCCTTTTCTGTGCAACGAGCACATACATGAGCTCGTGTGACGTCCCAACAGCCTTGCAACAACAAAAGCCTGAAATTGCTAACCTTTGCAATGAACATTTTGAAGCACCGACCTCATCCCCTTGGGCTTGCATATGACCAACTCGGCTCGTTATTGAACTATCATATCTGAATTTAGTGAGACCGAGCTCATTGTTGATAGACTCATCAGGTTCCCCGAGCTCGATAATACCGAGGACTCGCATCTCAAGCTTCAACTCAAGGCTTTGTTATGAAGTCTTGGCAACGAAC
The DNA here is from genome assembly GCA_902687465.1 of Secale cereale. Lineage (NCBI taxonomy): Eukaryota > Viridiplantae > Streptophyta > Magnoliopsida > Poales > Poaceae > Secale > Secale cereale. The sequence continues at coordinate 573,551,489 of LR738714.1, read as the reverse complement.
ACCATGACCTCAATCACGGAGTGCAGGAGGAGTAGCAAAGGAGAAGGCACTATGGAGGAGGAGCATGATATTTCATGGAGTAGGAGTGATGGAAGGAGGACGAGACGAAGGGGATATAGAGTTGTAAAATAACAAGGGACACACAATGGAGGCAATGGGAGGAGTGCCACGATGCTATATACGAGGGACAGTCAAGCAGGATGTGGCCAATTTGATGGAGTGACTAGTTTAAGGGAGTCATTTTCCTCTTATTTTTAACGGGGACGATGTATCAACTAGTCCATCCCCAACTTATTTTATGGACTTAACTTCCTTGTAAACGTCTACTAACTTCTTAACTTGTAAAACCCTTTAAAACTAAGCACTTCTGTGCATGCTCAAGGATATTCTTCCTTCTACTGCAATTACCTTCCTGCTTCCTTTATGAAGTAGAAAATATGCAATGCAATAGAAAGATAAAAATAAAATGTTATAACCCATCTGTCTCTCATCAGTTGGACGAAGAATTATAGGATTGAGATTCTATTTTCATAAATGGAAATGCATGGGTGCCACATGAATTGAAACTGTAAATTCCTAAACTAATTCAATTATAATATAACTAACAAATTATTGTTATTAGTAAAGAATCAAATGGAATATTTGACCCCACACACTTGCGGGATCTACAAGCGCACATGGATCTGCATTTTTTGTTGTTGCAAAAGTTGCTCCTCTATGTGGTAGTTAACTCCAGAAGTTTCAAATAATTATGTGAAAATTTTACAGAGTGAACGCGGGGTTTAAAATTTGAATATACAAAAGTTTCACGAAGTAGATATGCACAAGTAAATGGGACCCACCTTTCCTAAATGATCCTCTAATAGGCTCGAAGTTGCTCCTCGGCATGTCAACAACATTTATAGAATATTAAATAATTTCAAAGTTCTTTTTATGATGTAAACCTGTGGATGAAAATTTGAAATGATAAGGAAAGCCTACATGGGACATACTTGTATAGTTCAATCCACCAATGAACTCAGAGTAATGTTTGTGTATGTGGACAATGCCATCAAATTTCTATTGATTCCGAGCACTTTTATGTTTCACACCAGATTCAAATTCCAAACCACGAAATTCATGGAGTTAATCACTTTCATTTCCATGAGACATCAATAAATATTCAAATTGAAATCTTCTAGAATCAAATTCAAATCCCATCCCAATTGGATTGGGAAACCAATTGAACAAATGAAAACCAATTTTAAGGAGCAAACTACAGTGTTACTCAAATCGTAGAATGTAATTGTCAGCAAGACAATCTTATAATGGTGGTCGATATAAACCACGAATAATGGGATTTCTATATTTATGTGAATTTTATTGATTTGAAAGATTGCAACATGCAGGAATATACATTTGCCTCATTCCCCTCCGAATATTTGTTGTATCCCATCAAATATTGTAAATGAGAAAAATATCATAAATAATTTTAAAACTAATGGCTAGAGATGGTCTGATCAATGATAAGATGGATTTGTACCATTATAAAGTCTAGTCATTTAAAAATTACAAGTTTGGCATGACATACATGGTTGTTGTGATTTACAAAACACCTAACTCATATGCGAACATTGCCATTTAGATGTAAAGACGACAATATTCTGACACATAAAAGCTAACACGAAAATTATAATCTGTTTGAACCCGATAAAGGGTGAAATAAATTAACAGTGATGCCAGGGGGAAATGTTGCTGGGGCAATGCATGGATGCATATAAGATGGACACTAGACCGACATTAGCATGGACCGATGGGCTGAAGCGAAGCATTTTTGTTATTTTTCCAAGAGGTAGTTCAATTTTTTTCTTACAAACAATGGTTTTGCCAAAAAATATGTATTGAGAAAGTAGGTCATACATATTTACGTTAAGGCTACATGGCTCGAGCTGGCAGGATACATGTTTGTTTCATTTAGGCTAGCACGGTCGGAAAATCTAAACTACAACATCATCCTTGATGATCGAGACAGTCACGTGGGACATGGAAGGTTTATTTGTGGAGAACATGGAGTTTTGCCCCATTTAGTGCTCTCTAGTAACAATGATGTGCAAGTATCATATGCAGTTCAAAATGTCCCCTACATTACCCTATGATATCTCGTGAATCCATGTCTGATCAGAAGTGTGGTTATACTCACACATTATCACCAATCAAACACTATATTTGGCATCATGTCTGTGTCACTAAGCGAATTATTATTCCAGTCAGAGATATCATTTCCATCGATAGCAAGAAGAGTGGTAATATTGTCAATCTCAAAGATTCATGACTGGTTTCCAACTACAAAATTTGAAATGAACCTGAGTGCACCCCACTCACAAACAATATAAAGGCAATATGATAATTTGGCCATAAGGTATACCCACCACTGCATGTGACATGTACGAATGATGGCTTCTCGCCCCTCGTTGGTTACTCCAAGTGGAAGGTTTGAGATGCACTGTAGCGGAAGTTTTCCCATGGCAAAGATACCAATGATCGGATTCCCCTGAGACTCCAAGGTTCAACAAGAAGGTGTCAACTGCTAACCGCGCCAGATACTTAGCAATCAACTTGGACCTGCACACAGATACAAATAACTTTGCTCCCAACGAGTACAGAGAGGTTGTCAATCCCTCCGGCCTTGTCGTTTACAAAGGATCAAACGCAAGAGATAATAGTGATAGGTATTGCTGCAACTAGTAAGTAAAAGCAGAAAGTAAATAGCGGATGTGATCAGTGATGGTAATATGGACCGGGGTCCCATGATGTTCACTAGTGATGTCTCTCTCCCAAAAGATGATAAAACAACTATGCGAGGTAAACGAATTACAGCTGGGCAATTGACAGAATTATGTGCGCAAACCAATGCTAACTATGCTGCAAGAAAGGTTGAGGCTCAAAAGCATGGGCGGTACACCAAGGTAAGTAGACCGAAATCCATCTGCATCTACTACTAATCATCCACCTTGAGATATCTATCCAGAACATCTCGCTGGTATTAAGTTGCGAGTCCCACCCAAAGTGTAAACTCAAAGCAACATACAACTGCATTAAAAGAACTTTGCGTAAAGTAAACAATCCTTGCACCCGCGAGTACAAGCACCGTTGTTTTCCCCCTTGTGGCAATAGCACATCCCCTAGACTCATGTTTCTGTCACTCAAGCTAGTCATCGAGGGGCATGAACCCACAATCAAGCATAACGTTCCCTCTTGGAGTCACTACCTACTACTCGGCCAAAGCAATAAATAGCAACAGAGAACATGCAAGAATTACTCAAGAACATAAATATAAAAGAGGTAAATCAAATATATTACTCACACACAATCTGAACATAATCTCACAATCCATCGGATCCCAGCAAACTCAACATAGCAACAGCATAAGGATTACATATGTGCCTCGATCATGTAGGGCAGCTCACGAGGTCTAATTAGTGAAGCACAAAGAGGGGAGGAGAACATCACATAGCTACTGGTCATGGACCCATGGTCCAAGGGAGACTACTCACAACTCATCCGGGAGGCGTCCATGGTGGTGGAGAGGCTCCCGGTGGTGGTTCTCCCCTCCGGCAGGGTGCCGGGAAGAGTTCTCCTGGCGCTCCCGGTCTTGGAAGCGCGGCGGCGGCGGAACAGAGATGAGATCGCGAAAAAGGGTTCCGTCCTTGAGGGTTTCGGGACGCGGTGTAAATATATGCCAAAGGGGGGCATCAGCGGAGACCTGGGGGGCCCAGGCGCCCCCCCCCCCCGGCGCGGCCAGGAGGGGGGCCGCGCCACCAGGGCGCCTGGAGCCCTGGTGGCCCCCCTCCGGCCCTACTTCGGCCGTGTGGAAGCTTCTGGAACGCTGATTTTTTATATAATTTTTCCGGGATTTTTCTGGCAGTTTACGTGATGGGAAAACCTGAAATACAAAAACAACAGAAAACAGAAACTGGCACTGGGGTGCACTGAGTTAATAGGTTAGTACAAATATGATAAAAAGTGTATGGAAGTGTATAAATATCATAGCAATATCACCCAAAAGAGGCATGGAGCAAGCAGAAATTATAGATACGTTTTGGACGTATCGACATCCCCAAGCTTAATTCCTGTTCGTCCTCGAGTAGGTAAATGATAACAAGCATAATTTCTGTGGTGACATGCTATTAACCATATAGGAACTTTTCATAGTCACATGACAAGTGCTTATTGAGACAATGAATCTGTAGTAATTAAGTTGCCTCATGAGAAAATCACAAAGAACTGAAAGTTTTACAATATGATACTGAAATACTCAAAAGATTTGTAATGAGCATGGTGTCCAAATATGATAAAGTGGTATCTCACTTGCCCCCTTTAGTGAAGCAAAACATAAATGCAGGGGCACCTCCAAGGTTTAAGTGACGACTAGATACAATGATTTCAGAATAAACGATATCACAATCATGCAAAAGACAATGCTACTTTGGGACAATGCACATTACACTCAGAATGACAATCATGCTCTTAATAGTTGGTGCTTTAAAGAAGGTGGAGACTCTCGAACCGTGGCTTTTGATGGCAAGGTTGAAAACCCGTGGTCGGAAACAAAAACTAAACATGTACCAGAGCTCTTGGTTTTAAAAACAGAGGTAATAATTATTTTTTTAGATTATGCATGTTTCGTCAACGAATGCTAGCAGATAACTCAATCACTTCTTGAGATGGACAAGTTTCGAGGAACGGCTCCCGAATGACGACGATCACATCCTCTTAATCTCCTTTGTTTATCACTGCCAAAGTTTTCTGATTTCTCATGAACAAAGCGTGAAGGAGGGTTTGTTTGTTATATTATTTTTGAGCCGGGCGCACTCTTTGCCAGTTCCTTCTCGTATTATGGGTTTGCACATTAGACATGCAATTCCGGGGTGAAGCTTGTCTAACTTAAAAATATCATGAATTAACTACTACTTCCTCATGAACTAAAACAGAGGCACAAAAGAGAAATGCTTTTTTTGAATAATTTCGAGATGGTACATGAAAGTCTTCGTTACGAATGGCAGGTAAATACCATGTATAGGAAGGTATGGTGGACTCATATGGCATAACTGGTTTAAAAGAATTTGGATGCACAAGCAGTCAGTCCGCTTAGTACAGGCGAAGGTTAGCAAAAGACTGGGAGCGACCAACTAAAAGAGCAATGACGGTCATAATCATGCAGAGCGACAAAGCAACATTGAATCAGGCATGGAAGTTATATCGCTACTCAGAAATTAAAGATCATCAAGGCTTGATAGACTTTCTTTACAGTCTTAAATATGCGTGAGCATACGCCAAGTCAATCAAAATAAATTCTTGAAGGAAGATATCACTAAACCATACCACATCATAGGCAAACAAATCATGTTGGTACCTCAATAACACATTGAGAACCCCCCAGCTATTTGAGGCTAACCATAGGAAAACATGAACTACTAAGCATCATTATGCACATAGCATTCTTATCATAGACATATCGACCAGTGCAACAGAAGCCAACTCTCTTAGTAAGATAAGCATGATAACTAAAGAGAGTTCCAGCGACCAACTAAACAAAAGCTCTTTAAAAAGATAAGCATGAGAACTAAGAGCTAAACTGAAGGAAATATGCCCTAGAGGCAATAATAAAGATGTTATTTGTATTTCCTTATATCATGATAAAAGTCTTTTATTCATGCTAGAATTGTATTAAACGGAAACTTAGTACATGTGTGGATACATAGACAAAACAGTATGTCCCTAGTATGCCTCTACTAGACTAGCTCATTGATCAAAGATGGTTATGTTTCCTAGCCATAGACATGAGTTGTCATTTGATCAACGGGATCACATCATTAGGAGAATGATGTGATGGACAAGACCCATCCGTTAGCATAGCATTATGATCGTTTAGTTTAACTGCTATTGCTTTCTTCATGACTTATACATGTTCCTATGACTATGAGATTATGCAACTCCCGAATACCGTAGGAACACCTTGTGTGCTATCAAACGTCACAACGTAACTGGGTGATCATAAAGATACTCTACAGGTGTCTCCGAAAGTATTCGTGGTGTTGGCATAGATCAAGATTAGGATTTGTCACTCCGAGTGTCGGAGAGGTATCTCTGGGCCCTCTCGGTAACACACATCACAATAAGCCTTGCAAGCAAAAGACTAATGAGTTAGTCACGAGATGATGTGTTACGGAACGAGTAAAGAGACTTGCCGGCAACGAGATTGAACTAGGTATAAAGATACCGACGATCGAATCTCGGGCAAGTAACATACCGTTTGACAAAAGGAACAACGTATGTTGTTATGCGGTTCGACCGATAAAGATCTTCGTAGAATTTGTAGGAGCCAGTATGGGCATCCAGGTTCCGCTATTGGTTATTGACCGGAGAGATGTCTCGGTCATGTCTACATAGTTCTCGAACCCGTAGGGTCCGCACGCTTAAACGTTCGTTGACGATATAGTATTTAATGAGTTATGTATGTTGGTGACCGAATGTTATTCGGAGTCCAGGATGTGATCACGGACATGACGAGGAACTCCGGAATGGTCCGGAGATAAAGATTAATATATGAGATAATAGTGTTTGACCTCCGGAAGGGTTCCGGAATTCACCGGAAGAGGTTCCGGATGTTTCCCGAAGTGTTTGGGTACAAGAACACGTTATTTGGGCCAAAAGGGAAAGCACACAAGGTTTTTGGAAAGCGCAAAAGGAAGTTTTGCGGAGTCCAGGGGCCAGACGCCAGGGTCCCTGGCGTCTGGGTCCAGACGCCGGGAACCCTGGCGTCTGGCCCTGGAGTCCGAGAAGGACTGTTGCCTTTCGGGTGAAACCGACTTTGTGAAGGCTTTTACTCCAAGTTTCGACCCCAAGGCTCAACATATAAATAGAGGGGTAGGGCTAGCACCCAAGACACATCAAGATACACCAAGCCGTGTGCCGGCTACCCCGACCCTCTAGTTTATCCTCCGTCTAGTTTCTGTAGTGCTTGGCGAAGCCCTGCAGAGATTGTTCTTCATCAACAACCGTCACCACGCCGTCGTGCTGCCGGAACTCATCTACTACTTCGCCCGTCTTGCTGGATCAAGAAGGCGAGGACGTCATCGAGCTGAACGTGTGCTGAACGCGGAGGTGCCGTACGTTCGGTACTAGATCGGGACGGATCGTGAAGGTGCACGACTACATCAACCGCGTTGATAAACGCTTCCGCTTTCGGTCTACGAGGGTACGTAGACACACTCTCCCCTCTCGTTGCTATGCATCTAGTAGATAGATCTTGCGTGATCGTAGGAAAATTTTGAAATTACTACGTTCCCCAACAGTGGCATCATGAGCCAGGTCTATGCGTAGATGATATGCACGAGTAGAACACAATAAGATTGTGGACGATACTAGTCATACTGCTTACCAGCATGTCATACTTTGCTTCGGCGGTATTGTGAGATGAAGCGGCCCGGACCGACATTACGCGTACGCTTACGCGAGACTGGTTTCACCGTTACGAGCACTCGTTGCTTAAAGGTGACTGGCGGGTGTCTGTCTCTCTCACTTTAGCTGAATCAAGTGTGGCTACGCCCGGTCCTTGTGAAGGTTAAAACAGCACATACTTGACGAAACATCGTTGTGGTTTTGTATGCGTAGGTAAGAACGGTTCTTGCTAAGCCCGTAGCAGCCACGTAAAACTTGCAACAACAAAGTAGAGGACGTCTAACTTGTTTTTGCAGGGCATGTTGTGATATGATATGGTCAAGACATGATGAGTTATACGGCTTTGTATGAGATGATCATGTTTTGTAATGTTATCGGCAACTGGCAGGAGCCATATGGTTTTCGCTTTATTGTATGAAATGCAACCGCCATGTAATTGCTTTACTTTATCACTAAGCGGTAGCGATAGTCGTAGAAGCAATAGTTGGCGAGACGACAACGATGCTACGATGGAGATCAAGGTGTCGCGCCGGTGACGAAGGTGATCATGACGGTGCTTTGGAGATGGAGATCAAAAGCACAAGATGATGATGGCCATATCATGTCACATATTTTGATTGCATGTGATGTTTATCTTATTATGCTTCTTATTTTGCTTAGAACGACGGTAGCATTATAAGATGATCCCTTACTAAATTTCAAGGTATAAGTGTTCTCCCTGAGTATGCACCGTTGCGAAAGTTCGTCGTGCCGAGACACCACGTGATGATCGGGTGTGATAAGCTCTACGTTCAAATACAACGGGTGTAAGCCAGTTTTGCACACGCAGAATGCTCGGGTTAAACTTGACGAGCCTAGCATATACAGATATGGCCTCGGAACACTGGAGACCGAAAGGTCGAGCGTGAATCATATAGTAGATATGATCAACATAAGATGTTCACCATTGAAAACTACTCCATCTCACGTGATGATCGGACATGGTTTAGTTGATTTGGATCACGTGATCATTTAGATGACCAGAGGGATGTCTATCTAAGTGGGAGTTCTTTAAATTAATATGATTAAATTGAACTTTAATTTATCATGAACTTAGTCCTGATAGTTTTGCATATCTATGTCGTTGTAGATCAATGGCCCGTGCTACCGTTCCTTTGAATTTTAATGCATTCCTAGAGAAAGCTAAGTTGAAAGATGATGGTAGCAATTACACGGACTGGGTCCGTAACCTGAGGATTATCCTCATTGCTGCACAGAAGAATTATGTCCTTGAAGCACCGCTAGGTGACAAGCCCCCTCCCGCTAATGTAGACGCTTTGAACGTCTGGCAGTCGCGGTCTGATGACTACACGATAGTTCAGTGTGCCATGCTTTACGGCTTAGAACCGGGACTTCAACGACGTTTTGAACGTCATGGAGCATATGAGATGTTCCAGGAGTTGAAGTTAATATTTCAAGCAAATGCCCGAATTGAGAAATATGAGATTTCCAATAAGTTCTACAGCTGCAAAATGGATGAGAATAGTTCTATCAGTGAACACTTGCTCAGAATGTCTGGGTACTACAATCATATGACTCAACTTGGTTGCAAAGTTGACGAGGATAGTGTTATTGATAGAGTTCTTCAATCACTGCCACCAAGCTATAAAGGCTTCGTGATGAACTATAACATGCAAGGGATGCAAAAGACAATTCCCGAGCTCTTCGCTATGCTCAAAGCTGCGGAGGTAGAAATCAAAAAGGAGCATCAAGTGTTGATGGTTAACAAGACCACTAGTTTCAAGAAAAAGGGCAAGGGAAAGAAAGGGAACTTCAAAAAGAATAGCAAGTCAGTTGCTACTTCAACGAAGAAACCCAAATCAGGAGCCAAGCCTGAAACTGAGTGCTTCTACTGCAAGGGGACTGGACACTGGAAGCGGAACTGCCCCAAGTATTTGGCGGATAAGAAGGATGGCAAGATGAACAAAGGTATATGTGATATACATGTTATTGATGTGTACCTTACTAATGCTCGTAGTAGTACCTGGGTATTTGATACCGGTTCGGTTGCTAATATTTGTAACTCGAAACAGGGACTACGGATTAAACGAAGATTAGCTAAGGACGAGGTGACGATGCGCGTGGGAAACGGTTCCAAAGTCGATGTGATCGCCGTCGGCACGCTACCTCTACATCTACCTTCGGGATTAGTTTTAGACCTAAATAATTGTTATTTGGTGCCAGCGTTGAGCATGAACATTATATCTGGATCTTGTTTATTGCGAGACGGTTATTCATTTAAATCAGAGAATAATGGTTGTTCCATTTTGATGAATAATATCTTTTATGGTCATGCACCCTTAAAGAGTGGTCTATTCTTACTGGATCTTGATTGTAGTGATACACATATTCATAATATTGAAACCAAAAGATGAAGGTTAATAATGATAGTGCAACTTATTTGTGGCACTGCCGTTTGGGTCATATTGGTGTAAAACGCATGAAGAAACTCCATAAAGATGGACTTTTGGAATCACTTGATTATGAATCACTTGGTGCTTGCGAACCATGCCTCATGGGCAAGATGACTAAAACTCCGTTCTCCGGAACTATGGAGCGAGCAACAGATTTGTTGGAAATCATACATACTGATGTATGTGGACCAATGAGCGTTGATGCTCGCGGCGGGTATCGTTATTTTCTGACCTTCACTGATGATTTGAGCAGATATGGGTATATCTACTTAATGAAACACAAGTCTGAAACATTTGAAAAGTTCAAAGAATTTCAGAGTGAAGTAGAGAATCATCGTAACAAGAAAATAAAGTTCCTACGATCTGATCGTGGAGGAGAATATTTGAGTTACGAGTTTGGTCTTCATTTGAAACAATGTGGAATAGTTTCACAACTCACGCCACCTGGAACACCACAGCATAATGGTGTGTCCGAACGTCGTAACCGTACTTTATTAGATATGGTGCGATCTATGATGTCTCTTACCGATTTACCACTATCGTTTTGGGGTTATGCTTTAGAGACAGCTGCATTCACGTTAAATAGGGCACCATCTAAATCCGTTGATACGACGCCTTATGAACTGTGGTTTGGCAAGAAACCAAAGTTGTCGTTTCTTAAAATTTGGGGCTACGATGCTTATGTGAAAACACTTCAACCTGATAAGCTCGATCCCAAGTCGGAAAAATGTGTCTTCATAGGATACCCAAAAGAAACTGTTGGGTACACCTTCTATCACAGATCCGAAGGCAAAATATTCGTTGCTAAGAACGGATCCTTTCTAGAAAAAGAGTTTCTCTCGAAAGAAGTGAGTGGGAGGAAAGTAGAACTTGATGAGGTAATTGTACCTTCTCCCATATTGGAAAGTGGTACATCACAGGAAATTGTTCCAGTGATTCCTACACCAATTAGTGAGGAAGTTGATGATAATGATCATGAAATTTCGGATCAAGTTTCTACTGAACGTCGTAGATCAACCAGAGTACGTTCCGCACCAGAGTGGTACGGCAACCCAGTTCTGGAAATCATGTTACTAGACCATGATGAACCTACAAACTATGAGGAAGCGATGATGAGCCCAGATTCCGCAAAATGGCTTGAAGCCATGAAATCTGAGATGGGATCCATGTATGAGAACAAAGTATGGACTTTGGTTGACTTGCCCGATGATCGGCAGGCCATCGAAAATAAATGGATCTTCAAGAGGAAGACCGACGCAGACGGTAATGTTACTGTTTACAAAGCTCGACTTGTTGCGAAAGGTTTTCGACAAGTTCAAGGAGTTGACTACGATGAGACTTTCTCACCTGTAGCGATGCTTAAGTCTGTCCGAATCATGTTAGCAATTGCCGCATTTTATGATTATGAAATCTGGCAAATGGATGTCAAAACTGCATTCCTAAATGGATATCTCAAAGAAGAGTTGTATATGATGCAACCAGAAGGTTTTGTCGATCCAAAAGGTGCTAACAAAGTTTGCAAACTCCAGCGATCCATCTATGGACTGGTGCAAGCATCTCGGAGTTGGAATATACGCTTTGATGAGGTGATCAAAGCATATGGCTTTATACAAACTTTTGGAGAAGCCTGTATTTACAAGAAAGTGAGTGGGAGCTCTGTAGCATTTCTAATATTATATGTAGATGACATATTGTTGATTGGAAATGATATAGAATTTCTGGATAGCATAAAAGGATACTTGAATAAAAGTTTTTCGATGAAAGACCTCGGTGAAGCTGCTTACATATTAGGCATCAAAATCTATAGAGATAGATCAAGACGCTTGATTGGACTTTCACAAAGCACATACCTTGATAAGATTTTGAAAAGGTTCAAAATGGATCAGTCAAAGAAAGGGTTCTTGCCTGTTTTACAAGGTATAAAGTTGAGTAAGACTCAATGCCCGACCACTGCAGAAGATAGAGAGAAAATGAAAGTCATTCCCTATGCCTCAGCCATAGGATCTATCATGTATGCAATGCTGTGTACCAGACCTGATGTGTGCCTTGCTATAAGTCTAGCAGGGAGGTACCAAAGTAATCCAGGAGTGGATCACTGGACAGCGGTCAAAAACATCCTAAAGTATCTGAAAAGAACAAAGGATATGTTTCTCGTATATGGAGGTGACAAAGAGCTCATCGTAAACGGTTACGTCGATTCTAGCTTTGACACTGATCCGGATGACTCTAAGTCACAAACCGGATATGTATTTTTATTGAACGGTGGAGCTGTCAGCTGGTGCAGTTCCAAGCAGAGCGTCGTGGCGGGATCTACGTGTGAAGCGGAATACATAGCTGCTTCGGAAGCAGCAAATGAAGGAGTCTGGATGAAGGAGTTCATATCCGATCTAGGTGTAGTACCTAGTGCATCGGGTCCAATGAAAATCTTTTGTGACAACACTGGAGCCATAGCCTTGGCGAAGGAGTCCAGGTTTCACAAGAGAACAAAGCACATCAAAAGACGCTTCAATTCCATCCGCGATCTAGTCAAGGAGGGAGACATAGAGATTTGCAAAATACATACGGATCTAAATGTTGCAGACCCGTTGACTAAGCCTCTTCCACGGGCAAAACATGATCAGCACCAAGACTCCATGGGTGTGAGGATCATCACTTTGTAATCTAGATTATTGACTCTAGTTCAAGTGGGAGACTGAAGGAAATATGCCCTAGAGGCAATAATAAAGATGTTATTTGTATTTCCTTATATCATGATAAAAGTCTTTTATTCATGCTAGAATTGTATTAAACGGAAACTTAGTACATGTGTGGATACATAGACAAAACACTACGTCCCTAGTATGCCTCTACTAGACTAGCTCATTGATCAAAGATGGTTATGTTTCCTAGCCATAGACATGAGTTGTCATTTGATCAACGGGATCACATCATTAGGAGAATGATGTGATGGACAAGACCCATCCGTTAGCATAGCATTATGATCGTTTAGTTTAACTGCTATTGCTTTCTTCATGACTTATACATGTTCCTATGACTATGAGATTATGCAACTCCCGAATACCGTAGGAACACCTTGTGTGCTATCAAACGTCACAACGTAACTGGGTGATCATAAAGATGCTCTACAGGTGTCTCCGAAAGTATTCGTGGTGTTGGCATAGATCAAGATTAGGATTTGTCACTCCGAGTGTCGGAGAGGTATCTCTGGGCCCTCTCGGTAACACACATCACAATAAGCCTTGCAAGCAAAAGACTAATGAGTTAGTCACGAGATGATGTGTTACGGAACGAGTAAAGAGACTTGCCGGCAACGAGATTGAACTAGGTATAAAGATACCGACGATCGAATCTCGGGCAAGTAACATACCGTTTGACAAAAGGAACAACGTATGTTGTTATGCGGTTCGACCGATAAAGATCTTCGTAGAATATGTAGGAGCCAGTATGGGCATCCAGGTTCCGCTATTGGTTATTGACCGGAGAGATGTCTCGGTCATGTCTACATAGTTCTCGAACCCGTAGGGTCCGCACGCTTAAACGTTCGTTGACGATATAGTATTTAATGAGTTATGTATGTTGGTGACCGAATGTTATTCGGAGTCCAGGATGTGATCACGGACATGACGAGGAACTCCGGAATGGTCCGGAGATAAAGATTAATATATGAGATAATAGTGTTTGACCTCCGGAAGGGTTTCGGAATTCACCGGAAGAGGTTCCGGATGTTTCCCGAAGTGTTTGGGTACAAGAACACGTTATTTGGGCCAAAAGGGAAAGCACACAAGGTTTTTGGAAAGCGCAAAAGGAAGTTTTGCGGAGACCAGGGGCCAGACGCCAGGGTCCCTGGCGTCTTGGTCCAGACACCGGGAACCCTGGCGTCTGGCCCTGGAGTCCGAGAAGGACTCTTGCCTTACGGGTGAAACCGACTTTGTGAAGGCTTTTACTCCAAGTTTCGACCCCAAGGCTCAACATATAAATAGAGGGGTAGGGCTAGCACCCAAGACACATCAAGATACACCAAGCCGTGTGCCGGCTACCCCGACCCTCTAGTTTATCCTCCGTCTAGTTTCTGTAGTGCTTGGCGAAGCCCTGCAGAGATTGTTCTTCATCAACAACCGTCACCACGCCGTCGTGCTGCCGGAACTCATCTACTACTTCGCCCGTCTTGCTGGATCAAGAAGGCGAGGACGTCATCGAGCTGAACGTGTGCTGAACGCGGAGGTGCCGTACGTTCGGTACTAGATCGGGACGGATCGTGAAGGTGCACGACTACATCAACCGCGTTGATAAACGCTTCCGCTTTCGGTCTACAAGGGTACGTAGACACACTCTCCCCTCTCGTTGCTATGCATCTAGTAGATAGATCTTACGTGATCGTAGGAAAATTTTGAAAATACTACGTTCCCCAACATAAACATGATAGTAGCTTTTGAAAGACAAAGAACACACACAGCAAAGATAGACATGGAAATTCTATGTTATGTTCTACGTTGAAGTGGAGCGTGTTTCTCTCCCACACAAAGAAAGCTGAGTTCCAACTCGTTATGAAAAGCAAGCAAAGCTAAAGAAAACTAAAAAGGAAACTAAAAGCAAGACGCTCCAAGCATAGCACATAACACATGAAGTGATAAAAATATAGTGGAACGAAAGACAAACTGATAATGTTGATGGAGAAGGGGATGCACGGGGGGGCATCCCCAAGCTTAGACGCTTGAGTCTTCTTGAATATTTCTTGGGGGGTGCATGGGGGCTACTGGGGAACGTAGTATTTTAAAATTTTCCTACGATCACGCAAGATCTATCTACCAGATGCATAGCTGTAATGCCCAGGATGGAGTTATACCTCCTACGGGTCGAGGCCCGACTTAAAGGCATAATTCCATCCTAGAATGATCTCAAGTCTGGTAAACTTTGCACAACTCATGTAAAAGAGGGGATAGTAAACATAAAAGATAGTTGGCTTACAATCGCCACGTCACAGAATAACAGTACAAGTCTCAAACATCAAACAATAAGATCACTACAACCCTCTAAGGGCAAAAGCCAAATGTCAAGTACCAAACTCAGATAAATAAAACAACCACAGGCGGATCGAATCCTAGTAAGAGTCTCCACTACTGATCGTCCGGGTAGCGCACGTAGTAACGACTACGCTCCTCGTCGTACTCCCAATCCAGCTCGGTGCCATCACCTGGATAGCTCACAGCTGGACCTGCATCTGGTGTGTGAAGTAACTGTGAGCCACAGAGGACTCAGCAATCCCGTTCCCGGGTAACAGAACTATTTAAGCCTTTAGGTGAGGGAAAAGGCTGAAGATAGAAATGAGGTGAAGGAACAACAAAGAGTCTGCAGCAGCAACTAGCACTAACTTACGCAAGAGAGAGCGAGAAGAGAAGGCATCGCGAGAAGTGATCACTAAGTGATCCTAGCTACAACTCACAAGCATAACCCCTCCGTGTTCAACTCCCGAATCCCTATTCGGAAATTGACAGTCACGGAACACACGCTGGTAGTGTATTAGTATCATTGTGTCAAGTTTTCTACAACCGGAATTAACAAGCTCCCATCTGCCACATAACCGCGGGCACGGCTTTCGAAAGTTCAAACCCTGCAGGGGTGTTCCAACTTGACCCATTACAAGCCCACGATCCGCGGAGTCGCAACTCCAAAGTGGGAAGACCCGAGTATCCTCGGAATCCCGTGCTCAAGTTAAACCGAACTAAGGTAAGGCTAATCCAGCAAATCCTCCCGGCGTGTCGTCACCCTGATAGTAGCCGCGCGTATCTAGGTCTCAGGACACGACCGGATGAGACGTCCTACAGGTGTATGCCAAATACCTCAGGTTGCCCCAAGGCGGCCCCGCAGTCCGCTCGTTTCGGACCAACACTCATGTGGAGCACTGGCCCGGGGTTGTTGATTAAGAAAGAGGGTTAATTACTCCCTTATGCAAGTTTAGTTTGTTATTAGGCAAATAGTACCAATGTTGGGATTTGCTGGAAAAGACTTAGCACATAGCGGTTTATCGAGGGGGTCCCATACACCCCAACCGTGTTAGGAACGCAATATCAAGGAACATAAAACCGGCTTATACGGATCCTAACGGCATGAGTGGAACAAAACACCAAGCAAAAGGCTTAGCCTTCCACCCTTGCCAATATATAGATGATTTCAATTAAAGCATTTATATAGTGTGATATAACCCAACCAAACTTCAACATGGAGCAAGCATCTTCACTTCACCTGCAACTAGCAACGCTATAAGAAGGGCTGAGCGAAGCGTACTTAGCCAAGCAACGGTTTGCGTAGGTAGGGTGGTTAAACATGGCAATTGGTTACAAGTAGGAGGCTGACAAGAAGAACATGGGCATCGAGGCAAAACTATAGATCGAGACTACTAGCAATAGGCGAAGATAGTAAAGTTATCGGGGTTCGGTCATCTTGCCTGAAGAGAAGAAGTTCGGATCAAAAGAAGGGTCCTCTTGCTCAAACTCGTTGGAAACCTCGTGCTCAACCTCGTTGGAAAACTCGTGCTCAACCTCCGGGTCTAAACAAGACAAACACGACAAGCACCAATCAACACGATGAAATGCGCACTCGAAAAACATGTATGCATGATGGATGCACTAGAGATGCACATGGAGCACGGAAAACATCACTCAAGCAAAACACCTCAAAACAAGATAACAACCTGATATTATTAATCTACACAGAAAATCACCCAAGTTTGATATAAAGTTCGCTGAAATCGGAGTTACGGGCTAAAAGTTATGCCCGAAACAAGATTTGAGCGAAAACTGCAAATTACAGCAACATAGCATCTTGGGAGCACAAAATAATTAATCTACAGCACCCAAAAAGCATGGCAAAGAACTTGAACATAAACTAGATATAATGTACAGCAACTAGGTCCAAAGTGCACCCCCAACGGAGTCACGGATCACTAGCAATGATCTTGGACATATAGAACTTTGAAATAAAATTCTGGCAGCAGAATTTTATTGAAAGTTTAGAGCAAAAGATAAACATGCTACAGCACCACAAATGGACATGTGAGGACAAGGATGGAAAGACAACAATATATACTTCATGGAACAATCAAAATCCACCCCAAAACTATCATGCTTTGTCCTACAACAACACACGAACATGGCATCGGAACATAACAGATTTCAGACTTAGTGAAATTTCACTAAGTCCCAAAACAGCAACATCATCATAGCAACAAAAAGAGCATGTTTAAGACACCTCGAAACTAAACATGGCAAAGGGTAAGCACCTCATCAAAATACATATGACGGTGATCCCGAAACACACAAGCATGCATCAATGTGATGAACACACCGATTGCAACGAGCTCAACAAGATGGCATTTCATAACAAGTAAAAACACAACATTTGAGCATGGCATCTTGGAACGATGATAACAAGGAAACAATAAATCTACCATGCAACCTATCACACACAACACGTAGTTCGTGTCAAGACGAACACGTGGACATGTCATTTGCTTCGTTTGGACAAACGAGCTAAAAGATATCACATGTCAAAGGTGGCACAAAAATAACACATAGCAGCAGTTTATATCATCATACACTCTTGCAACAGCAAAACAAGGCCCTAGATGATCCCTAACATGCATGACTACAACAGGTAAAACGTAGAGGGCATCTCCACGAACATCTGGACATATCACACGCTCAAAACGGAGCAACAGGTAAAAAGATATAGCAGGTCAAAGATTGCATCAGACAGGTAAAAACTGGGGCTTAGGGAAAGAGTCAACCTCTCCAGATCCAGATTTGCAGCTACAGTAACGGATCCGGCCCGGTGAACAGTGCGCGGCCCGAGGAGCTGGAGGCCCGGCGCGGAACAGTGGCGGGCCGGTACTGTAGCGGCGGCGGCGGCTCGGGATCCGACGGGCCGCGGAGGGAGGCCCGCGGGGCAGAAGTGGTGCTGGGCCGGCGGCGCGCGGAGAGGCGGGCGAGGCGGCCCGGCAGAGGCTGGCAGCCAGGCCGTGGTGGAGGCGGGCCGATGCGGCGCGGAGCGCCTGGTGCGGGGCGGCGGCTCGGCTGGCAGATCGAAGGATCCCCTCGGGATCTGGAGATAGCTACAGAACTGATTTTTTTTTGGATCTGAAAGAACTGAAAAAAAAAGAAAGGAGAGGGGAGGAAGAAGAAGGGGATGCCAATATAGACTAGGGGTCTATATATAGCAGTTTAGACTAGGGTTTGAGACTAGGGGATGTTTAGGAGCCCTCCGATCTGGATCCAACGGTTCCGATCGCGGGGATGAATTAAAAGGACCAGACGGAGATAAAAGAAAACAGCAGGGGTATTCCCGGGACACGAAGTAAGGGCACTTCGGACCCACACGGGCAACGGAGGGAAAAGTCAACGGAGTCCAAATGAGACGAGATTTGAGAGGCAGGTTGCACACAACAAAACAACAACACACAACACAACCTCGCGGCACACCGGTAACGAAAAACGCCCGAACAACAAAGAAGGCCTACGGGACGTCACGGACACGTGAGGGAGCTCCGGAACACGAAACGGACAACGGGAAGAAACGCCACGAACCGGACGCAACCCACAACACAAAAGCAATGCAATGCACATGTCTACATGATATGAATGAATGCCACACACTCACACAACAAAACGACGAAAGCCCGAAAGACAAAGAACCCGAAATGGAAATAGATGAAGCCGGAGATATATTATAAGCCCAAAAGGGAAAGTATTACATCCGGGGCATTACAAACTCTCCTCTACTACAAAAAGATCTCGTCCCGAGATCTAGGACTGGAAAAAGGAAGGGTACTCGGAACGAAGATGATCTTCTCGTTCCCAGGTAGCTTCTCGGTCTGTGTGATGTGACCACTTGACTTTCAGAAACTTGATGGTCTTGTTGCGAGTCTTGCGTTCAGTTTCTTCGAGAATTGCAACTGGATGCTCTCGGTAGGAAAGGTCTTGTTGAAGATCAATCTCCTCAAACGGAATCATACGCTCAGGTGCCTTGAAGCATTTGCGAAGCTGAGACACATGAAAGACATCATGAACATTTGCAAAGTTGGAAGGGAGCTCGAGCTGATAGGCTAGATCGCCTCTTTTGCCAAGAATTTTGAAAGGACCGACGTATCTAGGAGCAAGCTTTCCTTTGATACCGAACCTCTGGGTTCCTTTCATCGGAGACACTCGGAGATAGACATGATCACCGATGTCGAATGCCAAATCACGATGCTTTCCATCATAGTAACTCTTCTGACGCGACTGGGCGGCCTTGAGATTCTCACGTATGACTTTGCACATTTCTTCGGCTTCAGAGATCAAATCATTGCCAAGAAGTTGGCGTTCACCTGTTTCAGACCAGTTGAGAGGGGTACGGCACTTTCTGCCATAGAGAATTTCAAACGGTGCTTTGCCTGCGCTTGCTTGGAAGCTGTTGTTGTAAGAGAATTCTGCAAATGGAAGACAGTCCTCCCATTTCATGCCGAAGGAGATGACACAGGCTCTGAGCATATCTTCAAGTATCTGATTCACACGCTCAACTTGACCACTAGTCTGAGGGTGAAAGGCAGTGCTGAACCTGATCTTCGTGCCCATGGCGGACTGAAAGGAGTCCCAGAACTTTGATGTGAACAAGCTGCCACGGTCTGAGGATATCACTTGAGGAATGCCATGAAGAGACACAATTCTGGAAGTGTACAGCTCTGCAAGTTGAGCTGCATTGATTGATTCTTTGACTGGAAGAAAGTGAGCAACTTTGGTAAGCTTGTCAATCACCACAAAGATAGCATCATTGCCTCGCTTGGATTTAGGAAAGCCAGTGACGAAGTCCATTTCAATGTGGTCGAACTTCCACTCAGGAATAGGAAGAGGTTGGAGAAGACCGGCTGGACGTTGATGTTCTGCTTTCACTCTTCTGCATACATCACATTCATTCACGAATTGGGCAATTTCCCTTTTCATGCGTTTCCACCAGTAAGATTGCTTGAGGTCTTGATACATCTTGGAACTGCCAGGATGAATGGAAAGGAGAGAGTCATGAGCTTCTTCCATTATGAGCTTCCTGAGATCACCTTTGGGAACAACGAGTCTGTCCTCGAAGAACAAGGTATCTCTCTCATCAACACGGAAGCACTTATATTTTGGAGTGCCCTTTGCAATCCCATGTTTCACCTTCTTCACCATGGTATCACTGAGCTGGGCCTCACGGACTTGATCTTCCAAGGTAGGAGCAATCTGGAGATTAGCAAGAAAACCCTGCGGAACAACCTGAAGGTTGAGCTTCCTGAAAGCTTCACAAAGCTCAGGCTGGTGTGGCTTGATAAGAAGGCTGTTACAATATGCCTTTCTGCTCAAAGCATCTGCAATCACATTCGCCTTGCCTGGAGTGTACTCAATGCTGGGGTTGTACTCTTGGATCATCTCGACCCAACGAGTCTGGCGGAGGTTCAGATGCGGCTGTGTGAAGATGTACTTCAAGCTCTTGTGATCGGTGAAGATGTCGACCTTTCTGCCCAACAACAGATGTCTCCACGTAATCAGAGCATGTACCACAGCTGCTAACTCAAGATCATGTGTGGGATAGTTCTTCTCAGCTGGCTTGAGCTGACGTGAAGTGTATGCCACAATTCTCTTCTCTTGCATAAGCACACCACCAAGGCCTTGAAGAGAAGCGTCACAGAACACTTCATAGGGCTTGGATTCATCAGGAGGAATCAGAACTGGAGCTGAGACAAGCTTCTCTTTGAGGGTTTTGAAAGCCACTTCACACTCGGGAGACCAAAAGTATTTGACATTCTTCTGAAGGAGGTTGGAAAGAGGCTTGGCAATCTTGGAGAAGTTCTCCACAAACCTTCTGCAATAGCTGGCAAGACCCAGAAAACTGCGGAGCTGCTTGACGTTCTGAGGAGCTTCCCAGTTGACAATTGCTTCAACTTTCTCGGGATTAACCGCAATACCGTCAGCTGAGATAATGTGGCCCAGGTAGAGAACCTTATCGAGCCAAAACTCGCACTTTGAAAACTTGGCATAGAATTTGTGCTCTCGGAGTCGATCAAGAACCAGACGCAAGTGCTTTTCGTGATCTTCTTCATTCTTGGAAAACACCAAAATATCATCCAGATACACAAGCACAAACTCGCCTGTATAGGGGTTGAAGATGTAATGCATCATCCTTGAGAAGGTAGGAGGAGCATTGGCGAGGCCGAAGGACATGACGGTATACTCATATGAACCGTAGCTCGTTCTGAATGCCGTCTTGGGAATGTCTTCCTCGCGAATGCGAATTTGATGGTAGCCCATTCGGAGGTCAAGCTTAGAGAATACTTTAGCTCCTTTGAGCTGCTCAAAGAGTTCATTGATGTTGGGGAGCGGATACTTGTTCTTAATCGTCTTCTTGTTCAGTGGCCGGTAGTCAACACAGAGACGCTCCGTGCCATCTTTCTTCTTGACAAATAAGACACCACAGCCCCACGGAGATGTACTCGGTCTGATGAGACCCATACGCTCCTGTTCATCCAACTGTCTCTTCAATTCCTTCAATTCATCTGAAGAGAGCTTGTAAGGACGCCGACAAACAGGTTCGGTGCCCGGCTCGAGTTCAATGACAAACTCCACCTGACGGTGTGGAGGCATGCCTGGAAGTTCTTCTGGAAAGACGTCTTGATATTCATTCACCACTGGAATTTGCTCTATGGCATTAATTTCACCCTTATCATTAAGAGAGAAAAGCCGAATAGTATTATCCCTGGAGGCGAAGATAATCACATCTTCATCAGAATGAGTCAATTTGACTTCCTTTTGAGCACAATCAATGTGAGCATCGTGCTGAGAAAGCCAATCCATTCCGAGAATTAGGTCGATATCAGAATGACCAAGAATCACCGGAGAAGCCAAAAATCGATAATCACCCATGCGAATAGAAACATCCGGAGCATAGACAGTGGAGTGCATTCGTCTTCCCGGAGAAATAACTGTTAACTCCCTTGGCAGATTTTTGGTGACAAAATCGTGCTTGGATGCAAATGGATATGACATGAAAGAGCAAGAAGCACCCGAATCAAATAACACTTTAGCTGGAAAAGAGTTCACTGGAAGGTTACCCAGAATGACATCAGAAGAAGCCTCTGCTTGTGCTGCATTCATCAGATTGACCCTGGCAGCCTTTGGATCATGCTTGACAATAGCTGAACTCACAGGTGGTGGAGGAGGAAGGCGCTTCGGATTCGGACATCTGTTGGCATAATGACCCTTCTGGCCACACTTGTTGCACACCACTTCAGAGAGAGGACGGAACTGAGAGCCACTGGACTTAGAGCCTTGAGACTGAAACTGCTTCTTCGACTGGTTGCTTGGGTTGGGTGGGTGGGAGAAACCACGGCCACTAGAGTTCTTGTTGTTGGAGTTGTTGAAGTTGCTGGAGTTGTTGTATGGAGCTCGAATCATTGGAGGAGGAGGAAGCCAGAATTTCTGTTGTTTCGCAGCCAACTGAGACGATGAGGTAGAGTGAACAGCATCTCGAATTCTCTTCTTAGAAGCCTCCATCTTAAGCTGGGCTGCTTCTTGTTTCAAAGCCATATTATAGAACTTATCGAATTCGTCTGGCTCGAACAGAGTGAGAGCAAGCTGAAGTTCATCTTTGAGACCTCCACGGAACTGATAGATTTTGCTCTTTGCATCAGGTATGTCTTGCTTTGCATAGCGAGCGAGGTTTTGGAACTTGACATTATACTGATAGACTGTCATGGAGCCCTGCTTGAGGTTGCGGAATTGCTCACGCATACCCTCAATAACACTTGTAGGAATGTGATGCGAGCGGAAATCCCTGCAGAAGTTCTCCCACGAGATCACTTGACCCGGCCTTGAGTCTTTATACTGCTGCCACCAGTCAGCAGCTTGATCTTTCAGCTGGAAGGCTGCAAACTTCACATAGTCATCTTCTTTCACGTTACTGCACTCAAAATGCTTCTTTATGTCGGTCAACCAATCCTCAGCATCAAGAGGGTCGACACAGTAACTGAAAGCTTTAGGATTGTTGGCCAAGAACTGGTTGAGAGTAGCATGGTGCTGCTGGAAGAAGTTGCCTTGGTTCATTGGAATGCCCTGATTAGCTTGATTAGCTTGATTAGCTTGCATCATCTGCATCATCTGCATCATCAACTGAGTGTTCTGAGCAGTAGTCTGCATAATTGCTCTCCAAGCCTCAGGCGGAGGAGGAGGTGAAGGAGGACGCTCTGGAACCTCTTCACCCTCTGGGTTGGCATTCGGAACCCTTTTCGGAGCCATCCTGTAAGAGATGACCACGAATCAGCAATTGATTGACAAAAGGAATAAGCTGAATCAATGGAATGAATTGCAACAAGTCTTCACAATAATCATTCGAACAATAAGAACGAATGAAATCATCCGAACAAGAGGAACGAATGATATTCTTAGTTAATTGATAACATCAGTCTTCACGAGAAGCCACATAGGGATCAAAAGGATAAAATAAATAAAACAACAAGGTACAGACGGAACAAACACAAGAGAGGAGTTTCGTTCTAACATCTTTGTGCTGAAAGCATATGAACGCGTTACGAAAAGGTTTTGCAATCCCCGGATCAGCATAGCCAAGGACCCTTTAAGATGCAACTCCTGATAGTAACCTCGGTCATATAACCCCTTCACTCAATGTCGAACCCCGAACTCACTAACCTGCATTCGTTGGAAGAATGCCTACGATCTACTGGATAAAACCCACCTATAGTTTTCTGAAAGATTCCAGTTATGCAATCAGGTGTTGGGGATACACGGGAAGCACCGCGCAATCAACTCTAACCTACATCCAGGTGTATCCATCCTTCAACACATAACCAGTCTTTCTCGGAAACTGTGTACCTCGGACCTTCGAAAAGCATCCACTATAACAAGCTATGGCAATACTCCCGAACTACCTCCCCAGTACTGGGTGATGTCGGGGTTATCGTGCCACTGGCCGTATAGGGGAGATTTTCGATGTCGGCCGTCTTAAGTATTTAGTACTGTCGCGATATGCTTGTTACAGTGATACCCCGAAGCTCAACTCCTCGGTAACAGGAGGCATCGAGAACAATATCCTTGTCACAAGAACATCGAAACAATCCCAGAATACTCGCGGGATTCCTAAAAAAAAATTTTGTGCAAATTTTGAAGATAGGAGAGACAAGAGTAGACGTCAGGAGTCCTCACCAGAGAGAAAGGGGATGAGAAGCAAAGAATCCTACTCTCCGATATAATATATGACTCAAAAAGTTTTCAGTGTGTGCCTAGACTCAACCGTCAACGGTTCGATCAAACAGTGGGGGCTCCTAGGTCGGAGAAGGCTCTGAATACCAACTTGTAATGCCCAGGATGGAGTTATACCTCCTACGGGTCGAGGCCCGACTTAAAGGCATAAACCCATCCTAGAATGATCTCAAGTTTGGTAATCTTTGCACAACTCATGTAAAAAAAAAGGGGGAAAGTAAACTGAAAAATAGTTGGCTTACAATCGCCACGTCACAGAATAACAGTACAAGTCTCAAACATCATACAAAAGATCACTACAACCCTCTAAGGGCAAAATCCAAATGTCAAAGTACCAAACTCAGATAAATAAAACAACCACAGGCGGATCGAATCCTAGTAAGAGTCTCCACTACTGATCGTCCGGGTAGCGCACGTAGTAACGACTACGCTCCTCGTCGTACTCCCAATCCAGCTCGGTGCCATCACCTGGATAGCTCACGGCTGGACCTGCATCTGGTGTGAAGTAACTGTGAGCCACAGAGGACTCAGCAATCCCGTTCCCGGGTAACAGAACTATCAAAGCCTTTAGGTGAGGGAAAGGCTGAAGAAAGAAAGGAGGTGAGGGAACAACAAAGAGTCTGCAGCAGCAACTAGCACTAACTTACGCAAGAGAGAGCGAGAAGAGAAGGCAACGCGAGAAGTGATCACTAAGTGATCCTAGCTACAAGCTCACAAACATAACCCCTCCGTGTTCAACTCCCGAATCCCTATTCGGAAATTGACGGTCACGGAACACACGCTGGTAGTGTATTAGTATCATTTGTGTCAAGTTTTCTACAACCGGAATTAACAAGCTCCCATCTGCCACATAACCGCGGGCACGGCTTTCGAAAGTTCAAACCCTGCAGGGGTGTTCCAACTTGACCCATTACAAGCCCACGATCCGCGGAGTCGCAACTCCAAAGTGGGAAGACCCGAGTATCCTCGGAATCCCGTGCTCACGTTAAACCGAACTAAGGTAAGGCTAATCCAGCAAATCCTCCCGGCGTGTCGTCACCCTGATCGTAGCCGCGCGTATCTAGGTCTCAGGACACGACCGGATGGGTGAAGCTACGGGTGGATACCAAATACCTCGAGTTGCCTCAAGGCGGCCCCGCAGGCTCCCCGTTTCGGACCAACACTCATGTGGAGCACTGGCCCGGGGTTGTTGATTAAGAAAGAGGGTTAATTACTCCCTTATGCAAGTTTAGTTTGTTATTAGGCAAATAGTACCAATGTTGGGATTTGCTGGAAAAGACTTAGCACATAGCGGTTTATCGAGGGGGTCCCATACACCCCAACCGTGTTAGGAACGCATAATCAAGGAACATAAAACCGGCTTATACAGATCCTAACGGCATGAGTGGAACAAAACACCAAGCAAAAGGCTTAGCCTTCCACCCTTGCCAATATATATGTGATTTCAAATAAAGCATTTATATAGTGTGATATAACCCAACCAAACTTCAACATGGAGCAAGCATCTTCACTTCACCTGCAACTAGCAACGCTATAAGAAGGGCTGAGCGAAGCGTACTTAGCCAAGCAACGGTTTGCATAGGTAGGGTGGTTAAACATGGCAATTGGTTACAAGTAGGAGGCTGACAAGAAGAACATGGGCATCGAGGCAAAACTATAGATCGAGACTACTAGCAAAAGACAAAGATAGTAATGTTATCGGGGTTCGGTCATCTTGCCTGAAGAGAAGAAGTTCGGATCAAAAGAAGGGTCCTCTTGCTCAAACTCGTTGGAAACCTCGTGATCAACCTCGTTGGAAAACTCGTGCTCAACTTCCGGGTCTAAACAAGACAAACACACCAGCACCAATCAACACGATGCAATGCGCACTCGAAAAACATGTATGCATGAAGGATGCACTAAAGATGCACAAGGAGCACGTAAGACATCACTCAAGCAAAACACCTCAAAACAAGATAACAACCTGATATTATTAATCTACACAGAAAAACACCCAAGTTTGATATAAAGATCGCTGAAATCGGAGTTACGGGCTAAAAGTTATGCCCGAAACAAGATTTGAGCGAAAACTGCACATTACAGCAACATGGCATCTTGGGAGCTCAAAATAATTAATCTACAGCACCCAAAAAGCATGGCAAAGGACTTGAACATAAACTAGATATAATGTACAGCAACTAGGTCCAAAGTGCACCCCAAACGGAGTCACGGATCATTAGCAATGACCTTGGACATATTGAACTTTGAAATAAAATTCTGGCAGCAGAATTTTATTGAAAGTTTGGAGCAAAAGATAAGCATGCTACAGCACCTCAAATGGACATGTGAGGACATGAATGGAAAGACAACAATATATACTACAAGGAACAATCAAAAACCACCCCAAAACTATCATGCTTTATCCTACAACATCACACGAACATGGCATCGGAACGTTACAGATTTCAGACTTAGTGAAATTTCACTAAGTCCTAAAACAGCAATATCAACATAGCATCAAAAAGAGCATGTTTAAGTCACATCTAAACTAAACATGGCAAAGGGTAAGCACCTCATCAAAATACATATGACGGTGATCCCGAAACACACAAGCATGCATCAATGTGGTGAACACACCGATTGCAACGAGCTCAACAACATGGCATTTCATAACAAGTAAAAACACAACATTTGAACATGGCATCTTGCAACGATGATAACAAGGAAACAAAACATCTACCATGCAACCTATCACACACAACACGTAGTTCGTGACGAGACGAACACGTGGACATGTCATTTGCATCGTTTGGACAAACGAGCTAGAAGATAACACATGTCAAAGGTGGCACAAAAATAACACATAGCAGCAGTTTATATCATCATACACTCTTGCAACAGCAAAACAAGGCCCTAGATGATCTCTAACATGCATGACTACAACAGGTAAAACGTAGAGGACATCTCCACGAACATCTGGACATGCTACACGCGCAAAACGGAGCACCACAGTAAAAGATACATCAGTTCAAAGTAGGCATAACAGAACAGTTAAACAGGGACTAGGGGATTGAGGTCAACCTAGATCTGGAGAGGAAACGGGCCAGATCTGGATCCGGTCGGCCCGTTCGGAGGCGGCTCGGCGCGCAGCTGGCCAGGCGAGCCCCGGGAGAGGCGGAGGGAGGCAGCGGCCTGGCGTCGGCCCAAGAGGAGGGGCGCGGCCCGGCGGGAGAAGTGGAGCCGGCCTGCTGGAGCTGCGGCCTGGCGAGCGGGAAGCGGTGGCCGACGAAGGAGCAGCCCGGCCGGCTTGCGGGAGGAAACGGGCCGGAGTGGCGGAAGGCGAAGCCGGCCCAGGTCGGCGACGGGGCGGAGGAAGGCCCGCCTGCTGGCGCGGAGCCGGTGATGCGGTCCCCCCCTGGGCCGCGGGGTGGACGACGGTGGAGATGCGGCGTACGGGCCGGCCCGCGGAGCGGCTCGGGACTCTGGCGCGGTCGACGTCTCCTGGCCTGGCCGGTCGAGGGAGAGGCCAGCCCGGTCGCTCGCGCGCGAAGCCTGAGAGCGAGGCGCCGTTGACTCGCGAGGGGATCGAGAGAATCCCGGCGAGGCAGCCTCGATCTGCGGCGGCGGTTGACTGCTGGATCCTCTCGGGATCCGAGAAGACAAGGTGGATCTGAGGTAGAAAAGAAAAAAAAAAGAAGGGGAGAGAGGAGGAAGAAGGAGGGGTTGCTCCAAATAGACCTAGGGGGTCTATAAATAGCAGATTTAGACTAGGGTTAGGAGGAGTTTTAGGGCGCTAGGAGCCCTCCGATCTGATCCAACGGATCCGATCACGGGGACAGAAGAAAAAGGACTAGACGGAGATAACAGACTGCGGTAGGGGTATTTCCGGGACACGAAGTAAGGGCACTTCGGACCCACACGGACAACGGAGGGAAAAGTCAACGGAGTCCAAACGAGACGAGATTTGAGAGGCGGGTTGCACACAACAAAACAACAACACACAACACAACCTCGCGGCACACCGGTAACGAAAAACGCCCGAACAACAAAGAAGGCCTACGGGACGTCACGGACACGCGAGGGAGCTCCGGAACACGAAACGGACAACGGGAAGAAACGCCACGAAACCGGATGCAACCCAGAACACAAACAAAATGCAATGCACATGTCTACATGATATGAATGAATGCCACACACTCACACAACAAAACGACGAAAACCCGAAAGACAAAGAACCCGAAATGGAAATAGATGAAGCCGGAGATTTATTATAAGCCCAAAAGGGAAAGTATTACATCCGGGGCATTACAAACTCTCCTCTACTACAAAAAGATCTCGTCCCGAGATCTAGGACTGGAAAAAGGAAGGGTACTCGGAACGAAGATGATCTTCTCGTTCCCAGGTAGCTTCTCGGTCTGTGTGATGTGACCACTTGACTTTCAGAAACTTGATGGTCTTGTTGCGAGTCTTGCGTTCGGTTTCTTCGAGAATTGCAACTGGATGCTCTCGGTAGGAAAGGTCTTGTTGAAGATCAATCTCCTCAAACGGAATCATGCGCTCAGGTGCCTTGAAGCATTTGCGAAGCTGAGACACATGAAAGACATCATGAACATTTGCAAAGTTGGAAGGGAGCTCGAGCTGATAGGCTAGATCGCCTCTTTTGCCAAGAATTTTGAAAGGACCGACGTATCTAGGAGCAAGCTTTCCTTTGATACCGAACCTTTGGGTTCCTTTCATCGGAGACACTCGGAGATAGACATGATCACCGATGTCGAAAGCCAAATCACGATGCTTTCCGTCATAGTAACTCTTCTGACGCGACTGAGCGGCCTTGAGATTCTCACGTATGACTTTGCACATTTCTTCGGCTTCAGAGATCAAATCATTGCCAAGAAGTTGGCGTTCGCCTGTTTCAGACCAGTTGAGAGGTGTACGGCACTTTCTGCCATAGAGAATTTCAAACGGTGCTTTGCCTGCACTTGCTTGAAAGCTGTTGTTGTAAGAGAATTCTGCAAATGGAAGACAGTCCTCCCATTTCATGCCGAAGGAGATGACACAGGCTCTTAGCATATCTTCAAGGATCTGATTCACACGCTCGACTTGACCACTAGTCTGAGGGTGAAAGGCAGTGCTGAACCTGATCTTCGTGCCCATGGCGGACTGAAAGGAGTCCCAGAACTTTGATGTGAACAAGCTGCCACGGTCTGAGGATATCACTTGAGGAATGCCATGTAGGGACACAATTCTGGAAGTGTACAGCTCTGCAAGTTGAGCTGCATTGATTGATTCTTTGACTGGAAGAAAGTGAGCAACTTTGGTAAGCTTGTCAATCACCACAAAGATAGCATCATTGCCTCGCTTGGATTTAGGAAAGCCAGTGACAAAGTCCATTTCAATGTGGTCGAACTTCCACTCAGGAATAGGAAGAGGTTGGAGAAGACCGGCTGGACGTTGATGTTCTGCTTTCACTCTTCTGCATACATCACATTCATTCACGAATTGGGCAATTTCCCTTTTCATGCGTGTCCACCAGTAAGATTGCTTGAGGTCTTGATACATCTTGGAACTGCCAGGATGAATGGAAAGGAGAGAGTCATGAGCTTCTTCCATTATGAGCTTCCTGAGATCACCTTTGGGAACAACGAGTCTGTCCTCGAAGAACAAGGTATCTCTCTCATCAACACGGAAGCACTTATATTTTGGAGTGCCCTTTGCAATCCCATGTTTCACCTTCTTCACCATGGTGTCACTGAGCTGGGCCTCACGGACTTGATCTTCCAAGGTAGGAGCAATTTGGAGATTTGCAAGAAAACCCTGCGGAACAACCTGAAGGTTGAGTTTCCTGAAAGCTTCACAAAGCTCAGGCTGGTGTGGCTTGATAAGAAGGCTGTTGCAATATGCCTTTCTGCTCAAAGCATCTGCAATCACATTCGCCTTGCCTGGAGTGTACTCAATGCTGGGGTTGTACTCTTGGATCATCTCGACCCAACGAGTCTGGCGGAGGTTCAGATGCGGCTGTGTGAAGATGTACTTCAAGCTCTTGTGATCAGTGAAGATGTCGACCTTTCTGCCCAACAACAGATGTCTCCACGTAATCAGAGCATGTACCACAGCTGCTAGCTCGAGATCATGTGTGGGATAGTTCTTCTCAGCTGGCTTTAGCTGACGTGAAGTGTATGCCACAATTCTCTTATCTTGCATGAGCACACCACCAAGACCTTGAAGGGAAGCGTCACAGAACACTTCATAGGGCTTGGATTCATCTGGAGGAATCAGAACTGGAGCTGAGACAAGCTTCTCTTTGAGGGTTTTGAAAGCCACTTCACACTCGGGAGACCAAAAGTATTTGACATTCTTCTGAAGAAGGTTGGAAAGAGGCTTGGCAATCTTGGAGAAGTTCTCCACAAACCTTCTGCAATAGCTGGCAAGACCCAGAAAACTGCGGAGCTGCTTGACGTTCTGAGGAGCTTCCCAGTTGACAATTGCTTCAACTTTCTCGGGATTAACCGCAATACCGTCAGCTGAGATGATGTGGCCCAGGTAGAGAACCTTATCGAGCCAAAACTCGCACTTTGAGAACTTGGCATAGAATTTATGCTCTCGGAGTCGATCAAGAACCAGACGCAAGTGCTTTTCGTGATCTTCTTCATTCTTGGAAAACACCAGAATATCATCCAGATACACAAGCACGAATTCGCCAGTATAGGGGTTGAAGATGTAATGCATCATCCTTGAAAAGGTAGGAGGAGCATTGGCGAGACCGAAGGACATGACGGTATACTCATATGAACCGTAGCTCGTTCTGAAGGCCGTCTTGGGAATGTCTTCCTCGCGAATGCGAATTTGATGGTAGCCCATTCGGAGGTCAAGCTTAGAGAACACTTTAGCTCCTTTGAGCTGCTCAAAGAGTTCGTTGATGTTGGGGAGCGGATACTTGTTCTTAACCGTCTTCTTGTTCAGTGGCCGGTAGTCAACACAGAGACGCTCCGTGCCATCTTTCTTCTTGACAAATAAGACACCACAGCCCCACGGAGATGTACTCGGTCTGATGAGACCCATACGCTCCTGTTCATCCAACTGTTTCTTCAATTCCTTCAATTCATCTGAAGAGAGCTTGTATGGACGCCGACAAACAGGTTCGGTGCCCGGCTCGAGTTCAATGACAAACTCCACCTGACGGTGTGGAGGCATGCCTGGAAGTTCTTCTGGAAAGACGTCTTGATATTCATTCACCACTGGAATTTGCTCTATGGCATTAATTTCACCCTTATCATTAAGAGAGAAAAGCCGAATAGTATTATCCCTGGAGGCGAAGATAATCACATCTTCATCAGAATGAGTCAACTTGACTTCCTTTTGAGCACAATCAATGTGAGCATCATGCTGAGAAAGCCAATCCATTCCGAGAATGAGGTCGATGTCAGAATGACCAAGAACCACCGGTTTAGCCATAAAACGATAATCTCCCATGCGAATAGAAACATCCGGAGCATAGACAGTAGAAGACATACGTCTCCCTGGAGAAATAACTTCCAACCTCTGAGGTAAATTTGAAGTGGCAATACTGTGCTTGGATGCAAAAGGTTGAGACATGAAAGAGCATGATGCACCCGAATCAAATAACACTTTAGCTGGAAAAGAGTTCACTGGAAGGTTACCCAGAATGACATCAGAAGAAGCCTCGGCTTGTGCTGCATTCATCAGATTAACCCTTGCTGCCTTTGGATCATGCCTGACAATAGCTGAACTCACAGGTGGTGGAGGAGGAAGACGCTTCGGATTCGGACATCTGTTTGCATAATGACCCTTCTGGCCACACTTGTTGCACACCACTTCAGAGAGAGGACGGAAATGAGAGCCACTGGACTTGGAGCCTTGAGACTGAAACTGCTTCTTCGACTGGTTGCTTGGGTTGGGTGGGTGGGAGAAACCACGACCACTAGAGTTCTTGTTGTTGGAGTTGTTGAAGTTGCTGGAGTTGTTGTATGGAGCTCGAATCATTGGAGGAGGAGGAAGCCAGAATTTCTGTTGTTTCGCAGCCAACTGAGACGATGAGGTAGAGTGAACAGCATCTCGAATTCTCTTCTTAGAAGCCTCCATCTTAAGCTGAGCTGCTTCTTGTTTCAAAGCCATATTATAGAACTTATCGAATTCATCTGGCTCGAACAGAGTGAGAGCAAGCTGAAGTTCATCTTTGAGACCTCCACGGAACTGATAGATTTTGCTCTTTGCATCAGGTATGTCTTGCTTTGCATAGCGAGCGAGGTTTTGGAACTTGACATTATACTGATAGACTGTCATGGAGCCCTGCTTGAGGTTGCGGAATTGCTCACGCATACCCTCAATAACACTTGTAGGAATGTGATGCGAGCGGAAATCCCTGCAGAAATTCTCCCATGAGATCACTTGACCCGGCCTTGAGTCTTTATACTGCTGCCACCAGTCAGCTGCTTGATCTTTCAGTTGGAAGGCTGCAAACTTCACATAGTCATCTTCTTTCACGTTACTGCACTCAAAATGCTTCTTGATATCGGTCAGCCAATCCTCAGCATCAAGAGGGTCGACACAGTAACTGAAAGCTTTAGGATTGTTGGCCAAGAACTGGTTGAGGGTAGCATGGTGCTGCTGGAAGAAGTTGCCTTGGTTCATTGGAACGCCCTGATTAGCTTGATTAGCTTGATTAGCTTGCATCATCTGCATCATCTGCATCATCAACTGAGTGTTCTGAGCAGTAGTCTGCATAATTGCTCTCCAAGCCTCAGGCGGAGGAGGAGGGGAAGGAGGATGCTCTGGGACCTCTTCCACCTCTGGGTTGGCATTCGGAACCCTTTTCGGAGCCATCCTGTAAGAGATGACCACGAATCAGCAATTGATTGACAAAGGAATAAGCTGAATCAATGGAATGAATTGCAACAAGTCTTCACAATAATCATTCGAACAATAAGAACGAATGAAATCATCCGAACAAGAGGAACGAATGAATTTCTCAGTTAATTGGTAACATCAGTCTTCACGAGAAGCCACATAGGGATCAAAAGGATAAATAATAAAAACAACAAGGTACGGAAAGGAACAAACACAAGAGAGGAGTTTCGTTCTAACATCTTTGTGCTGAAAGCATATGAACGCGTTACGAAAAGGTTTTGCAATCCCCGGATCAGCATAGCCAAGGACCCTTTAAGATGCAACTCCTGATAGTAATATCGGTCATATAACTCCTTCACTCAATGTCGAACCCCGAACTCGCTAACCTGCATTTGTTGGAAGAATGCCTACGATCTACTGGATAAAACCCACCTATAGCTTTCCGAAAGATTCCAGTTATGCAATCAGGTGTTGGGGATACACGGGAAGCACCGCGCAATCAACTCTAACCTACATCCAGGTGTATCCATCCTTCAACACATAACCAGTCTTTCTCGGAAACTGTGTACCTCGGACCTTCGAAAAGCATCCACTATAACAAGCTATGGCAATACTCCCGAACTACCTCCCCAGTACTGGGTGATGTCGGGGTTATCTTGCCACTGGCCGTATAGGGGAGATTTTCGATGTCGGCCGTCTTAAGTATTTAGTACTGTCACGATATGCTTGTTACAATGATACCCCGAAGCTCAACTCCTCGGTAACAGGAGGCATCGAGAACAATATCCTTGTCACAAGAACATCGAAACAATCCCAGAATACTCGCGGGATTCCTAAAAAAAAATTTGTGCAAATTTTGAAGATAGGAGAGACAAGAGTAGACGTCAGGAGTCCTCACCAGAGAGAAAAGGGGATGGAAGCAAAGAAATCCTACTCTCCGATATAATATAGGACTCAAAAAGTTTTCAGTGTGTGCCTAGACTCAACCGTCAACGGTTCGATCAAACAGTGGGGGCTCCTAGGTCGGAGAAGGCTCTGAATACCAACTTGTAATGCCCAGGATGGAGTTATACCTCCTACGGGTCGAGGCCCGACTTAAAGGCATAATTCCATCCTAGAATGATCTCAAGTCTGGTAAACTTTGCACAACTCATGTAAAAGAGGGGATAGTAAACATAAAAGATAGTTGGCTTACAATCGCCACGTCACAGAATAACAGTACAAGTCTCAAACATCAAACAATAAGATCACTACAACCCTCTAAGGGCAAAAGCCAAATGTCAAGTACCAAACTCAGATAAATAAAACAACCACAGGCGGATCGAATCCTAGTAAGAGTCTCCACTACTGATCGTCCGGGTAGCGCACGTAGTAACGACTACGCTCCTCGTCGTACTCCCAATCCAGCTCGGTGCCATCACCTGGATAGCTCACAGCTGGACCTGCATCTGGTGTGTGAAGTAACTGTGAGCCATAGAGGACTCAGCAATCCCGTTCCCGGGTAACAGAACTATTTAAGCCTTTAGGTGAGGGAAAAGGCTGAAGATAGAAATGAGGTGAAGGAACAACAAAGAGTCTGCAGCAGCAACTAGCACTAACTTACGCAAGAGAGAGCGAGAAGAGAAGGCATCGCGAGAAGTGATCACTAAGTGATCCTAGCTACAACTCACAAGCATAACCCCTCCGTGTTCAACTCCCGAATCCCTATTCGGAAATTGACAGTCACGGAACACACGCTGGTAGTGTATTAGTATCATTGTGTCAAGTTTTCTACAACCGGAATTAACAAGCTCCCATCTGCCACATAACCGCGGGCACGGCTTTCGAAAGTTCAAACCCTGCAGGGGTGTTCCAACTTGACCCATTACAAGCCCACGATCCGCGGAGTCGCAACTCCAAAGTGGGAAGACCCGAGTATCCTCGGAATCCCGTGCTCAAGTTAAACCGAACTAAGGTAAGGCTAATCCAGCAAATCCTCCCGGCGTGTCATCACCCTGATAGTAGCCGCGCGTATCTAGGTCTCAGGACACGTCCGGATGGGCGAAGCTACGGGTGGATACCAAATACCTCGAGTTGCCTCAAGGCGGCCCCGCAGGCTCCCCGTTTCGGACCAACACTCATGTGGAGCACTGGCCCGGGGTTGTTGATTAAGAAAGAGGGTTAATTACTCCCTATGCATGTTTAGTTTGTTATTAGGCAAATAGTACCAATGTTGGGACTTGCTGGAAAAGACTTAGCACTTAGCGGTTTATCGAGGGGGTCCCATACACCCCAACCGTGTTAGGAACGCATAATCAAGGAACATAAAACCGGCTTATACGGATCCTAACGGCAGGAGTGGAACAAAACACCAAGCAAAAGGCTTAGCCTTCCACCCTTGCCAATATATATGTGATTTCAATTAAAGCATTTATATAGTGTGATATAACCCAACCAAACTTCAACATGGAGCAAGCATCTTCACTTCACCTGCAACTAGCAACGCTATAAGAAGGGCTGAGCGAAGCGTACTTAGCCAAGCAACGGTTTGCATAGGTAGGGTGGTTAAACATGGCAATTGGTTACAAGTAGGAGGCTGACAAGAAGAACATGGGCATCGAGGCAAAACTATAGATCGAGACTACTAGCAATAGACAAAGATAGTAATGTTATCGGGGTTCGGTCATCTTGCCTGAAGAGAAGACGTTCGGATCAAAAGAAGGGTCCTCGTGCTCAAACTCGTTGGAAACCTCGTGCTCAACCTCGTTGGAAAACTCGTGCTCAACTTCCGGCTCTAAACAAGACAAACATACCAAGCACCAATCAACACGATGCAATGCGCACTCGAAAAACATGTATGCATGATGGATGCACTAGTGATGCACATGGAGCACGGAAAACATCACTCAAGCAAAACACCTCAAAACAAGATAACAAGCTGATATTATTAATCTACACAGAAAAACACCCAAGTTTGATATAAGATTCGCTGAAATCGGAGTTACGGGCTAAAAGTTATGCCCGAAACAAGATTTGAGCGAAAACTGCAAATTACAGCAACATAGCATCTTTGGAGCTCAAAATAATTAATCTACAGCACCCAAAAAGCATGGCAAAGGACTTGAACATAAACTAGATATAATGTACAGCAACTAGGTCCAAAGTGCACCCCCAACGGAGTCACGGATCACTAGCAATGATCTTGGACATATTGAACTTTGAATAAAATTCTGGCAGCAGAATTTTATTGAAAGTTTGGAGCAAAAGATAAGCATGATACAGCCACTCAAATGGACATGTGAGGACATGGATGGAAAGACAACAATATGTACTTCATGGAACAATCAAAATCCACCCCAAAACTATCATGCTTTGTCCTACAACATCACACGAACATGGCATCGGAACGTTACAGATTTCAGACTTAGTGAAATTTCACTAAGTCCTAAAACAGCAACATCATCATAGCATCAAAAAGAGCATGTTTAAGACACCTCGAAACTAAACATGGCAAAGGGTAAGCACCTCATCAAAATACATATGACGGTGATTCCGAAACACACAAGCATGCATCATTGTGGTGAACACAACGATTGCAACGAGCTCAACAAGAAGGCATTTCATAACAAGTGAAAACACAACATATGAACATGGCACTTTGCAACGATGATAACAAGGAAACAATAAATCTACCATGCAACCTATCACACACAACACGTAGTTCGTGACGAGACGAACACGTGGACATGTCATTTGCATCGTTTGGACAAACGAGCTAAAAGATATCACAAGTCAAAGGTGGCATGAAAATAACACATAACAGCAGTTTATATCATGATGCCCTCTTGTAACAGCAAAACAAGCCCCTAGATGACATCTAACATGCATGACTACAACAGGTAAAACGGAGAGGGCATCTCCACGAACATCTGGACATGCTACACGCGCAAAACGGAGCATCACAGAGAAAGTTACAGCAGGTCAAAGTAGGCATACTCAGATCAGAAAAACAGGGGCTTAGAGGGATTTAGGTCAACCTCAGGGACAGATCTGGCGGATGAACAGTGTCGCGGCCTGGAGGAACAGTGCGGCGGCGGATCTGGCCCGTGGGGCGGCCTGGTAGGAGGAGGAGGCCCGGCGAGGCGGAACCCGGCCGGCCCAGCCGGCGCGGCGGCGCGGGAGGCCCACGCGGCGCGCGGCGGCCCGGGGCTGGGTGGCCTGGCAGGAGCGACGGCCCGGTCGGTGCGGCGGCCCAGCTCCCGGCGCGGAGCTGGCGGAGGGACGCGGAGGCGCCTGGTGGGCCGCGGTGGATGGGCCGGTACGTCGGGGCGAACGGCGGGGAACTGGTCCCCCGTCCCGCTAGGCCGACGCGGAGCCAAGTGGGGAGGCCCGGTCGGTCGCGGCCTGAGGGCGTACGGCCCGGTCGAGGCCGATGCGGTCGCCTGGCGCGGGACTGCGGCGATGCGGCGCTGCGGCGGCGTGGATCGAGGGGATCCTTCGGGATCCCGAGCTGATTTTTGGATCTGAGATGAACAGTGCGGGATCTGAGATAGAAAAGAAAAAAAAAAGAAGGGGAGAGAGGAGGAAGAAGGAAGGGTTGCTCCAAATAGACCTAGGGGTCTATATATAGCAACTTAGACTAGGGTTTGGAGACTAGGGGTGTCTAGGAGCCCTCCGATCGTGATCCAACGGATCCGATCGCGGGATGATTTAAAGGACCAGACGGAGATAAAAGACTGCAGCAGGGGTATTCCCGGGACACGAAGTGAAGGCACATCGGACCCACACGGACAACGGAGGGAAAAGTCAACGGAGTCCAAACGAGACGAGATTTGAGGGGCGGGTTGCACACAACAAAACAACAACACACAACACAACCTCGCGGCACACCGGTAACGAAAAACGCCCGAACAACAAAGTAGGCCTACGGGACGTCACGGACACGTGAG
The DNA here is from genome assembly GCA_902687465.1 of Secale cereale. Taxonomy (NCBI): domain Eukaryota; kingdom Viridiplantae; phylum Streptophyta; class Magnoliopsida; order Poales; family Poaceae; genus Secale; species Secale cereale. Next base: position 573,513,551 of record LR738714.1, on the reverse strand, counting down.
GGAGCTCCGGAACGCGAAACGGACAACGGGAAGAAAAGCCACGAACCGGATGCAACCCACAACACAGATGCAATGCAATGCACATGTCTACATGATATGAATGAATGCCACAAACTCACACAACAAAACGACGAAAGCCCGAAAGACAAAGAACCCGAAATGGAAATAGATGAAGCCGGAGATTTATTATAAGCCCAAAAGGGAAAGTATTACATCCGGGGCATTACAATAGCAACGAGAGGGGAGAGTGAGTCTACGTACCCTCGTAGACCGAAAGCGGAAGCGTCAAGTGACGCGGTTCATGTAGTCGAACTTCTTCGCGATCCAACCGATCAAGTACCGAACGTACGGCACCTCCGCGTTCAGCACACGTTCAACTTGATGACGTCCCACGAGCTCTTGATCCAGTTGAGCTTCACGGGAGAGTTTCGTCAGCACGACGACGTGGTGACGGATATGATGTATCTACCGGCGCAGGGCTTCGCCTAAGCACTGCGACGGTATGACCGAGGTGTGTTTCTGTGGAGGGGGGCACCGCACACGGCTAGAACAATTCAACTTGTGTCTCTTTGGGTGCCCCCTGCCCCCGTATATAAAGGAGCAAGGGAGGAGGGCCGGCTGGCCTCCTATGGTGCGGCTAGGGCAATCCTACTAGGAATAGGATTGCAATCCTATTCCTAGTAGGAGTCCACCAAGAAGGAAGAGAGGGAAAGGAAAAAGGAGGGAGAGGTGGCGCCCCCCCAATCCTAGTCCAACTAGGATCCCCTGGTGGGTCGCCGGCCAGCCTCTAATGGGCAGCCTCTCTCCTTTCCTCAAGGCCCACTATGGACCATCCCCCCTCGTAGGGGGTTCCGGTAACCCCCTCCGGCAATCCAGTTAAATCCGAAACTTTTCCGGAACACTTCCGGTGTCCGAATATAGTCGTCCAATATATCGATTTTTACGTCTCGACCATTTTGAGACTCCTCGTCATGTCCCCGATCTCATCCGCGACTCCGAACTCCTTCGGTACATCAAAACTCATAAACTCATAATAAAACTATCATCGAAACCTTAAGCGTGCGGACCCTACGGGTTCGAGAACTATGTAGACATGACCGAGACACGTCTCCGGTCAATAACCAATAGCGGAACCTGGATGCTCATATTGGCTCCCACATATTCTACGAAGATCTTTATCGGTCAAACCGCATAACAACATACATTGTTCCCTTTGTCATCGGTATGTTACATGCCCGAGATTCGATCGTCGGTATCTCAATACCTAGTTCAATCTCGTTACCAGCAAGTCTCTTTACTCGTTCCGTAATACATCATCCCGCAACTAACTCATTAGCTGCAATGCTTGCAAGGCTTATAGTGATGTGCATTACCGAGTGGGCCCAGAGATACCTCTCCGACAATCGGAGTGACAAATCCTAATCTCGAAATACGCCAACCCAACAAGTACCTTCGGAGACACCTGTAGAGTACCTTTATAATCACCCAGTTACGTTGTGACGTTTGGTAGCACACAAAGTGTTCCTCCGATATTCGGGAGTTGCATAATCTCATAGTCATAGGAACATGTATAAGTCATGAAGAAAGCAATAGCAGTAAAACTTAAACGATCATAGTGCTAAGCTAACGGATGGATCTTGTCCATCAAATCATTCTCCTAATGATGTGATCCCGTTGATCAAATGACAACTCATGTCTATGGCTAGGAAACATAACCATCTTTGATCAATGAGCTAGTCTAGTAGAGGCATACTAGGGACACTCTGTTTTGTCTATGTATTCACACATGTATTAAGTTTTCGGTTAATACAATTCTAGCATGAATAATAAACATTTATCATGATATAAGGAAATAAATAATAACTTTATTATTGCCTCTAGGGCATATTTCCTTCAGTCTCCCACTTGCACCAGAGTCAATAATCTAGTTCACATCGCCATGTGATTTAACACCGATAGTTCACATCGTCATGTGATTAACACCCAAAGGGTTTACTAGAGTCAATAATCTAGTTCACATCGCTATGTGATTAACACCCAAAGAGTACTAAGGTGTGATCATGTTTTGCTTCGTGAGAGAAGTTTAGTCAACGGGTCTGTCACATTCAGATCCGTATGTATTTCGCAAATGTCTATGTGTCTACAATGCTCTGCATGGAGCTACTCTAGCTAATTGCTCCCACTTTCAATACGCATCCAGATTGATACTTAGAGTCAGCTGGATTTAGTGTCAAAGCTTGCATCGGCGTAACCCTTTACGACGGACTCTTTATCACCTCCATAATCGAGAAACATTTCCTTAGTTATCACCTCCATAATCGAGAAACATTTCCTTAGTCATCCAGTTACTAAGGATAATTTTGACCGCTATACAGTGATCTACTCCTGGATCACTATTGTACCCTCTTGACAAACTCATGGCAAGGTACACAACATGTTTGGTACACAGCATGGCATACTTTATAGAACCTATGGCTGAGGCATAGGGAATGACTTTCATTCTCTCTATATTTTTCTGCCGTGGTCTGGCTTTGAGTCTTACTCAACTTCACACCTTACAAGTCAGGTAAGAACTCCTTCTTTGACTGATCCATTTTGAACTACTTCAAAATCATATCAAGGTATGTACTCATCGAAAGTCTTATCAAGCGTCTTGATCTATCTCTATAGATCTTGATGCCCAATATGTAAGCAGCTTCACCAAGGTCTTTCTTTGAAAAACTCCTTTCAAACACTCCTTTATGCTTTCCAGAAAATTCTACATCATTTCCGATCGACAATATGTCATTCACATATACTTATCAGAAAGGTTGTAGTGCTCCCACTCACTTCTTGTAAATACAGGCTTCACCGCAAGTCTGTATAAATCTATATGCTTTGATCAACTTATCAAAGCGTATATTCCAACTCCGAGATGCTTGCACCAGTCCATAGATGGATCGCTGGAGCTTGCACATTTTGTTAGCACCTTTAGGATTGACAAAACCTTCTGGTTGCATCATATACAAGTCTTCTTTAATAAATCCATTAAAGAATGCAGTTTTGTTATCCATTTACCAGATTTCAGAAAATGCGGCAATTGCTAACATGATTCAGATAGACTTAAGCATCGCTACGGGTGAGAAAGTCTCATCGTAGTCAACTCCTTGAACTTGTTGAAAAACTTTCGCAACAAGTCGAGCTTTGTAAACAGTAACATTACTGTCAGCGTCAGTCTTCCTCTTGAAGATCCATTTATTTTCGATGGCTTGCCGACCATCGGGCAAGTCAACCAAAGTCCACACTTTGTTCTCATACATGCATCCCATCTCAGATTTCATGGTCTCAAGCCATTTTGCGGAATCTAGGCTCATCATCGCTTCCTCATAGTTCGTAGGCTCATCATGGTCCAGTAACATGACTTCCAGAACCGGGTTGCCGTACCACTCTGGTGCAGAACGTACTCTGGTTGATCTACGAAGTTCAGCAGTAACTTGATCCGAAGTTTCATGATCATCATCATTAGCTTCCTCACTAATTGGTGTAGGAATCACTGGAACCAGTTTCTGTGATGTACTACTATCCAATTTGGGAGAAGGTACAATTACCTCATCAAGTTCCACTTTCCTCCCACTCACTTCTTTCGAGAGAAACTCCTTCTCTAGAAAGGATCCATTCTTAGCAACAAAGACCTTGCCTTCGGATCTGTGATAGAAGGTGTACCCAACAGTTTCTTTTGGGTATCCTATGAAGATTTACTTCTCCGATTTGGGTTCGAGCTTATCATGTTGAAACTTTTTCACATAAGCATCGCAGTCCCAAACTTAAAGAAATGACAGCTTAGGTTTCTCGTCAAACCACAGTTCATACGGTGTCATCTCCACGGATTTAGATGGTGCCCTATTTAACGTGAATGTATCTGTCTCTAATGCATAACCCCAAAAGCGATAGTGATAGATCGGTAAGAGACATCATCGATCGCACCATATATAATAAAGTACGGTTATGACGTTCGGACACACCATTACACTATGGTGTTCCAGGTGGCGTGAGTAGTGAAACTATTTCACATTGTTTTTACTGAAGGCCAAACTCGCTAACTCAAATATTTTACCTCTATGATCATATCGTAGAAACTCTTATTTTCTTGTTACGATGATTCTCCACTTCACTCTGAAATTCTTTGAACTTTTCAAATGTTTTAGACTTGTGCTTCATTAAGTAGATATACCCATACCTGCTCAAATCATCAGTGAAGGTCAGAAAATAACGATACCCGCCGCGAGCTTCAACACTCATTGGTCCACATACATCTGTATGTATGATCTCCAACAAATCTGTTGCTCGCTCCATTGTTCCGGAGAACGGAGTTTTAGTCATCTTGCCCATGAGGCATGGTTCGCAAGCACCAAGTGATTCATAATCAAGTGATTCCAAAAGTCCATCACTATGGAGTTTCTTCATGCGCTTTACACCATTATGACCTAAACAGCAGTGCCACAAATAAGTTGCACTATCATTATTAACCTTGCATCTTTTGGCGTCAATATTATGAATATGTGTATCACCACGACCGAGATCCAACAAACTATTTTCATTGGGTGTATGACCATCGAAGGTTTTATTCATGTAAACAGAATAACAATTATTCTATGACTTTAAATGAATAACCGTATTGCAACAAATATGATCAAATCATATTCATGCTCAACGCAAATGCCAAATAACATTTATTTAGGTTATACACTAATCCCGAAAGTATAGGGAGTGTGCGATGATGATCATATCAATCTTGGAACCACTTCCAACACACATCGTCACTTCACCTTTAACTAGTCTCTGTTCATTCTGCAATTCTCGTTTCGAGTTACTAATTTTAGCAACTGAACCGGTATCAAATACCCAGGGGTTGCTATGAACACTAGTAAAGTACACATCAATAATCTGTATATCAAAATATACCTTTGTTCACTTTGCCATCCTTCTTATCCGCCAAGTATCTAGGGCAGTTCCACTTCCAGTGACCATTTCCTTTGCAGTAGAAGTACTTAGTTTTAGGCTTGAGTTTTAGCTTTGGGTTTCTTCACGGGAGTGACAACTTGCTTGTCATTCTTCTTGAAGTTCCCCTTCTACCCTTTGCCCTTTACTTGAAACAAGTGGTCTTGTTAACCATCAACACTTGATGCTTTTTCATGATTTCTATCTTCGCTGACTTCAGCATTGCGAAGAGCTCGGGAATTCCTTTCGTCATCCCTTGCATATTATAGTTCATCACGAAGTTCTATTAACTTGGTGATAGTGACTAGAGAACTTTGTCAATTACTATCTTATCTGGAAGATTAACTCCCACTTGATTCAAGTAATTGTAGTACCCAGACAATCTGAGCACATGCTCACTGGTTGAGCTATTCTCCTCCATCTTGTAGGCAAAGTACTGTCAGAAGTCTTATACCTCTCGACACGGGCATGAGTATGAAATACTAATTTCAACTCTTGGAACATCTTATATGCTCCGTGGCGTTCAAAACATTTTTGAAGTCCCGGTTCTAAGCCATAAAGCATGGTGCACTTAAACTATCAAGTAGTCATCATACCGAGCTTTTGTCAAAACGTTCATAACGTCTACATCTCCTCCTGCAATAGGTATGTCACCTAGTGGTGCATCAAGGACATAATTCTCTGTGCAGCAATGAGGATAATCCTCAGATCACGGAACAATTCCGCATCATTGCTACTAACATCTTTCAACTTAGTTTTCTCTAGGAACATATAAAAAATAAACGGGGAGCAACATCGTGAGCTATTGATCTACAACATAGATATGCTAATACTACGAGGACTAAGTTCATGATAAATTAAAGTTCAATTTAATCATATTACTTAAGAACTCCCACTTAGATAGACATCCCTCTAGTCATCTAAATGATCACGTGATCCAAATCAACTAAACCATGTCCGATCATCACGTGAGATGGAGTAGTTTCAATGGTGAACATCTTATGTTGATCATATCTACTATATGATTCACGCTCGACCTTTCGGTCTCCAGTGTTCCGAGGCCATATCTGCATATGCTAGGCTCGTCAAGTTTAACCCGAGTATTCTGCGTGTGCAAAACTGGCTTACACCCGTTGTATTTGAACGTAGAGCTTATCACAACCGATCATCACGTGGTGTCTCGGCACGACGAACTTTCGCAACGGTGCATACTCAGGGAGAACACTTATACCTTGAAATTTAGTAAGGGATCATCTTATAATGCTACCGTCGAACTAAGCAAAATAAGAAGCATAATAAGATAAACATCACATGCAATCAAAATATGTGACATGATATGGCCATCATCATCTTGTGCTTTTGATCTCCATCTCCAAAGCACCGTCATGATCACCTTCTTCACCGGGGCGACACCTTGATCTCCATCGTAGCATCGTTGTCGTCTCGCCAACTATTGCTTCTACGACTATCGCCACCGCTTAGTGATAAAGTAAAGCAATTACATGGCGATTGCATTTCATACAATAAAGCGACAACCATATGGCTCCTGCTAGTTGCCGATAACTTCACAAAACATGATCATTTCATACAAAACCGTATAACTCATCATGTCTTAACCATATCACATCACAACATGCCCTGCAAAAACAAGTTAGACGTCCTCTACTTTGTTGTTGCAAGTTTTACGTGGCTGCTACAGGCTTAGCAAGAACCGTTCTTACCTACGCATACAAAACCACAACGATATTTCATCAAGTATGTGCTGTTTTAACCTTCACAAGGACCGGGCGTAGCCACACTTGATTCAACTAAAGTTGGAGAAACTGACACCCGCCAGCCACCTGTGTGCGAAGCACGTCGGTAGAACCAGTCTCGCGTAAGCGTACGCGTAATGTCGGTCCGGGCCGCTTCATCCAACAATACCGCCGAATCAAAGTATGACATGCTGGTAAGCAGTATGACTAGTATCGTTCACAACACACTTGTGTTCTACTCGTGCATATAATCTACGCATAGACCTGGCTCATGATGCCACTATTGGGGAACGTAGTATTTTAAAATTTTCCTACGATCACGCAAGATCTATCTACCAGATGCATAGCAACGAGAGGGGAGAGTGAGTCAACGTACCCTCGTAGACCGAAAGCGGAAGCGTCAAGTGACGCGGTTGATGTAGTCGAACTTCTTCGCGATCCAACCGATCAAGTACCGAACGTACGACACCTCCGCGTTCAGCACACGTTCAGCTTGATGACGTCCCACGAGCTCTTGATCCAGTTGAGCTTCACGGGAGAGTTTCGTCAGCACGACGGCGTGGTGATGGATATGCTGTATCTACCGGCGCAGGGCTTCGCCTAAGCACTGCGACGGTATGACCGAGGTGTGTTTCTGTGGAGGTGGGCACCGCACACGGCTAGAACAATTCAACTTGTGTCTCTTTGGGTGCCCCCTGCCCCCGTATATAAAGGAGCAAGGGAGGAGGGCCGGCCGGCCTCCTATGGTGCGGCTAGGGCAATCCTACTAGGAATAGGATAGCAATCATATTCCTAGTAGGAGTCCACCAAGAAGGAAGAGAGAGGGAAAGGAAAAAGGAGGGAGAGGTGGCGCCCCCCCAATCCTAGTCCAACTAGGATCCCCTGGTGGGGCGCCGGCCAGCCTCTAATGGGCTGCCTCTCTCCTTTCCTCAAGGCCCACTATGGACCATCCCCCCTCGTAGGGGGTTCCGGTAACCCCCTCCGGCAATCCAGTTAAATCCGAAACTTTTCCGGAACACTTCCGGTGTCCGAATATAGTCGTCCAATATATCGATTTTTACGTCTCGACCATTTTGAGACTCCTCGTCATGTCCCCGATCTCATCCGCGACTCCGAACTCCTTCGGTACATCAAAACTCATAAACTCATAATAAAACTATCATCGAAACCTTAAGCGTGCGGACCCTACGGGTTCGAGAACTATGTAGACATGACCGAGACACGTCTCCGATCAATAACCAATAGCGGAACCTGGATGCTCATATTGGCTCCCACATATTCTACGAAGATCTTTATCGGTCAAACCGCATAACAACATACATTGTTCCCTTTGTCATCGGTATGTTACATGCCCGAGATTCGATCGTCGGTATCTCAATACCTAGTTCAATCTCGTTACCGGCAAGTCTCTTTACTCGTTCCGTAATACATCATCCCGCAACTAACTCATTAGCTGCAATGCTTGCAAGGCTTATAGTGATGTGCATTACCGAGTGGGCCCAGAGATACCTCTCCGACAATCGGAGTGACAAATCCTAATCTCGAAATACGCCAACCCAACAAGTACCTTCGGAGACACCTGTAGAGTACCTTTATAATCACCCAGTTACGTTGTGACGTTTGGTAGCACACAAAGTGTTCCTCCGATATTCGGGAGTTGCATAATCTCATAGTCATAGGAACATGTATAAGTCATGAAGAAAGCAATAGCAGTAAAACTTAAACGATCATAGTGCTAAGCTAACGGATGGGTCTTGTCCATCAGATCATTCTCCTAATGATGTGATCCCGTTGATCAAATGACAACTCATGTCTATGGCTAGGAAACATAACCATCTTTGATCAATGAGCTAGTCTAGTAGAGGCATACTAGGGACACTCTGTTTTGTCTATGTATTCACACATGTATTAAGTTTCCGGTTAATACAATTCTAGCATGAATAATAAACATTTATCATGATATAAGGAAATAAATAATAACTTTATTATTGCCTCTAGGGCATATTTCCTTCAGGGGCATCCCCAAGCTTGAGCGTTTGACACTCCTGAATCTTTTTATCATCTTCCCTCGCACACTTGAAAACTCCCTTCATACATAACTCATCATAATCTGATTAGCGAGGTTAGTACCCATAATAAAATAATTGTTCCTTGCTGGAAATAAGGATATTCTTGAAGGTCTACTGTTTCTCAAGATTGCCAAAAGGTTTTTGCAAAGAAAAAGCAAGCTCAAGGTTTGCAAAATGAAGGAGAGGCAAAACAGGACAGAATCTGTGAAAAACAGACCAGCGGGTAGTAAATGATTTTTTCGGGGCACTTCTGCAACTCTAATAAAAAAAACTCAGAACAGACGCCCGAAAGACAATTGTATAGAGCACGCTGTCGAAAAAATTCAGACCAAAAAGATGATCTGGTGATTTTATACGAATTTTTCTATCCAAGGACAGAATCTGTTTCTTGGACAGCACGTCACAACTTTTGAACTTTCTTGCAATCAGAGGCTAAACTTGGCACAAAGCTGAAAAGTAAAGAGACAATGATGATGCTACTGTAGTAACAACATCAAGACACAACAAAAGCAAAATAAAATTTTATTCATGTGGGCCGCCTCCCAAAAGCGCTTTCTTTTATGCCTTTAAGCTAGGCATAATGCATAGAGATCAAGTTTTATCAAGAGTAAAAGAATAGCTAGCCCGTATAACGGACTCAAAAGGTAACTTAATCTTATTTCTAGGGAAGTGTTCCATCCCTTTCTTGAGAGGAAATTGGAATTTTATATTCCCCTCTTTCATGTCAATGATGGCACTAACGGTGCGAAGAAAAGGACGTCCCAAAATAATTGGACAAGAAGGTTCACATTCAATATGCATAATAGTAAAATCAACGGGAACGTAGTTGTCATTGACAATGATAAGAACATCGTCGATCCTCCCCAAAGGTTTCTTTATGGAAGAATCAACAAGACGAACACCAAAAGAACAAGAATCAAAAGGTTTCAATTTAAGCATATCATATATTCTTTTGGGCATAACGGAGGTACTAGCTCCAACATCACATAAAGCATAGCAAGAGAAGTTATTCAACTTAATTTTAATCATAGGATCCCAACCATCTTCTAGCTTTCTAGGTATGGAGGCTTCTACTCTAAGTTTCTCCTCCCTAGCTTTGATGAGAGCATTAGTGATATGCTCTGTGAAGGCGAGATTAAGCGTGCTAGTGCGGGGATCTCTAGACATCTTGTGAAGGAAATCAATAACTTCGGTAAGGGTGCAATTATCAAAATCAAGGTCACTACTATCAAGTAAAGTGGTAGTGGTGTCCTTTAGGCTCACTTGTTTGGTAGTTTCTATGGTCATAGCATCACCATTAATAGGTCCAACGGGACCAGGAGTGCATTGGGTGCTAAGAGTTTGAATATCCTCAACAACTTGGATAGTAGCAACAATGTGGTGGGTAGGAAGGCTCTTAATTCTATCTTCTTCCTCCCTTTCTCTAGCCCATCTCTCTTTAAGTTTAGCCAACATCCTAATGTTTTCATTAATTTGCACTTGAATAGCATTCATAAGAGTGACCTTCCTCTCCTCAAGAGGAGAAGTTCTAATTTTAAGCAATTCTACCTCATGGGCTAAATTGTCTACCTTCGAAGAGAGATTATCTAGTTTGTTTAGTTTTTCTTCTACACTCTTATTGAAGGCTTTTTGGGTAGTGATGAAGTCTTTAAGCATACTCTCTAGTTCAGAAGTGGAGTTCTTGGTGCTAGGATAAGCATTGTTGTTCCCATAGGAATTAGAGGGCAACGGTCTAGGATTGCTACCAAAGTTACTCCTATAAGCATTGTTATTGAAATTGTTTCTAGAGATAAAGTTCACATCTACTTGTTCTCGAGCAATCAAAGAATTTAAAGGAACATCACGAGGATCAATAGAAGATTGCTTCGAAAGTAGAGACATGATCAAGTCAACTTTTTCATTTAGGGAGGAAATCTCCTCGACAGAGTTTACCTTCCTACCTGTTGGAGCGCGTTCGGTGTGCCATTGGGAATAATTGGTCATCATCTCATCGAGAAGCTTCGTGGCAGCACCAAGTGTAGTTGACATAAAGGTTCCTCCCGCGGCCGAATCTAACAAGTTCTGCGAGGTAAAGTTCAAGCCTGCATAAAAAGTTTGGATAACCATCCAAGTAGTCAAACCATGAGTAGGACAGTTCTTGACAAGAGATTTCATGCGTTCCCAAGCTTGGGCAACGTGTTCATTATCCAATTGTTTAAAATTCATTATGTTACTTCTTAGTTGGATAATTTTAGCAGGTGGATAGTATTTTCCAATAAAAGCATCTTTGCACTTGTCCCAAGAATCTATGCTATTTCTAGGCAAGGATTGAAACCAAATTTTAGCTCCTCCTCTCAAGGAGAAAGGAAAAAGCTTAAGCTTAACAATATTACCATCTATTTCTTGGTACTTTTGCATATCACAGAGTTCAACAAAATTGTTTAAGTGTAAAGCAGCATCATCTCCAGCACCGGAGAATTGATCTTTCATGACTAAGTTCAGTAAAGAAGGTTTAATTTCATAGGAAGGTGCTGAAGTGGCAGGTGTAGTGATAGGCGTGCAAATAAAGTCATCGTTGTTATGACTAGTGAAGTCACACAACTTGGTGTTCTCGGTGGAACCCATTGCACCAAGAAAGCAAGATAACTATTTTTGTGATTTTCGATAAAGGACACTAAAGGAAAAACTGAAAGGTAAACTAGCAAGACTAAAAAGCAAAGGTAAAAGATAGCATGCAACTCCCCTATCTTGAAGAGTGGAGTCCCCGGCAACGACGCCAGAAAACTTTGCTTGATGGCTTCTCGCCCCTCGTTGGTTACCCCAAGTGGAAGGTTTGAGATGCAGTGTAGCGGAAGTTTTCCCTTGGCAAAGATACCAAGGATCAAATTCCCCTGAGACTCCAAGGTTCAACAAGAAGGTGTCAACTGCTAACCGCGCCAGATACTTAGCAATCAACTTGGACCTGCACACAGATACAAATAACTTTGCTCCCAACGAGTACAGAGAGGTTGTCAATCCCTCCGGCCTTGTCGTTTACAAAGGATCAAACGCAAGAGATAATAGTGATAGGTATTGCTGCAACTAGTAAGTAAAAGCAGAAAGTGAATAGCGGATGTGATCAGTGATGGTAATATGGACTGGGATCCCATGATGTTCACTAGTGATGTCTCTCTCCCAAAAGACGATAAAACAGCTATGCGAGGTAAACGAATTACAGTTGGGCAATTGACAAAATTATGTGCGCAAACCAATGCTAACTATGCTGCAAGAATGGTTGAGGCTCAAAAGCATGGGCGGTACGCCAAGGTAAGTAGACCGAAATCCATCTGCATCTACTACTAATCATCCACCTTGAGATATCTATTCAGAACATCTCGCTGGTATTAAGTTGCGAGTCCCACCCAAAGTGTAAACTCAAAGCAACAGACAACTGCATTAAAAGAACTTTGCGTAAAGTAAACAATCCTTGCACCCGTGAGTACAAGCACCGTCGTTTTCCCCCTTGTGGCAACAGCACATCCCCTAGACTCATGTTTCTGTCACTCAAGCTAGTCATCGAGGGGCATGAACCCACAATCAAGCATAACGTTCCCTCTTGGAGTCACTACCTACTACTCGGCCAAAGCAATAAATAGCAACGGAGAACATGCAAGAATTACTCAAGAACATAAATATAAAAGAGGTAAATCAAATATATTACTCACACACAATCTGAACATAATCTCACAATCCATCGAATCCCAGCAAACTCAACATAGCAACAGCATAAGGATTACATATTAGCCTCGATCATGTAGGGCAGCTCACGAGGTCTAATTAGTGAAGCACAAAGAGGGGAGGAGAACATCACATAGCTACTGGTCATGGACCCATGGTCCAAGGGAGACTACTCACAACTCATCCGGGAGGCGTCCATGGTGGTGGAGAGGCTCCCGGTGGTGGTTCTCCCCTCCGGCAGGGTGCCGGGAAGAGTTCTCCTGGCGCTCTTGGAAGCGCGGCGGCGGCGGAACAAAGATGAGATCGCGAAAAAGGGTTCCGTCCTCGAGGGTTTCGGGACGCGGTGTAAATATATGCCAAAGGGGGGCATCAGCGGAGACCTGGGGGGCCCAGGCGCCCCCCCGGCGCGGCCAGGAGGGGGGCCGCGCCACCAGGGCGCCTGGAGCCCTGGTGGCCCCCCTCCGGCCCTACTTCGGCCGTGTGGAAGCTTCCGGAACGCTGATTTTTTATATAATTTTTCCGGGATTTTTCTGGCAGTTTACGTGATGGGAAAACCTGAAATACAAAAACAGCAGAAAACAGAAACTGGCACTGGGGTGCACTGAGTTAATAGGTTAGTCCAAATATGATAAAAAGTGTATGGAAGTGTATAAATATCATAGCAATATCACCCAAAAGAGGCATGGAGCAAGCAGAAATTATTGATACGTTTTGGACGTATCAACGAACTGTACATAGACGTACATAACCGATCCACCCGCCCGTCATACACCTCCATCGCGTGTGCTTGGCCCATTTTTTTAACCATCAAAGAACAACTTTGAGAAGTAGGATTTGAACTCCCAACCTCCTGATTTACTTCCACCCGCTGTAAACAACTAGGACAGCTAACTTGTTGTGCCTAGTTTCTTCTTTTATTCTTCTTGTTGTCCATCTTCTCAGTATAATTTCTTCTTTTGGTTTTGTTTGGCCTTTTTCCTTTGTTTTTATATTTCTTCGTTGTACACCCCCCTCTCACACGGGCTTGGACCAATTTTCCTTTTCCTTTTTTTTTCAAACTTCATAAAAAAGCATGTTATGTCACACCGAGACTCAAAACCTAAGAGCATTTGCAGCTGGATGCCTCAAACCATATTTCATATGCCCGCGGACACGCCCGGTCAGTGACCGGACATGAGAGAGAAGAAAAAGGTGACCCAACTGGACCCCTCATATCTTCCTTATATGTCTGGGCTGTCCGTGAACCCTCATATCCATCTCAAATATGGGGAGGATATGATGGCTCATGAACACGCTAGGGCGTGCCCGGTCAACCCGCCACGTAGGCCGCGTGGCCCCACACCCGACTACATTTTCTATTTCTTTATTAATTTTTTCTTTCTCTCTCTTCATCTCCATCAATCACATGCAAATGACCGGACATATGAGGAAGAAAATGAGGATTGTGTTACGCGAATGAACAAACATGGGCTCAAAATGGACACACCCAGTCACTGATCGGGCGCGTCCACGTACGTTTGAGGGGTCGAATTAGAGGTACATGGCTGAAGATGCTCTAATAGTTGATAACGAGACACGCACTTGGGAAACCTCACCTCCTATGCTTAAGTTCTTCTTTTCCATTTTTTGTAGTGCATTAAATATGGCACTAAAAATATAGACTTTGGGTTTTTATTTCTATCGGGTTGTTTTGGCCAGTTTTTTCGTTGGTTTTTACTCGGGTCTTTACCAGCGTGTTTTCTTTTTCTGTTTATCTTTTATATTCCAAAAAATCCCACACTTTTGAAAGTTTGTCAATTTTTTAAATAAGAAATTGCTTTTTAATTTTTTTTTAAAAACAAATATTTGTATTTTACTAAATTGAACATATATTCCAAATAAAATACCCATGCCTTAAAAAATTGCTAAGAATCGCATAACATGAACATTTAAAAAAAGAGTGATTACAATTTTAAACAGTAACATTTTTTTTAAAATTATTAAGAAATTTTTTGTTTTCAGTTTTCTAGAAAAATATGATAAACAATTTAAATCACCTTTTTTGCTCAAACATTTTTTTATTTTTGTAGAATAGATTTGAAAACTTGAACATTTTCTAAATTCCAGACAAATTTTGAAAGCGAACATTATTTGAAATTCCATGAACATTTTTTGAGTTGGTGAATAAGTATTGGAAAAAATATATTTTATGAACTTGTGAACAAATGTTCAAAACGGGGACATTTTTTCAATTTATGAATTTGAAAGGAATATTGTTGTATGAGTGTGTGCATGTGGCACGCGTGCGCATCTACATGTTGTACCCAAGTGTCTGAAAAAACATAATGTGAAAAATCAGAGAATAAAGCACATTCCTTTTATTGTCTATACTTGAATGCCAACAAAAGAAAGTACATGATTATTTTGACATTGCCCGAAAGCTCAAAACTCTGACTAACGGAATCATGTATGCATGCTGTATATAAGAGATTAACAAACGGAGTCATCTAATCCTAACATTACATTATTGCAAATCGAAGATAATAGTATATATATTTCCGGTTTGGCTCCTACGCCCAAACCATGACAGTTTCCTTTCGGTCTGTGCATCTCTATGGCGGGGAACAACGGATGTTAGGATCGCTAGATTTTGGACACCCTCTGGGGCCCTCCCCCTCCAACTGAGACAGCACGTGTCCACGCCAGTGCGTCGGCAGCGGCAGCATGACGTCGATGGAACCGCCAGAGGAGGGTTCCCCGGCGTGCACTTGATCACCTTGCAGTGGCCTCGCAGAGGCTCGGGTCGATGGGCCGGACGTAGCCACGAGAACCAAGAACAGCATGGCAACTGCAAGCTTCCCGGTCATCTTGGACTAGTTCGAACTTCTTCTAAGGCCGCAGTATTGCTTATCTTAGGCGGGAGCTATATAGATCGATCTATCAAACTAGCTAGGCTTTTGAGCGCTGTGTATGTGAGCTATAGTCTTAATTTGTTCGAAGATTTGTTCGGCTATTTATAAGCTAGCTATCTCATCACATGCCTGTATCATATGCTTGGCAGAATATGCATGGAACTTTCCATGGTATTTACGTGTGTGACCAGCCGGTTAATTTGACAGTGTGCGGCCGTTCAAACTTCAAACTTGCCATGCATCCACGCGGCTTCTGGTACGTACCGCCAACTTCATATGCATGCATGCCATGTGGAACTTGGAACAGATAGTCAGTTCAGTTACAGCGGGGACCCTTCTTATACGTAGCTTTCGTTCGGTCGCTTCGTCTCTGCCGTGAGCATGGTGCCTATCCCAACCCAACTAGTCACGGCAACACGTACCGGCGTAGGACCAACTGGACCTGCTTGGAATCGGTGTAACTTGATATGTCCGGATTTAATTTACATGTGTATATTACCGGTCATAGGTAATTTTCGCCTGGAACGAGAAAGACAGCCGGAGGTGTGTATTGTTTTACAGGGGTATCTAGGAGCTACGGAGTAAACGATAATCCAAACGGGCCTGAAAGTATTCGGAACGCATTGTTTCAACTGGACACAGAAAGACCGGGATAAAAATGGGAAGTGGATTTATCCTAGCCAGTTATGCGGACAACCTGTATCCTGGCCCTCCATCTAGGGTCGTGTCCAATCAACCTGCCCCACCACGCTGTCAGCCATGCAGTGTACTCCCTCATCATATTCACATGCATCCTGCGTCTCTTTAAATAAAATTACGGAATAACCAAAAATATCACCATTACTTTCAAATAAATTACGCAAATTTAAATTTGTTTATGTGTTTGAGTTTCTCACAGCCAGCTCTACAAAACAAGTCTACTATCAATATATTTCAAATTAAGTTACGAGTCCAAGATAAAATTAAATTGTGTGTGGCTAAAAAAAGTTCCATAAACATTACATCAATGTTCAGCCCAGCTGTCGATAAAGTTCTTTGTTTCCAGATACATTTTCTAGCAAAGTTCTTTCATATTTGTAACAAAGTGCAGACCCACTATTTAGAAAGTTTTTCAGCCCTGATTCTGTTTATTTGGCACTTTAGAATAAAAATGAAAAGTTCTTCACTGTTTAAAGCAAAAGTTTTTGGAAAAGTGTTTCAAATGTATGCAAGACTGTACTTGTTCTGAAGGGCTTGGCGTCACGAGTTCAAATATGTAAAAAGTTTTGAAAATGACTTTTTGGTTCTAAAGATATGTACCATCTAAATTGTCAAAAGAAAATGGAAAACGATGGGAGTTAGAGAAGAGAGGGAAGCTAATGTAGGCCATGCATGTGTGAGTACTTGTGGAGGAAGAGAGAGAGAGTATCCACCCACATGCAGGGGCGCGCATCCGCATGCATCATCAACGGTAGTGATTCGCGTTGTGTGCCTAACTGGTTAGGATTCGCCATATTTGATAAAAATTCCCCAGCGGAGAATGATACCAACATGTGCTCAAGGTTGATCGCCTTGGGGACACGACTATGTGATCCACGAGAGCAACATAGTTAATATTGACGAGAACTGGGGGAATAACTAAACAACGCTGATGCTGCGAAAGTAAAGTACGTGGACCTATTAGGGTCTTGAGTCATGGTTATTGGGTTAAGAGCGTGTGTTATTTTCTCTCCCGTTGCAACGCATGAGCTCTTTTGCTAGTGATACCAACATGTGCTCAAGGTTGATTGCCTTGGGGACACGATTATGCTTATGTGATCCACGAGAAAGACAAATTAACATGGAGCGTACAATAGTTAATATCGATGAGTACTCGGGGAATAATTGAACCCGGGGAAAGACAAATTAACGCAGGTTGTAGATCTTGAAGAAGAAGCTCGACAGTAAGATTGATGTATTATGAGTGCTTTTCTAAATTTTACGAGTTTGGATATATTTTCGGTTAATCATTAAATTAATTCCGACCAATGGTTAATATGTGGAGTATGTGTTATGTATGCTTATTGCCTCTTTTAGTTATGAGCTCAGCCAATTACTGTTACTCAGTCGTGGAACGTTTATGATACTCCAGTCAGAATTTTCTTTTCAAGTCAAAGATCTACTGTTGAGAGAGAGAGAGAGAGAGAGAGAGAGAGAGAGAGAGAGAGAGAGAGAGTCTAGAAAGGACACGCGGTACTCATGCTCCAGAAAACAAACATCCTTTTGGCCGGCCATATCGGATTTTATTGAGTTCAAACTAAAAGAATGAAAGAAAATGGTTTATTCTTGAAGTGAATAAAATATGATGTGGCTTTTTGTGCTTGTAGCGGTGTTTGTCTCAGTGTGCGGTCTGGGCAAGGCAGTGGCAATGACTCCATCAAGGTTTCTTTTCCCGTTTTCCGCCCCTCCCTCTGTCACTGCAATGCTTTCTCCACGACATAGAGTAGCAGGGAGATTTTGCTCAGGAGATGGACAACAACTACCGCTTGGGGCTGACATAGGTGTAGGGTTCAAGATGACGGCTTGGGAGCATGGCATGTGGCTTGTGAGGGCAGATCTGGCGGTTCCCCTCATCGTTATCGACGAGAAGTGATGGATCTAGAGATAGGAAGGCACGAGGACAATCCCCGACTGACATTGCCACAACAACATGTGCCTTGTTTTCGGTTGACAAAGCCCTGCCGACAGTGGAGGTTGTTCTTCTGTTCTTCCAGCGAGCATCTCGATGTCGCTGGCAGTTGGAGATGGTGGTCGGTTGTGGTATATGTAAAGACCTCTTAGGGCCTTCTTGCTTATTTTATTTCGTGGTTCTTTCTACAAAATATCCATGACACTTATCCTTTCCCGCTGTCTCTCATAGTTTCCGTGAGTTTGGAGTCATGTATCCACATTTTATGTTAATGGAATGCACACTCACTTCAACAAAAAAAAGATGATCTATGAGAGAAGAATTTTTATCTTTGTTGGATTAAATGTAGTATCTTAGTCATATGTTTTATACTTAGATTTTATATCACCATAGAAAATAATGTAGCCATGCAAGTATTATTGCTATAGATATCACTAATAGATAAGCTATCATATAATCTGGGTTTATTGTCATCTCAATCATTGCGCATGATCCTATACATCATACCAGATGCCCCATGCGGCGAGGAACTTTTGTAAAAAGAGTATATGGTTTCAATCAGAAAAATCTCAAACTAGATAAAACATATGGTAGGGTCCGAAGAAGTGTTTGGCTCTACCGCTCAATGCCAAGCGTTGGAGCTTGATTTCATCACAGCTCACAACCTTCGATAAAATTAGAATATACCATTGAATTCATATTTGAAAAGTTTCCAATAATATTTTTTTATGATACGTACCATATATCTCATTGTTTAAATAAAACGTAGACACAACTTCCTGGTAACCTGTTAAAGGATTTTTATTTGGCTACATTTGAATATCCGATCAACATACATGTATCTGTTTGATCATTGCAAACAAGTACTTAGGTTAATCTATAAGAAAGAGGGGAACATGATTATTTTAGATACCCTTAACTTCTAAAATCAAAGGAAAAATGCATGATGTATAAGAAATCAACAGACGGAGACTTCTGAACCCTAACGTGCTAACGATCAATCCTTATGTTACAATGTTATAAGTATATCACTACGAGTCAAATATAACTTCAGGTCTGTCTCCTTGAGTGCCACGAGGGTTTGCTGTAAGTTAGGTATGTTTTCATCTGATCATCTCTACGGGCAATGAATGTTAGGGCTATTGGTGCTTCCGAGTCCACACGATTTTCCTGGCGCCATCTTCTCCTCGAGCAATAGGAGCACGTGCCCTCGCCATTACGACGACGTTGATGGCAACACAGTGCTGACGGAACCGCCAGAGGAGGGTTCCTCGGCGTGTAACAGTGGCCTGGCTGCCTCCCGAGTCCACGAGCTGGACATGGCCATGAGAACCAAAACCATGGCCACTAGAACCTCCCCGAGCATCTTTGACATGAAGAAAGATATGGTATTATGTGTTGTGTATGTCGTGAGATATGAGCTTGTGTTCGAAGACTTGGTACAATATTTAGAGCATCTTCAACATGTGCGCTATCTTAGTCACACGCTGATTTTTTTACCTGCGCGGAGCCGAAACGGGTGCTCCAGCAGCCGCACAATAATCGCATGCTCGGTAAACTTTGCTCAACGCGTGGAGGAAAATGGCACCACGTGCGGTGTATTTGTTGCGCCCGTTCCCGCGCGCTGGACATCAACGACTTGCACACGACTGCACCAACCACCAGATCTGAGACCACTGGGCGCTGGCGTCGCCGCCTGCACCTTCCCCATTTGCTCTCGCAACCCGTCGGCGCCTCCCCCGCCTATCCCCTCGTGCCGCCGCTGCTTCCTCTACCTCCTCTCCTAGCCGCCGCGCCTCGAGCGCATCATTCCTCCGACGAACAGTGCCCGATGGCCCATTGCAGCTCGGCGCCCACAAGGTGTTTGACAAAACGCTTGCAAGGTATGTATTTGTTGGGTAACGTAGTATTTTCAAAATTTTCCTACGATCACGCAAGATCTATCTACTAGATGCGTAGCAACGAGAGGGGAGAGTGTGTCTATGTACCCTCGTAGACCGAAAGCGGAAGCGTTATCAACGCGGTTGATTTAGTCGTGCACCTCCACGATCCGTCCCGATCTAGTACCGAACGTACGGCACCTCCGCGTTCAGCACACGTTCAGCTCGATGACGTCCTCGCCTTCTTGATCTAGCAAGACGGGCGAAGTAGTAGATGAGTTCCGACAGCACGACGGCATGGTGACGGTTGTTGATGAAGAACAATCTCTGCAGGGCTTCGCCAAGCACTGCAGAAACTAGACGGAGGATAAACTAGAGGGTCGGGGTTGCCGGCACACGGCTTGGTGTATCTTGATGTGTCTTGGGTGCTAGCCCTACCCCTCTATTTATATGTTGAGCCTTGGGGTCGAAACTTGGAGTAAAAGCCTTCACAAAGTCGGTTTCACCCGAAAGGCAAGAGTCCTTCTCGGACTCCAGGGCCAGACGCCAGGGTTCCCGGCGTCTGGACCCAGACGCCAGGGACCCTGGCGTCTGGCCCCTGGACTCCGCAAAACTTCCTTTTGCGCTTTCCAAAAACCTTGTGTGCTTTCCCTTTTGGCCCAAATAAAGTGTTCTCGTACCCAAACACTTCGGGAAACATCCGGAACCCCTTCTGGTGAATTCCGGAACCCTTCCGGAGGTCAAACACTATTATCTCATATATTAATCTTTATCTCCGGACCATTCCGGAGTTCCTCGTCATGTCCGTGATCACATCCGGAACTCCGAATAACATTCGGTCACCAACATACATAACTCGTTAAATACTATATCGTCAACGAACGTTTAAGCGTGCGGACCCTACGGGTTCGAGAACTATGTAGACATGACCGAGACATCTCTCTGGTCAATAACCAATACCGGAACCTGGATGTCCATATTGGCTCCTACATATTCTAAGAAGATCTTTATCAGTCGAACCGCATAACAACATACGTTGTTCCCTTTGTCATTGGTATGTTACTTGCCCGAGATTCGATCGTCGGTATCATCATACCTAGTTCAATCTCATTACCAGCAAGTCTATTTACTCGTTCCATAATACATCATCTCCTGACTAACCCATTAGTCGTTTGCTTGCAAGGCTTATTACGATGTGCATTACCGAGAGGGCCCAGAGATACCTCTCCGACACTCGGAGTGACAAATCCTATTCTTGATCTATGCCAACACCACGAACACCTTCGGAGACACCTGTAGAGCATCTTTATAATCACCCAGTTACGTTGTGACGTTTGATAGCACACAAGGTGTTCCTTCGGTATTCGGGAGTTGCATAATCTCATAGTCATAGGAACATGTATAAGTCATGAAGATAGCAATAGCAGTAAAACTAAACGATCATAGTGCTAAGCTAACGGATGGGTCTTGTCCATCACATCATTCTCCTAATGATGTGATCTCGTTGATCAAATGACAACTCATGTCTATGGCTAGGAAACATAACCATCTTTGATCAATGAGCTAGTCTAGTAGAGGCATACTAGGGACATACTGTTTTGTCTATGTATTCACACATGTACTAAGTTTCCGGTTAATACAATTTTAGCATGAATAATAAACATTTATCATGATATAAGGAAATAAATAATAACTTTATTATTGCCTCTAGGGCATATTTCCTTCAGTCTCCCACTTGCACTAGAGTCAATAATCTAGTTCACATCGCCATGTGATTTAATACCGACAGTTCACATCGTTATGCGAATAACACCCATAGTTCACATCGCCATGTGACTAACACCAAAAGGTTTACTAGATTCAATAATCTAGTTCACATCGCTATGTGATTGACACCCAAGAGTAATAAGGTGTGATCATGTCTTGCTTGTGAGATAAGTTTAGTCAACGGGTCCGACACATTCAGATCCGTATGTATTTCGCAAATTTCTATGTCTACAATGCTCTGCATGGAGCTACTCTAGCTAATTGCTCCCACTTCCGATATGCATCCAGATCGAGACTCAGAGTCATCCAGATCGGTGTTAAGGCTTGCATCGCCATAACTCTTTACGACGAACTCTTTATCACCTCCATAACCGAGAAAAATTTCCTTAGTCATCCAGTTACTAAGGATAATTTTGACCGTTGTCCAGTGATCTACTCCTAGATCACTATTATACCTCCTTGCCAAACTCATGGCAAGGTACACAATAGGTTTGGTACACAGCATGGCATACTTTATAGAACCTATGGCTGAGGCATAGGGAATGACTTTCATTCTTTCTTTATCTTCTGCCGAGGTCGGATTTTGAGTCTTACTCAACTTCATACCTTTTAACTCAGGCAAGAACTCCTTCTCTGACTGATCCATTTTGAACTACTTCAAAATTTGTCAAGGTATGTACTCATTGAAAAAACTTATCAAGCGTCTCGATCTATCTCTATAGATCTTGATGCTCAATATGTAAGCAGCTTCACCGAGGTCTTTCTTTGAAAAACTCCTTTCAAACACTCCTTTATGCTTTCCAGAAAATTCTACATCATTTCCGATCGACAATATGTCATTCACACATACTCATCAGAAAGGTTGTAGTGCTCCCACTCACTTTCTTATAAATACATGCTTCACCGCAAGTCTGTATAAATCTATATGCTTTGATCAACTTATCAAAGCGTATATTCCAACTCCGAGATGCTTGCACCAGTCCATAGATGGATCCGTAACATCCCAAATTTTCAATTTGGAATGTTATACATAGCTCATATTTGCATTTCATGTTTTTGCATTTTGTTCGTGGAGTTCCTCGAAATTCTAAGCAACTCAAGGACCTACGGAGAGAGTTGGGGATTTTACCGTTTTTGTATTTGAGTTCGCTCGAATACCGGAACGAGGACAGTGTGATTTTAATTATTTTTCTCTCCTAAAAATATTTCTAAATAAAATAAATGAGCGAAGATAATATGACTTCTCCAAAATAACAGAAATATTGGAGGAAAAATATTAAAATCACTTTTGGAATTTTCTGGATTTATTTTCGGATTTATTTGCATAGGAAAAATACGCGTTTTTCAAAATTGCATTTAGGTCCGAAAAAAATGTTCACTTTGTCCTAAATATTATTAGAGGACGGTGAAAATTTATTTCGGGAATTTTGGAGTCCGTTTGGTATTTCTTTCGTTAATTTTACTGCGTCGGGACTCTATTTAAAAAAAACCGACTAGGAGTCTTATACACCCAGGACTCGTGGGCTTTATAAGCCGCCCAGGCCGGCCCGAGACGCCGCCAGCCTGCCTCGCCCTAGCGCCCGGACTCTAGCCGCGCCGCGCCGCCTGCCGCGCCCGCTGTCGCCGCGCCGCCGCCGCCCGCCGCCGCCGCCGCGCCGCCACCCGCCGCGCCACCGCCGCCCGCCGCCGCGCCGCCGCCCCGCCGCACAGCCGCCGCCGTCGCCCCTCGCCGGAAGTTCGCCGGAGTGAGGTAGTTTTTTTTTCGGTTTTTAGATCGGTTCGTTTAGGAAAACCTAGATCTGTTTTTTTTTTGATAGATCGGTTCGTTTTTTTTATTTTTTCGCCGGTTTAGTTAAATAGTGGACGTTCGTCCGTACGTTCGTTTTAACGAACGGTTTTCGTTAGTTAAACGCAGACAGCGAACGTTCGTTCGTTAGCCTGTTCGTCGTTTTTCTTTTTCGGGGTATTTATCCGCGGTTATTCCGATCGCGATTTCTGCCCTGATCTTGTTTTGCGTTTTTCTTTTCGCTCGAGAGTCGGAATCAGGTGATTCAAAATCCCAGATCTTCGTCTCGCAGCCCTCTTTACGTTAGATCAACTGGAACAAAATTTTGGCCACTGTAAAATTTGACTTTAGGCCAACTAGTAGTTCGGAGTTCGTTTCTTTTGCAGTTTGAGTTTCGTTGCTTCTTTCGAGTTGATTCTTTTTGCAAACCGGAGTTCTTACGTTGAACTTTCTGGTTAGATCTCTTATTTGAGTTTTACCCGTGCATTAGTTAAAGTACTTATTGTATGCTTGTTTGTTTGATTGCGATAGAGTACCCGGAGTGCGCCGCTTGCTACTTTGAGTCTTTAGGTTTTGCGGATTATCAGCAAGGCAAGTAACACTTTGATCATGCTTTCCAATTACCCAGTTTTTATTGCATTAGTCCAACCCTCACACATTGCATGAGTAGTATCAATTAACTTGTGGGATTGGGAAGTAGATTGAGGTAGTACCTATTACCTGCATTACATTCAAACCTTTGAGAGTTACTTCTACGTTTGCTGCTAGGACATGCTATGCTCGTAGACGTGGATTGGGTGAGTGAAATCCATGACAGATGTGAGTTTATTAATTAATGGTTCAACTTAAGGTGGCAACATTAATACACATCTGGGTGGATTGAGGCATCTGGGTATTCCAGGATTGCCTGTTTTTTCTTTTGGACCGCCACCCAGGCTCAAAGGGATCATGAGATTATTCATACTAGAAACTTCCGTGTGCAACCACAATGCTATTATGGGCTCTAGCATAGTATGAGTAAGTTGTGCGAACTCTTACAGTGGTGGACTAGCAGATGTAGGGGATGTAGGTTGGTACGGTCCGCCCGATCGTAAGGTGCGAGCGCTTCTGAAAGACTATGTCTCGGTCATCCGTTTGTCAAACACCATGTAGTGCGAGAAACCAAACGGAGGCGATCGAGTCTTGTGGGAAAAGTGTACAAACCTCTGCAGAGTGTATAAACTGATCATGATTCGTGTCCCCGGTTATGGACGTCTTGAGTATCTGGTATTTGGATTATCATGTGCATCTCAACATGTTACTTTAATTTAATTTTGTTGGGTTTAATGATGAACTTTAATTGGGGTTGAGAGGATGTCTATCTTCTCAACGATGTTTCAACTACCATGATAGTTAATTAAAATACATTCCTTTGAAGTAGGGAAAAATTGGCTTTACGCAAAAACTTAACCATGGAGCTTTCCATCAGCCATATTGCATATATTATAGCTTTACTTTCATCGCATCTCTTGTGTTACCTTGCCAGCATATTCCATGTGCTGACCCGTTTTTTTTTCAGGCTGAAACGTTTCATGTTGCAGACTTTTCAGACGACGAGTAAGATGCCCTTTTAGGTCGTGGTTCTATACTCAGTGATGCCGCTGGAGTTGATGGACTCACTTATCTTCCAAGCCTTCCGCTGTTATCGTGTTAGATGGCCTTCATCCATATTATTTGTAATAAATTCATCGTTGGACTATCGATGTAATAAGTGTGTGATTGCTACTCTGTTATAAATCCTTCAAGTACCATGCGTGTCAGCATTACTGATCCAGGGATGACACTGATGCATGGAGATCAGACTGTTTGAGGTCTGGTCGCTACAAGATGGTATCAGAGCACACGCTGACTGTAGGACACGACCACTAAGACAAGCCCTAGAACACAACTCACTCTTCTCTCTTCTGACTCCTCATCTTTTCTATTCTTTAGGATGGTGGAAGCAAAGCATAAGTTCATGCAACCGGATGATGATACGCCATTTGGACGACACCTGAAGGAAGTCACCAGATATCTCCACATTGGATTACCAAGTTTCACTGGAACCTACAATGCCACTCTACCAGAGGAGGAGCGTTGGTTGATTCAAGCTCAAGTTCCAGGAAGGACGTTCGCACCCATCACCTCACTCATAGCATTTTCTTTTAATGCACCCACATGGAGCCTAGGAAGGAGCATGGCAGCCCACATTGCTATGGGAAGGATTGGAGAAGTCTACAAGCAGGAGCTAAAGGACACCATATACCAGATTTGTGGACGCCGAGATGAGAATTGGGATATGATCAGCACTCGAAAGGGTATATCCATTGCAGCATTCATCCAGGAGTTGAACCACCACATTCGTCTCCAGGAGCACCAGATGTGTGCTGGGATGATAGATTTGAAGAAGGCCCTAAATAGGAATTTGGAGCTAGAGGAAGAACTCAAGTCTACACGCGACGGATATGAGGAGGAGATGAAGATACTTGTGGAGAAGAATGATGATTTAACTCGGAAGTTAGGGATACTCATGGGAGAAGAAGACGAGGAAGAAGAACCCAAGGAGATTCCACCGGAGGACTATATCATCATAGATGACACGGATTCGGAAGCTGAGGATAGTAAGGATGAAGACTATGAAGATGAAGCTGGAGTAGATATTATGGAATCCTCTGCCGATCAATAATTTTAGATGAACACCCTGTGACTAGTAGTTTACCACCAAGTACTAGATTTAGAGCACCTTTGTAACGATCGTTAGATTTGTAAGACCTTGTTTGAAATTGATTGGTGTGATATGATTGTCTGTTTGTCTCATGTGCATATGGGTAGTGATTTTCCCTTAGACCTCTTTTCTATTCTAATCTCTTCCCTCTACACCCATCAGATGCATCCAAGACGAGAATTCGAGTTTCCCCCTGAGCTCACCCAGTTGATCCAGCAGCAGAACACCCTGATGCAACTTCTTATCCAGAACACCCAGAACAACCAGAACCACAACAACAACAACCCTCCACCACCACCACCCGTGGACAACCTGACACGTTTCTTAAGGTTGCAACCACCTGTGCTTGCTAGCAGCATCGAACCAATTGTGGCTGATGACTGGCTACGCAAGATTGGAAGGGATTTGACCACCGCCAATTGCTCGGATGCTGAGAAGGTGCGATTTGCCGCACACCAGTTGTCTGGACCAGCCGCAGCATGGTGGGAGAATTACACAGCCACTTACCCCGTAGCCAATGTGACTTGGGACCAGTTTCAGCAAGCTTTTCGTACCGCCCATGTCTCAACTGGAGCCATGAGTATGAAGAAGCAGGAGTTTCGCAACTTGCGCCAAGGGAACCGTACTGTGGCCCAGTACGTGGATGAGTTTAGTACCCTATCTCGTTATGCCCCAGATGATGTGGCCACAGATGCCAAGAAGCAGGAGAGATTTATGGAAGGACTGAATGATGAGATGATTGTACAGTTGATGGTGGCAACTTTCAATAACTATCAGTAGTTGGTTGACCGTGCCCTGATGATTGAAAGGAAGCATCAGCAGATTGAGAGTCGCAAGAGGAAGTATGGGCAAGGAAAGTATAACTCTGGAGCTCAGCAGAAGCCTCGCTTTACCCCTAAAGCGGTAGGACAGTTTCAGCATACCCATGGAGGAAGTAGCTCACACACCCACAATGGCACCAAGAATGGAAATGGGAATGGAAACGGGAATGGAGCCAATGGAAACAAGAACCGCCCTACACCGTCCACACCCACCAAGAGGGATTTTAGCCATGTCACTTGTTACAAGTGTGGGAAGACTGGACATTATGCTAATGAATGCCCAGAAGTTAAGAATGGGAACGGCAATGGAAGCGCCGGGAAGAAGCCCAACCCGTTCAACAAAGGACAAGTGAACCACGTGATCGTGGAGGAGGTAGAAGAGCAACCAGATGCTGTTGTCGGTAAGTTTTTGGTTAAGACATTTACCGCAATAGTTCTTTTCGATACTGGTGCATCGCATTCATATATTTCAAGGGGATTCGTGGATAAGTATAAACTGCCGACCCAAGCCCTTAGATCGCCCATGTTAGTGACCTCACCAGGAGCAGAGTATATGGCTAAGTCATGGTGTGATCAGTTGCCCTTAAGGATTGGTAATTACATTTTCTCTTCGGACCTAATAGTATTGGAATCTCAAGGACTGGATGTGATATTAGGCATGGATTGGTTATCTAAGTATGAAGGGAATATTGAATGTGCCAGTAAGACCATTTTTCTTACTACGCCGGAAGGAAGAAGGATCAAGTATGTATCCCGGCATAAGTCAAAGAGGAGTAGATTAAATTCCCTGTCAGGAGTTGTTCAGGAGGAAGTGCCAGTAGTGAAGGATTATCCGGATGTGTTTCCAGAGGAGTTACCTGGCATGCCACCGGATAGAGATATAGAGTTTTCGATTGAACTTTTGCCAGGCACTGGGACAATTTCTAAGAGACCATATAGGATGCCCGCAAAGGATTTGGAGGAAATTAAGAAGCATATTAAGGAGTTACTGGACAAAGGATTCATACGCCCAAGTTCTTCGCCTTGGGGTTCGCCAGTACCTCTAGTGGAGAAGAAGGATGGATCGTTAAGAATGGTTGTGGATTACCGAGGATTGAATGAAATAACGATCAAGAACAAGTACCCATTGCCAATGATCAACGATCTGTTCGATAGATTGCAAGGAGCTAAGGTCTTTTCTAAGATCGATCTGCGATCAGGGTACCATCAATTGAAGATCCGAGAGCAAGATATCCCTAAGACGGCCTTTACCACTAGGTATGGGTTGTACGAGTATACCATTATGTCGTTTGGTCTGACAAACGCACCGGCATACTTTATGAACCTGATGAACAAAGTGTTTATGGAGTATTTGGATAAGTTCATCGTAGTGTTCATAGACGATATTCTGATCTTCTCGAAGGATGAAGAGGAGCATGAAGAACATTTGCGTTTGGTATTGGAGAAGCTTAGAGAACATCAATTATATGCCAAGTTTAGCAAATGTGAGTTTTGGTTGAAGGAAGTCGGATTCCTCGGACATGTTATATCCGGAGAAGGAATAGCAGTAGATCCCGCCAAGGTGGAGACTGTGACCAATTGGGAAGCACCGACGACCGTTGGAGAGATCCGGAGTTTTCTTGGACTCGCAGGATACTACCGGAGATTTATCGAGAATTTCTCGAAGATTGCAAAGCCAATGACGGAGTTGTTGAAGAAGGAAACCAAATTCAGTTGGACCGAAGAATGTGAGACTAGTTTCCAGGAGTTGAAGAAAAGGTTGGTCTCATCCCCTATGTTTATTTTGCCAGATCAACATAAGGATTATGAGGTGTACTGTGACGCTTCACGTCGAGGACTTGGAGCAGTTCTTATGCAGGACGGAAGAGTTGTTTCGTATGCTTCACGACAACTGAAACCTCATGAGATGAACTATGCCACCCACGATTTGGATTTAGCAGCCGTAGTGCATGCATTGAAGACGTGGAGACATTTTCTCATTGGAAATCATTGTGAAGTATATACGGATCATAAGAGTTTGAAGTATATATTCACTCAGAAGGAGCTAAATCTTAGGAAAAGGAGATGGCTGGAACTCATTAAGGATTATGACATGAGATTGCATTATCATCCCGGAAAGGCTAACGTAGTAGCTGTTGCGCTAAGCCGTAAGAGCCATGTTAATACCCTAATGATGGAGGAGTTTCCAAAGGAGTTAGCTGAGGACCTACGAGGACTACGGTTGGAGATAGTTCCGAGAGGCTATGTAGCAACACTAGAAATCCAGTCTACCCTGATGGATAAAATCAGAGAAGCTCAGAAAGCGGACAAAGAGATTGTCGCTATAAAGGAGAGGATGAGCGAAGGAAAAGCTAAAGGTTTTCGTGAGGATGAACACGACACCCTATGGTTTGAGGATCGAATCTATGTGCCCAATGACCCGGAGATTAGGAAGTTGATTTTACAGGAGGCCCATGATTCACCATACTCGATTCACCCAGGAAATACCAAGATGTATTTGGATTTGAAGGATATTTTCTGGTGGACCGGTATGAAGAAGGATATTGCGGAGTATGTAGCAGTTTGTGATGTATGCCAGAGAGTAAAGGCAGAGCATCAAAAGCCAGCAGGATTGTTACAACCTATGCCAATACCCGAATGGAAGTGGGAGAAGCTTGGTATGGATTTTATCACCGGATTGCCCAGGACCAAAGCAGGATATGATTCAATCTGGGTAGTAGTAGACTGATTGACGAAGGTAGCCCACTTTATTCCTGTGAAAACCACATATACCTGTGCAAAGTTGGCAAAGATATACATGACCAGAATTGTATGTCTGCATGGAGTTCCGAGGAGTATTGTATCAGATAGAGGAACCCAGTTTACCTCAAAGTTCTGGAATCAGTTACATGAAACTTTGGGTACCAGGCTAGAGTTTAGTACAGCGTTTCATCCACAGACAGATGGACAGACGGAGAGAGTCAATTAGATTCTGGAGGATATGTTGAGAGCCTGTGGATTAGATTATGAATCTAGTTGGGATGACAACTTGCCTTACGCGGAGTTCTCATACAACAACAGTTACCAAGCCAGTTTGAAGATGGCACCGTTCGAGGCATTGTATGGAAGGAGATGCCGAACACCGTTGTCGTGGGATGAAGTTGGAGACCGACAATTGTTTGGACCAGACTTAATCAAAGAGTCTGAGGAGAAGATGAAGTTGATTCGAGATAGACTGAAGGTAGCTCAGTCCAGGCAGAAGAGTTATGCCGACTCGAAGCGCAAGGAGACAACCTATGAGATCGGAGACAGAGCATACTTGAGAGTATCGCCTCTGCGAGGAGTTAAACGTTTCGGATTTAAAGGGAAGTTAGCCCCGAGATTTGTGGGACCTTACCGTGTTTTGGAACGCATGGGAGAGGTTGCCTATAAGTTGGAATTGCCCGAAGGATTGTCAGGAGTGCATGACGTGTTTCACGTTTCGCAACTGAAGAAGTGCCACGCGGAGATGGCCGACATACCGCTAAGAGACACAGTACCCCTGGAAGCAATTCAGTTGGACAGTGATCTGACCTACGAGGAGAAGCCCGTTAAGATTCTCGAGTTTTCGAGTAGAGTTACCCGCAACAAGGTTATCAAGTTTTGCAAAGTTCAGTGGAGTCACCACACCGAGGAAGAAGCCACCTGGGAACGAGAAGATGATCTACGCAAGGACCACCCACACCTGTTCTCTACCCAAGTCGAATCTCGAGGGCGAGATTCATTCTAAGGGCGGTAGGTTTGTAACATCCCAAATTTTCAATTTGGAATGTTATACATAGCTCATATTTGCATTTCATGTTTTTGCATTTTGTTCGTGGAGTTCCTCGAAATTCTAAGCAACTCAAGGACCTACGGAGAGAGTTGGGGATTTTACCGTTTTCGTATTTGAGTTCGCTCGAAT
Organism: Secale cereale; assembly: GCA_902687465.1. NCBI lineage: Eukaryota > Viridiplantae > Streptophyta > Magnoliopsida > Poales > Poaceae > Secale > Secale cereale. The sequence continues at coordinate 573,482,598 of LR738714.1, read as the reverse complement.
ACGGAACGAGGACAGTGTGATTTTAATTATTTTTCTCTCCTAAAAATATTTCTAAATAAAATAAATGAGCGGAGATAATATGACTTCTCCAAAATAACAAAAATATTGGAGGAAAAATATTAAAATCACTTTTGGAATTTTCTGGATTTATTTTCGGATTTATTTGCATAGGAAAAATACGCGTTTTTCAAAATTGCATTTTGGTCCGCGAAAAATGTTCACTTTGTCCTAAATATTATTAGAGGACGGTGAAAATTTATTTCGGGAATTTTGGAGTCCGTTTGATATTTCTTTCGTTAGTTTTACTGCGCCGGGACTCTATTTAAAAAAAAAGAAACCGACTAAGAGTCTTATACGCCCAGGACTCCTGGGCTTTATAAGCCGCCCAGGCCGGCCCGAGACGCCGCCAGCCCCCCTCGTCTTAGCGCCCGAACCCTAGTCGCGCCCCGCCGCCTGCCGCGCCCGCCGCCGCCGCCCGCCGCTGCCCCGCCGCCGCCGCGCCGCCACCCGCCGCGTCGCCGCCGCCCGCCGCTGCCCCGCCGCCGTGCCGCTGCCGCCCCGCCGTCCCGCCGCGCAGCCGCCTCCGCCGCCCCTCGCCGGAAGTTCGCCGGAGTTCGCCGGAGTGAGGTAGTTTATTTTTCGGTTTTTAGATCGGTTCGTTTAGGAAAACCTAGATCTGTTTTTTTTTGATAGATTGGTTCAATTTTTTTTTATTTTTTCGCCGGTTTAGTTAAATAGTGGACGTTCGTCCGTACGTTCATTTTAACGAACGGTTTTCATTAGTTAAACGGAGACAGCGAACGTTCGTTCGTTAGCATGTTCATCGTTTTTCTTTTTCGGGGTATTTATCCGCGGTTATTCCGATCGCGATTTCTGCCGTGATCTTGTTTTGCGTTTTTCTTTTCGCTCGAGAGTCGGAATCAGGTGATTCAAAATCCCAGATCTTCGTCTCGAAGCCCTCTTTACGTTAGATCAACTGGAACAAGATTTTGGCTACTGTAAAATTTGACTTTAGGCCAACTAGTAATTCGGAGTTCGTTTCTTTTGCAGTTTGAGTTTCGTTGCTTCTTTCGAGTTGATTTTTTTTTGCAAACCGGAGTTCTTAAGTTGAACTTTCTGGTTATATCTCTTATTTGAGTTTTACCTGTGCATTAGTTAAAGTACTTAGAGCATGTCCAACAGCCGCGCAAAAAGGCGCGCGTGCGCGCTAAACATGCGATTTCGCGCGCGCGGGGCAGAATGGCGCGCTCTAGCGGCGGCGGGAAAACCGCGCGCGCAAGAACCGCTTGTGCGCGCGCGCGAAATGGCGGCCTCTCGCGCGCCATTTTTGCGGCGCCTCCTCCCGCGCGCCTATAAAACGCAGCGCGCGCGCGCTCCCCTCGCTCTCCACCGCGCTTTCTCTCTCTCCCTGCCTCTCGCGCCACCGCTTGCGCCCGCCGCCCCCGAGCGCCGCCGCCGCACCGGAGCGCCGCCGCCGCCCCTGACGCGCCACCATGCCGCCGCGCCGCCGTTCTTCGTCGGGCTACCGCGGAGTCCGCGAGCGCCCGAACGGCGCCTGCTTCTACGTCGAGATACGCTCCAGCGATCTCCGGCTTCCCCTCGGCACGTACGAGACAGCGCACGAGGCCGCCCACGCGTTCGACGCGGCGGCGTGGCGCCTAGGCAGGCCGCGACGTCAGATGAATTTCGACGACGTCCGCACGCTCGAGCAGGCGTTGGAGCTCGCCGCCTCGTCTACACTCCGCACGAGACCGTGCGGAGCACACTGCGATGCAGAACCGCCTCCTTGTCGCCCAGGAGGACGAGCGGCGCATGGCGGAGTGGCGCCAGCTCCACCCGGAGGACGTCGCCTACGAGCAGCAGTATTGGGCACGTCGCCGCGAGGAGGACACGCGCCGCCGCCGCGAGGTGCGGTTGGACAGGCGTCTGATGGCTTCTCGCCCCTCGTTGGTTACCCCAAGTGGAAGGTTTGAGATGCAGTGTAGCGGAAGTTTTCCCTTGGCAATACCAAGGATCGATTTCCTTGAGACTCCCAGTTTCAACAAGAAGGTGTCAACTGCTAACGGCGCCAGATATTAGCAATCAACGTGGACCTGCACACAGATACAAATAACTTTGCTCCCAACGAGTACAGAGAGGTTGTCAATCCCTCCGGTCTTGTAGTTTACAAAGGATCAAACACAAGTGATAATAGTGATAGGTATAATTGCAATAGTAAGTAAAAGCGGAAAATAAATAGTCGATGTGATCAATGATGGTAATATGGACCGGAGTCTCATGATGTTCACTAGTGATGCCTCTCTCCCAAAAGACGATAAAACAGCTATGTGAGGTAAACGAATTACAGCTGGGCAATTGACAGGACCATGTGCGCAAACCAATGCTGACTAAGTTGCAAGAAAGGTAGATGTTCAAAGCATGGACGGTACGCCGAGGTAAGTAGACCGAAATCCATCTGCATCTACTACTAATCATCCACCTTGAGATATCTATCCAGAACATCTCGCTGGTATTAAGTTGCGAGTCCCACCCATAGTGTAAACTCAAAGCAACAGACAACTGCATTAAAAGAACTTTGCGTAAAGTAAACAATCCTTGCACCCGCGGGCACAAGCACCGTTGTTTTCCCCCTTGTGGCAACAACACATCCCCTAGACTCATGTTTCTGTCACTCAAACTAGTCATCGAGGGGCATGAACCCACAATCAAGCATAACGTTCCCTCTTGGAGTCACTACCTACTACTTGGCCAAAGCAATAAGTAACAACGGAGAACATGCAAGAATTACTTACGAACATAAATATAAAAGAGGTGAATCAAATATATTACTCAAACACAATCTGAACATAATCTCATAATCCATCGGATCCCAGCAAACTCATCATAGCAACAGCATAAGGATTACATATGTGCCTCGATCATGTAGGGCAGCTCACGAGGACTAATTAGTGAAGCACAAGAACGGGAGGAGAACATCACATAGCTACTGGTCATGGACCCATGGTCCAAGGGAGACTACTCACAACTCATCCGGGAGGCATCCATGGTGGTGGAGAAGCTCCCGGTGGTGATCCTCCCCTCCGGCAGGGTGCCGGGAAGAGTTCTCCTGGTGCTCCCGATCTTGGAAGCGGCGGCGGCGGCGGAACAGAGATGAGATCGCGAAAAAGAGTTCTCGTCTCGAGGGTTTCGGGAGACGCTTTAAATATATGCCAAAGGGGGGGATCAGACGAGGCTCGGGGGGCCCAGGCGCCCCCCCCCCCGGCGCGGCCCAGGGGGGGCGCGCCACCAGGGCGCCTGGGGCCCTGGTGGCCCCCCTCCGGCTGTGCTTCGGGTGCCTGGTAGCTTCTGGAACGCTGATTTTTTATATATTTTTTCTGGATTTTTTCTGGCAGTTCTCGTAATGTGAAAACCTGAAATACAAAAACAGCCGAAAACAGAAACTGGCACTGGGGTGCACTGAGTTAATAGGTTAGTCCTAATATGATCAAAAGTGTATGGAAGTGTATAAATAACATAGCAATATCACCCAAAAGAGGCATGGAGCAAGCAGAAATTATAGATACGTTTTGGACGTATCAACATCCCCAAGCTTAATTCCTGCTCGTCCTCGAGTAGGTAAATGATAACAAGAATAATTTCTGTGGTGATATGCTATTAACCATATAGGACTTTTTCATAGTCACATGACAAAAGCTTACTGAGACAATGAATCTATAGTAATTAAGTTGCCTCATGAGAAAATCACAAAGAACTGAAAGTTTTACAATATGATACTGAAACATCAAATAGATTTGTAATGAACATGATGTGCAAATATGATAAAGTGATATCTCGCTTGCCCCCTTTAGTGAAGCAAAACATAAATGCAGGGGCACCTCCAAGGTTTAAGTGATGACTAGATACAATGATTTCAAAATAAACGATATCACAATCATGCAAAAGACAATGCTACTTTGGGACAATGCACATTACACTCAGAATGACAATCATGCTCTCAGTAGTTGGTGCTTTAAAAAGAAGGTGGAGACTCTCGAACCGTGGCTTTTGTTGGCAAGGTTGAAAACCCGTAATCGGAAACAAAGACAAAACATGTACCAGAGCTCTTGGTTTTAAAACAGAGGTAATAATTTTTTTTAGATCATGCATGTTTCATCAACGAATGCTAGCAGACAACTCAATCACTTCTTGAGATGGACAAGTTTCGAGGAATGGCTCCCGAATGAGGACGACCACATCCTCTTAATCTCTTTTGTTTATCACTGCCAAAGTTTTCTGATTTCTCATGAACAAAGCGTGAAGGAGGGTTTGTTTGTTATATTAATTTTGAGCCGGGCGCACTCAATGCCAGTTCCTTCTCGTATTATGGGTTTGCACATTATACATGCAATCCCGGGGTGAAGCTTGTCCAACTTAAAAAGATTATGAATTAACTACTACTTCCTCATGGACTTACAACAGAGGCAGAAAATAGGAATGCTTTTTTCTTTGAATAATTTCGAGATGGTACATGCAAGTCTCCGTTAGGAATGGCAGGTAAATACCATGTAGGAAGGTATGGTGGACTCATATGGCATAACTGGTATAAAGGAATGTGGATGCACAAGCAGTCAGTCCGCTTAGTACAGGCGAAGGTTAGCAAAAGACTGGGAGCGACCAACTAAGAGAGCAATGACGGTCATAATCATGCAGAGCGACAAAGCAACATTGAATCAGGCATGGAAGTTATATCGCTACTCAGAAACAAAAGATCATCAAGGCTTGACAGACTTTCTTTACAGTCTTAAATATGCGTGAGCATACGCCAAGTCAATCAAAATAAATTCTTTGAAGGAAGATATTACTAAACCATACCACATCATAGGCAAACAAACCATGTTGGTACTCCAATAACACATTGGGGACCCCCCAGCTATTTGAGACTAACCATTAGAAAACATGAACTACTAAGCGCCATTATGCACGTAGCATCTTTATCATAGACATATCAACCAATGCAACGGAAGCAAACTCTCTCTTAATAAGATAAACATGATAACTAAAGAGAGTTCAAGCAACCAACTAAACAAAAGCTCTTTAAAAAGATAAGCATGAAACTGAGAGCTGAACATGATAGTAGCTATTAAAAGACAAAGAACACACACAACAGAGATAGACATGAAATTTCTATGTTATGTTCTAGGTAGAAGTGGAGCGTGTTTCTCTCCCACATAAAGAAAGGTGAGTTCCGACTCGTTATGAAAAGCTAAAGAAAACTAAAAAGGAAAACTAAAACAAGACGCTCCAAGCATAGCACATAACACATGAAGTGATTAAAATATAGTGAAACGAAAGACGAACTGATAAGGTTGATGGAGAAGGGGATGCACGGGGGCATCCCCAAGCTTAGACGCTTGAGTCTCCTTGAATATTTCTTGGGGGTGCATGGGGGCATCCCCAAGCTTGAGCGTTTGACACTCCTGAATCTTTTTATCATCTTCCCTCGCACACTTGAAAACTCCCTTCATACATAACTCATCATAATCTGATTAGCGAGGTTAGTACCCATAATAAAATAATTGTTCCTTGCTGGAAATAAAGATATTCTTGAATTTCTACCGTTTCTCAAGATTGCCAAAAGGTTTTTGCAAAGAAAAAGCAAGCTCTTGGTTTGCAAAATGAAGGAAAGGCAAAACAGGACAGAATCTGTGAAAAACAGAACAACAGGTAGTAAATGATTTTTTCGGGGCACTTCTGCAACGATAATAAAAAAACTCAGAACAGACGCACAAAAGACAATTATATAGAGCATGCTGTCCAAAAAATTCAGACCAAAAAGATGATCTGGTGATTTTATACGAATTTTTCTATCCAAGGACAGAATCTGTTTCCTGGACAGCACGTCACAACTTTTGAACTTTCTTGCAATCAGAGGCTACACTTGGCACAAAATTGAAAAGCAAAGATACAATGATGATGCTACTGTAGTAACAACATCAAGACACAACAAAAGCAAAATAAAATTTTATTCATTGTGGGCTGCCTCCCAAAAGCTCTTTCTTTATAGCCATAAAGATAGGCTTAAGACTTTAATGATGCTCTCGTAGGAATAAGAGTTGAAGAACAAAAGAGAGCATCAAGAAGCAAATACCAAACACATTTAAGCCTAACATGCTTCCTATGCATAGGAATATTGCAATACAATAATTCACTGAAGCACAAAGCAATAAGCATAGGAAGACAAAACAAGTGCAGCTTCAAAACCTTCAGCATAAAGAGAGGGAACTTGATATTATTGAAATATCTATAAGCATATGTTCCCTTCTCATAATAATTTTTAGTGGGATCATGAATAAACTCAACAATATAAGCATCACATAAAGTATTGTTACTATGATCCACATGCAAAAGGGTATCATTACTCTTCATATAAGCAAAATCTTTCGTATTAGGAATAGTGAGCGTAAAGCAATCATAACCATCATGGTAATCATTGTATTTAGGAGGCATATCATAATCATAATAAATTTTATCGTCAATAGTAGGTGGACTGAAAACATCATATTCATCATTGTAATCATAATATATAGGAAGCAAAGTATCATCAAAGTAAATTTTCTCTTCAAACGTTGGGGGACTAAAAATATCATGTTCATCAAACGTGTCATCCCCAAGCTTAGAGCTTTCCATGTCATTAGCAATATTGATATACAAAGAAAGCATACTAATAACATCAGCACCATCATGATTGTTATGCAAATAATAAAGTTCCATAGGTTTTTTAATTTTCTCTTCAAACACATCATGTCCCAAAGCAAGGTAGAGCTTATAAAGCTCTCTCATATTTTTGTTGTTTTCCATTAAGCAAAACTAGTGAAAAGACATAAAGAAAACTGAAAGGTAAACTAACAAGACTAAAAAGCAAAGGTAAAAGATAGCGTGCAACTCCCCTATCTTGAAGAGTGGAGTCCCCGGCAACGGCGCGAGAAAACTTTGCTTGATGGCTTCTCGCCCCTCGTTGGTTACCCCAAGTGGAAGGTTTGAGATGCAGTGTAGCGGAAGTTTTCCCTTGGCAATACCAAGGATCGATTTCCCTGAGACTCCCAGTTTCAACAAGAAGGTGTCAACTGCTAACGGCGCCAGATATTAGCAATCAACGTGGACCTGCACACAGATACAAATAACTTTGCTCCCAACGAGTACAGAGAGGTTGTCAATCCCTCCGGCCTTGTAGTTTACAAAGGATCAAACGCAAGTGATAATAGTGATAGGTATAATTGCAATAGTAAGTAAAAAGCGGAAAATAAATAGTGGATGTGATCAATGATGGTAATATGGACCGGAGTCTCATGATGTTCAGTAGTGATGTCTCTCTCCCAAAAGACGATAAAACATCTATGTGAGGTAAACGAATTACAGCTAGGCAATTGACAGGACCATGTGCGCAAACCAATGCTGACTAAGTTGCAAGAAAGGTAGAGGTTCAAAGCATGGGCGGTACGCCGAGGTAAGTAGACCGAAATCCATCTGCATCTACTACTAATCATCCACCTTGACATATCTATCCAGAACATCTCGCTGGTATTAAGTTGCGAGTCCCACCCATAGTGTAAACTCAAAGCAATAGACAACTGCATTAAAAGAACTTTGCGTAAAGTAAACAATCCTTGCACCCGCGGGCACAAGCACCGTTGTTTTCCCCCTTGTGGCAACAACACATCCCCTAGACTCATGTTTCTGTCACTTAAACTAGTCATCGAGGGGCATGAACCCACAATCAAGCATAACGTTCCCTCTTGGAGTCACTACCTACTACTTGGCCAAAGCAATAAGTAACAACGGAGAACATGCAAGAATTACTTACGAACATAAATATAAAAGAGGTGAATCAAATATATTACTCAAACACAATCTGAACATAATCTCATAATCCATCGGATCCTAGCAAACTCATCATAGCAACAGCATAAGGATTACATATGTGCCTCGATCATGTAGGGCAGCTCACGAGGACTAATTAGTGAAGCACAAGAACGGGAGGAGAACATCACATAGCTACTGGTCATGGACCCATGGTCCAAGGGAGACTACTCACAACTCATCCGGGAGGCGTCCATGGTGGTGGAGAAGCTCCCGGTGGTGATCCTCCCCTCCGGCAGGGTGCCGGGAAGAGTTCTCCTGGTGCTCCCGATCTTGGAAGCGGCGGCGGCGGCGGAACAGAGATGAGATTGCGAAAAAGAGTTCTCGTCTCGAGGGTTTCGGGAGACGCTTTAAATATATGCCAAAGAGGGGCATCAGACGAGGCTCGGGGGGCCCAGGCACCCCCCCGGCGCGGCCCAGGGGGGGGGGGGCGCCACCAGGGCGCCTGGGGCCCTGGTGGCCCCCCTCCGGCTGTGCTTCGGGTGCCTGGTAGCTTCTGGAACGCTGATTTTTTATATATTTTTTCTGGCAGTTCTCGTAATGTGAAAACCTGAAATACAAAAACAGCCGAAAACAGAAACTGGCACTGGGGTGCACTGAGTTAATAGGTTAGTCCAAATATGATCAAAAGTGTATGGAAGTGTATAAATAACATAGCAATATCACCCAAAAGAGGCATGGAGCAAGCAGAAATTATAGATACGTTTTGGACGTATCAGCGTCGTCGGAGGGAATTGGCGTGTCAGCAGTGCGCCGTCCGCGATGCAGGCGGGAGAACAATCTTCACTGAAAACGATGACCGTTGGTTGGACGTCTGGCTGTCAACCTCCTCCGACACCAACGACGAAGCCGGTGATGGTGGAGATGACTGGAGCGACTAGGATTAGTTTTTTTAAGTTTTCGAACTATTTATCTATCTATCTATGTTTTCCAACTATCTATCTATGTTTTCGAACTACCTATCTAGTTGCAATATGTAAAATAACTTTGTATCCTTTTTATTTTAATGCAATTTTACGTATTAATAATATTGTGCGCGCGCTGCATTTTTGGTCACTGCTGGAGCGGCGCGCGCGCTGCATTATAGCGCGGCTATTGGAGCCAGCGCCTATCCCCGCGCTATACCTGCCGAAGCGCGCGCGGCATATGCTTTTTTTGGGCGCGGCGCTTAGCGCGGCTGTTGGAGATGCTATTATTGTATGCTTGTTTGTTTGATTGCGATAGAGTACCCGGAGTGCGCCGCTTGCTACTTTGAGTCTCTAGGTTTTGCAGATCATCAGCAAGGCAAGTAACACTTTGATCATGCTTTCCAATTACCCAGTTTTTATTGCATTAGTCCAACCCTCACACATTGCATGAGTAGGATCAATTAACTTGTGGGATTGGGAAGTAGATTGAGGTAGTACCTATTACCTGCATTACATTCAAACCTTTGGGAGTTACTTCTACGTTTGCTGCTAGGACATGCTATGCTCGTAGACGTGAATTGGGTGAGTGAAATCCATGACAGATGTGAGTTTATTAATTAATGGTTCAACTTAAGGTGGCAACATTAATACACATCTGGGTGGATTGAGGCATCTGGGTATTCCAGGAATGCCTGTTTTTTCTTTTGGACCGCCACCCAGGCTCAAAGGGATCATGAGATTATTCATACTAGAAAGTTCCGTGTGCAACCACAATGCTATTATGGGCTCTAGCATAGTATGAGTAAGTTGTGCGAACTCTTACAGTGGTGGACTAGCAGATGTAGGGGATGTAGGTTGGTACGGTCCGCCCGATCGTAAGGTGCGAGCGCTTTTGAAAGACTATGTCTCGGTCAGCCGTTTGTCAAACACCATGTAGTGCGAGAAACCAAACGGAGGCGATCGAGTCTTGTGGGAAAAGTGTACAAACCTCTGCAGAGTGTATAAACTGATCATGATTAGCCGTGTCCCCGGTTATGGACGTCTTGAGTATCGGTATTTGGATTATCATGTGCATCTCAACATGTTACTTTAATTTAATTTTGTTGGGTTTAATGATGAACTTTAATTGGGGTTGAGAGGATGTATATCTTCTCAACGATGTTTCAACTACCATGATAGTTAATTAAAATACATTCCTTTGAAGTAGGGAAAAATTGGCTTTACGCAAAAACTTAACCATAGAGCTTTCCACCAGCCATATTGCATATAGTATAGCTTTACTTTCATCGCATCTCTTGTGTTAGCTTGCCAGCATATTCCATGTGCTGACCCGTTTTTTTCGGGCTGCAACGTTTCATGTTGCAGACTTTTCAGACGACGAGTAAGATGCCCTTTTAGGTCGTGGTTCTATACTCAGTGATGCCGCTGGAGTTGATGGACTCACTTATCTTCCAAGCCTTCCGCTGTTATCGTGTTAGATGGCCTTCAGCCATATTATTTGTAATAAATTCATCGTTGGACTATCGATGTAATAAGTGTGTGATTGCTACTCTGTTATAAATCCTTCAAGTACCATGCGTGTCAGCATTACTGATCCAGGGATGACACTGATGCATGGAGATCACACTGTTTGAGGTCTGGTCGCTACAGGATCGCTGGAGCTTGCACACTTTGTTAGCACATTTAGGATCGACAAAACCTTCTGGTTGCATCATATACAACTCTTCTTTGAGATATCCATTCAGGAATGCAGTTTTGACATCCATTTGCCAGATTTCATAACCATAAAAATGCGGCAATTGCTAACATGATTCGGACAGACTTAAGCATCGCTACGGGTGAGAAAGTCTCATCGTAGTCAACTCCTTGAACTTGTCGAAACCCCTTCGCAACAAGCCGAGCTTTGTAAACAGTAACATTACCGTCTGCGTCGGTCTTCCTCTTAAAGATCCATTTATTTTCGATGGCTTGTCGATCATCGGGCAAGTCAACCAAAGTCCACACTTTGTTCTCATACATGGATCCCATCTCAGATTTCATGGCCTCAAGCCATTTTGGTTCCTCATAGTTCGCAGGTTCATCATGGTCTAGTAACATGACTTCCAGAACTGGGTTGTGATACGTCTCAAACGTATCTACTTTTCCAAACACTTTTGATATTGTTTTAACCTCATTCTTGCATGATTTGAACTAAACTAACCCGGACTGACGCTGTTTTCAGCAGAGCTGCCTGTATGGTTTTATTGTGTGCAGGAAAACGGATTTTTAAGTATCTCAGAAAATTCCACGAAAAATCATAGAAAATCCACGCACCCGAAGGAACCCGGAGCCAGAAGAGGGGCCAGAGGGGGGCCAGGGGGGCCCTAGGCGCCCTGGTGGCGCGACCCACCCCCTGGCCGCGCCGGGGGGTCGCCTGGGTGGGCCCCACCTCCCCTGGTGCCCTACTTTGACCCGTATTTTAGCTTGTGACGGAAAATCCCAGATCAGAAGTTCTTTTCCCAGTTTTCGTCGCGGAGCCGCCGCCACCCTCTGTTCTTCTTCGGGAGGGCTAATCTGGAGGCTGAATTGGCCTCCGGAGAGGGGAGATCGTCGCCATCGTCATCATCATCACCACTCCATCATCCCTCCATGACTTCTCCTTCCAGGTGTGAGTAATCCCCTGCTGTAGGCGAAGGGGATGGTAGGGATTGGATGAGTTAGATCATGTAATAGTTTGTCAGATCGTTGGGGGCATGTTGCCTATCATCTACTATGGTGTTTATCATCTTTGCTTCAACTTGTTATTCTTAATGCTTGTCACTTAGGGCCCGAGTGCCATGATTTCAGATATGAACCATATGTGTTTGCATGAATATATTTGTGTTCTTGATCCTATCTACGAGTTGTTTGCACCTATTACGGTTCGGAACCAGCGATCCCAAAAGTGACAGCTTGGGACACCAAAGGGGATGGTCCGTAGTTTGAGGATTACATGTATCCATTGAGTTCATTGCTTTGTTCCGGTGCTCTTTGACAGGAGCACCTTAATCTCCATAAGTTCCTTTTGGCCCCGTTCGTAGCGGGATGGTAGGACAAAAGATGTTGTGCAAGTTCTTATTGCAACCACGTACAACTACCTATGGGATACATGCCTAATGTTTGATATTTGCCTAGATGATCATTACTTTTCCGTGTGCCTTGCCCCAAGTTAGAATCATGATATATCTCATCCATGCAGCGCCCAACCATCCATCTCCCTAGCCTACAGTGTTTTAAATCCTGCTGGTTACTAGTTGCTACTTTTGCTATTTACTCTTGCTATTTACTTTTGCTGTTTACTTTTACTATCACTATCATCACTATCATATCACTGTTATCACTTATCTTTTGTTACAAGTAAGTATATTTCAGGTGCGGTTGAATTGACAACTCAACCGTCAAAGCTTATAAATACTCTTTGGCTCCCCGTGTGTCGAATCAATAAATTGGGTTATTCTTACCCGCGAAGACTATCTCGATCCCTTACGGTTGAGGGTTATCAAGTACCGTTTTCTGGCGCCGTTGCCAGGGAGCATAGCAATATTTACAAGTCTACTTGAAGTATCCTACCTGCTGCACTTCATCCGCCATGGGTAAGAAAGGAGACCCCAAGGTTCCGATCTTACTATCCACTACAAGAAGAGGTACTGTTCTGAGCACTAGTGCTACACTTGATTCACCCTCTGTTATGAGTAAGTTTGCCTCACCGCCACCATATCATGCTCCTACTGAATCTGTTACTATGTCCGATACTCTTGATGATGCTTCTACTACTATTGATGATATTAGTTCACTTGGTTCTGCTCTTGAGAAATAGATCGCTGCTGCTGCAAAAAAGTCTGGAATTGAAATTCCTGTTACTCGCTACCCTATTGGTGAAACTTATGATTATCCTGATTTGAGTAAACTCAAGGAGAGACTCCTTGATGATGATTACTATATGCTTGATGAAGATTTATGCAGGGAACTGACAGAGTTTTCTGGCTCTGACCCTGAAGTTATTAAGAAACTGTTTGAAAAACACTCTTTGAAGAACAAAACCGTTCCTGATCCTGAATTTGCTACATCTCCTATATGCATTGATGATCCTGATTATGATTTCTCTGTTGATCTTTCACTTATACCTATGGTTGAAGCTAACCCCTTTTATGGTAGAGAAAATGATGATGCTATTGCACACCTGACTAAACTCGGTGAGTTGGGTGGCTTGTTTACCACGGATGAGAAGATACGATACTTTTATGTGACCAAGCTTCTTCCTTTCTCCTTGAAGGAAGGTGCTAAAGCATGGTATGATTCACTCCCATGCGGTTCCATTAAGAGTCCTCAAGACTTAGCTCACTCTTTTGTTGATAAGTACTTTCCTGCTCACATGCAACATGCTGCTTTACAAAGAATTTATAACTTTAAACAGTTGCAGGATGAGTCCCTCCCTAAAGCTTGGGGGAGGTACTGCGGTCTGATTCGGGCTAGACCAGGACATGAAGTCCCTAAGAACGAATTAATCGATAAATTCTATGCTGGTCTAACTGATGAATCCAGGTTCTATTTGGACAGTTGTGCTGGTTGTGTTTTCAGGAAAAGAACGCCGAAAGATGCAGAAGATTTGATGGGCAGGATTGCCAAAAACCATGAAGATTGGTCCGTCCCTGAACCACCTCCACCACCAAAGAAGAGGGGCATGTTTGTTCTAAGCCCCGAAGATATGCGAGAAGCAAAGAAGTCTATTAAAGAGAAAGGTATTAAAGCTGAAGACGTGAAGAATCTACCCCCTATTGAGAAGCTGTGTGAGCCTACCACTCACCCTCCTATGGTAGAGTTACACTCTCTTTTAGATTTCAACGCAAGTGACATCCCTCATGGTAAGCCTCCTGATCAATGCTTAGATGAGTTTGATAATTTTATTATGAAACAAAATCATTTTAATGAGAGGATACAAAGTCAATTGCATGATAATTTCCTTGCTATCAAAAGTCTGCTTGATGTTTTAGGTAGAACAGTTAATGATGTTCAATGTCTTGTGAAGCATTTTCATATGGTTCAAACTCAGCTTGATCAAATTTCTAATGTGCAAAAAGATTTGCTTGCTAACAATGCCAAACAAGATGATTTGCAGGCTTTCGGGATTAAGACCCGAGGAGGAACTAGCACTCAAGATCCTCTCTATCCAGAGGGGCATCCGAGGAGAATCGAGCAAGATTCTCAAATGCAGGAAGAAGAAATTGTTGGCTCTCCAAAAAAGAAGAAGAAGAAACATAAGGAGACTGACAATTCCAATGATCCTATTACAGATGAAGAGCCAGCTGTTGATCCCAACAGTGTATCTATCTCCGATGCTGAGACTGAAGACGGTGCTGACCCTGAAGATAAGGATAATGAGAAGAATGATCTGCCTGAAGTTCGAGAAGAAGAAGCACCTGACAAACGTAAGAGGTACACTAAAGAAGACTTCATCGCAAGAAAACATGGGAAGGAAAGAGAACCATGGGTACAGAAACCCATGCCCTTTCCAGGTAAGTCCATCAAATCTAAAGAAGAAGAGCATTACAATAAGTTCTGTGAGTGGATTAAGCCTCTTTTTCTTCAAATCCCTTTGACTGATGCTATTAAGTTACCTCCTTATTCAAAATATATGAAAGATATTGTCACTAATAAAAGAAAAGTTCCTAATGAAGCAATATCTACTATGCTTGCTAACTACTCTTTCAGTGGCAAGATTCCTGAGAAGCTCGGTGATCCAGGTATACCCACCATTCCTTGCTCCATAAAGAATAATTATGTCAAAACTGCTTTATGTGATCTTGGGGCAGGAGTGAGTGTTATGCCTCTCTCTCTTTACAAGAGGCTTTGTTTAGAGAAACTGATTCCTACAGATATCTCTCTTCAGATGGCTGACAAGTCAACCGCCATTCCGATAGGTATTTGTGAGGATGTTCCAGTAGAAGTTGCTAATTGTTTGATTCTTACTGATTTTGTTGTGCTTGACATGCCTGAGGATGGGAGCATGTCCATTATTCTTGGTAGACCTTTTCTTAACACCGCAGGTGCTATTATTGATTGCAATAAAGGGAAGGTCACCTTCAATGTGAATGATAAAGAACACACGGTGTATTTCCCAAAGAAGACCGACAGGAGACATGGCCTCAACTCTATAGAAAATATCGAGACCGTGAAGATTGGAGAATGGGACTGTCCACTACGTGTGCACCACAAATACAAAACTATCATGGTGGGGACAATGTCCATCAAAGTAAAGGTTCAGTGATTACTTCGTAAGAGGTGAGACTTTTTGCTCTATATATCGCTTGTTTGTTGGTAAGACTTGATCAACCTTACTAGTAAACATGTTTTATATAGATAAAAAGTTGAGCTCGTTATGTTTTCGTTTGTTTTTAGTTTTTGTTCTACTTGCTGTACCAAGTGTTTATGTTTTGAACCTTCACAATACTACTCACTGCTTCAAGTTTTCAGAGAGAGTTTCGCAGCTTTTTGAACTTCGAAAAAATTTCAACAGTGAAGTTTTTAGAAAAATTCCAGAAAAATAAAAATAAAAATTTCCACGTCGGGAGTGACCTAGAGGGACCTGGGGCCAGCCAGGGGGACCCACCAGTGGCCCAGGCGGCCAGCTGGCGCGGCCTGCCCCCTGGCCGCGCCCACAGGGCGCCTGGGCCCCACAAGGCCCCCCTCCAGGTAAGTCTTCTTCCTCCCTCTCTCTTTCTCTCCAAAAACGCGAGTTCTGCACTTGTTCTTGCGTTCTTGCTGCTCTTGGAGGCGATTCTTCGATCTCTCTCTACATCCCATCATTTGAGCTGAGATTTTGAACAAATACTCCCTGGTATGTGACTCCTCCACCCCTCTAATTAGATTTCTGATTGGTGGCTTCATTTGTGAGTATTTAGTAGTTCTTGGTGCTGTATAGATGAGCTTGCATGCATGTGTAGAAAGTTATTTTTCAAGTTTTGATGCAAGTTTATGCCTTGGGCAAGTGAGTTGAGTAGTTTGCCTTAACTCACCTCGTTTTTGTAAATTGCCAAAAATTTCAGAAATGAGTTTGTTAGGAAGGGCAAAAGGGTGGCTTGAGAAGAGAAGGCCCACACACTCCGATCGAGTTACTAGAGCCGCAGCTTCACCCTCGACTGCTAGGGTGAGCTATAATGAAGATCATGTGCCCCTGGAGTTGTTGGAAGACACAAGTCCAGCACGTGCTATGACATTTCCATGTGATGAATTCCTTGAAGCTGCGGGAATCAAGGATGAGTTTTATAATCTTTGTGCTAATGCAGGTCTGACATGGCTCGTCACGTGACGTGTTACTCAGTATCAAAAACTCACCTCCAGTTTCATTAACAGTTTTAGATATAATCCTGATTCAGGTGCTATTGAGTTTAAAATTTACAATGATCTTATCACCATAACTTTGGGAAAGTTTTGTGAAATAATAGGTGAGCCAAACGTTGGGAGGACGGCTAGGATGACCACTCAGCCCTCCGAGCTGAAAACCGTCTTCAACTCTCTCTGCAGCATGGGTACGAGGGATATTCATCGGTCAAAGATCTCCAGTATCTTATTCCCTCACCTCAGGTATTTTGCATATTATGTTGCTAGAGGGGTGTTAGCTCGTGACAACACGAGCAACACTTCTGCGCCGGATATTGCTATCCTGGCAGCAGCCCTCTCAGGGAGATCTGATTATAATCTGGGTGCCTTAATTGCTCGACGCCTTGCTATGAACGGTAACAAGGGAGACTTATATGGTGGCGTTTATGCCACACTTATCTTAGAACATCTTGGAGGCACCCCACACCCTAATGATAATCCTTTTACTTATTTAAGCTTTGATCTTGCTGCTATGAAAAGGCATAAGTTTGTTACCATGACGTCTGAGCTTGATAATCTTGTTTATATCTTGCGTTTCGGAACCACCGCGGAACGCGAGATCCGTCTACCTGCACCTCTTTTGTTTGATTTTTCTTGCACGAACGGATGGTCCTTTGATGTTATCCAGTTCGATGAGTTCATGGCCCAGCATCAGTTTCATAACCCCATGGAGGGGGTTGTGCCCGACGAGGAGGAGCACGGTGAGTTACCACATTTTCAGGAAGAAACCACCACCGAGTTTGGTGAAGGGTCTTCCTCTGCTTGGCGTACGGACCCTTCCTCGTGGGAGACTCCGAGGAGTTCGGTGTACGCGCCAGCATCCTTCTACGATCCTTGGACTCACCACTGTTCCCCCGGAGCAGGAGGCTCCTGGGGGCAGTAGCTGTTACCAACTTAGGCCAAAAGCCTAAGCTTGGGGGAGTACGTGCCCCTCTCACTTTTCCATTGTATTATCCGTTTTATTCGCTTTGATCTTTTCGAAGTTTTTGCCCGTTCTTCTTTATTTCTCTCTTTGCAAAAACAACAAAAAGATTTTCTCTTTCTTTTGCTTTCGTTCCACCTTTGAAATAATCCAAAAAGATTTCCTTTTTTCTCTTTAGTTTGCTTTGTTTTCAGAGTTCAGCTCGAGTCCGTGATGGCATTTAATTATATTTCCTACGTTCGATCGTGCAAGTGACGAGGCAGTAATGACGAAGATCGACTGAAGGGAAGCAACAAGGAAGACCGGTATGAACTCTTCTTGTTTCTACTTTTGTACATATGCCTGTACTTATGATCTAGAGACCAACTTGTAGCGACATAGTGCTATGTTTACAATGATCTTCCAGTGGTTCATGCTTTCCTTGTGGCTAGTCTCGAATAGCTAGAGTATATAATGTGTTATTGAAATGATCTACATGCATTGCACTGTTCATAGTCTGGTATACTAAGGTGGTATTTCCCTTTAGAGAATTTTTGGATTGACTTGGCACATGTTTACACATGTTTAAGACTAAAAAGTCTGCTCTGCCTTGATGATCTTTGAGTTTCAGAATAGTTATATTACTTTCATGCCCGATTCAATGTTGCTTTGTCGCTCTGCATGATTATGGCCGTTATTGCTCTCTAGTTGGTCGCTTCCCAGTCTTTTGCTAACCTCCACCTGTACTAAGCGGACTGACTGCTTGTGCACCCAAAATCCTTAAAACCTGTTATGCCATATGAGTCCACCATACCTTCCTATACATGGTATTTACCTGCCATTCCTAACGAAGACTTTCGTGTACCATCTCGAAATTAATCAAAAGCATTTCTCTTTTTGTGCCTCTGCTTTAGCTCATGAGGAAGTAGTACTTAATTCGTGATCTTTTTAAGTTGGACAAGTTTCACCCCGGGATTGCATGTCTAATGTGCAAACCCCTAATACGAGAAGGAACTGGC
This sequence comes from Secale cereale, assembly GCA_902687465.1. Lineage (NCBI taxonomy): Eukaryota > Viridiplantae > Streptophyta > Magnoliopsida > Poales > Poaceae > Secale > Secale cereale. The sequence goes on along the minus strand of LR738714.1, from coordinate 573,464,479 downwards.
ATAGAGTGCGCCCGGCTCATAAAAGATAATACAACAAACAAACCCTCCTTCACGCTTTGTTCATGAGAAATCAGAAAACTTTGGTAGTGATAAACAAAGGAGATTAAGAGGATGTGATCGTCCTCATGCGGGAGCCGTTCCTCGAAACTTGTCCAGCTCAAGAAGTGATTGAGTTATCTGCTAGCATTCGTTGACGAAATATGCACCTCTCAAAAACATTTTTACCTCTGTTTTTAAAACCAAGAGCTCTGGTACATGTTTAGTTTTTGTTTCCGACCACGGGTTTTCAACCTTGCCAACAAAAGCCACGGTTCGAGAGTCTCCACCTTCTTTCTTCAAAGCACCAACTAGGAGAGCATAATTGTCATTCTGAGTGTAATGTGCATTGTCCCAAAGTATTACATTGTCTTCTGCATGCTTGTGATATGATTTATTCTGAAATTCTTAGTTCTAGTCTCCTTTAAAACTCTGGAGGAGTTTCTGCATTTATGTTTTGCTTCACTCATGGAGGCTAGCGAGATACCACCCTAATATGCTCAAGCTATGTGCAATGTAATCTTGTCTTGATTTTCAGTAATATATTATTTACTTTTAGGTATTTGTGATTGGTCACTTGAAAGAAGGATTGCTCCGTGCATTGTCCTCATAGTAATGTTTCAATACTTGCTAGACTCTTTTCGTAGTACATGCTTATATACATCTAATGAAACAAAAGAGTTTGTCAAAGTTTTCTTTGTCGCGTCCAGTTCGTTGAACTGAATTGCTTGAGGACAAGCAATATGCTAAGCTTGGGGGAGTTGATACGTCTCAAACGTATCTACTTTTCCAAACACTTTTGATATTGTTTTGACCTCATTCTTGCATGATTTGAACTAAACTAACCCGGACTGACGCTGTTTTCAGCAGAGTTGCCTGTATGGTTTTATTGTGTGCAGGAAAACGGATTTTTAAGTATCTCAGAAAATTCCACGAAAAATCACAGAAAATCCACGCACCCGAAGGAACCCGGAGCCAGAAGAGGGGACAGAGGGGGGCCGGGGGGCCCCAGGCGCCCTGGTGGCGCGGCCCACCCCCTGGCCGCGCCGGGGGGTCGCCTGGGTGGGCCCCACCTCCCCTGGTGCCCTACTTTGACCCGTATTTTAGCTCGTGACGGAAAATCCCAGATCAGAAGTTCTTTTCCCAGTTTTTGTCGCGGAGCCGCCGCCACCCTCTGTTCTTCTTCGGGAGGGCTAATCTGGAGGCTGAATTGGCCTCCGGAGAGGGGAGATCGTCGCCATCGTCATCATCATCACCACTCCATCATCCCTCCATGACTTCTCCTTCCATGTGTGAGTAATCCCCTGCTGTAGGTGAAGGGGATGGTAGGGATTGGATGAGTTAGATCATGTAATAGTTTGTCAGATCGTTGGGGGCATGTTGCCTATCATCTACTATGGTGTTTATCATCTTTGCTTCAACTTGTTATTCTTAATGCTTGTCACTTAGGGCCCGAGTGCCATGATTTCGGATCTGAACCATATGTGTTTGCATGAATATATTTGTGTTCTTGATCCTATCTATGAGTTGTTTGCACCTATTACGGTTCGGAACCGGCGATCCCAAAAGTGACAGCTTGGGACACCAAAGGGGATGGTCCGTAGTTTGAGGATTACATGTATCCATTGAGTTCATTGCTTGTTCCGGTGCTCTTTGACAGGAGCACCTTAATCTCCATAAGTTCCTTTTGGCCCCGTTCGTAGCGGGATGGTAGGACAAAAGATGTTGTGCAAGTTCTTATTGCAAGCACGTACAACTACCTACGGTATACATGCCTAACATTTGATATTTGCCTAGATGATAATTACTTTTCCGTGTGCCTTGCCCCAAGTTAGAATCATGATATATCTCATCCATGCAGCGCCCAACCATCCATCTCCCTAGCCTACAGTGTTTTAAATCCTGCTGGTTACTAGTTGCTACTTTTGCTATTTACTCTTGCTATTTACTTTTGCTGTTTACTTTTACTATCAGTATCATCACTATCATATCACTGTTATCACTTATCTTTTGTTGCAAGTAAGTATATTTCAGGTGCGGTTGAACTGACAACTCAACTGTCAAAGCTTATAAATACTCTTTGGCTCCCCGTGTGTCGAATCAATAAATTGGGTTATTCTTACCCGCGAAGACTATCTCGATCCCTTACGGTTGAGGGTTATCAGGTTGCCGTACCAGTCTGGTGCGGAACGTACTCTGGTTGATCTACGACGTTCAGCAGAAACTTGATCTGAAGCTTCATGATCATCATCATTAGCTTCCTCACTAACTGGTGTAGGAATCACTGGAACTAGTTTCTGTGGTGTTCCACTTTCCAATTCGGGAGAAGGTACAATTACCTCATCAAGTTCTACTTTCCTCCCACTCACTTATTTCGAGAGAAACTCCTTCTCTAGAAAGGATCCACTCTTAGCAACAAATACCTTGCCTTCGGATCTGTGATAGAAGGTGTACCCAACAGTTTCTTTTGGGTATCCTATGAAGATTTACTTCTCCGATTTGGGTTCGAGCTTATCATGTTGAAACTTTTTCACATAAGCATCGCAGTCCCAAACTTCAAGAAATGACAGCTTAGGTTTCTCGTCAAACCACAGTTCATACGGTGTCATCTCCACGGATTTAGATGGTGCCCTATTTAACGTGAATGTAGTTGTCTCTAATGCATAACCCCAAAAGCGATAGTGGTAGATCGGTAAGAGACATCATCAATCGCACCATATCTAATAAAGTACGGTTATGACGTTCGGACACACCATTACACTGTGGTGTTCCAGGTGGCGTGAGTAGTGAAACTATTTCACATTGTTTTTACTGAAGGCCAAACTCGCTAACTCGAATATTTTACCTCTACGATCATATCGTAGAAACTCTTATTTTCTTGTTACGATGATTCTCCACTTCACTCTGAAATTATTTGAACTTTTCAAATGTTTCAGACTTGTGCTTCATTAAGTAGATATACCCATATCTGCTCAAATCATCAGTGAAGGTCAGAAAATAACGATACCTGCCGCGAGCTTCAACACTCATTGGTCCGCATACATCAGTATGTATGATTTCCAACAACTCTGTTGCTCGCTCCACAGTTCCGGAGAACGGAGTTTTAGTCATCTTGCCCATGAGGCATGGTTCGCAAGCACCAAGTGATTCATAATCAAGTGATTCCAAAAGTCCATCACTATGGAGTTTCTTCATGCGCTTTACACCAATATGACCTAAACGGCAGTGCTACAAATAAGTTGCACTATCATTATTAACCTTGCATCTTTTGGCTTCAATATTATGAATATGTGTATCACACGATCGAGATCCAAGAAACCATTTTCATTGGGTGTATGACCATAGAAGGTTTTATTCATGTAAACAGAACAACAATTATTCTCTAACTTACATGAATAACCGTATTGCAATAAACATGATCAAATCATATTCATGCTCAACACAAACACCAAATAACACTTATTTAGGTTCAACACTAATCCCGAAAGTATAGGGAGTGTGCGATGATGATCATATCAATCTTGGAACTACTTCCAATACACATCGTCACTTCATCCTTTAACTAGTTTCTGTTCATTATGCAACTCCCATTTCGAGTTACTACTCTTTAGCAACTGAACCAGTATCAAATACCGAGGGGTTGCTATGAACACTAGTAAAATACACATCAATAATCTGTATATCAAATATACCTTTGTTCACTTTGCCATCCTTTTTATCCGCCAAGTATCTAGGGCAGTTCCACTTCCAGTGACCATTTCCTTTGCAGTAGAAGCACTTAGTTTCAGGATTGAGTTTAGCTTTGGGTTTCTTCACGGGAGTGACAACTTGCTTGTCATTCTTTTTGAAGTTCCCTTTCTATCCTTCTTCCCTTTACTTGAAACAAGTGGTCTTATTAACCATCAATACTTGATGCTCTTTCTTGATTTCTACCTTCGCCGATTTCAGGATCGCGAAGAGCTCGGGAATTACCTTCGTCATCCCTTGCGTATTATAGTTCATCACGAAGTTCTTCTAACTTGGTGATAGTGACTAGAGAACTTTGTCAATTACTATCTTATCTGGAAGATTAACTCCCACTTGATTCAAGTAATTGTAGTACCCAGACAATTTGAGCACATGCTCATTGGTTGAGCTATTCTCCTCCATCTTGTAGGCAAACTACTGTCAGAGATCTTATACCTCTCGAGACGGGCATGAGTATGAAATACTAATTTCAACTCTTGGAACATCTTATATGCTTTGTGGCGTTCAAAACGTTTTTGAAGTCCCGGTTCTAAGCCGTAAAGCATGGTGCACTTAAACTATCAAGTAGCACTGTTCAAGAATTCACCCGATTAATCAGTTAACGGGGCAGTTAATCGCTACTCACCGCATTGCCGAATTGAATAACACCTATTCATCGAGTTAACTTGTCGGGCCGATTAATTGGCCAGTTAGACCGATTAATCAGTTGTCATGCCGATTAATCCTTACCGGCCCATTAATGGGTGGGCAAACAAAGCCCAAATTTTTTACTTGTAACCCCTTCCATCCCCATCCCGCTCCTTAATAGCTAGGATTGATAATTGTACCTCTTCTCTATGATTTTCATATGTGTATGGAAGCATGTTTTAGTATACTACATTCCTGCGCATCTTGGGACTATGGTATAATACATAAAAAATCTTGATATATGTTGGCAAGTTCCTATTCAATCTACCGATTAATGGTTGACCGATTAATCCAGTTAATAGGCCGATTCACCGATTAATCGCTACTCCTAAACCGACCGAGCAGCTACCAGTTAACGATTTCTTGAACATTGTCAAGTAGTCATCATACCGAGCTTTTGTCAAAACGTTCATAACATCTACATCGGCTCCTGCAATAGGTCTGTCACCTAGCGGTGCATCAAGGACATAATAATTCTGTGCAGCAATGAGGATAATCCTCAGATCACGGAACAATTCCGCATCATTGCTACTTACATCTTTCAACTTAGTTTTCTCTAGGAACATATAAAAAATAAACAGGGAGCAACATCGCGAGCTATTGATCTACAACATAGATATGCTAATACTACCAGGACCAAGTTCATGATAAATTAAAGTTCAGTTAATCATATTACTAAAGAACTCTCACTTAGATAGACATCCCTCCGGTCATCTAAATGATCACGTGATCCAAATCAACTAAACCATGTCCGATCATCACGTGAGATGAAGTAGTTTCAATGGTGAACATCTTATGTTGATCATATCTACTATATGATTCACGCTCGACCTTTCGGTCTCCAGTGTTCTGAGGCCATATCTGCATATGCTAGGCTCGTCAAGTTTAACCCGAGTATTCTGCGTGCGCAAAACTGTCTTACACCCGTTGTATTTGAACGTAGAGCTTATCACACCCGATCATCACGTGGTGTCTCGGCACGAAGAACTTTCGCAACGGTGCATACTCAGGGAGAACACTTGTACCTTGAAATTTTGTAAGGGATCATCTTATAATGCTACCGTCGTACTAAACAAAATAAGAAGCATAATAAGATAAACATCACATGCAAATCAAAATATGTGACATGATATGGCCATCATCATCTTGTGCTTTTGATCTCCATCTCCAAAGCACCGGCATGATCACCTTTTTCACCGGCGCGACACCTTGATCTCCATCGTAGCATCGTTGTCGTCTAATGGCTTCTCGCCCCTCGTTGGTTACCCCAAGTGGAAGGTTTGAGATGTAGCGTAGCGGCAAATTTCCCTTGGCAAAGATACCAAGGATCGAATCCCGTGAGACTTCGAGGGTCGACAAGAAGGTGTCAATAGCGCCAGAAACTTTTGCTTGACAGGACCTGCACACAGATACAAATAACTTTGCTCCCAACGAGTACAGAGAGGTTGTCAATCCCTCCGGCCTTGTCGTTTACAAAGGATCAAACGCAAGAGATAATAGTGATAGGTATGACTGCAACTAGGAAATAAGAACAGGAAGTAAATAGCGGGTGTGATCAGTGATGGTAATATGGATCGGGGTCCCATGATGTTCACTAGTGATCTCTCTCTCCCAAAAGACGATAAAACAGCTAAGCGAGGTAAACAAATTACAGCTGGGCAATTGACAGGATTATGTGCGCAAACCAATGCTAACTATGCTGTAAGAAAGGTAGAGGCTCAAAAGCATGGGCGGTACGCCAAGGCAAGTAGACCGAAATCCATCTGCATCTACTACTAATCATCCACCTTGATATATCTATCCAGAACATCTCGCTGGTATTAAGTTGCGAGTCCCACCCAAAGTGTAAACTCAAAGCAACAGACAACTGCATTAAAAGAACTTTGCGTAAAGTAAACAATCCTTGCACCCTCAAGTACAAGCACTGTTGTTTTCCCCCTTGTGGCAATATCACATCCCCTAGACTCATGTTTCTGTCACTCAAGCTAGTCATCGAGGGGCATGAACCCACAATCAAGCATAACGTTCCCTCTTGGAGTTACTACCTACTACTCGGCCAAAGCAATAAATAGCAACGGAGAACATGCAAGAATTACTCAAGAACATAAATATAAAAGAGGTGAATCAAATATATTACTCACACACAATCTGAACATAATCTCATAATCCATCGGATCCCAACAAACTCAGCAGAGCAACAGCATAAAGATTACATATGTGCCTCGATCATGTAGGGCAGCTCACGAGGTCTAATCGATGAAGAACAAAGAGGGGAGGAGAACATCACATAGCTACTGGTCATGGACCCATGGTCCAAGGGAGACTACTCATAACTCATCCGGGAAGCGTCCATGGTGGTGGAGAAGCTCCCGGTGGTGGTTCTCCCCTCCGGCAGGGTGCCGGGAAGGGTTCTCCTGGTGCTCCCGATCTTGGAAGCGCGGCGGCGGCGGAACAGAGATGAGATCGAGAAAAGGGTTCCGTCCTCGAGGGTTTCGGGACGCGAGCAATATATATGCCAAAGGGGGTCACCAGAGGCAGAGGTGGGGCCCCAGGCGCCCCCCTGGCGCGGCCAGGGGTGGGGCCGCGCCGGGTGGCCGCCTGGGCCACCCCAGGCTCCCCTCTGGCCCTGCCTTGGTTTTTCCGGAAGCTCCCGATACGCTGATTTTTCCTGTATTTTTCCCGGAATTTTTAGGGCACTTTTAATATGGGGAAAACCTGAAATAGAAAAACAGCAGAAAATAGGAACTGGCACTGTGGTGCACTGAGTTAATAGGTTAGTTCAAATATGATCAAAAGTGTATGGAAGTGCATAAATATCATAGCAATATCACACATAAGAGGCATGGAGCAAGCAGAAATTATAGATACGTTTTGGACGTATCATCGTCTTGCCAACTATTGCTTCTACGACTATCGCTACCGCTTAGTGATAAAGTAAAGCAATTACATGGCGATTGCATTTCATATAATAAAGCGACAACCATATGGCTCCTGCCAGTTGCCGATAACTTTACAAAACATGATCATCTCATACAAAACCGTATAACTCATCATGTCTCGACCATATCACATCACAACATGCCCTGCAAAAACAAGTTAGACGTCCTCTACTTTGTTGTTGCAAGTTTTACGTGGCTGCTACGGGCTTAGCAAGAACCGTTCTTACCTACGCATACAAAAACCACAACGATGTTTCGTCAAGTATGTGCTGTTTTAACCCTCACAAGGACCGGGCATAGCCATAATCGATTCAGCTAAAGTGAGAGAGACAGACACCCGCCAGTCACCTTTAAGCAACGAGTGCTCATAACGGTGAAACCAGTCTCGCGTAAGCGTACGCGTAATGTCGGTCCGGCGCTTCATCTCACAATACCGCTGAACCAAAGTATGACATGCTGGTAAGCAGTATGACTAGTATCGTCCACAACTCACTTGTGTTCTACTCGTGCATATCATCTACGCATAGACCTGGATCATGATGCCACTGTTGGGTAACGTAGTATTTTCAAAATTTTCCTACGATCACGCAAGATCTATCTACTAGATGCATAGCAACGAGAGGGGAGAGTGTGCCTACGTACCCTCGTAGACCGAAAGCGGAAGCGTTATCAACGCGGTTGATGTAGTCGTGCACCTTCACGATCCGTCCCGATCTAGTACCGAACGTACGGCACCTCCGCGTTCAGCACACGTTCGGCTCGATGACGTCCTCGCCTTCTTGATCCAGCAAGACGGGCGAAGTAGTAGATGAGTTTCGGTAGCACGACGGCATGGTGACGGTTGTTGATGAAGAACAATCTCTGCAGGGCTTCGCCAAGCACTGCAGAAACTAGACGGAGGATAAACTAGAGGGTCGGGGTTGCCGGCACACGGCTTGGTGTATCTTGATGTGTCTTGGGTGCTAGCCCTACCCCTCTATTTATATGTTGAGCCTTGGGGTCGAAACTTGGAGTAAAAGCCTTCACAAAGTCGGTTTCACCCGAAAGGCAAGAGTCCTTCTCGGACTCCAGGGCCAGACGCCAGGGTTCCCGGCGTCTGGACCCAGACGCCAGGGACCCTGGCGTCTGGCCCCTGGACTCCGCAAAACTTCCTTTTGCGCTTTCCAAAAACCTTGTGTGCTTTCCCTTTTGGCCCAAATAAAGTGTTCTCGTACCCAAACACTTCGGGAAACATCCGCAACCCCTTCCGGTGAATTCCGGAACCCTTTCGGAGGTCAAACACTATTATCTCATATATTAATCTTTATCTTCGGACCATTCCGGAGTTCCTCGTCATGTCCGTGATCACATCCGGGACTCTGAATAACATTCGGTCACCAACATACATAACTCATTAAATACTATATCGTCAACGAGCGTTTAAGCGTGCGGACCCTACGGGTTCGAGAACTATGTAGACATGACCGAGACATCTCTCCGGTCAATAACCAATAGCGGAACCTGGATGCCCATATTGGCTCCTACATATTCTACGAAGATCTTTATCGGTCGAACCGCATAACAACATACGTTGTTCCCTTTGTCATCGGTATGTTACTTTCCCGAGATTCGATCGTCGGTATCATCATACCTAGTTCAATCTCGTTACCAGCAAGTCTCTTTACTCGTTCCGTAATACATCATCTCCTGACTAACTCATTACTCGTTTGCTTGCAAGGCTTATTACGATGTGCATTACCGAGAGGGCCCAGAGATACCTCTCCGACACTCGGAGTGACAAATCCTATTCTTGATCTATGCCAACACCACAAACACCTTCGGAGACACCTGTAGAGCATCTTTATAATCACGCAGTTACGTTGTGACGTTTGATAGCACACAAGGTGTTCCTCCTGTATTTGGGAGTTGCATAATCTCATAGTCATAGGAACATGTATAAGTCATGAAGATAGCAATAGCAGTAAAACTAAACGATCATAGTGCTAAGCTAACGGATGGGTCTTGTCCATCACATCATTCTCCTAATGATGTGATCTCGTTGATCAAATGACAACTCATTTCTATGGCTAGGAAACATAACCATCTTTGATCAATGAGCTAGTCTAGTAGAGGCATACTAGGGACATACTGTTTTGTCTATGTATTCACACATGTACTAAGTTTCCGGTTAATACAATTCTAGCATGAATAATAAACATTTATCATGATATAAGGAAATAAATAATAACTTTATTATTGCCTCTAGGGCATATTTCCTTCAGTATTGCTAAAACTTTATATTTTGTAGATAAATTTGGTGCATATTGTTTGTAGTTAAACTAGTTTAAATTCAATATTGTAGATGAGTTCGTCCTATGATTTTTGTGACGAAGAATTTGATATTCAAGAGGAGGATGATCTCGCAATGATCCTAACTATGCACATCAATAAAAAGCCGATGCAGGGTGGTTCGGTTATGGATCATCAAAATTTTTGGAGGGATAAGATCGATGCCCACAACAGATTGATGAGGAACTATTTTGTGGAGAATCTCACATACCCCGAGTCCTACTCTTGACGTCGTTTTAGGACGAGCATCGAGTTGTTCAAATGCATTGCAGAGAAACTGGCGAGCCATGATCATTTTTTTCCAGCAAATGAGGAACGCCACTGGAGAAATCGGGCATAGCACCTTTCAAAAGGTGACAACCGCTTTGCGTATGTTGGCATACGGTATTCCGGCGGATCTAGTTGATGACCACTTGACCATGGGTGAGAGTCAAACCATCATGTGTGTCAAGCGCTTCGCGGTCGAAATTGTGCAAGTGTTTGGTCCGAAGAGCTCCTAATGCCGAAGACACCGCAAGGATTTTGGAAATGAGCAAAGCTCGCGAGTTCTCAGGTATGATTGGCTTAATAGATTGCATGCATTGGAGTTGGAAAAACTGTCCTAAGGCATGGCATGGACAATTCCACAGGCGGAAAAAGGGTTGCACTATAATCCTTGAAGAAGTGGCCGATCAGGAGACTTGAATTTGGCATGCATTTTTTTGGAATGCCTGGATCTTTGAATGACATCAACGTTCTTAATCGGTCACCACTCATGAATAAGATTGCGAATGGTGAAACTTCACCGGTGGAGTATGTAGCAAATGACCACACATACAACTATGGCTACTATCTTGCGGATGGCATCTATCCATGGTGGCAACCATCTGTGAAGCCGTTAACGGCACCGCAATGTAGGATTTTTTTTTTGAAACGAAGGCAAAAGATTTGCCTCATCTATTAAATGGGAAGAAAGAGTTTTTAGAGTGTTACAAGATCCCGTCGAGCACGGCTAAGAAAAATCTTGATTTCCACAATGTTCAGGCGGTGGCTAGGAAAGATGTTGAGAGGACCGGCTAGATTTTGGGATCAAAAGATCCTTTGATACATCATGAACGCTTGTGTGATCATGAATAATATGATCATCGAGAATGAGTGTGGGCAAGATTTAGACTACTCTCAATATAAGTTGTTGGGACGTCCTGTGCGAATGCGGAGGAGGGTTGCGAGGGTCGCCCAATTTATTGCCTCCTATAATGCCATTTGATGTGCTAGAACGCATGATGATCTTCGAAAAGATCTAATCTAGGAGTGGTGGGCATGGAATGGGCGACAAAACTAGTTTAATGTTCCCTGTTTGATGTTGTATCGCTGAACTATTTGTTGTATTGGAAGATAAACTATTTGTTTGAGTTGTAATAATAATTGAACTATTTATTGTTAATTTATTTTTTATGTGTTTAATCTTTTATGTTCTAAAAAAGTGAGAAATTTGTTTGTGCTGGGCGCGCGCTGTAAATTTAGCGCGTCTGCTGAAGCTATAGCGCCGCGCCATATTTTGCAGCGCCCTGCTGTGCGGAAAATAAGAAAGGCTATTTCGGCGCTATAAACAAAATTTAGGGCGCCGCACGGTTGTGTGCCCGTTGGAGATGCTCGCAAAAAAAAAAACTACGAAAGTTCCATGGTTTTTACGTGTGTGACCTTCCGGTTAATTTGATAAGTACCAGTTCAAACATGTAGTGCACGCGGTTTCCAGTGCTGCCAAGTTCACGTATGCATGCATATGAGCGTATCAGTCGTCAGCCGTCAGTCGTCGGTCGATGTAGTATGTGTTCTCACAAGCTTGAAACAGCTCAATTAAGAGTAACATATGTGCACATTCTTCTACGGCAGTCGACGCACGTAGCTTTCGGTCGCTTCTCTACCGTGGGCGGTGTGCTTGTTCCACCAAGTCATGCACGGCGCACGTACGTAGCGGCATGCATGGGAGATGAACACTGAACTGAAAGTGTCTGAATGCATTGTTTCAAGCAAACACAAGCAGACCGGGAGAAAATTGTGGAGCGGAAAAGGATACCAATTTGTGCTCAATGTTGATTGCCTGGGAAACACGGCCGTTACAACCTGGAGTGGCTTTTTTTTTTTTGAAACTGACTGGAGTGGCTTTGGAGCTAAACTATTTTGTTTCTTTTTAAGAAACGCTACACACACTAGTAGAAAACAGGACTATGGTTCAGGTCAGAAAAGGGCATTAATCCCGGTTCATCTGCGTGGAGCCTTTTGATCCTGGTTGGTGTGACCAACCGGTACTAAAGAACCTCTTACCTGAGCGCGCAGCAGCCACGTGAAGCCCCTTTCGTCCCGGTTCGTAAGCCAACCAGGACTAAAAATTTTGGGCTTTAGTCCCGATTGCAGAACCGGGATTAAAGGGCTTTTAAAACTAGGACTAATAGCCCGTTTTCTGCATGTACACTATGCACACGAACCATGGGAAGAGAGAGACACTAGTGCAGAACCGGGCAATAGCACCGGTTCGTAAGGCCCTTTAGTGCCGGTTCCATAACCGGCACTAAAGCTCCCCCCTTTAGTACCGGTTCAGCACGAACCGGTGCTAAAGGGCAACCACGTGGCACGAGCCAGCTCCGGGGGCCGGGAGCCCTTTAGTACCGGTTGGTAAAACCAACCGGTACTACAAGGTTTTTTGTTTGTTTTGGTTTTATGATTTCTTTTTCATTTAATTTTGTGTTTTTCATTTAATTGTTTTCGTTTGCTGGTATTTTACGATACTAGCTAGCTAAGAATCATCATAGTCGTCATTACCACTGTTTAATCATCATAGTCATTACCGCTATCTAATTACCACCAACACTAGCTTAAAGAAAAATCATTCACTTGTACCAGAAGCAAGGATATCATCGAGTTCAACATGGTCATGATATTACAAGCGTTCATAACACCACAAAAGCAAATCATCCTTTGAGATTAAGTTCAGGGCGAAGAACACGAACATGAGAGGACAAGTACTAAGAGCATGAACTAGCTAAATCACTCCTGCTGCTCTCTCTCAGGTAAAATAGCATATAACATGTATAGCTCTCCTGATTCATCATACTGGAGCATGCAGATGAACCTGTCTCCTAATCGTGGGTTGCGCTTCTCATTGCTACCCCCCTAGTACTTCTCTGGGATCGTTAACAATTTTGCTCCAATCTTTCACTATTAAGCATTCATCGCTTTTAGAAATCCTGAATGCACTCATGTGAAATGTAGGATATCTTGGCCATAAGCTAACCATTGACATGTGACCTTTAGTCTCGATCCACTGAAGCACAACTGTCATCGGGAGTCCCTGTTGAAGAACATCATATAGTAATTAATATACTTAGCAATGAAATTTAAGAAAAAAATAATGTATCCAAAAGATGCACCGATGACAAATAGTAAAAATCTTACCATCACTCGTAAATAGATGTGACCGTAGTTCAATACGATCACTATTGGTCGCACGTTTTGAGTACTAACATTTCTAAGTGCAGGAAGATAATTTGTCTTGACAGTATGAAGATCCTCAAGCCATGAAACATAATGACTTATCTCCTCGCAGTTTAGTTCAGCTCCGGGACAGTAGTAGGTCCTGTCTACCAAGCGCCGGACATGTTTGCTTGAATGGAAATAAGCTGTCAATAGAAATTAGTTGTCAACTATTTTTGAATAAACAATATCAAAGACATAAATATGGTTGAGAAACTCACATAGTGGTAGAACTGGAGGCGTCTGCACATCGACCCAGATGTCTCTATTATCTTCAATATCATCTTCCGGACGAATATCAAAGGTGATAACCATATCAGGCTCAAATGCATAAGCCTTGCATAGTGCTTGCCAAGTTTTGCATTCAAAATAGGTGTACGTGTCTGCATTGTATATTTGACGTTGAAAGTATAACCATGCTCGGTCTTCAGGTAAACTCTATTTACCTCCATAGTTTCCATAACACTGAAACCTATCTTATCCAAGACAAAAATTCTTGCATGGCAGGGGATGCGCTAGTAGAATAGTGAAAATTTATAATTATAAGTTGAAGCAAATGACGCATATATAAGTCATGCTTAATTACGAAAAAAGACTTGTCGTTGTGACTTACTGTATCCACTTCGAAGGTCTCATTCAGCTTGATGCTGAAGCGCCTATCATCAACAAGGAAATTTCTGACGCACAGGCCGCGCTGGTCTTCAAGTATTCGCACTTAATGAAATCTTTTTCGTCGTTAGACGACATTTCCTATTAATTAGATCATCAAATCTCAGATATCTAAATTTTCTTACTAAAAATAAACTAGTTCTATTAATTCAACTAATTCAACTAAGAATTTACTAAAAATAAACTAGTTCTATTAATTTTCTTACTAAAATATATAAAGTAGCTATATATAGTAATATTTTATTTAGATCATCAAATCTCATATACATAAAAATAAACAAGTTTTACTAATTCAACTAGTTCAACTCCGTATTTACTAAAAATAAACTAGTTATATTAATTCAACTAGTTCAAATAATCTCATATACCTAAATTTTCATACTAAAAATAAACTTGTTCTATTAATTTTCATACTAAAAATAAACTACTTATATTAATTCAACTAGTTCAAATCTCATAAATATACCTAATTAATATCTAGCTAATTCATCTAAAAGAAAAATTTCTAACTTTTTTCTAAATATTTCTATAACTAAAAAACAGAAAAATTTCCAACAATTCTAACTTTTTTATAACTATTTCTATAACTAAAAAACAGAAAAATTTCTAACAATTCTAACATTTCTATAACATTTCTAACAATGCTATATAACTAACTATTTCTATAACTAAAAAAGAAAAATTTCTAACATTTTCTTAACTATTTCTATAACTAAAAAATAAAAAAAATGTATGTATGTATGTGTGTGTGTGCTCACCGGCGAGGCGAGAGGCGACGGGCGCGGTGACGGGGACGGCGACGGGCGCGGCGACGGCGACGGGGACGGGGCACCAACGGGCGCGGCGACGACGGGGCAGCGATGACGGGGACGGGCCGGCGACGGGGACGGGGCGACGACGGGGACGGGGCGACGACGGGGTGGCGACGGGTGCAGAGGAGAAGAAGCAGATGAGAAACTGAAATTTTTGAAGTGTTTTCTTATATGGGATGGACCTTTAGTACTGGTTGGAGCCACCAACCGGTACTAAAGGCCTGTTTTGGCCAGGCCAAGCGGCGGGAAGCGCACCCCCTTTAGTACCGGTTGGTGGCTCCAACCGGTACTAAAGACACCCCTTTAGTACCGGTTGGTGCCACAACCCGGTACTAAAGGGGGCGCGCTGATGCAGGTGCGGTGCGGCAAGTTTAGTCCCACCTCGCTAGCTGAGGAGCGCCAGGACCAATTTATAAGTCCCGGCGCGGGCACTGCATTGAGCTCCTCTCAAATGCAGGCCTTCTCGGCCTACCTCTGCTACTCTGCCATGTGGGGCCTATTGGGCTTGCGGGCCTGCATCCTGGCCCAACAACAGGTTGGGTTTCTAGTCGTATGCAGGCCGCTGTGGCCCAGTAGGCGGGTTTTTTTTTCTTTTTTTTTTCTTTTCTGCATTTTTTTTTTTTTATTTTTTTAGTTGTTTATGCTGTATTTAGAGTTTCTTTGTGAATATTTTTGCTTTACGTACAAAAAATATTAACTTTCTGTTAGTGCCGGCAGTTTTCAAATTTGAATAGTTTAAATTTTGAATTATTTGAAATTTGTGTGAATCATTAGTTTGTGAATAACTTAACTTTAAAAATTCATTTTTCAGTGATTCTTTTTTATTATGTTTAATATTAGTGTGTTTTATCATTATATTCAATTTGGTAATGCTTAGATTCTTTAAAAAATGAAATGCCTTTGTAACAGATGAGTTTTTGTCCGTTACAGTGAAATTATGATACCATGCCAACTTTCAACCTTTTCGAAGTTCATTTGAAGTGTTTTTCAATTTAGTTGAAAAAATCAGTAAATGCATGAAATAATTTGTTTGCACATAAAATTTCTTCACGTTTCAAATGCCAAAACACATAACTACCCTAACTATTACAGAAATTCCCTTCTAGGTGTGAAATACAGAAGAAAGTGATCATAGTGAAGCCGATCACATCCCTGATCTTTGGGTGTGAAACTTTTTCTTCGTGTGTGTCCCTTTGCGCCGTAATCATGGAAAATCTTCATCATTTAACGGGATGTTCGGGTCAATATTCACTGTGAATGGAGCAATTTCATCAAACTTTTCATAATCTTCTGACTTGTCTGTCTTGTCATCCACTCCCACGATGTTTCTCTTCACAGAAAGAACTATGTGCCGCTTTGGCTCATCGTACGATGCATTCGCTTCCTTATCTTTTCTTTTTCTTGGCTTGGTAGACATGTCCTTCACATAGAAAACCTGTGCCACATCATTGGCTAGGACGAATGGTTCGTCTGCATATGCAAGATTGTTGAGATCCACTGTTGTCATTCCGTACTGCGGGTCTTCCGTTACCCCGCCTCGTGTCATAATACTGAGTAGGCATTCAAAGAAGATTTCCTTCTCTTCTTTGGTAAGAGAATAGCTTGCATGACCCTGATGTATGCCGTCTTTTCCGTGCATACGTTGCTGGTCCTCCCGTGCCTCAGGTGTATCTTTTGTCTTCCCATACACGCCCAAGAAGCCAAGGAGGGTCACACAAAGATTCTTCGTCACGTGCATCACGTCGATTGTGGAGCGGATCTCTAGGTCTTTCCAATAGGGCAGGCCCCAAAATATAGATTTCTTCTTCCACATGGGTGCGCGTCCGTCAGCGTCATTCGGAACAGGTTGTCCACCAGGACCCTTTCCAAAGACCACCTTCAAATCCTTGACCATATCATGTACATCAGCACCAGTAGGGTGGCGAGGCTTCGTCCGGTGATCCGCCTCACTTTTGAAATGCTTGCCTTTCTTTCTTATGGGATGCCTGCTCGGAAGAAATCAACGATGTCCCAGGTACACATTCTTTTTACAATTAGCCAAATATATACTGTCGGTATCGTCCAAACAGTGCGTGCATGCACGGTATCCCTTGTTTGTGTGTCCTGAAAGGTTACTAAGAGCAGGCCAATCATTGATGGTCACGAACAGCAACGCCTTTAGGTCAAATTCTTCCTCCATGTGCTCATCCCACGCACGTACACCTGTTCCATTCCACAGTTGTAAGAGTTCTTCAACTAATGGCCTTAGGTACACATCAATGTCGTTGCCGGGTTGCTTAGGGCCTTGGATGAGCACTGGCATCATAATGAACTTCCGCTTCATGCACAACCAAGGAGGAAGGTTATACAAACAAAGAGTCACAGGCCAGGTGCTATGGTTGCTGCTCTGCTCCCCAAAAGGATTAATGCCATCTGCGCTTAGACCAAACCATACGCTCCTTGCGTCATCTGCAAACTCCTTCCCATACTTTCTTTCGATTTTTCTCCACTTCAACCCGTCAGCGGGTACTCTCAACTTTCCGTCTTTCTTACGGTCTTCTCTGTGCCATCGCATCGCCTTGGCATGCTCTTTGTTTTGGAACAAATGTTTCAACCGTGGTATTATAGGAGCATACCACATCACCTTGGCAGGAATCTTCTTCCTGGGGCGCTCGCCCTCGACATCACCAGGGTCATCACGGCTGATCTTATAGCGTAATGCACCGCATACCGGGCAAGCGTTCAAATCCTCGTACTCACCGCGGTAGAGGATGCAATCATTAGGGCATGCATGTATCTTCTGCACCTCTAACCCTAGAGGGCAGACATCTGTTGGGGAACGTAGCATAATTCAAAATTTTCTACGCTTTCACCAAGATCCATATATGGAGACATCTAGCAATGAGCAAGTAAGAGTGCATCTACATACCGTTATGGAGATTGCGAGCGGAAGCTTTCAACGAAGCGTGGATGAAGTAGTCGTACTCTTCACGTTCTTCGTCACCGATGATCTAGCGCCGAACGGACGACACCTCCGCGTTCAACACACGTATGGTGCAGCAACGTCACCTCCTTCTTGATCCAGCAAGGGGGGAGGAGAAGTCGTCAGAGATCTGGCAGCACGACGGCGTGATGACGGATGCAGTGGAGATCGCAGCAGGGCTTCGCCGGGCGCCCTGCGTTGGAGTATGGAGGTGTGACGGGAGGGGGAGAGGCGCAAGGGCTTGGGTGCGGCTGCCCTCTCCCCCCCATATATATAGGGGGCCAGGGGGGCGCCAGCCCCCTGCAGATCCAATCTGCAAGGGGGGGCGGCGGCCAGGGGGGAGTCCTTGCCCCCAAGGCAAGTGGTGGCCCCCCTCCCCTTAGGGTTTTAACCCTAGGCGCATGGGGCGGTGGGCCCCCTAGTGGTGCGCCAACCCAGAGGGCTGGACACTTCCCCTCGCGGCCTAGGGGCCCCACCGGGATGGGTGGCCCCACCCGGTGGACCCCCGGGGCCCCTCCGGTGGTCCCGGAACGCTCCCGATGACCCCCGGAGATCACCCGTTGGCCGAAACTGGACTTCCTATATATCAATCTTTACCTCAGGACCATTCCGGAACTCCTCGTGACGTCCGGGATCTCAGCCGGGACTCCGAACAATTTTCGGGTTTCCACGTGCATTTATCTCTACGACCCTAGCGTTACCGAACCTTAAGTGTGTAGACCCTACGGGTTCGGGAGACACGTAGACATGACCGAGACGACTCTCCGGTCAATAACCAACAGCGGGATCTGGATACCCATGTTGGTTCCCACGTGTTCCTCGATGATCTTCATCGGATGAACCACCGTGTCAAGGATTCACTCAATCCCGTATGTTATTCCCTTTGTCCATCGGTACGGTACTTGCCCGAGATTCGATCGTCGGTATTCCCGATACCTTGTTCAATCTCGTCATGGCAAGTCTCTTTACTCGATCCGTAATCCATCATCCCGTGACTAACTACTTAGTCACATTGAGCTCATTATGATGATGTCTTACCGAGTGGGCCCAGAGGTACCTCTCCGTCATACGGAGTGACAACATCCCAGTCTCGGTTCGTACCAACTCAACAGACACTTTCGGAGATACCCGATGCGTACCTTTATAGCCACCCAGTTACGTTGTGACGGTTGGCACACCCAAAGTACTCCTACGGTATCCGGGAGTTGTACAACCTCATGGTCTAAGGAATAAATACTTGACACCGAAAAGCTTATGCATTACGAACTATACGATCTCGTGTCATGCTCAAGTTTGGGTCTTGTCCATCACATCATTCTCCTAATGATGTGATCCCGTTATCACTGACATCTCATGTCCATGGTCAGGAAACCATGACCATCTGTTGATCAACGAGCTGGTAACTAGAGGCCTACCAGGGACTCATTGTGGTCTGTGTATTCACACATGTATCGCTGTTTTCGTACAATACAATTCAAGCATGAATAACAGAAAATTATCATGAACAAGGAGATATAATAATAATGCTTTTATTATTGCCTCTAGGGCATATCTCCAACAGTCTCCCACTTGCACTAGAGTCAATAATCTAGTTACATTGTGATGAATCGAACACCCATAGAGTTCTGGTGTTGATCATGTTTTGCTCGTGAAAGAGGTTTAATCAACGGGTCTGCGACATTCAGATCCGTATGCACTTTACAAATATCTATGTCTCCGTCCTGAACATAATTCCGGATGGAGTTGAAACGGCGCTTGATGTGCTTGGTCTTCTTGTGAAACCTGGGCTCCTTGGTAATAGCAATAGCACCAATGTTGTCACAGAAGAGAGTCATCGGGCTTGACGCGCTTGGAATGACTCCTAGGTCGGTGATGAACTCCTTCATCCAGACTCCTTCCTGCGCTGCTTCAGAAGCAGCTATGTACTCCGCTTCACATGTAGACGCTGCCACCACGCTCTGTTTGCAACTGCACCAGCTGACTGCCCCTCCATTCAAAATATACACGTATCCGGTTTGTGACTTAGAGTCATCCAGATCTGTGTCGAAGCTAGCATCGACGTAACCCTTTACGACGAGCTCTTCGTCACCTCCATAAATGAGAAACATATCCTTAGTCCTTTTCAGGTACTTCAGGATGTTCTTGACCGCTGTCCAGTGTTCCGTACCGGGATCACTTTGGTACCTCCCTACCAAACTTATGGCAAGGTTCACATCAGGTCTGGTACACAGCATGGCATACATGATAGAACCTATGGCCGAGGCATAGGGAATGACACTCATCTTTTCTCTATCTTCTGCCGTGGTCGGCGACTGAGCCTTGCTCAATCTCATACCTTGCAAAACAGGCAAGAATCCTTTCTTTGACTGATCCATATTGAACTTCTTCAATATTTTGTCAAGGTATGTACTTTGTGAAAGACCAATGAGGCGTCTCGATCTATCTCTATAGATTTTGATGCCTAATATGTAAGCAGCTTCTCCAAGGTCCTTCATTGAAAAACTTTTATTCAAGTAGGCCTTTACATTTTCTAAGAATTCTATATCATTTCCCATCAGCAATATGTCATCCACATATAATATGAGAAATGCCACAGAGCTCCCACTCACTTTCTTGTAAATACAAGCTTCTCCATAAGTCTGTATAAAGCCAAACGCTTTGATCACTTCATCAAAGCGAATATTCCAACTCCGAGATGCTTGCACCAGCCCGTAAATCAAGCGCTGGAGCTTGCATACCTTGTTAGCGTTCTCTGGATCGACAAAACCTTCCGGTTGCATCATATACAACTCTTCCTTGAGGAAGCCATTAAGGAATGCTGTTTTGACGTCCATTTGCCATATTTCATAATCATAGAATGCGGCAATAGCTAACATGATTCTGACTGACTTCAGCATCGCTACGGGAGAGAAAGTCTCGTCGTAGTCAATCCCTTGAACTTGTCGATAACCCTTAGCGACAAGCCGAGCCTTATAGATGGTCACATTACCATCCGCGTCTGTCTTCTTCTTAAATATACATTTGTTTTCTATGGCATGCCTATCATCAGGCAAGTCCACCAAAGTCCATACTTTGTTTTCATACATGGATTCTATCTCGGATTTCATGGCTCCAAGCCATTTATTGGAATCCGGGCCGACCATCGCTTCTTCATAGTTCGAAGGTTCACCGTTGTCTAACAACATGATTTCCAGTACAGGGTTGCCGTACCACTCTGGTGCGGAACGTACCCTTGTGGACCTTCGAAGTTCAGTAGTAACTTGATCAGTTTCTTCATGATCATTATCATTAACTTCCTCCCTTGTCGGTGCAGGCACCTCAGGAACAGTTTCCTGTGCTACGGTACTTTCCGGTCCAGGAGGGGTGACTGTCACCTCATCAAGTTCTACTTTCCTCCCACTCACTTCTTTCGAGAGAAACTCTTTCTCCAGAAAGCATCCATTCTTGGCGACAAAGACTTTGCCTTCGGATCTGTGGTAGAAGGTGTACCCAATTGTTTCCTTTGGGTATCATATGAAGACGCATTTCTCCGATTTGGGTTCGAGCTTTTCAGGTTGAAGTTTCTTGACATAAGCATCGCAACCCCAAACTTTTAGAAATGACAGCTTCGGTTTCTTGCCAAACCAAAGTTCATACGGAGTCGTCTCAACGGATTTCGACGGAGCCCTATTTAAAGTGAATGCGGCAGTCTCTAAAGCATAACCCCAAAAAGATAGCGGTAAATCGGCGAGGGACATCATAGATCGCACCATGTCCAACAGAGTACGATTTCGACGTTCGGACACACCGTTACGTTGAGGTGTTCCGGGCGGTGTCAATTGTGAAACAATTCCACAGCACCTAAGGTGTGTGCCAAATTCATGACTTAAATATTCACCCCCACGATCCGATCGCAAGAACTTTATTTTTCTGTCACGTTGATTCTCAACCTCATTCTGAAATTCCTTGAACTTTTCAAAGGTCTCAGACTTGTGTTTCATCAAATAGATATACCCATATCTACTCAAGTCATCTGTGAGGGTGAGAACATAACGATAGCCTCCGCGAGCCTCAACACTCATTGGACCGCACACATCGGTATGTATGATTTCCAACAAGTTGGTCGCTCGCTCCATTGTTCCGGAGAACAGAGTCTTGGTCATCTTGCCCAAGAGGCATGGTTCGCACGTGTCAAATGATTCATAATCAAGAGACTCTAGAAGTCCATCTGAATGGAGCTTCTTCATACGTTTGACACCAATATGACCAAGGCGGCAATGCCACAAGTATGTGGGACTATCATTATCAACTTTACATCTTTTGGCATCTACACTATGAATATGTGTATTACTACGTTCGAGATCCATCAAAAATAAACCATTGACCAGCGGGGCATGACCATAAAACATATCTCTCAAATAGAACAACCATTATTCTCCGATTTGAAAGAGTAGCCATCTCGCATAAGACGAGATCCAGAAACAATGTTCATGCTCAAAGCTGGTACTAAATAACAATTATTGAGGTTTAAAACTAATCCCGAGGGTAGATGTAGAGGTAGCGTGCCGACGGCGATCACATCGACCTTGGAACCATTCCCGACGCGCATCGTCACCTCATCCTTCGCCAGTCTCCGTTTATTCCGCACCTCCTGTTTTGAGTTACAAATGTGAGCAACTGCACCGGTATCGAATACCCAGGAGCTACTACGAGTGCTGGTAAGGTACACATCAATAACATGTATATCATATATACCTTTGACGTTGCCGGCCTTCTTGTCTGCTAAGTATTTGGGGCAGTTCCGCTTCCAGTGACCCGTTCCCTTGCAATAAAAGCACTCTGTCTCAGGCTTGGGTCCATACTTTGGCTTCTTCCCGGCAACAGGCTTTCCAGGCGCGGAAACTCCCTTGCCGTCCTTCTTGAAGTTCTTCTTACCCTTGCCTTTCTTGAACTTAGTGGTTTTATTGACCATCAACACTTGATGTTCTTTCTTGATGTCCACCTCCGCTGATTTCAGCATCGAATACACCTCGGGAATGGACTTCTCCATCCCCTGCATATTGAAGTTCAACACGAAGCTCTTGAAGCTTGGTGGGAGTGACTGGAGGATTCTGTCAACGACCGCTTCATCTGGGAGATTCATTCCCAGCTGAGACAAGCAGTTGTGCAATCCTGAAATCTTGAGGATGTGCTCACTGACAGAACTGTTCTCCTCCATCTTACAGCTGTAGAATGCGTCGGAGACATCATATCTCTCGACTCGGGCATGAGCTTGGAAAACCATTTTCAGCTCTTCGAACATCTCATATGCTCCGTGGTGCTCAAAACATTTTTGGAGCCCCGACTCTAAGCTGTAAAGCATGCCGCACTGAACCAGGGAGTAATCATCACTACGCGACTGCCAGACGTTCAAAATGTCTTGGGCCGCATCGGGAGCAGGTGCATCACCTAGCGGTGCTTCTAGGACATATGATCTCTTGGCAGCTATGAGGATAATCCTCAGGTTACGGACCCAATCCGTATAGTTGCTACCATAGTCTTTCAGCTTGGTTTTCTCTAGGAACGCGTTGAAGTTGAGGGAAACTGGAGCGTGGGCCATTTGATCTACAAGAGATATTGTAAAGAATTTAGACTATGTTCATGACAATTAAGTTCATCTTAATCAAATTTTAATGAACTCCCACCCAGAATGACATCTCTCTAGTCATCTAAGTGATACACGATCAGAATCGAGTAGTCCGTGTCCGATCATCACGTGAGACGGACTAGTCATCAACGGTGAACATCTTCATGTTGATCGTATCTTCTATACGACTCGTGTTCGACCTTTCGGTCTTCCGTGTTCCGAGGCCATGTCTGTACATGCTAGGCTCGTCAAGTGAACCCTAAGTGTATCGCGTGTGTAAATCTGTCTTACACCCGTTGTATGCGAACGTTAGAACCTATCACACCCGATCATCACGTGGTGCTTCGGAGCAACGAACTTTAGCAACGGTGCACAGTTAGGGGAAACACAATACTTGAAATTTTTAGTGAGAGATCATCTTATTTACTACCGTCGTTCTAAGTAAACAAGATGCATAAACATGATAAACATCACATGCAATCAATTAAAGTGACATGATATGGCCAATATCATCTTGCTCCTTGGATCTCCATCTTCGGGGCACCATGATCATCTTGTCACCGGCTCGACACCATGATCTTCATCATCATGATCTCCATCATCGTGTCTTGAAGAAGTCGTCATGCCAACTATTACTTCTACTACTACAGCTAACGTTTAACAATGAAGTAAAGTAATTACATGGCGTTATTCAGTGACACGCAGGTCATACAATAATTAAGACAACTCCTATGGCTCCTGCCGGTTGTCAAGTTCATCGACATGCAAGTCGTGATTCCCTATTACAAAAACATGATCAATCTCATACATCACATATATCATTCATCACATCTTCGTTTTGGCCATACCACGTCACATAGCACATGCTGCAAAAACAAGTTAGACGTCCTCTAATTGTTGTTGCAAGTTTTACGTGACTTCTATAGGATTTCTAGCAAGAACGTTTCTTACCTACGCCAAAACCACAACGTGATTTGTCAACTTCTATTTACCCTTCATAAGGACCCTTTTCATCGAATCCGATCCGACTAAAGTAGGAGAGACAGACACCCGCCAGCCACCTTATGCATCTAGTGCATGTCTGTCGGTGGAACCAGTCTCACGTAAGCGTACGTGTAAAGTCGGTCCGGGCCGCTTCATCCCACAATACCGCCGAATCAAGATTGAGTAGTAACAGTAAGAAAGTTGAACAAAACCAAACGCCCACAACTGCTTTGTGTTCTACTCGTGCAAGATGCTACGCATAAAACCTAGGCTCAGATGCCACTGTTGGGGAACGTAGCATAATTCAAAATTTTCTACGCTTTCACCAAGATCCATCTATGGAGACATCTAGCAACGCGCAAGTAAGAGTGCATCTACATACCGTTATGGAGATTGCGAGCGGAAGCTTTCAACGAAGCGTGGATGAAGTAGTCGTACTCTTCACGTTCTTCGTCACCGATGATCTAGCGCCGAACGGACGGCACCTCCGCGTTCAACACACGTACGGTGCAGCAACGTCACCTCCTTCTTGATCCAGCAAGGGGGGAGGAGAAGTCGTCAGAGATCCGGCAGCACGACGGCGTGATGACGGATGCAGTGGAGATCGCAGCAGGGCTTCGCCGGGCGCCCTGCGTTGGAGTATGGAGGTGTGACGGGAGGGGGAGAGGCGCAAGGGCTTGGGTGCAGCTGCCCTCTCCCCCCCACATATATATAGGGGGCCAGGGGGGCGCCAGCCCCCTGCAGATCCAATCTGCAAGGGGGGGCGGCGGCCAGGGGGGAGTCCTTGCCCCCCAAGGCAAGTGGTGGCCCCCCTCCCCTTAGGGTTTTAACCCTAGGCGCATGGGGAGGTGGGCCCCCTAGTGGTGCGCCAGCCCAGAGGGCTGGACACTTCCCCTCGCGGCCTAGGGGCCCCACCGGGATGGGTGGCCCCACCCGGTGGACCCCCGGGGCCCCTCCGGTGGTCCCGGAACGCTCCCGGTGACCCCCGGAGATCACCCGTTGGCCGAAACTGGACTTCCTATATATCAATATTTACCTCCGGACCATTCCGGAACTCCTCGTGACGTCCGGGATCTCATCCGAGACTCCGAACAACTTTCGGGTTTCCACGTGCATTTATCTCTACGACCCTAGCGTTACCGAACCTTAAGTGTGTAGACCCTACGGGTTCGGGAGACACGTAGACATGACCGAGACGACTCTTCCGTCAATAACCAACAGCGGGATCTGGATACCCATGTTGGTTCCCACGTGTTCCTCGATGATCTTCATCGGATGAACCACCGTGTCAAGGATTCACTCAATCTCGTATGTTATTCCCTTTGTCCATCGGTACGGTACTTGCCCGAGATTCGATCGTCGGTATTCCCGATACCTTGTTCAATCTCGTCATGGCAAGTCTCTTTACTCGATCCGTAATCCATCATCCCGTGACTAACTACTTAGTCACATTGAGCTCATTATGATGATGTCTTACCGAGTGGGCCCAGAGGTACCTCTCCGTCATACGGAGTGACAACATCCCAGTCTCGGTTCGTACCAACTCAACAGACACTTTCGGAGATACCCGATGCGTACCTTTATAGCCACCCAGTTACGTTGTGACGGTTGGCACACCCAAAGTACTCCTACGGTATCCGGGAGTTGTACAACCTCATGGTCTAAGGAATAAATACTTGACACCGAAAAGCTTATGCATTACGAACTATACGATCTCGTGTCATGCTCAAGTTTGGGTCTTGTCCATCACATCATTCTCCTAATGATGTGATCCCGTTATCACTGCCATCTCATGTCCATGGTCAGGAAACCATGACCATCTGTTGATCAACGAGCTGGTAACTAGAGGCCTACCAGGGACTCATTGTGGTCTGTGTATTCACACATGTATTGCTGTTTCCGTACAATACAATTCAAGCATGAATAACAGACAATTATCATGAACAAGGAGATATAATAATGATGCTTTTATTATTGCCTCTAGGGCATATCTCCAACAACATCCTTCTTTGCTTCGTACGTACTCTCGGGCAATTCGTTGTCCTTTGGAAGCATATCCTTTATCATTACCAGCAACTTTCCAAATCCCTTGTCAAATACACCATTCTCTGTCTTCCATTGCAGCAATTCCAGTGTAGTGCCCAGCTTTTTCTTGTCACCTACGCAATTCGGGTACAACAATTTTTTGTGATCCTCTAACATGCGCTGCAACTTCTTCTCCAAATCACTTGCGCAGTTTCTCTTTGCATCGGCAATGGCCCGACCTAGATCATCAACGGGCTCATCTGATGCCTCTTCTTCAGCTCCTTCCCACATTGCCGGCTCATCTTCTTCCCGCATTACCGGCTCAGCTTCTTCCCCCATTGTTGTATCATCGTATTCAGGGAACCCATGGCCAGGATAGCTATCGTCGTCCTCTTCTTCTTCATTGTCTTCCATCATAACCCCTCTTTCTCCGTGCTTGGTCCAAACATTATAGTGGGGCACGAAACCGGACTTAAACAGGTGGACGTGAATGGTTCTTGACTTAGAGTAATTTAGACCATTCTTACAGACAGCACATGGACAAGGCATAAAACCATCCGCCCGCTTGTTTGCCTCAGCCGCAAGCAGAAAAGTTTGCACGCCATTAATGAACTCGGGAGAGCATCGGTCATCGTACATCCATTGTCGGCTCATCTTCAATACACAGCACCAAAAACACCAACTTAATACAAGTTCATACATAAAGTTCATACAACACTTAAATGCAACAAACAAATAACTCTCTAGCTAAAGCATTTAAATGCAACAACAAATGCGATCAAGATCGCAACTAAGGTAACAATTGATCCAACAGCATAATGATACCAAGTCTCACTATCGATGGCATATTTTCTAATCTTTCTAATCTTCAAGCGCATTTTCTCCATCTCGATCTTGTGATCATCGACGACATCGGAAACATGCAACTCCAATTCCATCTTCTCATCCTCAATTCTTTTCAATTTTTCTTTCAAGTACTCGTTTTCTCTTTCAACTAAATTTAACCTCTCCTAGATATGCAAACTAAGTGTTATTTTGGACCTCAAATTGCATATAAATAAATACTAGCACATATATTTCCTCCCAAATTACTAAACTCACAAATTAATCACTATATAAAGCATTGCAAGAACAGAAGGGAGAGGGGAAAGGGGAAGAACAGAGCGAGCTCGGGGGGACGAAGGGTTTATGTACGACCACCTTTAGCACCGGTTCGTGCCAAGAACCGGTACTAAAGGTGCTGGAGGGGCCCCAGACTGACAACATCCTGTCACCACTCTCATTAATACCGGTTCGTGGCACGAACCGGTGCTAAAGGTTCGCCATGAACCGGTACTAATGAGAGCGGCCCGGCTCGCCGTTGGAACCGACACTAATGTACACATTAGTGCCGGCTCAAATTCAAACCGGCACTAATGTGCTTCACGTTTGACCTTTTTCTAAGAGAGAGAGAGAGAGAGAGAGAGAGAGAGAGAGAGAGCGCAACCAGCATGAAGCAACCAGCATCAACATCCATGAAAATTAGTGCGACTGGAATCATGAAGCAACCAGCATGCAACACCAAGCAGGAGTAAAGGAAAGATGAAACTCTAGGGGGGTAGATGATGTACCATCATCACATCAAGAAGAAAAATAATAATTTAGCTTCTGTCCATCAAATATTTCAGGAAGATGATCCATACTTTTGTGCTAGAAAGCGGTTGGCCCTTCAAGCTCATGGTTGTACTTTACTATAACTAGTTTGTAAGATTACCCGCAAACTAAAAAGTTTGTAAGATTAACTCTAACGAGGTTTTAGCTCCTGATGATATTATGGCTTGCACTTGACTTGGATAATCGATCACCAGGACCATATTTAGTACTCCCTCCGTCCGAAAAAACTTGTCCCAACCTTGTCCCTCAAATGAATGTATCTAGCACTGACATGATGCTACATACATCCAATTGGGGGGCAAGTTTTTTCGGACGGAGGAAGTACTATATTTTTGAGAAACAGGACCATATTTAGCTCATTTATTTTAGGGTTCCATATTTAGCTCATTGCGTGCTGCACAACGAGCAAACACGCATGCTGGCCCACGCTATTGGCCCGACCCACTTACCCAGTTGCAACTTTTTTCCAGCCATGAAACTGGTTATTTAATTTCGTGAAAAGCTAGACTCATTTTGAGGCGTTTTTTCCTTCCTAAAAATAGTACTGCAGCAACCTAAAAAAATGTGCACAAATAAAAAAAGAGTTTGTGAATTCAAAAAATCTTCACGAATTCAGAAAGGTTCATAAATTTAAAATAGGTGTTCATGTAATCAAAAAATAGATGGAGATTTAAAAATTCTGGCAAATTTAAAATAAATTTTAATTTTAAAAACTCACGAATTTTAAAAATTGTACCCATAGTTAAAATAAGTAAATAAAAAATGTTTAAGAAATAAAAATAAATCTTGAATTCAAAACTGTTCGTGAATTTTATAAATGTTCACGAATTAAATAATTCCAGAATTTCGAACTATGTTCCAAAAGTTCAAAAAAATTTGTCTGTAGATTCAATAATTGTTCATAAATTTAAAAAGTGTTCTTGGATTTTAAAAATTATTGCAGAAATTTTTAAAATGTTCAAGAACTGAGAAAATGTTCGTGAATTTTACAAAATATTTAAAATAGGGAAAAATAGTCACAAATTTCAAAAATTTGTTCCCACAATCCAAAATATGTTTACAAATTCAAAAAATGTTCGTGAATTTCTGTAATTTTCATGAATTTTAAGAAACGGTTGTAAATTTCAAAGTTTTTGCTGAATTGTAAAAATATTAAATTTAAGAAATAATCCTGAATTTTAAAATAAAAGACTGAAGAAAAAATAAAAAATAAAAGTGAAAAAAGAATTGAAAATGAACATTGAAAATTGAAAACAAAAAACAAAGGAAAAATAAAATAAAATAAGAAAGAAAGAAAGAACAAAAATCCAAAAGGCGAAAAAGGGTCTGGGAAGGTTAGACGGAAAAATGGAGCCGGTTGTGCTGGCCCAACTATATGTAGCGGCAGCATATAGGATATGGGATACCTCGGTATTCCCCGACCTACGTGCTAAATAGGATCGCTGGATCACTAGCATACCAATCACAACAAAGGTTGCACCTAAACCATGTTGGTCCTTGCCAAACAGTCAGCCCAAACGATCAAACACATCGAGGGCTTCCTTGTCAAATAGCCGACCCAAACAATGGAACACGCCAAGGATGTCCTTGCCAAACAGTCGACCCAAAGATGGACCACGTGTAGGACGTCCTTACCAAACAGTCGGCTCAAAGATGGAACACGTCGAGGATGCCCTTGCCAAACAGTGGGCCAAACAATGGAATGCGTCAGGACAAGGTAGTTGCATGCTTTGTGTCGAAGCTTCGGCAATTTGGCAGAAAACCCCTTCAAAAGTCATGTAGTTGTGCACATGTCCGAGAGTTCTGCCCATGACAATCCGATCTAAGATCCAACGGCCCAGGTGCTCCCAGTGTATGGGATCATGTGAGCTCAGATATCTTTCGACATGCACATTAATGGTGGCATTATCGGTTTTGAGTTTGAGGTTGTGGTTTTTAGTTTCTGTGTTTCATTCTTCCATGCTCTTGATCTTCACCAATGGTGTCCCAATGACAACTACAATGGTTTGATAGAGTGGCTTGCAAGGGGTGTGCCTGGCCACAATGCATTCGCCAATTTTAGGTTCTCACGTTTCGAGGTTGGTGGCTCGTTGAAACCTTTGATGTTAGTTGATCTTGTGCCAGTTTTGTCGCATGTAGTTCTTTTAGGGGATCATATGTAGTTTCCTTACTTAAGCCACGCGAGGAACATCCAGATCTCAAAGATGAAGATAGAGTTGAAGACTCAAGATGACCTTAACTTGACTTTTGTTTTTATCGGCTGTCTTAACTTTTTAGTTTCTTCAATCAATTGTATTTTCTTTACCTATTCAATGAAGTCAAATTGTTACCTTGGCGGTGACATGTCCAGCTTATCACACACATGCATTACAGTGCTTTTGTTTTGCAAGGGCGAAATCGCGTCACTTATTTTAATTACAAGTTTCTTTATTTTTGTTGACCAATCCTAGATCAGAAAATCAAAAGTAAAAATAAAACCATTTTCATTTATATATTTGAATATATGACCAACATATTTGTCATTTTGATCAGTACAAACAACACATACAAATTATACAGGGATACATGATTTTCTTTTGTTGCCGGTAAGTCTGAACTCCGACTATATATAAAGTAGGATCCGGATATCTAGGGAAGGTCAGATTTTTAGGCATGGCAAAACAAATGGTTTTCATGATAAATTGTGTTAGCCGAGAATGAAAAGTTTAGTTGATGAGCATGACAAATTTGTCCCAGTTAATTATTTTGCCAGGAAATTGCAATGCTTTGCAAACTAAATTTGACATTCTCGCATCAATATAAATTACCATGGAAAATATTCGATTTGCCATGTCTAAGAATCTCTCGTCAGATTTTTAGCCTTTTCATAAAAGTAAAGGAACCACACATGCCGTATAAGAAAACAACAAACAATCCAAAGCTATGTACTTCCTTGTTTCGGAATTACTTGTTGCTCAAACAAATATATCTACGTCTAGATATATCCATTTCAGCGACAAGTTCGAAAGGGAAGTAGAATATAGGTCAACCTATAACGAGCCTACGGCGGGTGGCAACCAGGTGCGCCATGATGGTAAGTTCTCGGACACCCCCCGGGCTCCCCCAACTGAGATAGCACGTGCCCACGCCAATGCCTCGGCGACGGCAGCACAATGCCGCCGGGGCCGAGACCCCCGGAGGAGGGTTCCCCGGCGTGCACTTGGTCATGCTGTAACGGCCTCGCAGCCGCCCGAGTCCATGAGCCGGGCGTAGCCATGAGAAGCAATAGCATGGTCACTACAACTACAAGCTTCTTCATCATCGTGGCCGTGGAGAGGCAGATCGATGGTGTATGCTGATTCGAACTTTGTCACCGATCAACCAAACTACGCTCTTCTGTTCTGCGTGTATCAGTGTATGTGAGGTGTGAGTTCTTGCTGGAAGCCGGTTATTTATAGGAGTGACGCGTTGAAGACCTGGGTAAGTACGGTGAAAGTTCCATGCATCGTGTTTACGTGTGTGGCCTGACGGTAAATTTGTCAAGGACGAACCACTAACTAGTTCAAACTTGCAATCTGTCGACATACGCGGTTTTCACTATTGCCAGCTAGCTTCGAGTCCGCCGACGCATGCATAGATTCTCACGAACTTGAGCAGCTAGTTCGGAGTGTACATGCCCGTGTACAAAAGCTGTAGCTTTCGGCCGCACCGTACGTCTTTGGCCTGAACGTCGTCGTGTGCATGGCTGTTCTCACGAACGTCAGGGAAGTCGAAACACGTACCGCGATGGCATGGAAGACGAAGTGAAACTGCCCGGCGGAATGCGTTGCTTCAAGCGAACGCAAAAGGAACGGGAGAAAACCTCACCGGAGAAGCAACACCGGCCGACATGGTTGCCCAAGGACACTGCCGGCACAGTACTGTAGATTCCTGCGTTCCATCCTGAGAAGCGGTGATCTCAGCGTGTTATTCACGAGAAAAGGAAACTCGCGGAATAATTGAGCATCTAGACTGCATATCTGCACGAATTATTCCTTTTGACCTCTTAATTATGAATGAGCTAAAGCGCATCTGATATGTCAGTCATGGGACGTGTTGCGCGTAGCTATCTGTTCAAAGTCAAAGTCTATCCCCCGCAAAAAAAAAAAAGAAGTCAAAGTCTATCGTTCAGTCGCAGACTCACAGCACTGAACGCATCACGAAGAGAAGACACTCCTCCTTTTTTTTTCTGGCAAGAAGACACAACTCCATTGGGAAGGAGACCCGTGATACTCATGCCCTGGATATTCATGGCCTCTGTTCTGGTCGTTGATCGGATGCAAGCACTCAAGTGCCCAACTTACTTTCGAAAGTGGCAAGCTTAGACGTGGAAGAATACCCTGTGCATCAAACTATTCCATCCGTCTAATAATCTCTCCGTAATAATAAAGCACGGATTAACTTTGTCGGGTTCACCGTCACAATACGCTTCTTCCCGTGAATTTACGTTTTCAATTTCTTTCTTCTTACCACCGTAATTTGGTCCGTCCATCACGTCCATTTTTCGTACGTCCTCCCTCATTGTTTTTCCAGTTTTTCTTTTCACAGGCCACGCGCAACTACTGGAAAAAGAAAAAAATTAATACATTTGGCACGCACAGGAGTTGAACACACGACCAACCCCTTCAGGGGTTGCAATCTCTAGCCACGGGGCCAAACAACCAGTGTGTTTGATGACAGATGGAATATATATATTTATACATATGCGAGATAGCATAGAAAAGTAAATAATCTCACCTCGCCCACGTATATTGAATCACATCTATTTAAATATGTCCGTGAGTGGCGTAGGTAACAAGCTGGCTCAGGAGCAGTACGAGGCGTGGCTCTGTTATATTCCTATGGGAACACATAATTACCTTCCATGAAGGAATTAGTGATCAGGAACGGAAGACATTGATTGATTTGTTGGAAATATACCCTGGAGGCAATAACAAAATGATTATTATTATATTTCCTTGTTCATGATAATTGTCTAGTGTTCATGCTATAATTGTATTATCCGGAAATCGTAATGCATGTGTGAATACGTAGACCACAACATGTCCCTAGTGAGCCTCTAGTTGACTAGCTCGTTTATCAATAGATGCTTACGGTTTCCTCACCATGGACATTTGATGTCATTGATAACCGGATCACATCATTAGAAGAATGATGTGATGGACAAGACCCAATCTTAAGCCTAGCACAAGATCGTGTAGTTCATATGCTAAAGCTTTTCCAATGTCAAGTATATGTTCCTTAGACCATGAGATTGTGCAACTTCCGGATACCGTAGGAGTACTTTGGGTGTGCCAAACGTCACAACGTAACTGGGTGGATATAAAGGTACACTACGGGTATCCCCGAAAGTATCTGTTGGGTTGGCACGAATCGAGACTGGGATTTGTCACTCCGTATGACGGAGAGGTATCTCTGGGCGCACTCGGTAGGGCATCATCGTACTGAGCTCTATGTGACTACGGAGTTGGTCACGTGATGATGTGTTACGGAACGAGTAAAGAGACTTGCCGGTAACGAGATTGAATAAGGTATCGGTATACCGACGATCGAATCTCGGGCAAGTACTATACTGGTAGACAAAGGGAATCGTATACGGGATTGATTGAATCCTTGACATTATGGTTCATCCGATGAGATCATCGTGGAACATGTGGGAGCCAACATGGGTATCCCGATCCCGCTGTTGGTTATTGCCGAAGAGATGTCTCGGTCATGTCTGCATGGTTCCCGAACCCGTAGGGTCTACACACTTAGAGCATCTCCAGCCGTTGCACCCCCAAGACGTGCCGAAAACCGCCGCTTGGGGGCGAGCCAACGCTATTTTAGGCTTGGGTGCTAGTGCGTTCCCAGCCGCCGCCCCCCCCCCCAGGTCGCCCCCAGGCACCGAAATCGGCCCAGCATCGGCGCTTTCATCCCATTTTCGGCGCTGGATTGGCCCAATTTCCGGCGCAAAACGGCCCACGCTCGACGTGTTCCGGCGCTCATTCAAATATAATCATCACAAAAATCAAGAAGGAATTAGAATCATCACATAAAATCAAATAGTTCACCACATAGTTCTACAAATTATATAGTTCAAACAAATAATAAAAACACTCATATTTCATTGCACGTCGAGCTAGGCGTTGCCCTTGAGCCTCCATAGGTGCTCCACTAGATCATGCTGCAGCTGATGATGCACATGTGGGTCTCGGATCTCCTGGCGCATGTTGAGGAAGGCCGTCCATGTTGCAGGGAGCTGGTGATCCACTTGGGCAAGAGGACCCTGCCTGTAATATGGTTCAGTGTCAAACACTGGCTCTTCCTGCTCGCTCTCAATGATCATGTTGTGCAAAATGACACAACAAGTCATGATCTCCCACATTTGATCTTTCGACCAAGTCTTAGCGGGGTACCGGACAACAGCAAATTGAGATTGGAGCACGCCAAATGCTCGCTCGACATCCTTCCTGCAAGCCTCCTGAACCTTCGAAAAGTGTGAGTTCTTGCCTCCTGGCACAGGGATTGAGATAGTCTTCACAAATATTGACCATCTCGGATAGATGCCATCTGCTAGGTAGTACCCCTTGCTGTATTGGTGCCCATTGATCTCGAAGTTCACCGGAGGAGAATGGCCCTCAACGAGCTTGGCAAAAACAGGAGAGCACTGCAGCATGTTGATGTCATTGTGAGTTCCTGGCATACCAAAGAAAGCGTGCCAAATCCAGAGGTCCTGTGTGGCCACTGCCTCAAGTATCACACTGCAAGCTCCTTTGGCACCTTTGTACATCCCCTGCCAAGCAAACAGGCAGTTCTTCTACGCGCAATGCATGCAGTCGATGCTTCCAAGCATACCAGGAAATCCTCTTGTTTCATTCTGTGCCAGGATCCGAGCAGTGTCTTCAGCATTGGGTGATCACAAGTACCTCGGTCCAAACACTGCCACCACAGCCCTGCAGAACTTGTTGCACTCAATGATCGTGGACTCGGCCATGCGCCCATAGTCGTCGAGTGTATCACCTGGAGCCCCGTATGCAAGCATTCTCATAGCTGTCGTGCACTTCTGGATTGAGGTGAATCCAAGTGTGCCGGTGCAATCCTTCTTGCACCTGAAGTAGTTGTCGTACTCCCCGAGTTCATTTACTATCCCGAGGAAAAGCTTTCGGCCCATCCGATAACGGCGCCGGAAAACTTTGTCGCCGTGCAGTGGAGCGTCGGCGAAGTAGTCGGAGTAGAGCATGCAATAGCCTTCGAGCCGATGTTGGTTCTTTGCTTTCCGTCACCCCGGCGCCGAGCCGCCTCGCCTCGGCTTTGCATCGCCGGCAAGCAAGCTGGCCAGGGCGGCGAGGACCATGAGGTGTTCTTCGTCTTAGGAGGCGGCGTCGGCTTCCTCCTTGAGCAACGCCGCGAGCACCTCCTCGTCGTCGGAGTCCATCGCGGCCAAGGCAGGCAAAGCACCAAACACGTAGCGGGCGTCGTGCGCAGACTCGTCGGCGAGCGCCGGAGCAGCGAGGGGAACTCGGGGAAAGTGGGGGGAGAGGGCATCGGGGGAATCTTTCTTTGTTTCACGGCAAGGAATGGCGATATAGCGGTGGCGGCGGCGGAGAGATGGCTGGCGACGCCGGGATCGATAAGGTATCGGGGAAGGAGAGGGGAAAACGAGGCGAATTGGTGTGACTTTTCGCTTGACAGTGGGGACCCGGGCAATTTTCCCTTCCGCTGGTGCCCCCAACGGTCCCCCAGTGCGCCGGGTTCGGCCTGGGCGCGCCGGCTCAGAAAACGGGCCGATCCGGCGGATTTCGGCGTCTTGGGGGCACGACTGGGCCGTTTTTTGGGCATCGGCGCTAAAAAAAGCGGCCTGGGGGGCACGGCTGGAGATGCTCTTATGGTTCGATGACGCTAGGGTTATAGGGAATGTATGTACGTGGTTACCGAATGTTGTTCGGAGTCCTGGATGAGATCCCGGATGTCATGAGGAGTTCCGGAATAGTCCGGAGGTAAAGATTTATATATGGGAAGACATATTTTGGTCACCGGAGTGATTTCGGGGTCACCGGTATTGTATCGGGACCACCAGAAGGTGTCCGGGGGTCCACTGGCTGGGGCCACCTAGCCTGGTGGGCCAACTGGACCAAGTAAGGTGGGGGGAACCATCCCCTGGTAGGCTGGTGCACCCCCAAGGGCCCAAGGCGCCTAGGGTTGGGAAACCCTAGGGGTGGGGGCGCCCCACGTGCTTGGGGGGCAAGTCCCCCCAACATGGCCGCCGCCCCCCCTCTAGATCTGATCTAGGAGGGCTGGCCCCCTCTCCTTTGCCCCTATATAAAGAGAGGGGGTGGGAGGGCAGCCACACCTGAACCCTGGCGCAGCCCTCCCCCTCTCCCAACTCCTCCTCTTCTCCTGCAAAGCTTGGCGAAGCCCTGTCGGAGTACCACGCTCCTCCACCACCACCACGCCGTCGTGCTGCTGTTGGATGGAGTCTTCCCCAACCTCTCCCTCTCTCCTTGCTGGATCAAGGCACATGAGACGTCACTGGGCTGCACGTGTGTTGAGCGCGGAGGCACCGTTGTTCGGTGCTTAGATCGGATTCGGCCGCGATCTAAATCGCTTCGTGTACGAATCCACCGATCGCGTTCTTGCAACGCTTCCGTATCGCGATCTTCAAAGGTATGAAGATGCACTCCCCTCTCTCGTTGCTAGTCACTCCGTAGATAGATCTTGATGATGCGTATAATTTTTTTGAATTTCTGCAACGATCCCCAACAGTGGCATCATGAGCTAGGTCTATGCGTAGTTACTATGCACGAGTAGAACACAAGATGTTGTGGGCGTAGATTTTGTCAATTTACTTGCCACTACTAGTCTTATCTTGATTCAACGGCATCGTGGGATGAAGCGGCCCGGATCGACCTTACATGTACGCTTACGTGAGTGTGACGCCCTCGATTTGACCGTACACTAATCATGCACGCAAATGTGTACGACCAAGATCAGGGACTCACTT
Source organism: Secale cereale (assembly GCA_902687465.1). NCBI lineage: Eukaryota > Viridiplantae > Streptophyta > Magnoliopsida > Poales > Poaceae > Secale > Secale cereale. The sequence goes on along the minus strand of LR738714.1, from coordinate 573,427,521 downwards.
GAAGATATCACAACACAACTCTAGACACAAATTAAAATAATACAAGCTTTATATTACAAGCCAGGGGCATCGAGGGCTCGAATACATAAGCTCGAATGCACAAGAGTTAGCGGAAGCAACAATATCTGAGTACAGACATAAGTTAAACAAGTTTGCCTTAAGAAGGCTAGCACAAAACATCAACAATCGGAAAGTCCTGCCTGGGACCGCCTAACTACTCCTGGTTGTCAGATGTCTCCGCGTAGTAGTAGGCTTCGTCGGGGTAGTAGCAGTCGTCAAGGGTGGAATCTGACTCCTGGACTCCACCATCTGGTTGCATCAACCAGAAAGAAGAAAGAAGGGGGGAAAGGGGGAGCAAAGCAACCGTGAGTACTCATCCAAAGTACTCACAAGCAAGGATCTACACTACATATGCATCGGTATCAATGAAGAGGGTAGTATCTGTGGACTAAGCTGCAGAATGCCAGAATAATGGGGGAGAAGCTAGTCATATCGAAGACTAGAATATTCTGGAAACCACCGTCTAGCAGCAGTAGAATAGAGTACATCAACATATAATAATTATCAAGCATGTTGTAGCAATAACGCCCAGAGATCCTCCCTCGACTCCCTGCGAGGAAGCAATCCCGGAGCCACATATCCATTCATGTCTCAGTATCCAGTTCTAGTTGTATCGATCGAGATACAACTCCAAGTGTCCGTTACCGTAGGACAGACTATCGATAGTTGTTTTCTTCCCTATAGGGGTGCACCAACTTACCCATGACGCTCGCTTAACTCCGACAGGACACACCATCAGGTCATGCCCGCCCTCGGCCAAACAATACGCCACAACCCGACCTAGGCTTAATAGAGAGGTCATGCACGCCGGACTAAACCCTATGCCCCCAGGGGTCATGGGCCAATCGCCCCGGGAACTCCTGCATGTTGCATACGCGGCCGGTGAGCAGACCTAGCTACCTCCTTAAAAAGGTAGGTACATAACCAGTCCAACCCGGCGCGCGCCGCTCAATCGCATGACGTTATTTAAGCTTCGGCTGATGCATACGACGCAGAACACCCGTACTATGCCCACGTGATGGTTAGCGCTATTAGGCCAGAGGCCCCACGGATCAAATATCCAAACCGTTTAGTGTCTTGGGAACGCGGTAACGAGGAGAGACTCACGAAAGATGTGACCCCGTCGCCCCGTCTCGAGGACTTGTGGCAAGGGCTAAGAATGCCCGGTCACGCCTCGTATTCAACTCTCGGGTACCCTCCAGGTCAACCCGTCTCCACATCACTCGCGGGTACCCCTTAGGGTCGACCCGCCTTTCCAAGTAACAGTTGTAAAGTCATAGTAACCATAGTAACTGTGTGTCTAACACCAAAGGGAAATCTGAGGAAATCACCCTCGATGGAATTCCACCTGATGTTTATCGTCAAGGTGAACAAAAGAGGAGTCACCCTCGAGGTTCACTCTTGAGGAGTTGCACGACAGTGTCGTTATCAGGAGTGGAGAAAGAGGAATCACCCTCGATGACCATAATCGATGAACTAACCTACAAGTTCAACATCAGAAGTGCTGCTGAGGTGTCACCCTCGGCACTCGATAGTAACCCAGTATTGTCGAGCAACAAAGGGGAAAGTGATGTGCGGTGCCGGGGCCTGGTCTTCGATCCCGTTGACCGAGTCTTCTGATAATCCAGCGGGGCAGTCGGGACAATGTGGGGGGTCACTGGTGGATCTCTAACTAGCCTATACTAAGCAGTTTAGTATAAACATGTAAGGTATGAAAGCAGGTATCAACAACAGGCTATGCATCAGAATAGGATCTTACAAAAAGCAGTAGCAGTTCTAATGCAAGCATAAGAGAGAAGAGAGCGGGCGATATCGGAATGATCAAGGGGGGTTGGCTTGCCTAGTTGCTCTGGCAAGAAGGAGGGGTCATCAACACCGTAGTCGATCACCGGGGCATCATCGGTCTCGGGGTCTACCGGAGAGAAGGTGGGGAAGAAACAATAAATATAAAGCAAACAGTTGCAACAGAAAAGCACAACATGTCAGCACGGAGTGCTAGGGTTCTCTAACGTGGTGGTACACGATACCGGCGAAGGGGGGTAACATCCGGGAAAGTATCCCCAGTGTTTCGTGTTTTCGGACAGATGAATCGGAGGGGGAAAGTTGCAGGTTAAATAAGCTAGGGACGTGTGGCGAACGAACGATACGCGTATTCGGATTCGTCTCGTCGTTCTAAGCAGCTTTCATATATAATTTTTTTTCATCTGAGTTATGGTTTATTTTATATGATTTTGCAAAGTTTTAAACAATTTATAGAATTACTGGGTTATTTTAAAACCAAAAATTAAAACAGGATATGCTTTATATACCCAACATGGGCTAGCCATAGTGGAAGACAGGCGGGGCCAAAGGGCTGGGTTGACCCAGTCAACTAGTCCAGTCAACAGGGTCAAGGGGACCCACGTGGAAGTGACTCTGGGATATTTAAGTGGGTAAATAAATTAAATTAAACAGTGGTGCCCTTTAGTCATTGACTGGCATTTTACTAAAGGGTTATTTAGTGTGTGAGACCACCTATCATAGACACATTAGGCTAATTAACATAGAAACTAAACCTACCTAATATAATTAGCAGTAAACAATTTGGAAAGGTCCGGCCACACACATAGGACGCACATACGCACACACCACACAACACACTCGGACATGGCCTTGGCCATGGCCACTAGCAGTAGCAGCCGACGATAGCACGCTCCAGCAGCAACCGCACGGAGTAGCTGCAGGCACATCAAGCAGCGCGTCGGCATAGCATAGCAGCGACAGTAGCTTGCAGCAGCACTAGCAGTATGCAGTAGCCGGCAACAGCAGTAGCGCAGCTAGCACGGGGCACGCGGACGGAAGTGGCGGCAGCAGCAGTCAGTAGAAGAAGCAAAGCAAGCAGCGGAAAGCACGCGGGCGCGTGGGGCGCAGCCAGGGGACGGCCGACGCGCGGCCGGTCGTGGCTAGCCACGGCCAAGTGACACGGAGGGGCACACACCGGGCGACACCAACAGCGGCCGAGCAGCTGCGATGAGCGCAGCAGCTGCGGCTCGCAGAGGCGAGCGGGAGGGGCACGCGCATGTGGGGGCGGCTCAAGTGGGCAGCGCGTGGCCAGCGAGGCATGGGCGCACCGGGACGGACAAGGGCGCGGCGAGGAGTGGGTGGGTACGCGCGCGGGCGGAGTTCCGGGGGTCTGACCATGGTGACGACAGGCGACGCGGGTCTACGACGCCGAATCGAAGAGGGTAAACGGGGGGATCTAGAGAGATGCTCACCGCAAGCACGAAGGTGAGGTCGGGGAGGCCGGGGGTGGACCGGAGAGGCGGCGGCGGTGATGCGGCCGAACGAAGATGATGATGACACCGTCTACGCAGTTCCCCTCCTTGCTCCAATGCCCGGAACGGACGAAGCCGAGCGTGACGAACCTCCTGGACGTGCTCCCGAGCGACGGCGACGACGGTGGTGACGGGCGGCGACCGCGACGGACGGCGACCGCGATGGACGGCTGGGTCGGAACAATGGCGTGGCCGCGGCCACAGGCGGGCACCGCCGCGATGGAGAGGGGAGGGGTGAGGAGGATAGGGAGTGGAGCGCTAGGGTTCGGCCCGGGGCGGGGGAGGCGACCAGATGTAGGTAGGGGGCGCGGTGAATGGGCGGCATCTGGCCGACGCCATGGCCGATGCCCTCCACGACCCCCCTCGTGAACAGGAGGAGGAGGGAAGGGTAGGTGGGCCGGCCTGTTGGGCTAGGCCCAATGGGGGCAGGGGGTTTGTCCTCTTTTTTGTGTTTTCTTTTTCGTTTTATTTATTACTATTTATTTGTTTTACTTAAATCTCACATTATCTTGGTATCATAAAAAATAAGATACTAGCACCTAAATTAATGTTCTGATTTAACCCTCTGCCAGAAAAAGTTCTAGACCCAAATAAAACAGTTTCTAATTTTATAAATTAGAAAAGGCATTTAGTTAATTGTGAATGCCACTGTTTTAATCATTCGTAAGCACTTAAACATTTTATAAAATTTTAGTTTCTTCACCAATAGTACTAATGAATTATTTGGCACAGTTTCAACAATTTTGTTTTGACACTTCAAAACTTTTATTTTTTGACTTTGATTGAATTTTGAATTTGGATAGTTATTTGGATCAAATGATTTAGCAACAGTAAAACCGATGATCTGGCATCATTAATAGGAAATTACTGTAGCTTAATTATCTGGGCGTTGCAATTCTCCTCCACTACAAGAAATCTCGCCCCGAAATTTAAGGGGTGGAGTAAGGGGGAAAGACTGGGGAAGGACGGAGCTCAATACAAGATAGGTACCCGGGGGCTATCTCAGTGAGCATGGCATTGATGCATCTCTCGAGTTGAAATTGAAGAAGTCATCGAGAGTAAGGTAAGAAGGTGCAATAAGAAGCTTCAAGTGGGTAGGCAACCGTTTGTTGCCTAAAACAGAGGGTCAAAGGGGTTCAGAGCAAATGGGAATAAGTATTACGTCTGATACCAGAATAGATCATCTCTCGGAAGGTGGCTCGTGATTTTCATACAAAGCCAAGCGTGAGGAATAACTTTAGAAACAGTGGTGTACTGTAGACTCAGGTTTCGATCCTGTGGAACTGTGGGTTATGGGCCCACCATGTGGGTTAAAAGCAAGAAGTCGCTAACATCTTGCACGGTCATGATGGCAAGGCAGGTCAGAGAATAGCCTGTTACTTATGTTGCCAACAACGTTGGTACCAAGGGTGAGGGGCGAAGAGAACCATTTTCCTGCTCATTGAAACTAGGCGGACCAATAGGCAAAGTTCTCATCCATCGGTGGTTACCGGAATGTTATCAACAATAGTAACACGGTCATACTGACAGCGTTGTACATCGAGGTGTTTACCTAAGTAGAAGATTTTTACTGCTTAGATTATATGTAGAACACAAGAAAGGTTTAAACAAACCAACGTAAAGGGAAATGTGTTTAAACACAAGTAATGGGAGTATATCCTTCCCAGCGACAAGCAGGGCATGATATACGTGACAGGAGATCAAAGACATGACCATTTGGATAAAAGGGTTTATAAGAATCATGATATGTAACCATACTCGGTGTTTGGATAATTGAGGAAGAAACATTTAGCATTGGGCTCCAAATTTTCTTGTTGAAAAGCGGAGTACCACAGACATGCTTCGAGATAGCATTGGCATAGTCTTCAAGCAAAGGTCAGACCTTGGATACACAAAGGATCCATCGGAAACAACTTATAAAATAAGTCATACAATTTCAGCAAGGGTAGATGAGGACGTGGCCGACGGGCTCGGCAACAATTCCTCGAGATTTCCATAGACGTGAATTTTACAATTAAGTGAACAGGGCGATAGCATTGGACACACCAGGGTATGTAATGAAGTATGTTCGTGGAGAACATCCACAATTAAGCACTGATGAAATGCACATGGAAATATGTACCAAGTAGTAAGATCGATGTTAGCATGGAGGTTTAATAACCAGAATGGTCGGAATGAAACTATCGACCATTCACTTCAAAGCATTCGGTTTGCTAGAAGTTTTGAATTCGCACGTCACACTTCAATTGTTGGGTTTCCAGTTAGAATTAACACGGGGACCAAGGAATGAACGGGTATGGCAAGAAGTATCACATGTATCAAGAATTCTTAAGAGGTGGTGAAATTCTCACGACCTTCTTGACATAATAGATGGTAATACTCCAAGGTAAAGAACAAATGCTGGATAGCAAGGATCTTAAGGTATAACACGAAACACGAACAAGTTTGTGTTGGAGGGAAGGCAATAATGTTGTCGATGATATCTCAAATCATCGAGGGGGGTAAGGATGATATTTCTCATGGTGAATCTGACTCACAACTTGGAAGGAGGCAAATCATTGTTGATGATGATCACGACACATTTGTCGAGAGATTTCATTAAGATGTAATCGATCGGCGATGACATCTAGTCAAATGAATGATGGAGCGAAAGGTTATTGAAACCACTAGTACAATACAAACTTGGGATCAAGCTAGTTGTTCAAGGCGAAATGGTATGCCGAGGAAGATCGGTGTAAGCTTAGCTCATTGCCGAAATTGTGCTTCGGGAAGAAGGACCATGTAGCACAGTTAAATAGATGCACGATAATGATATAGCCGATCAGGCTATATATGACTTGAAGATTTAATAAACTCATAAGCAATGGAGATTACTTAGAGTTATTGAATCGGAGCGCGGAATTGATTCACTTATCGGTGTCCTTGAGTGCCTAACAACTTAGAACCCGGGGAAAATTGGAATCGGTGAGAAGTAATACTTGAAGAAGAACTCATAAGAAGTAATATGGTTCTGTGACATTATCGAGATACCACGGGGTAATACTTGAAGGTAGATCATAATAGAGCTTGGACATGTGCATTGACCTACAGAGGACAAGTGGTTTAACTTGTTCGAGAAATGGTATTTAAAGGAGAGCATGGTCGGAACCACCATTGCAAAAGGCCAGATCCCAGATATAAGATGAACTTATATCAAGGGGATAATTAATTTAGAGAAGCTTTAATGATAAGATCTACATCGTGTCCATGGGCATGAACAGAAAGTTCAAGGTTGACTCCGGCTTCTTCAATGCATAAGCTTTCATTCACTACTCTATTAAAAATGAATTGATTGCAATGACTTGCCCGGTGAATTACCAGAGGAGTATGAACCTTGGAAAACTTTCGGGTTCGCATCGATTAAGGAAGGCATAAGTTCAACCCATCGAGGCATCTTGGACTCATACTACGCAAACTTCAGGAGTAAATTATACAAGCTCGAAAGCAGAGCATGGTTGAGAAAGCAGATGATATATTTTACCCAAGGCATTATATATCATGGCAGAACTCACAAGGTGTTTGAATATGAAGGATGCTGTCGGACAGAATCCAACAAAGGATCCGGTGGACTACAAGGGATATGATGTGAGCATCGGTACTCAACCAGAAGAAGAAAGAATGCAAGGATATCAATTTATATAAACAACTAACTATTTCAAAACTCAAATGCAAAAGGAATTATGATTTCCAAATCAAGGGATCAGAAGCAAACACTCTGATTAAGGATGGTTAAGTTCAAATGACTTAGGGGTGCAATCGACGACAATCTGGTTGGTCGAGAACCAGCTCATATCCGGAATGGCGTCTGAGCTGGGAGAATGAATTCTAGTTTGACTGATGATTGCGAGTATTTTCAAGCTATTGAATCAATAAGATCATAAAGTCAATCGCAAAGGATTTTAACGAATATTGCTATACATATTGATACGTCTCCAACGTATCTATAATTTTTGATTGTTCCATGCTATTATTTATGAAGTCTTGGATGTTTAATGGGTTTTATCATTCACTTTTATATCATTTTTGGGACTAACCTACTAACCCAAAGGCCCATTCCAGATTGCTGTTTTTTGCCTATTTCAGGGTTTTGCAGAAAAGGAATATCAAACGGAGTCCAAACGGAATGAAACCTTCGCGAGAGATATTTTTGGAGAAAATCGTGCCAGAGGAACTTGAGAACCACGTCAGGGGAGCCTCGAGTAGCCGTCGAGGGTGGGGGGCGCGCCCCCTGCCTCGAGACCCACTCGAGCGTCCCCCGGTGCCCTCCTTCTTCCTATATAAGTCCATGTACCCCAGAAACTCCGTACGCAGAGAGAAAACCGTAATTCCATCGCCATAGCTTCTGTTCCCGTGGAGATCCCATCTTGGAGCCTGTTCCGGAGCTCCACCAGAGGGGGATCCATCACGGAGGCCTTCATCATCATCATCATCGCCCTCACCATGAGTTGTGAGTAGTTTACCACAGACCTTCGGGTCCATAGGTAGTATCTAGATGGCTTCTTCTCTCTCTCCGGATCTCAATACAAAGTTCTCCTCGGTCTTCGAGGAGATCTATTCAATGTAATCTCTTTTTGCGGTGTGTTTGTCGAGATCCGATGAATTGTGAGTTTATGATCAAGGTTATCTATGAAAGATATTTGGTTCTTCTCTAAACTTTTTATGTGTGCTCATAATATCCTTGCAAGTCTCTTAGAATTATTGGTTTGGTTTGGCCTACTAGATCTATAGTTCTTGCAATGGGAGAAGTGCTTGGCTTTGGGTTCAATCTTGCGGTGTCCTTTCCCAGTGACAGTAGGGGCAGCAAGGCACGTATTGTATTGTTTCCATCAAGGATAAAAAGATGGGGTTTATATCATATTGCTTGAGTTTATCCCTCTACATCGTGTCATCTTGCTTAAGGTGTTGCTCTGTTCGTATGAACTCAATACACTAGATGCATGCTGGATAGCGGTCGATGTGTGAAGTAATAGTAGTAGATGCAGGCAGGAGTCGGTCTACTTGTCTCGGATGGTGATGCCTATATACAATGATCATGCCTAGATAGTCTCATAATTATTCGCTTTTCTATCAATTGCTCGACAGTAATTTGTTTACCCGCCGTAGAATATCGCTATCATGAGAGAAGCCACTAGAGAAAACTATGGCCCCCGGGTCTACTCTCAACATATCAGTCTACATCTACTTTACTTTTACCACTTTTATTTGCTGTTTTATTAAACCAAAAATACCAAAAATATAAACTATCATCTCTATCAGATCTCACTCTCGTAAGTGACCGTAAAGGGATTGACAACCCCTTATCGCGTTGGCTGCGAAGTTCTTATTTGTTTGTGCAGATGCGAGGGACTCGCGCATGGTCTCCTACTGGATTGATACCTTGGTTCTCAAAAACTGAGGGAAATACTTACGCTACTGTGCTGCATCTCCCTTTCCTCTTCGAGGGAATACAACACAATCTCAAGAGGTAGCAAGAAGAATTTCTGGCGCCGTTGCCGGGGAGGCTTACGCAAAAGTCATATACCAAGTACCTATCACAAACCCTTATCCTTTGCATTACATTTTTGCCTCTCGTTTTCGTCTCCCTCACTTCACCCTTGCCGTTTTATTCGCCCTTCTTCCGTCGTGTGTTTATCGTTCGCTTGCTTCTTGTTTGTTTGTGTGTGTTGGATTGCTTGCTTGTCACTATGGCTCAGAACAATACCAAATTGTGTGACTTATCCAATACCAACAACAATGACTTTATTAGCACCCTGATTGCTCCTATTACCGATGCTGAATCTTGTGAGTTCAATGCTGCTTTGTTGAATCTTGTCATGAAAGATCAATTCTCCGGCCTTCCTAGTGAAGATGCCGCTACCCATCGAAACAACTTTGTTGATTTGTGTGATATGCAGAAGAAAAGGGATACGGATAACGATATTGTTAAATTGAAGTTATTTCTGTTTTCACTTAGAGATCGTGCTAAAACTTGGTTCTCCTCTTTTCCTAGAAATAGTATTGATTTGTGGAATAAGTGCAAAGATGCTTTTATCTCTAAGTATTTCCCACCTGCTAAGATCATCTCTCCTAGAAACGATATTATGAATTTTAAGCAACTAGATCATGAGCATGTTGCACAAGCTTGGGAGAGAATGAAATTGATGATACGTAATTGCCCTACACATGGTTTGAATCTATGGATGATTATTCAGAACTTTTATGCTGGCTTGAATTTTGCTTCTAGAAATCTTTTAGATTCGGCTGCCGGAGGCACTTTCATGGAAACCACCTTAGGAGAAGCTACCAAACTCCTAGATAATATTATGGTTAATTATTCTCAATGGCACACTGAAAAATCTACTAGTAAAAAAGTGCATGCTATTGAAGAAATTAGTGTTTTGAGTGGAAAGATGGATGAACTTATGAAATTATTTGCTGCTAAGAGTGCTTCTTCTAATCCTAATGATATGCCTTTGTCCACTTTGATTGAGAATAACAATGAATCTTTGGATGCGAATTTTGTTGGTAGGAATAATTTTGGTAACAATGCTTATAGAGGTAATTTTAATCCTAGGCCTCTCCCTAGTAATTCCTCTAATAATTATGGTAATTCCTACAACAACTCTTATGGAAAGATGCCTTCTGAATTTGAAACTAGTGTTAAAGAGTTTATGATCACGCAAAAGAATTTCAATGCTATGCTTGAAGAGAAATTGCTTAAGGTTGATGAATTGGCTAGAAGTGTGGATAGAATTACTCTTGATGTTGATTCTTTGAAACTTAGATCTATCCCACCTAAGCATGATATCAATGAGTCTCTCAAAGCCATGAGAATTCCCATTGATGAATGCAAAGAAAGAACCGCTAGAATGCATGCTAAAAGAGAAGATTATATTAAATCGTGTTCTTCTAGTTATCATGAAAATAAAGATGAAGATCTGAAAGTTATTGATGTGTCTCCTATTAGACCCTTGTTTTCTAGTATTAATCTTGATGAAAATAGGATTGAAGATGATTCTGCTTTAAGGTGTCCCAATGATTCGGAGTTTTTAGATCTTGATGCTAAAATTTCTAAAAGTGGGAGTGAAGAGATTAAAACTTTGCGTAGTGATGAACCCACTACTTTGGATTTCAAGGGATTCAATTATGATAATTTCTCTTTGATTGATTGTATTTCCTTGTTGCAATCCGTGCTAAATTCTCCGCATGCTTATAGTCAAAATAAAGCTTTCACTAAACATATAGTTGATGCTTTGATGCAATCTTATGAAGAAAAACTTGAGTTGGAAGTTTCTATACCTAGAAAGCTTTATGATGAGTGGGAATCTACTATAAAAATAAAAATAAAATATCATGAATGCTACGCTTTGTGTGATTTGGGTGCTAGTGTCTCCACTATCCCAAAAATTTTGTGTGATTTGCTAGGCTTTAAGCTTGATGATTGTTCTTTCAATTTGCATCTTGCGGATTCCACTATTAAGAAACCTATGGGAAGAATTAATGATGTTCTTATTGTTGCCAATAGGAATTATGTGCCCATAGATTGCATTGTTCTTGATATAGATAGCAATCCTTCATGTCCTATTATTCTTGGTAGACCTTTCCTTAGAACGATTGGTGCAATTATTGATATGAAGGAAGGAAATATTAGATTCCAATTCCCATTAAGGAAAGGCATGGAACACTTTCCTAGAAAGAAAATCAAATTACCATATGAATCTATCATGAGAGCCACTTATGGATTGCCTTCCAAAGATGACAATACCTAGATCTATCTTGTATCGTGCCTAGCTAGGGGCGTAAAACGATAGCGCTTTTTGGGAGGCAACCCAATTTTATGTTTTATGTTTTTGTTGCTGTTAGGGAATAAATATTTCATCTAGCCTCTAATTAGATGTGGTTTCATGTTTTGTTTAGTGCTTGTGCCAAGTAGAACCTTTGGGAAGACTTGTGTGAAGTTTATATGATCTTGCTGTGAAAAACAGAATCGTTAGTGCTCGCTAAAGTAGTCATGAGATTTTACTGGAGCGTGATTTTTAGTTGATTCTTTTTGAAGATGATTGGTAGACAAATTTCGAAAATTTACCAATTTATTTTGAAATTTTTGGAGTTCCAGAAGTAGGCGAACCCTGCAGATTACTACAGACTGTTCTGTCTTTGACAGATCTGTTTTTCGTGTGTTGTTTGCTTATTCCGATGCATCTATGAGTAGTATTGGAGGATATGAACCACAGAGAAGTTGGAGTACAGTAGGTTTAACACCAATATAAACAAAAAATTAATTCATTGCTGTACCTTTGAGTAGTGGTTTGCTTTCTTATACTAACGGAGCTCACGGGAATTTTTGTCTAAGTTTTGTGTTGTGAAGTTTTAAAGTTTTGAGTATTGCTTTGATGGACTATGGAACAAGGAGTAGTAAAGGCCTAAGCTTGGGGATGCCCATGTAAACCCAAGTAAATTCAAGATAATCAAAAGCCTAAGCTTGGGGATGCCCCGGGAAGGCATCCCCTCTTTCGTCTTCATCCATCGGTAACTATACTTGGAGTTATATTTTTATTCGCAACATGATATGTGTTTTGCTTGGAGCTTTGTATAATTTGAGTGTTTGCTTGTTAGTTTGCCACAATCATCCTTGCTGGACACACCTATTTGAGAGAGTTAAATATGGCCTAGAAATTATTAGAACACTCTATGTGCTTCACTTATATCTATTGAGTTGAATAGCTTTTGCTCTAGTACTTCACTTATATCTTTTAGTGCACGATGGTGGTAATATTTTGTAGAAATTGTTGAACTCTCATGCTTCACTTATATATATTTGAGAGTCTATTAAAACAGCATGGTAAAGTGTTTAGGCTAAAGAAACTAGTCTTCACATGATAAACATCCAATGTCAATGTAGTAAAAAAAAATCACACCAAGTGCATTGAATAGAATGAGATGGTGGATGCTTGATAATCTTTTTGAGACATGAGGATAGTGATATTAGAGTCATGCTAGTGGAGTTATTATGAAATTGAGAAATACTTGTGTTAAGGTTAGTGATGACCCACAACCGTAAGGGATCTATTGCAGCGTTTTTGATAAGTAAGAGTGTCGAACCCAACGAGGAGCAGAAGGTATTGATAAGCGATTCTGAGTAAGAAATTACTGCAAGCACTGAAAGATAACTTTTTAGGGGTTTTCTCGATATAAGCAACAGGAAAGTAAAAGCAAGCAATGTAAAAGGCACTGAGAGTAACAAGTGGCCCAATCCTTTCTTAGCAAAGGAGAGGCCTAGCAACTGAACTTATAAAGACTAAAGCGTTCCTGAGGACACACGTGAGAAGTAGTCAGGTGCTTTCGCCATATTCCGTATCGATACTATGTTATGTATTGATAAGTGTTGAGTGGGTGGATCTATGCTAGTACACTCTCTAGACTAAGATGAGTGCACTCTTATGATTACACACCTTGCAAGCATCTGCAAATACAAGATAGAATTTAAGGCAAAAGCCTAACCATAGCAATACGATCGAGGATCCATTGTTCCCTTATGCAAAAGCGTGCGAACTGGGGTTCATGTTTCTGTCACTCCGGCAACCCACCGTAAGCATTCTTTGTACACAATGTATTCTCCTAGGTCCTTAATAAGGCGAAGTGTTGAGTGTTCGACTCACACAACACCACTAGTAGAATGACAACACAACTTAAGTATCAAACAACACATATTACTTCAACAGCATATGACTACTAACAACAAGACTTTCCCCATGTCCTCAAGAACTAAAGTAACTACTCACGAGACATAAAAGAGATCATGATCAGTGGAGATAAATGGGTGATAAACAATCTGGACATAATAATATTTCTCCAACAAAACTCAATAGCATTCACCACAAAGTAGTAATCAACACCGATGGAGTAGAGAGGATAGATAGTACGAGTTACAACACAAGTTGCAATTGCGAGATGAGATTTGGATGAAGATGGAGATGGTGCTGGTGTTGGGGATGATGTTGATGATGATCTCGATGATGCCCGTGACGATGGTGATGACGATGGCGACGATCTCCCCTTCCGGGAGGTGATCTCCCCGGCGGAATCTGCCCTCCGGAGATGGCTTTTTCTTCTTTGTAGGTTTCCGCCACGGAGCGGCGGCGGAACTTCGTAAAAACTCCCGTCCCTAGGGTTTTTGGATAACGGAGAGTATATATGCAAAAGGGGGCAGCCGGAGGTGGGCCAGGGGCTCCAGGCGCCCCCCCCCCGGCGCGGCCAGGGGGGCGCCCCTAGGGCGCCTGGGCACCCTGTGGCCCCCCTCTGGTTGCCCTTTCGCGTGCCTTCGTGATCCGTCTGAAAAATATCTCTCATCAATTTTCAGGTAATTTGGAGGTATTCTTCTTCAGCAACTCAGCGTCCACTTTTTACTGCTGAATCCTGCGTCTGCTGTTTCGGCATCGGAAAGTTGCAAACTGTGTAAAATAGACCAAAACAACATAAGAACATCATTGTAACGTGAAATATATCAATGAATAAGGATAAATTACGATATAAAATAGTGATGCATTTTGGACGTATCAACACCCCCAAGCTTAGACCTCGCTTGTCCCCAAGCGAATACTGAGCTCGGTAAACCTGTCCACAAGTTTAGAGAGTGAAGTGTCGATAACTAGAATACGGACAAGAAGCATCACAGTTTCCTTACCAACTCAAATAGCCTCAACAGCAATCTTCAACTCATACGGCCCTTATAAAAGAGTGGTAACACTTATATTCGGAAGTAGGGCTAAGGAAACTCATTAATTCATGGCAAACATGTCCTTTGGTCAAAGAACAACTAATAGCTTTTACTTTTGCTCTTTCTCTTTATGTTTCTAAAGTTTTTGAAAGAACATGTTATCAGGCAAGAAGTGAAAGTGTTAACACAAAGGAAGATATTTGCCTTAGCTGGGCTTAACAAACAACTTACTTATCAAATGATAATGTCAACAAGGATATGATATGACAAATCTTAATGCAACTTTATATGAATGGATCCTTATCAACATCAAATGTCTGCTCTCTTTGAGAAATAGAAGGAAGTAGGAATAACTGACTCAACCTAAAATTAAAAGATAGGCCCTGCTCTAGGGTAGTAGGGAAAACTCATGTGCTATCCTTAAATCAAACAGAATGAAAACAAGTTTTGAGAGGTGCATGATTTGTCAACGAATGCTAATAGATAACTCAATTACTTCTTGAGCTGGACAAGTTTCGAGGAACGGCTCCCGCACGAGGACGATCACATCCTCTTATTCTTCTTTGTTTATCACTGCCAAAGTTTTCTGATTTCTCATGAACAAAGCGTGAAGGAGGGTTTGTTTGTTATATTATTTTTGAGCCGGGCACACTCTTTGCCAGTTCCTTCTCGTATTGTGGGTTTGCACATTAGACATGCAATCCCGGGGTGAAGCTTGTCCAACTCAAAAAGATCATGAATTAGCTATTACTTCCTCATGAGCTAAAACAGAGGCACAAAATAAAAGATTTTGAACATTTAAGGATAACACATAAATTCTGTACTTTAGGAGGTGGTAGTGGAATACCATGAGTAGGAAGGTATGGTGGACTCATATGGAAGGTATTGGTTTAAGGGTATGGATGCACAAGCAGAATTCCGCTTAGTACAGAGTTAGGCTAGCAAAGGTTTGAGAGAACAGACAATTGATGATGACTAAGATGCAAAACAATATAAAGCATAAACATTGAAATAAGCATAACACATCAAGTTGTCTTCCTTGTCAGCATAACACTTCAAGCATAATAACATAAAGGTTTTGGCTATGTCGATACTTTAGGAAAATCATGCTTGTTGTTATGACCAAAGCTATGTTTGCCAAGATTAAACAAAGTTTTCACAGCCATACCTGATATAAGGTCAATACTCCCCATAAGAGTCATCATATAAGGTCGACTGCGTGAAGAGAATACCGAGTGCAGCAAAAGGAACCAATAAACTTCTCATTAATATTCCATCATAGACGACTCCACACCCACGGATACAATCTCCCCACCGAAGGAGTGATAGACCTCAATGCACACACCTATTTCATATAATAACCTCCCTAGACATGATACGACTCTACTTGACTCTAAAAGACAAAAGGTAAAGATAAAGATACCGGGCACTCCCCCAAGCTTGGAACAAGCCAAGGGAATGCCGTTACCCCAGGAGATTTCACTCCTCATCCTTGTTGGCGTTGATCACGTAGTCCTCGGCGAAACGCTTCCATGGAAGGGGTTCTCCAGTCTCATATGAGAAGCTTGTCTCCTGAATCCTGCATGCAACACCCATACTCATGCGCATAAACCTTAGTTCATACTCACAGTTCTGGCGATGTAGATCATTAATTTGCCCTTGGAGCTCTTCAATTCTTTCTTCAGACGCGGTGATGCTTTTCCACATCTCCTTCTTCTCCTTCAGGAAGTAGTTCTTCAGCTCATTGATGATGTTAAAGTTAGCTTCAACACCACGCTCGATCATCTTCTTGTACTCGAAGACTTCTTGCTCCACTTCTTCCAGCCTGGCCTGGATGCTCCCCTCCTTGATAGGTCCCTTCAGATCTTCTTGATGAAGGACACCGTCCTCCATCCGAACAACCTGAGGGTGCTTCTTCACCTCAGCGAGGTAAGGGTTGATGACGTTGACGACGAACTTGTCCTTGGGGGAACTTGGAGAAGCCATGGCACCTAAATTCAGATGAAAGATTCCCTGGCAGAAACAAATCGAAAAGAAAACACGCGAAATCGCAAGATACGTTGCCGGAACAATCCGGGCAAATATATAGCAAAAATTTATGCACAGAAAGGAAGGTAACAGGCTAAAGCGGGGTCGGAGATGGACTCCTGGGTGTCCAGGCGCCCTGGCGGCGCGGCCAGGAGGTAGGGCGCGCCAGGGGGGCGCCTGGACCCCCTGGAGCTCGTCTCCGGCTCCGCTTAGGCTCAGAATTTTACTAATTTTGCAAAAACTCATAATACGAAACTTTTATGGCGGTTCGCGATGTTTCCTTACCGTACTACATACCTTTTCTTTATTCTGCTTCTGCTGGCGTCTGAAACAGGGCTGCAACATGTTCTTCGTGAGTTGTTGTGTATATTATATTCACATCAACATCGACAGGGTCTCCTGCTATGTAATGTTTCAGTCTTTGCCCATTCACAACTTGAGGTTTGGTGCCTTCAAAATTGTTAATCTTAATTGCACCAGACCGATAGACTTCTTCAATATGAAATGGCCCTTCCCACCTGGAAAGTAGTTTGCCTGGAGAAAACCTGAAACGGTATCTAAACAACAGAACTTTATCACCAACATTAAATTCACGTTTCAGAATCTTCCTATCATGCCACTTCTTTACCTTTTCCTTGAACATTTTAGCGCTCTCGTAAGCTTCACTTCTCCATTCATCTAGAGAAGTCAAGTTCATGAGACGCTTCTCACCAGCTAATTTTGGGTCAGCATTAAGCTCTCTAACAGCCCAGAAAGCTTTGTGCTCTAACTCTAATGGCAAATGGCAAGCCTTGCCATACACCATCTTATAGGGGGACATGCCCATGGGGTTTTTGTAAGCAGTTCTATATGCCCACAAAGCATCTCCTAACTTATTTGACCAGTCCTTTCTATTTCTGTTTACTGTCTTCTGTAAGATCAACTTAATCTCTCTATTGGTGAGCTCAACTTGCCCACTAGTTTGAGGATGATATGGTGAAGCAATTCTATGGTTGACATCGTATTTGGCTAAAGCTTTTCTAAAAGCTCCGTGCGTGAAGTGTCATCCTCCATCAGTCATGAGATACCTTAGTACACCAAACCTAGGAAAAATTACATCTTTAAGCATTTTCAAAGATGTCTTGTGATCAGCACTTTCAGTGGGGATTGCTTCAACCCACTTGGTCACATAATCAACAGCTACTAAAATGTGAGTGTACTTGTGCGAAGAAGGAAAAGGACCCATAAAATCAAAACTCCAACAATCAAAAGGTTCAATCACTAGTGAGTAATTCATAGGCATCTCATTCCTTCTACTAATCTTACCAACTCTCTGACATTTATCACAGGCTAAAACATAATTTCTAGCATCCTTAAAGAGAGTAGGCCAATAAAAACCTGATTGAAGAACCTTATGTGCAGTCCTTTCACCGGCATGATGTCCTCTATAGGGATTATCATGACACCGTCTGAGAATGTCCTTCTGCTCATGTTCCGGTATGCATCTTCTCACGATCCCGTCGGGACCTTCTTTGAAAAGATGTGGATCATCCCAAAAGTAGTGCCTCAAATCATGAAAGTACTTCTTCCTTTGCCGAAATGTTAAACCTGGAGGCAAATACTTTGCAACAATAAAATTAGCATAATCTGCATACCAAGGATCGGAAAGAGATTGTACTTTTACAACGGCAAGTTGCTCGTCTGGAAAACTATCGTTGACTGGGATGGGATCGTGCGGTATATCTTCCATCCTTGAAAGATTGTCCGCCACCGGATTGTCTTCTCCTTTCCTATCAACAATCTGCAAATCAAATTCTTGAAGAAGGAGTACCCATCTGATAAGCCTTGGCTTGGCATCCTTCTTTGTCATAAGATACTTAATGGCAGCATGATCAGTATGAATAATAACTTTGGAATCAACAATATACTGCCTAAACTTATCACAAGCAAAAACTACAGCTAAGAATTCCTTCTCAGTAGTAGCATAATTCCTTTGAGCACTATCAAGGGTTTTGCTAGCATAATGTATAACATTCAATTTCTTATCAACTCTTTGTCCTAAAATAGCTCCAACAGCAAAATCACTAGCATCACACATAATCTCAAAAGGTAAATTCCAGTCAGGTGGTTGTACTATAGGGGTAGTTATTAAAGCTTTCTTAAGGACTTCAAAAGCTTCCTTACAATCCTCATTAAATACAAAAGGGACGTCCTTCTGGAGAAGATTAGTGAGGGGCCTCGAGGTTTTAGAAAAGTCTTTAATAAATCTTCTATAGAAACCAGCATGACCAAGAAAACTGCGAATACCTTTGATGCCCTTGGATAGGGCATCCTCTTAATAGCTTCGATCTTGGCTTTGTCCACTTCAATTCCCCTTTCGGAAATCTTGTGACCAAGAACAATTCCTTCGTTAGCCATGAAGTGGCACTTCTCCCAGTTGAGTACCAAATTCGTCTCCTCACATCTCTGCAAAACTTTATTAAGATTGTGAAGACAATGGTCAAAGGAGGTTCCATAGACGGAGAAATCGTCCATGAAGACTTCCATAATATCCCCACAGAAACCATGAAAGATAGCAGACATACACCTTTGAAAAGTAGTAGGGGCATTACATAAACCAAAAGGCATACGCCTGTAAGCATAAGTACCAAAGGGACAAGTAAAAGTGGTCTTCTCTTGATCAGCGGTGTTAACATGAATTTGAGAGAAGCCAGAATTGTGGGGAACGTAGTATTTTAAAATTTTCCTACGATCACACAAGATCTATCTACCAGATGCATAGCAACGAGAGGGGAGAGTGTGTCTACGTACCCTCGTAGACCGGGAGCGGAAGCGTCAAGTGACGCGGTTGATGTTGTCGAACTTCTTCGCGATCCAACCGATCAAGCACCGAACGTACGACACCTCCGCGTTCAGCACACGTTCAGCTTGATGACGTCCCACGAGCTCTTGATCCAGCTGAGCTTCACGGGAGAGTTTTGTCAGCACGACGGCGTGGTGATGGATATGATGTGTTTACCGGCGCAGGGCTTCGCCTAAGCTCCGCGACGGTATGACCGAGGTGTGATTCTGTGGAGGGGGGCACCGCACACGGCTAAAACAATTCAACTTGTGTATCTTTCGGTGCCCCCTGCCCCCGTATATAAAGGAGCAGGGGAGGGAGGCCGGCCGGCCCTTCCTGGTGCGGCTAGGGAAGGAGTCCTACTAGGAATAGGATTGCAATCCTATTCCTAGTAGGATTCACCGAAAGGAAGAAGGGGGAAAGGAATAGGAGAGGTGGCGCCCCCCCCAATCCTAGTCCAACTAGGAACCCTAGGTGGGGGCGCCGGCCAGCCCTATGGGCTGCCTCTCTCTTTCCCTTTAGGCCCACTATGGACCATCCCCTCTCGTAGGGGGTTCCGGTAACCCCCTCCGGCATTCCCGATAAATCCGAAACTTTTCCGGTATACTTCCGGTGTCCGAATATAGCCGTCCAATATATCAATCTTTATGTCTCGGACATTCCGAGACTCCTCGTCATGTCCGTGATCTCATCCGGGACTCCGAACTACCTTCGGTACATCAATACTCATAAACTCATAATACCGATCGTCATCAAACGTTATGCGTGCGGACCCTACGGGTTCGAGAACTATGTAGACATGACCGAGACTCATCTCCGGTCAATAACCAATAGCGGAACCTGGATGTTCATATTGGCTCCTACATATCCTACGAAGATCTTTTATCGGTCAGAACCGCATAACAACATACGTTGTTCCTTTTGTCAAACGGTATGTTACTTGCCCGAGATTTGATCGTCGGTATCTTTATACCTAGTTCAATCTCGTTACCGGCAAGTCTCTTTACTCGTTCCGTAACACATCATCTCGTGACTAACTCATTAGTCTTTTGCTTGCAAGGCTTATTATGATGTGTGTTACCGAGAGGGCCCAGAGATACCTCTCCGACACTCGGAGTGACAAATCCTAATCTTGATCTATGCCAACACCACGAATACTTTTGGAGACACCTGTAGAGCATCTTTATGATCACCCAGTTACGTTGTGACGTTTGATAGCACACAAGGTGTTCCTACGGTATTCGGGAGTTGCATAATCTCATAGTCATAGGAACATGTATAAGTCATGAAGAAAGCAATAGCAGTAAAACTAAACGATCATAATGCTATGCTAACGGATGGGTCTTGTCCATCACATCATTCTCCTAATGATGTGATCCCGTTGATCAAATGACAACTCATGTCTATGGCTAGGAAACATAACCATCTTTGATCAATGAGCTAGTCTAGTAGAGGCATACTAGGGACATACTGTTTTGTCTATGTATCCACACATGTACTAAGTTTCCGGTTAATAAAATTCTAGCATGAATAAAAGACATTTATCATGATATAAGGAAATACAAATAACATCTTTATTATTGCCTCTAGGGCATATTTCCTTCAGTCTCCCACTTGAACTAGAGTCAATAATCTAGATTACAAAGTGATGATCCTCACACCCATGGAGTCTTGGTGCTGATCATGTTTTGCCCGTGGAAGAGGCTTAGTTAACGGGTCTGCAACATTCAGATCCGTATGTATTTTGCAAATCTCTATGTCTCCCTCCTTGACTAGATCGCGGATGGAATTGAAGCGTCTTTTGATGTGCTTTGTTCTCTTGTGAAACCTGGATTCCTTCGCCAAGGCTATGGCTCCAGTGTTGTCACAAAAGATTTTCATTGGACCCGATGCACTAGGTACTACACCTAGATCGGATATGAACTCCTTCATCCAGACTCCTTCATTTGCTGCTTCTGAAGCAGCTATGTATTCCGCTTCACACGTAGATCCCGCCACGACGCTCTGCTTGGAACTGCACCAACTGACAGCTCCACCGTTCAATAAAAATACATATCCGGTTTGTGACTTAGAGTCATCCGGATCAGTGTCAAAGCTAGAATCAACGTAACCATTTACGACGAGTTCTTTGTCACCTCCATATACGAGAAACATATCCTTAGTTCTTTTCAGATACTTTAGGATGTTTTTGACCGCTGTCCAGTGATCCACTCCTGGATTACTTTGGTACCTCCCTGCTAGACTTATAGCAAGGCACACATCAGGTCTGGTACACAGCATTGCATACATGATAGATCCTATGGCTGAGGCATAGGGAATGACTTTCATTTTCTCTCTATCTTCTGCAGTGGTCAGGCATTGAGTCTTACTCAATTTCATACCTTGTAAAACAGGCAAGAACCCTTTCTTTGACTGATCCATTTTGAACCTTTTCAAAATCTTATCAAGGTATGTGCTTTGTGAAAGTCCAATTAAGCGTCTTGATCTATCTCTATAGATCTTGATACCTAATATGTAAGCAGCTTCACCGAGGTCTTTCATTGAAAAACTTTTATTCAAGTATCCTTTTATGCTATCCAGAAATTCTATATCATTTCCAATCAACAATATGTCATCTACATAGAATATTAGAAATGCTACAGAGCTCCCACTCACTTTCTTATAAATACAGGCTTCTCCAAAAGTCTGTATAAAACCATATGCTTTAATCACCTCATCAAAGCGTATATTCCAACTCCGAGATGCTTGCACCAGTCCATAGATGGATCGCTGGAGCTTGCATACTTTGTTAGCACCTTTTGGATCGACAAAACCTTCCGGGTGCATCATATACAACTCTTCTTTGAGATATCCATTTAGGAATGCAGTTTTGACATCCATTTGCCAGATTTCATAATCATAAAATGCGGCAATTGCTAACATGATTCGGACAGACTTAAGCATCGCTACAGGTGAGAAAGTCTCATCGTAGTCAACTCCTTGAACTTGTCGAAAACCTTTCGCAACAAGTCGAGCTTTGTAAACAGTAATATTACCGTCTGCGTCGGTCTTCCTCTTGAAGATCCATTTATTTTCGATGGCCTGCCGATCATCGGGCAAGTCAACCAAAGTCCATACTTTGTTCTCATACATGGATCCCATCTCAGATTTCATGGCTTCAAGCCATTTTGCGGAATCTGGGCTCATCATCGCTTCCTCATAGTTCGTAGGTTCATCATGGTCTAGTAACATGATTTCCAGAACTGGGTTGCCGTACCACTCTGGTGCGGAACGTACTCTGGTTGATCTACGACGTTCAGCAGAAACTTGATCCGAAGTTTCATGATCATTATCATTAACTTCCTCACTAATTGGTGTAGGAATCACTGGAACAATTTCCTGTGATGTACTACTTTCCAATCCGGGAGAAGGTACAATTACCTCATCAAGTTCTACTTTCCTCCCACTCACTTCTTTCGAGAGAAACACTTTTTCTAGAAAGGATCCGTTCTTAGCAACGAATATTTTGCCTTCGGATCTGTGATAGAAGGTGTACCCAACAGTCTCTTTTGGGTATCCTATGAATACACATTTTTCCGACTTGGGATCGAGCTTATCAGGTTGAAGTGTTTTCACATAAGCATCGCAGCCCCAAATTTTAAGAAACGACAACTTTGGTTTCTTGCCAAACCATAGTTCATAAGGTGTCGTATCAACGGATTTAGATGGTGCCCTATTTAACGTGAATGCAGCTGTCTCTAAAGCATAACCCCAAAACGATAGTGGTAAATCGGTAAGAGCCATCATAGATCGCACCATATCTAATAAAGTACGGTTACGACGTTCGGACACACCATTACGCTGTGGTGTTCCAGGTGGCGTGAGTTGTGAAACTATTCCACATTGTTTCAAATAAAGACCAAACTCGTAACTCAAATATTCTCCTCCACGATCAGATCGTAGGAACTTTATTTTCTTGTTACGATGATTCTCTACTTCACTCTGAAATTCTTTGAACTTTTCAAATGTTTCAGACTTGTGCTTCATTAAGTAGATATACCCATATCTGCTCAAATCATCAGTGAAGGTCAGAAAATAACGATACCCGCCGCGAGCATCAACACTCATTGGTCCACATACATCAGTATGTATGATTTCCAACAAATCTGTTGCTCGCTCCATAGTTCCGGAGAACGGAGTTTTAGTCATCTTGCCCATGAGGCATGGTTCGCAAGCACCAAGTGATTCATAATCAAGTGATTCCAAAAGTCCATCTTTATGGAGTTTCTTCATGCGTTTTACACCAATATGACCTAAACGGCAGTGCCACAAATAAGTTGCACTATCATTATTAACCTTGCATCTTTTGGTTTCAATATTATGAATATGTGTATCACTACAATCGAGATCCAATAAGAATAGACCACTCTTTAAGGGTGCATGACCATAAAAGATATTATTCATCAAAATGGAACAACCATTATTCTCTGATTTAAATGAATAACCGTCTCGCAATAAACAAGATCCAGATATAATGTTCATGCTCAACGCTGGCACCAAATAACAGTTATTTAGGTCTAAAACTAATCCCGAAGGTAGATGTAGAGGTAGCGTGCCGACGGCGATCACATCGACTTTGGAACCGTTTCCCACGCGCATCGTCACCTTGTCCTTAGCTAATCTTCGTTTGATCCGTAGTCCCTGTTTCGAGTTACAAATATTAGCAACCGAACCGGTATCAAATACCCAGGTACTACTACGAGCATTAGTAAGGTACACATCAATAACATGTATATCACATATACCTTTGTTCATCTTGCCATCCTTCTTATCCGCCAAATACTTGGGGCAGTTCCGCTTCCAGTGTCCAGTCCCCTTGCAGTAGAAGCACTCAGTTTCAGGCTTGGCTCCAGATTTGGGTTTCTTCGTGGAAGTAGCAACTGACTTGCTATTCTTTTTGAAGTTCCCTTTCTTTCCCTTGCCCTTTTTCTTGAAACTAGTGGTCTTGTTAACCATCAACACTTGATGCTCCTTTTTGATTTCTACCTCCGCAGCTTTGAGCATAGCGAAGAGCTCGGGAATTGTCTTTTGCATCCCTTGCATGTTATAGTTCATCACGAAGCCTTTATAGCTTGGTGGCAGTGATTGAAGAACTCTATCAATAACACTATCCTCGTCAAATTTGCAACCAAGTTGAGTCATATGATTGTAGTACCCAGACATTCTGAGCAAGTGTTCATTGATAGAACTATTCTCCTCCATTTTGCAGCTGTAGAACTTATTGGAAATCTCATATTTCTCAATTCGGGCATTTGCTTGAAATATTAACTTCAACTCCTGGAACATCTCATATGCTCCATGACGTTCAAAACGTCGTTGAAGTCCCGGTTCTAAGCCGTAAAGCATGGCACACTGAACTATCGTGTAGTCATCAGACCGCGACTGCCAGACGTTCAAAGCGTCTGCATCAGCGGAAGGGGGCTTGTCACCTAGCGGTGCTTCAAGGACATAATTCTTCTGTGCAGCAATGAGGATAATCCTCAGGTTATGGACCCAGTCCGTATAATTGCTACCATCATCTTTCAACTTAGCTTTCTCTAGGAATGCATTAAAATTCAAAGGAACGGTAGCACGGGCCATTGATCTACAACGACATAGATATGCAAAAACTATCAGGACTAAGTTCATGATAAATTAAAGTTCAATTTAATCATATTAATTTAAAGAACTCCCACTTAGATAGACATCCCTCTGGTCATCTAAATGATCACGTGATCCAAATCAACTAAACCATGTCCGATCATCACGTGAGATGGAGTAGTTTTCAATGGTGAACATCTTATGTTGATCATATCTACTATATGATTCACGCTCGACCTTTCGGTCTCCAGTGTTCCAAGGCCATATCTGTATATGCTAGGCTCGTCAAGTTTAACCCGAGTATTCTGCATGTGCAAAACTGGCTTACACCCGTTGTATTTGAACGTAGAGCTTATCACACCCGATCATCACGTGGTGTCTCGGCACGACGAACTTTCGCAACGGTGCATACTCAGGGAGAACACTTATACCTTGAAATTTAGTAAGGGATCATCTTATAATGCTACCGTCGTTCTAAGCAAAATAAGAAGCATAATAAGATAAACATCACATGCAATCAAAATATGTGACATGATATGGCCATCATCATCTGTTGCTTTTTGATCTCCATCTCCAAAGCACCGTCATGATCACCTTCGTCACCGGCTTGACACCTTGATCTTCATCGTAGCATCGTTGTCGTCTCGCCAACTATTGCTTCCACGACTATCGCTACCGCTTAGTGATAAAGTAAAGCAATTACATGGCGATTGCATTTCATACAATAAAGCGACAACCATATGGCTCCTGCCAGTTGCCGATAACTTTACAAAACATGATCATCTCATACAAAACCGTATAACTCATCATGTCTTGACCATATCACATCACAACATGCCCTGCAAAAACAAGTTAGACGTACTCTACTTTGTTGTTGCAAGTTTTACGTGGCTGCTACGGGCTTAGCAAGAACCGTTCTTACCTACGCATACAAAACCACAACGATGTTTCGTCAAGTATGTGCTGTTTTAACCTTCACAAGGACCGGGCGTAGTCACACTTGATTCAGCTAAAGTGAGAGAGACAGACACTCGCCAGTCACCTTTAAGCAACGAGTGCTCGTAACGGTGAAACCAGTCTCGCGTAAGCGTACGCGTAATGTCGGTCCAGGCCGCTTCATCTCACAATACCGCCGAAGCAAAGTATGACATGCTGGTAAGCAGTATGACTTGTATCGTCCACAATCTCATTGTGTTCTACTCGTGCATATCATCTACGCATAGACCTGGCTCATGATGCCACTGTGGGGAACGTAGTATTTTAAAATTTTCCTACGATCACGCAAGATCTATCTACCAGATGCATAGCAACAAGAGGGGAGAGTGTGTCTACGTACCCTCGTAGACCGGGAGCGGAAGCGTCAAGTGACGCGGTTGATGTTGTCGAACTTCTTCGCGATCCAACCGATCAAGGACCGAACGTACGGCACATCCGCGTTCAGCACACGTTCAGCTTGATGACGTCCCACGAGCTCTTGATCCAGTTGAGCTTCACGGGAGAGTTTCGTCAGCACGACGGCGTGGTGATGGATATGATGTGTTTACCGGCGCAGGGCTTCGCCTAAGCTCCGCGACGGTATGACCGAGGTGTGATTCTGTGGAGGGGGGCACCGCACACGGCTAAAACAATTCAACTTGTGTGTCTTTCGGTGCCCCCTGCCCCCGTATATAAAGGAGCAGGGGAGGGAGGCCGGCCGGCCCTTCCTGGTGCGGCTAGGGAAGGAGTCCTACTAGGAATAGGATTGCAATCCTATTCCTAGTAGGATTCACCGAAAGGAAGAAGGGGGAAAGGAATAGGAGAGGTGGCGCCCCCCCAATCCTAGTCCAACTAGGAACCTTAGGTGGGGGCGCCGGCCAGCCCTATGGGCTGCCTCTCTCTTTCCCTTTAGGCCCACTATGGACCATCCCCTCTCGTAGGGGGTTTCGGTAACCCCCTCCGGCATTCCCGATAAATCCGAAACTTTTCCGGTATACTTCCGGTGTCCGAATATAGCCGTCCAATATATCAATCTTTATGTCTCGGACATTCCGAAACTCCTCGTCATGTCCGTGATCTCATCCGGGACTCCGAACTACCTTCGGTACATCAATACTCATAAACTCATAATACCGATCGTCATCAAACGTTAAGCGTGCGGACCCTACGGGTTCGAGAACTATGTAGACATGACCGAGACTCATCTCCGGTCAATAACCAATAGCGGAACCTGGATGTTCATATTGGCTCCTACATATCCTACGAAGATCTTTTATCGGTCAGAACCGCATAACAACATACGTTGTTCCTTTTGTCAAACGGTATGTTACTTGCCCGAGATTCGATCGTCGGTATCTTTATACCTAGTTCAATCTCGTTACCAGCAAGTCTCTTTACTCGTTCCATAACACATCATCTCGTGACTAACTCATTAGTCTTTTGCTTGCAAGGCTTATTATGATGTGTGTTACCGAGAGGGCCCAGAGATACCTCTCCGACACTCGGAGTGACAAATCCTAATCTTGATCTATGCCAACACCATGAATACTTTTGGAGACACCTGTAGAGCATCTTTATGATCACCCAGTTACGTTGTGACGTTTGATAGCACACAAGGTGTTCCTACGGTATTCGGGAGTTGCATAATCTCATAGTCATAGGAACATGTATAAGTCATGAAGAAAGCAATAACAGTTAAACTAAACGATCATAGTGCTATGCTAACGGATGGGTCTTGTCCATCACATCATTCTCCTAATGATGTGATCCCGTTGATCAAATGACAACTCATGTCTATGGCTAGGAAACATAACCATCTTTGATCAATGAGATAGTCTAGTAGAGGCATACTAGGGACATACTGTTCTGTCTATGTATCCACACATGTACTATGTTTCCGGTTAATACAATTCTAGCATGAATAAAAGACATTTATCATGATATAAGGAAATACAAATAACATCTTTATTATTGCCTCTAGGGCATATTTCCTTCAAGAATAACCATCGAGATAACAAAAGTGGGTATTTTTGGATAACCTTTCAAGCATTTGGTCGATGAACGACAAGGGGTAGTGATCCTTCCTGGTTGCCTTGTTCAACTTCCTGTAATCAATACACATTCTATATCCAATAATAATTCTCTGAGGTATTAGTTCATTTTTATCATTAGGAACCACATTTGTACCTCCTTTCTCAGGAACACAATGTACCGGGCTTACCCACTTACTATGAGCTATAGGGTAGATAATACCTGCGGCTAGAAGCTTGAGAATCTCAGTTCTCACAACATCCATCATCTTCGGGTTCAATCGTCGTTGATGATCAACAACCGGTTTAGCATCAGGCTCAAGGTTGATAGTATGTTGACAGATAGATGGACTAATCCCCTTAAGGTCATCAAGGGTATATCCAATTGCGCCTTGGTGTTTACGGAGTACTTCCAATAGTCGCTCTTCTTCATATCCTGAAAGGTTAGAATTGATAATAACAAGATATACTTTCTTTTCATCTAAATAAGCATACTTGAGCGTATCGAGAAGAGGTTTAAGATCGAACACCGGATCTTCTTTCGGTTTTGATAAAATTCCCAAAGGTTCAACCGGAAGGTTGTGCTTCAGGATAGCAGGTTGCCTCAAGAATATTTCATCTAGTTCATTTCTTTCCTGCATATGCAAATCATTCTCGTGGTCCTCCATATATTGCTGCAAAGGATCATTAGGGGGAATAGCAATAGAAGCAATACTTTCAATAAGTTTATCATCACTAGGTACATTGGTACCACGAGGCTGCTTAGAGAACTTAGGAAAATTAAATTCATATGGCTCACCATTGAATTCAACAGAAACTTTACCTTTCTTGCAATCTATTATAGCTCCACAAGTTCTAAGAAAAGGTCTACCAAAAATAATAGGACAGAAATTGTCCCTCTCTGAACCAAGTACTAGAAAGTCGGTAGGGTATTTTACCTTTCCACATAGGACTTCAACGTCCCTCACAATTCCAATAGGAGAGATAGTTGTTCTGTTTGCAAGATGAATGGTAACATCAACTTCTTCAAGTTCACAAGGGGAAATCTCACCGATGATCTCTTCATAAAGTGAATAGGGGATAGCACTTGCACTCGATCCCAAATCGCATAACACATAATAATTGTGATCTCCTATTTTAACAAATACCACTGGAATACCTGAAATTGGGCCTTTATTCTTGGCTGTGACAAGGTTAGTGGAAACAACACAAAAATTTATATTGGAATCCAAAACATCATTAGTAATAAGGTCTTTAATTAATGCAACTTGAGGATCGACCCTGATCTGGTCCTCAGGCTCATCAACTCTTCTCTCACTTTTATTTATTATGCCTGTCACAAGAGTGTGCTCCCTCATCCTTGCGGGAAAAGGAGGTTGTTCATATATAACTGCAGGCAAAATAGGGTCAGCAACATGAATATCAACAGGTGGCTCTTTAAAAGGTTCATGATGCTGGTCTCTATTCTTTTTAAAAGAATCAACGTGAGAGGCAAAATTCTTACAGAAATCAATCACTAGATGGGAATCAAGACCAATCTTAGAGCAAAAAGTATTGAAGTAATCAGTTTTCACATAGCTCTCAATATAATCATGTCCATAATTTATAGCGGGTTCAATACCTTTATCAATTTCCCAATCTTCGGTATTCCTCTGGATCCTTTCAATGAGATCCCACCTTTCTTCAACACTCTTCTTCTGAAATACCCCACTAGAGGAGACATCCAGCATCTCCTTATCCTGACGAGAAAGCCTGGCATAAAAATTTGTAAGTATAATTTCCTTGAAAAGCTTATGAATAGGGCATTTGAGCATTAGGGACTTCAATCTCCCCCTAGCTTGAGCAATGCTTTCTCCGTCACGAGACCTAAAGTTATAGATATAGTTCCTGTCTCGATGAATTTCATGAAGAGGATAAAACTTAGTATAAAAGAGAGACATAAGCTCCTGCCAGTCAAGTAAGTGTGAGTTATCGAGAAGCCTATACCAATCCGAAGCTTTATCTATAAGTGATACGGCAAACAATTTCTTCATGACAAACTCCCTCGATACACCTGCAAGCTTAAATAATGAACATAGTTGTGACAAATATAGCAAGTGTTCACCGGGATGTCTGTCTCCTGCATAACGATTAGCCAAAACATAATCGATAATACCAGCTGGTATTTTATAGGGCACAATTTCAGTAGGGGGAGGATCAACCACCACAGGTGTGGGGCGTCTTCCCGCAAGCAACGATCCAATAACAGGGTTGTCCATAAGGATAAAGAGCAGCAATAGCAAAAATAAAAACAGAATTATAAAAACTTCCTTACCAGTTTCACTTTACCAATAGCGCTACGCTCCCCGGAAACGGCGCCAAAAAACGGTACTTGATGACCCACAACCGTAAGGGATCTATTGCAGCGTTTTCGATAAGTAAGAGTGTCGAACCCAACGAGGAGCAGAAGGTATTGATAAGCGATTCTGAGTAAGAAATTACTGCAAGCACTGAAAGATAACTTTTTAGGGGTTTTCTCGATATAAGCAACAGGAAAGTAAAAGCAAGCAATGTAAAAGGCACTGAGAGTAACAAGTGGCCCAATCCTTTCTTAGCAAAGGAGAGGCCTAGCAACTGAACTTATAAAGACTAAAGCGTTCCTGAGGACACACGGGAGAAGTAGTCATGTGCTTTCGCCATATTCCGTATCGATACTATGTTATGTGTTGATAAGTGTTGAGTGGGTGGATCTATGCTAGTACACTCTCTAGACTAAGATGAGTGCACTCTTATGATTAAACACCTTGCAAGCATCCGCAAATACAAGATATAATTTAAGGCAAAAGCCTAACCATAGCAATACGATCGAGGATCCATTGTTCCCTTATGCAAAAGCGTGCGAACTGGGGTTCAGGTTTCTGTCACTCCGGCAACCCACCGTAAGCATTCTTTGTACGCAATGTATTCTCCTAGGTCCTTAATAAGTCGAAGTGTTGAGTGTTCGACTCACACAACACCACTAGTAGAATGACAACACAACTTAAGTATCAAACAACACATAATACTTCAACAACATATGACTACTAACAACAAGACTTTCCCCATGTCCTCAAGAACTAAAGTAACTACTCACGAGACATAAAAGAGATCATGATCAGTGGAGATAAATGGGTGATAAATAATTTGGACATAATAATATTTCTCCAACAAAACTCAATAGCATTCACCACAAAGTAGTAATCAACACCGATGGAGTAGAGAGGATAGATAGTACGAGTTACAACACAATTTGCAATTGCGTGATGAGATTAGGATGAAGATGGAGATGGTGCTGGTGTTGGGGATGATGTTGATGATGATCTCGATGATGCCCGTGACGATGGTGATGACGATGGCGACGATCTCCCCTTCCAGGAGGTGATCTCCCCGGCGGAATCTGCCCTCCGGAGATGGCTTTTTCTTCTCTGTAGGTTTCCGCCACGGAGCGGCGGCGGAACTCCGTAAAAACTCCCGTCCCTAGGGTTTTTGGATAACGGAGAGTATATATGCAAAAGGGGGCAGCCGGAGGTGGGCCAGGGGCTCCAGGCGCCCCCCCGGCGCGACCAGGGGGGGGGGGCGCCCCCAGGGCGCCTGGGCACCCCGTGGCCCCCCTCTGGTTGCCCATTCGCGTGCCTTCGTGATCCGTCTGAAAAATATCTCCTGTCAATTTTCAGGTAATTTGGAGGTATTCTTCTTCAGCAACTCAGCGTCCACTTTTTACTGCTGAATCCTGCGTCTGCTGTTTCGGCATCGGAAAGTTGCAAACTGTGTAAAATAGACCAAAACAACATAAGAACATCATTGTAACGTGAAATATATCAATGAAAAAGGATAAATTATGATATAAAATAGTGATGCATTTTGGACGTATCAGTTAGTGATTCCCTTATCATGCACATATGGTGAACCGCTATGTGACGAAGTTAGAGCATGAGGTATTTGTAGAGTGCCAACCTTTGTGTGGAGGTTGGGGGCGCGCGATGGTTAACTCCTACCAACCTCCCCCCTAGGAGCATGCGTTTATTGCTTTGTTTTGATGACTCGTAAATTTTTGCAATAAGTATATGAGTTCTTATGACTAATGTTGAGTCCATGGATTATACGCACTCTCACCCTTCCACCATTGCTAGCCTCTCTTGTACCGCGCAACTTTCGCCGGTGCCATAAACCCACTATATATCCTTCCTCAAAACAGCCACCATATATATTCCTCAAAACAACCCGCATACCTACCTATCATGGCATTTCCATAGTCATTCCGAGATATATTGCCATGCAACTTTCCATCGTTCCGTTTATATGACATGCTTCATATTGTCATATTGCCATGCATGATCATGTAGTTGACATCATAGTTGTGGCAAAGCCACCATGCATAAATTTTCTTATATGTCACTCTTGATTCATTGCACATACCGGTACACCGCCGGAGGCATTCATGTAGAGTCATACTTGTTATAGTATCGAGTTGTAATAAAAAGTGTGATGATCATCATTATTAGAGCATTGTCCCGTGTGAGGAAATAAAAAAAAGAGACAAAGGCCAATAAAAAAAGAGATGGCCCAAAAAAATATAGAGAGGGGCTAATAATAAAAAAATAGGAGAAAGCCCCTCCAAAAAATGAGAGAAAAGAGAGAAGGGACAATCCCTACTATCTTTTTCCACACTTGTGCTTCAAAGTAGCACCATGTTCTTCATTGTAGAGAGTCTCATGCGTAGTCACTTTCATATACTAGTGGGAATTTTCATTATAGAACTTGGCTTGTATATTCCAATGATGGGCTTCCTCAAATGCCCTAGGTCTTCATCAGCAAGCAAGTTGGATGCACACCCACTAGTTTTTTTTGTTGAGCTTTCATTCATATATAGCTCTAGTGCATCCGTTGCATGGCAATTCCTACTCACTCACATTGATATCTAATGATGGGCATCTCCATAGCCCGTTGATACGCCTAGTCGATGTGAGACTATCTCCCTCCTTTTTGTCTTCTCCACAACCACCTCTATTCCACCCATAGTGCTATATCCATGGCTCACGCTCATGTATTGCGTGAAAGTTGAAAGGTTTGAAAAGATAGAGTATGAGAACAAATGCTTGGCTGAAATCGGGGTTGTGCATGATATGAATATTTTGTGTGATGAAGAGGGAGCATAGCAAGACTACGTGATTTTGTAGGGATAACTTTCTTTAGCCATAGTATTTTGAGAAGACATGATTGCTTTGTTAGTATTGCTTGAAGTATTGTTATTTCTTATGTCAATATAGACTTTTATCTTGAATCTTTCAGATCTGAACATTCATGCCACAATTAAGAGAATTACATTGAAAAACTATATTGGTTAGCATTCCACATCAAAAATTCTTTCTTTATCATTTACCTACTCGAGGACGAGCAGGAATTAAGCTTGGGGATGCTTGATACGCCTCCAACGTATCTATAATTTTGGATGGTTCCATGCTATTATTTATGAAGTCTTGGATGTTTAATGGGCTTTATCATTCACTTTTATATCATTTTTGGGACTACCTACTAACCCAAAGGCCCAGTCCATATTGCTGTTTTTTGCCTATTTCAGGGTTTTGCAGAAAAGGAATATCAAACGGAGTCCAAACGGAATGAAACCTTCGCGAGAGATATTTTTGGAGAAAATCACGCTAGAGGAACTTGAGAACCACGTGAGGGGTGCCTAGAGTGGCCCTCGAGGGTGGGGGGCGCGCCCCTACCTCGAGGCCCACTCGAGCATCCCCCGGTGCCCTCCTTCTTCCTATATAAGTCCACGTACCCCAGAAACTCCGTACGCAGAGAGAAAACCCTAATTCCACTGCCGTAGCTTCTGTTCCCGTGGAGATCCCATCTTGGAGCCTGTTCCAGAGCTCCACCGGAGGGGGATCCATCACGGAGGCCTTCATCATCATCATCATTGCCCTCACCATGAGTTGTGAGTAGTTTACCACAGACCTTCGGGTCCATAGCTAGTATCTAGATGTCTTCTTCTCTCTACGGATCTCAATACAAAGTTCTCCTTGGTCTTCGAGGAGAACTATTCGATGTAATCTCTTTTTGCAGTGTGTTTGTCGAGATCCGATGAATTGTGAGTTTATGATCAAGGTTATCTATGAAAGATATTTTGTTATTCTCTGAAATTTTTATGTGTGCTCGTAATATCCTTGCAAGTCTCTTCGAATTATCGGTTTGGTTTGGCCTACTAGATCTATAGTTCTTGCAATGGGAGAAGTGCTTGGGTTCAATCTTGTGGTGTCCTTTCCCAGTGACAGTAGGGGTAGCAAAGCACGTATTGTATTGTTGCCATCGAGGATAAAAAGATGGGGTTTACATCATATTGCTTGAGTATATCCCTCTACATCATGTCATCTTGCTTAAGGCGTTACTCTGTTCTTATGAACTCAATACACTATATGCATGCTGGATAGCGGTCGATGTGTGGAGTAATAGTAGTAGATGCAGGCAGGAGTTGGTCTACTTGTCTCGTACGTGATGCCTATATATAATGATCATGCCTAGATAGTCTCATAATTATTCGCTTTTCTATCAATTGCTCGACAGTAATTTATTTACCCACCGTAGAATATTGCTATCATGAGATAAGCCAC
Organism: Secale cereale; assembly: GCA_902687465.1. Classification (NCBI taxonomy): domain Eukaryota; kingdom Viridiplantae; phylum Streptophyta; class Magnoliopsida; order Poales; family Poaceae; genus Secale; species Secale cereale. The sequence goes on along the minus strand of LR738714.1, from coordinate 573,393,307 downwards.
TAGAGAAAACTATGGCCCCCGGGTCTACTCTCAACATATCAATCTACATCTACTTTACTTTCGCCGCTTTTATTTCTGTTTTATTAAACTAAAAATACCAAAAATATCGCTCTCGTAAGTGACTGTAAAGGGATTGACAACCCCTTATCGCGTTGGCTGCAAAGTTCTTATTTGTTTGTGCAGGTGCGAGGGACTCGCGCGTGGTCTCCTACTGGATTGATACCTTGGTTCTCAAAAACTGAGGGAAATACTTACGCTACTGTGCTGCATCTCCCTTTCCTCTTCGAGGGAATACAACGCAAGCTCACGAGGTAGCCCATATGGAATTAACCATAATGCAAGCAGGTAAAACTTTCCAAAGCAATAGCTTGCTTAGGATTTTGGAAGATTGAATAACGTTTCGAAGACCTTTGTGAGACGCATGAACAACTGGGGATGAACAAATCCCCAGTGTGTGTGAGGAATTATTCATACATGTATTCATGCGGAAAAGGAGATGCGCGGGCACAAAGGATTCTCGGAACATCCGAAGTATTTTAGGGTATCTTGTAATAACAAGATCAATTGAAATGAAGGTATGGACGACAAGTGTATGTATCTATCCTTAGGGATTTATCGGTGATATGGAATTGCAATGGCGAAGGGCACAAGGGTCTTATAAAAACATCGAATATTATGTCTAGAATCTTCTGATGAAGCAGGCGACCATCTTGACTGAAGGGGCTCTCCGAGAGGAAGTATTTTCGAGAACCTAAAGTCAGATTTTAGCAAAATCATTTAACCCGAATAGAAGAGAGATCTGAATCCCAGAGTAAAGATGAGGAATAAAATATCCTAATACCACCCAATGGTGACGTGGGCCCGTAAGCGACACAGCCATATAAGTCAAACATTTTTTCAAAGACTAGACTCAACTTTGGCCAAGGAGTTAGAAAGGGGGATTCCTACAGGCAGTCGGCTCTGATACCAACTTGTTACGCCCTCGATTTGACCGTACACTAATCATGCACGCAAATGTGTACGACCAAGATCAGGGACTCACTTGAAGATATCACAACACAACTCTAGACACAAATTAAAATAATACAAGCTTTATATTACAAGCTAGGGGCCTCGAGGGCTCGAATACACAAGAGTCAGCGGAAGCAACAATATCTGAGTACAGACATAAGTTAAACAAGTTTGCCTTAAGAAGGCTAGCACAAAACATCAACGATCAAAAAGGCAAGGTCTCCTGCCTGGGACCGCCTAACTACTCCTGGTCGTCAGCTGTCTCCGCGTAGTAGTAGGCTTCGTCGGGGTAGTAGCAGTCGTCAAGGGTGGAATCTGACTCCTGGACTCCACCATCTGGTTGCATCAACCAGAAAGAAGAAAGAAGGGGGGAAAAGGGGAGCAAAGCAACCGTGAGTACTCATCCAAAGTACTCACAAGCAAGGATCTACACTACATATGCATCGGTAACAATGAAGAGGGTAGTATCTGTGGACTAAGCTGCAGAATGCCAGAATAATGGGGGAGAAGCTAGTCCTATCGAAGACTAGCATCTTCTGGAAACCACCGTCTTGCAACAGTAGAAGAGAGTATAGAAACATATTATAATTATCAAGCATGTTGTAGAAATAACGCCCAGAGATCCTCCCTCGACTCCCTGCGAGGAAGCAATCCCGGAGCCACATATCCATTCATGTCTCAATATCCAGTTCTAGTTGTATCGATTGGGATACAACTCCAAGTGTCCGTTACCGTAGGACAGGCTATCGATAGATGTTTTCTTCCCTGCAGGGGTGCACCAACTTACCCACCACGCTCGCTTAACTCCAACCGGACACACCATCATGTCATGCCTGCCCTCGGCCAAACAATACGCCGCAACCCGACCTAGGCTTAATAGAGAGGTCATGCACGCCGGACTAAACCCTATGCCCCCAGGGGTCATGGGACAATCGCCCCAGGAACTCCTGCACGTTGCGTACGCGGCCGGTGAGCGGACCTAGCTACCTCCTTAAAAAGGTAGGTACATAACCAGTCCAACCCGGCGCGCGCCGCTCAGTCGGATGACGTCAGTTAAGGTTCGGCTGATGCATACGACGCAGAACGCCCATACTATGCTCACGTGATGGTTAGCGCTATTAGGCCAGAGGCCCCTCGGATCAAATATCCAAACCGTTTAGTGTCTTGGGAACGCGGTAACGAGCAGAGACTCACGAAAGATGTGACCCCGTCGCCCCGTCTTGAGGACTTGCGGCAATGGCTAAGAATGCCCGGCCACGCCTCGTATTCAACTCTCGGGTACCCTCCAGGTCAACCCGTCTCCATATCACTTGCGGGTACCCCTTAGGGTCGACCCGCCTTTCCAAGTAACAGTTGTAAAGTCATAGTAACCATAGTAACTGTGTGTCTCACACCAAAGGGAAACCTGAGGAAATCACCCTCGATGGAATTCCACCTGATGTTTATCGTCAAGGTGAACGAAAGAGGAGTCACCCTCGAGGTCCACTCTTGAGGAGTTGCACGACAATGTCGTTATCGGGAGTGGAGAAAGAGGAATCACCCTCGATGACCATAACCGATGAACTAACCTACAAGGTCAACATCAGAAGTGCTGCTGAGGTGTCACCCTCGGCACTCGATAGTGACCCAGTATTGTCGAGCAACAAAGGGGAAAGTGATCTGCGGTGCTGGGGCATGGTCTTCGATCTCGTTGATCGGGTCTTCTGATAATCCAGCGGGGCAGTCGGGACAATGTGAGGGGTCACTGGTGGATCTCTAACTAGCCTATACTAACTAGTTTAGTATAAACATGTATGGTATGAAAGCAGGTATCAACAACAGGCTATGCATCAGAATAGGATCATACAAAAAGCAGTAGCAGTTCTAATGCAAGCATAAGAGAGAAGAGAGTGGGCGATATCGGAATGATCAAGGGGGGTTGGCTTGCCTGGTTGCTCTGGGAAGAAGGTGGGGTCATCAACACCGTAGTCAATCACCGGGGCATCATCGGTCTCGGGGTCTACCGGAGAGAAGAGGGGGAAGAAACAATAAATATAAAGCAAACAATTGCAACAGAAAAGCACGACATGTCAGCACACAGTGCTAGGGTGCTCTAACGCGGTGTTACACGATACCGGCGAAGGGGGGTAACATCCGGGAAAGTATCCCCAGTGTTTCATGTGTTCAGACAGATGAATCGGAGGGGGAAAGTTGCAGGTTCACTATGCTAGGGACGTGTGGCCAACGAATGGCCCGTGTATTCGGATTCGTCCCGTCGTTCTGAGCAGCTTTCATATATAGAACTTTTTCATCCGAGTTATGGTTTATTTTATATGATTTTTCAAAGGTTTAAACAATTTATAGAATTACTGGGTTATTTTAAAACCGAAAATATAAACAGGATATGCTTTATGTACCCAACGTGGGCTAGCCATAGTGGAAGACAGGCGGGGCCAGAGGGCTGGGTTGACCTAGTCAACTAGTCCAGTTAACTGGGTCAAGGGGACCCACGTGTAAGTGACTCTGGTATATTTAAGTGGGTAAATAAATTAAATTAAATAGTGGGGCCCTATAGTCATTGACTGGTATTATACCAAAGGGTTATTTAGTGTGTGAGACCACCTGTCATAGACACATTAGGCTAATTAACATATAAACTAAACCTACCTAATCTAACTAGCAGTAAACAATTTGGAAAGGGCCGGCCACACACATAGGACGCACATACGCACACACCACACAACACACTCGGACATGGCCTTGGCCATGGCCACTAGCAGTAGCAGCCGGCGATAACACGCTCCAGTAGCAACTGCACGGAGTAGCAGCAGGCACATCAAGAAGCAGCGTCAGCATAGCATAGCAGCGGCAGCAGCTTGCAGCAGCACTAGCAGTATGCAGTAGCTGGCAACAGCAGTAGCGGAGCTAGCACGGGGCACGCGAACGGAAGTGGCGGCAGCAGCAGGCAGTAGCAGAAGCAAAGCAAGGAGCGGAAAGCACGCGGGCACGTGGGGCGCAGCCAGGGGACGGCCGGCGTGCGGCCGGTCGCGGCCAGACACGGCCAAGTGGCACAGAGAGGCACGCACGGGGCGACACCAACAGCGGCCGAGCAGCTGCGACGAGCGCAGCAGCTGCGGCTCGCAGAGGCGAGCGGGAGGGGCATACGCATGTGGGGGCGGCTCGCGTGGGCAGCGCGTGGCCAGCAAGGCATGGGCGCACCGGGACGGACAAGGGCGCGGCGAGGAGTGGGTGGGTACGCGCACGGGCGGAGTTCCGGCGGTCCGGCCATGGTGACGACAGGCGGCGCGGGTCTACGGCACCGAATCGAAGAGGGTAAATGGGGGGATCTAGAGAGATGCTCACCGCGAGCACGAAGGTGAGGTCGGGGAGGCCGGGGGTGGACCGGAGAGGCGGTGGCGGCGACGAGATTGTGACGGCTGGAGGAAGATGATGATGACGCCGTCTACGCAGTTCTCCTCTTTTCTCCAATGCCCGGAACGGACGAAGCCGAGCGTGATGAACCTCCTGGACGTGCTCCCGGGCGACGGCGATGACGGTGGTGACGGGCGGCGACCGCGACGGACGGCGGGGTCGGAACAGTGGCGTGGCCGCGGCCACAGGCGGGCACCGCCGCGAGGGAGAGGGGATGGGTGAGGAGGAGAGGGAGTGGGGCGCTAGGGTTCGGCCCGAGGCGGGGGAGGCGGCCATATGTAGGTAGGGGGGCGTGGTGGATGGGCGGCATCTGGCCGACGCCATGGCCGATGCCCTCCACGACCCCCCTTGTGAACAGGAGGAGGGAAGGGTAGGTGGGCTGGCCTGTTGGGCTATGCCCAATGGGGCCAGGGGGTTTGTCCACTTTTTTTGTGTTTTCTTTTTCTTTTTATTTATTACTATTTATTTGTTTTACTTAAATCTCACATTATCTTGGTCTCTTAAAAAATAGGAGACTAGCACCTAAATTAATGTTCTGATTTAACCCTCTGCCTCAAAAAGTTCTAGACCCAAATAAAACAGTTTCTAATTTTATAAATTAGAAAAGGCATTTAGTTAATTGTGAATGCCACTGTTTTAATCATTCGTAAGCACTTAAACATTTTATAAAATTCTAGTTTCTTCACCAATAGTACTTATGAATTATTTGGCACAGTTTCAACAATTTTGTTTTGACACTTCAAAACTTTTATTTTTTTGACTTTGATTGAATTTTGAATTTGGATAGTGATTTGGATCAAGTGATTTAGCAACAGTAAAACCGATGATCTGGCATCGTTAATAGGAAAGTACTGTAGCTTAATTATCTGGGCGTTACAGTGAGACACACCGATTGACATGCACTAGTTGCATAAGGTGGCTAGCGGGTGTCTGTCTCTCCCACTTTAGTCGGATCGGATTCGATGAAAAGGGTCCTTATGAAGGGTAAATAGTAATTGGCATATCACGTTATGGTTTTGGCGTATGTAAGAAACGTTCTTGCTAGAAACCTATAACAGCCACGTAAAAACTTGCAACAACAATTAGAGGACGTCTAACTTGTTCTTGCAGCATGTGCGGTGTGATGTGATATGGCCAAAAGGATGTGATGAATGATATATATATATGTGATGTATGAGATTGATCATGTTTGTAATAGGAATCATGACTTGCATGTCGATGAGTATGACAACCGGCAGGAGACATAGGAGTTGTCTTATTTTATTATATGACCTGCGTGTCATTGAAAACGCCATGTAATTACTTTACTTTATTGCTAACCGTTAGCCATAGTAGTAGAAGTAACGTTTGGCGAGACAACTTCATGAAGACACGATGATGGAGATCATGGTGTCATGCCAGTGACGATGATCATCATGGAGCCCCGAAGATGGAGATCAAAAGGAGCAAAATGATATTGGCCATATCATGTCACTATTTGATTGCATGTGATGTTTATCATGTTTTACATCTTATTTGCTTAGAACGATGGTAGCATAAATAAGATGATCTCTCACTAAAATTTCAAGAATTGTGTTCCCCCTAACTGTGCACCGTTGCTAAGGTTCGTTGTTCTGAAACACCACGTGATGATCGGGTGTCAGGGCCGGGCCGGCAAAATCCGAGGCCCTGTACCAAACTCTTAAATGGGCCCTACTTTCACTACAAAAAACTACATAAATAAAGGTGAAGTATTCAAGTTTCCATCAATATTACTAGACCCGATGTTATCAGTATTTTCTTCGACCTCAACATCATTTTCTGTCTCTGCCTAGCCATCTCTAGTGCTAGGATCATTGACTCATTGTCAACACTATTATCACGTGCATGATCTTAATTAAGTGACTGATTATGAATGGACACTTGTGGGTTTTTTCTGACGAATTATCCATATCTCCTTTCTAAGACTAAGTTAAATACTCGATTTTTGGTTTCTTCCTAAGATTTTCTATATGAAGACATGACTTGGGTCTTGCAGTACTAGACACCTAATAGATGAGAAGAATAAACTTAGCTTCGAGATTTTATTAAAAGTAAATAGCATATGGAAATTGGAACTCATATTAAAGCCTCATGGTGTCGTTGGTTATGGACGCGACAACACTTAAGAACTCGGAGATCAGAGGATGGCTTGAACTTTCCTTGCTTTCAGATCCTGCCTGCCGGCTGTGGGCTATTGTTCCTCATTGAGAGCTGATTCAAGTAATCCAGGCAAACTGAAGAGCAGATGACACCTAGAAAGGACTCGGAAAAAAGAGATCTAGAAAGAATATTCTTGCCTAGACGCCTGGTCTTTCCCTCCTAAGACGATGAAGACACAAGCAAGCAGCCAAGGAGGAGCCCTAACCGGCCGGCTGTGGCGTCCGTGGCCGCCAGACGAAAAGACCAAGAGATTAATCGGTGCGTCACTTCGGTGGCTTCGGTGTTCGCTCGGTTCTATCGATCACTGGAGGCGTATGTCGAGCTCCAAACAGCATCCCAACTGGAAGTATGGAAGTCCGGAAGACGCCCGTCTAAATTCTATGAAGAAGCCTATATATGAAAGCACTACTGCGCGCAAAATTTGGGGCCCCAAAAAGCTGGGGGCCCTGTGCGCTGGCACAGGTTGCACCCCCTTGTGCCCGGGACTGTCGGGTGTGATAGGTTCTAACGTTCGCATACAACGGGTGTAAGCCAGATTTACGCACGCAATACACTTAGGTTGACTTGACGAGCCTAGCAGGTACAGACATGTCTTCGGAACACGGAAGACCGAGAGGTCGAACATGAGTCGTATAGAAGATACGATCAACCTGAAGATGTTCACCGTTGATGACTAGTCCGTCTCACGTAATGATCGGATACGGCCTAGTCGATTTGGATCATGTATCACTTAGATGACTAGACAGATGTCTATCTGAGTGGGAGTTCATTAAATTTGATTAGATGAACTTAATTATCGTGAACATAGTCTAAAATCTTTACAATATGTCTTGTAGATCAAATGGCCCACGCTAATGTTGCCCTCAACTTCAACGCGTTCCTAGAGAAAACCAAGCTGAAAGACGATGGTAGCCACTATAGGGATTGGGTCCGTAAATTGAGGATCATCCTCATAGCTGCCAAGAAAGCATATGTCCTTGAAGCACCGCTAGGTGACGCACCCGTTTTCCCAGTGACTCAAGACGTTATGAACGCCTCGCAGTCGCGTAGTGATGATTACTCCCTGGTTCAGTGCGGCATGCTCTACAGCTTAGAATCGGGGCTCCAAAAGCGTTTTGAGCAGCACAGAGCATATGACATGTTCGAAGAGCTGAAAATGGTTTTCCCAGCTCATGCCCGAGTCGAGAGATATGAAGTCTCCGACAAGTTCTACAGTTGTAAGATGGAGGAGAATAGTTCTGTCAGCGAGCATATACTCAAAATGTCTGGGTTGCACAACCTCTTCCCTCAGCTGGGAGTTAATCTCCCAGATGACGTGGTCGTTGACAGAATCCTTCAGTCGCTCCCACCTAGCTACAAGAGCTTTGTGATGAATTTCAATATGCAAGGGATGGAGAAGTCCATTCCCGAGGTATATTCAATGCTGAAATCAGCGGAGGTGGAGATCAAAAAGGAACATCAAGTGTTGATGGTGAATAAAACCACTAAGTTGAAGAAAGGCAAGGGTAAGAAGAACTTCAAGAAGGACGGCAAAGGAGTTGCCGCGCCCGGTAAGCCAGTTACCGAGAAGAAGCCAAAGAATGGACCCAAGCCCGAGACTGAGTGCTTTTATTGCAAGGGAACGGGTCACTGGAAGCGGTTTTGCCCCAAATACTTAGCGGATAAGAAGGCCGGCAACGTCAAAGGTATATGTGATATACATGTTATTGATGTGTACCTTACCAGCACTCGTAGTAGCTCCTGGGTATTTGATAACGGTGCAGTTGCTCACATTTGTAACTCAAAGCAGGAGCTGCGGAATAAGCGGAGACTGGCAAAGGACGAGGTGACGATGCGCGTCGGGAATGGTTCCAAGGTCGATGTGATCACCATCGGCACGCTACCTCTACATCTATCTTCGGGATTAGTTTTAAACCTCAATAATTGTTATTTAGTACCAGCTTTGAGCATGAACATTGTATTTGGATCTCGTTTAATGCGAGATGGCTACTCATTTAAATCTGAGAATATTGGTTGCTCTATTTATATGAGAGAAATGTTTTATGTTCATGCCCCGCTGGTCAATGGTTTATATTTTTATTAAATCTCGAACGTGATGTTACACATATTCATAGTGTGAATGCCAAAAGCTGTAAGGTTGATAATGATAGTCACACATACTTGTGGCACTGTCGCCTTGGTCATATTGGGGTCAAACATATGAAGAAGCTCCATGCAGATGGACTTCTGGAGTCTCTTAATTATGAATCATTTGACACGTGCGAACCATGCCTCTTGGGCAAGATGATCAAGACTCCGTTCTCCGGAACAATGGAGCGACCAACCAACTTGTTGGAAATCGTACATACTGATGTGTGCGGTCCGATGAGTGTTGAGGCTCGCAGTGGTTATCGTTATGTTCTCACCCTCACTGATGACTTAAGTAGATATGGGTATGTCTACTTGATGAAACACAAGTCTGAGACCTTTGAAAAGTTCAAGGAAATTTAGAATGAGGTTGAAAATCAACGTGACAGAAAAATAAAGTTCTTACGATCAGATCGTGGAGGAGAATATTTAAGTCACGAATTTGGCACGCACCTAAGGAAATGTGGAATTGTTTCACAACTGATGCTGCCTAGAACACCTCAGCGTAATGGTGTGTCTAAACATCGTAATCGTACTCTGTTGGACATGGTGCGATCTATGATGTCTCTTAACGACTTACCACTATCATTTTGGGGTTATGCTTTAGAGACTGTTGCATTCACTTTAAATAGGGCACCGTCTAAATCCGTTGAGACGACACCATATGAACTATGGTTCGGGAAGAAACCTAAGTTGTCGTTTCTAAAAGTTTGGGGATGCGATGCTTATGTCAAGAAACTTCAACCTGAAAAGCTCAAACCCAAATCGAGAAAATGTGTCTTCATAGGATACCCTAAGGAAACTATTGAGTATACCTTCTACCTTAGATCCAAAGGCAAGGTCTTTGTTGCCAAGAATGGATCCTTTCTAGAGAAAGAGTTTCTCTCAAAAGAAGTAAGTGGGAGGAAAGTGGAACTTGATGAGGTGATTGTCACCCCTCTTGAACTGGAAAGTAGCGCAGCGCAGGAAGATGTTTCTGTGGTTCCTACACGGACTAGAGAGGAAGTTAATGATAATGATCATGAAGCTTCAGATCAAGTTACTACTGAACTTCATAGGTCCACGAGGACGCGTTCCGCACCAGAGTCTTACGGCAACCCTGTCCTGGAAATCATGTTGTTAGACAGCGGTGAACCTTCAAACTATGAAGAAGCGATGGCGGGGCCGGATTCCAACAAATGGCTTGAAGCCATGAAATCCGAGATAGGATCCATGTATGATAACAAAGTATGGATTTTGGTTGAATTTCCCAATGATCGGTGAGCTATACAAAATAAACGAATCTTTAAGAAGAAGACTGACGCGGATGGAAATGTGACCATCTATAGGGCTCGACTTGTCGCTAAGGGTTATCGACATGTTCAAGGGATTGACTATGATGAGACTTTCTCTCCCATAGTGATGCTGAAGTCCATCCGAAGCATGTTAGCAATTGCCGCATTCTATGATTCTGAGATATGGCAAATGGACGTCAAAACGGCATTCCTTAACGGCTTCCTTAAGGAAGAACTGTATATGATACAGCCGGAAGGTTTTATCGATCCTAAGAATGCTAACAAGGTATGCAAGCTCCAACGCTCCATCTATGGGCTTGTGCAAGCATCTCGGAGTTGGAACATTCGCTTTGATGAGGTGATCAAAGCATTTGGGTTCATACAGACTTATGGAGAAGCTTGTATTTACAAGAAAGTGAGTGGGAGCTCTGTTGCATTTCTCATATTATATGTGGATGACATATTGTTGATGGGAAATGATGCATATCTCTTGGAAAGCATAAAGGCCTACTTGAATAAGTGTTTTTCAATGAAGGACCTTGGAGAAGCTGCTTACATATTAGGCATCAAGATCTGTAGAGATAGAACGAGATGCCTCGTTGGTCTTTCACAAAGCACATACCTTGACAAGATATTGAAGAAGTTCAATATGGATCAGTCCAAGAAAGGGTTCTTGCATGTGTTACAAGGTATGAGATTGAGCACAGCTCAATGCCCGACCTCGGCAGAAGATAGAGAAAAGATGAGTGTCATCCCCTATGCCTCGCCCATAGGTTCTATTATGTATGTCATGCTGTGTACCAGACCTGATATGAACCTTGCCATAAGTTTGGTGGGGAGGTACCAAAGTGATCCCGGAATGGAACACTGGACAACGGTCAAGAACATCCTGAAGTACCTGAAAAGGACTAAGGATATGTTTCTCGTATGGAGGTGACGAAGAACTCTTCGTAAAGGGTTACGTCGATGCTAGCTTCGACATAGATCCGGATGACTCCAAGTCACAAACCGGAAACGTGTATATTTTGAATGGTGGGGTAGTCAGCTGGTGCAGTTGAAAGCAAAGCGTCGTGGCGGAATCTACATGTGAAGCGGAGTACATATCTGCTTCCGAAGCAGCACATGAAGGAATCTGGATGAAGGAGTTCATCACCGACCTAGGAGTTATTCCAAGCGCGTCGGGCCTGATGTCTCTCTTCTGTGACAACACTGGAGCTATTGCCATTGCCAAGGAGCCCAGGTTTCACAAGAAGACCAAGCACATCAAGCGCCGCTTCAACTCCATCCGTAGTTATAAACAAGATGGAGGCATAGATATTTGTAAAGTGCATACGGATCTGAATGTCGCAGATCCACTGACTAAACCTCTTCCACGAGCAAAACATGATCAACACCAGAACTCTATGGGTGTCCGATTCATCACGATGTAACTAGATTATTGACTCTAGTGCAAGTTGGAGACAGTTGGAAATATGCCCTAGAGGCAATAATAAAATGGTCATTATTATATTTCCTTGTTCATGATAATTGTCTAGTGTTCATGCTATAATTGTATTATCCGGAAATCGTAATGCATGTGTGAATACATAGACCACAACATGTCCCTAATGAGCCTCTAGTTGACTAGCTCGTTGATCAATAGATGGTTACGGTTTCCTCACCATGGAGATTGGATGTCATTGATAATGGGATCACATCATTAGGAGAATGATGTGATGGACAAGACCCAATCTTAAGCCTAGCACAAGATCGTGTAGTTCGTATGCTAAAGCTTTTCAACTGTCAAGTATCTGTACCTTAGACCATGAGATTGTGCAACTCTAGGATACCGTAGGAGTACTTTGGGTGTGCCAAACTTCACAACGTAACTGGGTGGCTATAAAGGTACACTACGGGTATCCCCGAAAATATCTGTTGGGTTGGTACGAATCGAGACTGGGATTTGTCACTCTGTATGACGGAGAGGTATCTCTGGGCCCACTCGGTAAGACATCATCGTACTGAGCTCTATGTGACTAAGGAGTTGGTCACGTGATGATGTGTTATGGAACAAGTAAAGTGACTTGCTGGTAACGAGATTGAAGAAGGTATCGGTATATCGATGATCGAATCTCGGGCAAGTACTATACCGGTAGACAAAGGGAATCGTATACAGGATTGATTGAATCCTTGACATCATGGTTCATCCAATGAGATCATCGTGGAACATGTGGGAGCCAACATGGGTATCTAGATCCCGCTGTTGGTTATTGACCGGAGAGATGTCTCGGTCATGTCTGCAAGGTTCCTGAACCCGTAGGGTCTACACACTTAAGGTTCGATGATGCTAGGGTTATAGGGACGTGGTTACCGAATGTTGTTCGGAGTCCCAGATGAGATCCCGGATGTCACGAGGAGTTCCGGAATAGTCCGGAGGTAAAGATTTATATATGGGAAGTCATATTTTGGTTACCAGAGTGATTTCGGGGTCACCAGTATTGTACCGAGACCATCGGAAGGTGTCCGGGGGTCTACCGGGTGGGGCCATCTACCCCGGTGGGCCAAGTGGACCAAGTAAGGGGGGAACCAGCCCCTGGTGGGCTGGTGCACCCCCAAGGGCCCAAGGCGCCTAGGGTTGGGAAACCCTAGGGGTGGGGGCGGCCCACCTGCTTGGGGGGCAAGTCCCCCCCCCCACCTGGCCGCCGCCCCCTTTAGATCTGATCTAGGGGGGCCGGCCCCCTCTCCCTTGCCCCTATATAAAGGAGGGGATGGGAGGGCAGCCGCACCTGAACCCTGGCGCAGCCCTCCCCCTCTCCCAACTCCTCCTCTTCTCCCGCAAAGCTTGGCGAAGCTCTGCCGGAGTATCACGCTCCTCCACCACCACCACGCCATCGTGCTGCTGCTGGACGGAGTCTTCCCCAACCTATCCCTCTCTCCTTGCCGGATCAAGGCGCGGGAGATGTCACCGAGCTGCACGTGTGTTGAGCGCGGAGGCACCGTTATTCGGTGCTTAGATCGGATTCGGCCACGATTTGAATCGCTTCGTGTATGACTCCACCGATCGCGTTCTTGCAACGCTTCCGTATTGCGATCTTCAAAGGTATGAAGATGCACTCCCCTCTCTTGTTGCTAGTCACTCCATAGATAAATCTTGGTGATGCGTAGAAATTTTTTGAATTTCTGCAACGATCCCCAACATGATTCGTGGGCGAATTAAACGAGATTTAAGGAAGGGAGGCCACATAATAAAAGTGCAAGGAAGGAAATTAATCCATGAGCAGGAAGGTGATGGATTTGGATTTAAAGAAGGGCGAGGCCACGTAATAAAAGAGCAAGGAAGGAAATTATCCATGAGCAAGAAGGAAGGTGATGAATTTGGGGTAGGTGGTGTGAAGTCTGAAGGAAGATGGAAGTCTTGATCAACTACAAAATTAAAAAAGATTTACGTAATATTTTAACATGAATTAAAAAGATTCTCTATTTTTTTATTTGCTGTTTTGCTTTTGATCCAAACAATGGTCCATATTTTCTTTTGATATCATAACCATGTTTATTCATATTCATGTACAATATGTTTCATGCAACTGACCGGAGATCAACTATAAAGTTAAAAAGATTCACCTAATATATTATTTAATAATAAAGCACGAATTGACTTTGTTGGGTTCACCGTCACAATACGCTTCTTCCCATGAATTTACGCTTTCAGTTTTTTTTCTTACCACCGTAATTTGGTCCGTCCACCCCGTCTAGTTTTCGTACGCCCACCCTCATTGTTTTTCCAGTTTTTTTCGCAGGCCGCGCGCAGCTACTGGAAAAAGAAAAAGAGAATAATGACAAATTGGCACGTATAGGAGTTGAACACATGACCAACCCCTTGGGGGTTGCAATCTCTAGCCACGGGGCCTAACAACTAGTGTGTCTGATTACAAAGGGAATATATATATATATTTATACATATGCGAGATAGCATAAAAAAAAGTAAATAATCCCACCTCACCCACGTATATTGAATCACATCTGTTTAGATATGTCTCCGAGTGGCATAGGTAACAAGCTGGCTCAAGAGCAGTACGAGGCGTGGCTCAGTTATATTCCTACGGGAACACATAATTACCTTCCAGGAAGGAATTTGTGATCAGGAACGGAAGGCATTGATTGATTCGTGGGCGAATTAAACGAGATTTAAGGAAGGGAGGCCACATAATAAAAGTGCAAGGAAGGAACTTAATTCGTGAGCAGGAAGGTGATGTATTTGGATTTAAAGAGGCAATGATGACCCACAAGTGTAGGGTATCTATCATAGTCCTTTCGATAAGTAAGAGTGTCGAACCCAACGAGGAGCAGAAGGAAATGATAGGCAGTTTTCAGTAAGGTATTTTCTGCAAGCATTGAAATTATAGGTAACATGTAGTTTTGTGATAAGGTAATTGGTAGCAAGTGACAAAAGGTAAAAGTAAATAAGGTGCAGCAAGGTGGCCCAATCCTTTTTGTAGCAAAGGACAAGCCTGGACAAACTCTTATATAAAGGAAAGCGCTCCCCAGAACACATGGGAATTATCGTCAAGCTAGTTCATCACGATCATCTGATTCGCGTTCGGTACTTTGATAATTTGGTATGTGGGTGGACCGGTGCCTGGGTGCTGTCCTTACTTGGACAAGCCTCCCACTTATGATTAACCTCTAATGCAAGCATCCGCAACTACAAAAGAAGTATTAAGGTAAACCTAACCATAGCATGAAACATATGGATCCAAATCAGCCCCTTACGAAGCAACGCATAAACTAGGGTTTAAGCTTCTGTCACTCTAGCAACACATCATCTACTTATTACTTCCCAATGCCTTCCTCTAGGCCCAAATAATGGTGAAGTGTCATGTAGTCGACGTTCACATGACACCACTAGAGGAGAGACAACATACATCTCATCAAAATATCGAATGAATACCAAATTCACATGACTACTAATAGCAAGACCTCTCCCATGTCCTCAGGAACAAAAGTAACTACTCACAAGACATAATATTGTTCATGATCAGAGGGGTATTAATATACATAATGGATCTGAACATATGATCTTCCACCAAATAAACCAACTAGCATCAACTACAAGGAGTAATTAACACTACTAGCAACCCACATGTACCAATCTGAGGTTTGGGTACAAAGATTGGATACAAGAGATGACTAGGGTTTGAGAGGATATGGTGTTGGTGAAGATGTTGATGAAGATAGCCCTCCCCAAGATGGGACAGTTGTTGGTGATGACGGCGGTGACGATTTCCCCCTCCCGATGGGAAGTATCCCCAGCAGAATAGCTCTGCCGGAGCCCTAGATTGGTTTCTGCCTCGGTTCCACCTCGAGACGGTGGCGTCTGGTCCCAAAAGCCTCCTTCTTATTTTTTCCAGGTCAAAACACCTCATATAGGAGAAGATGGGCATCGGGGGCCTTCCGGCTGGCCCACGAGACAGGGGGGGCGCGCCCTGGGCAGGGGGGCGCACCCCCACCCTCGTGGGCAGCCAGTGGCCCCCTCGTGGACTTCTTTCGCCAGATATTTTTTAAATTTTCTGAAATGGAGTTCTGTTGGGTTTCAGGGCTTTTGGAGTTGTGCAGAATAGGTTTCCAGAGTTTGCTCCTTTTCCAGCCCAGAATTCCAGCTGCCGGCATTCTCCCTCTTCTTGTAAACCTTGTAAAATAAGAGAGAAAAGGCATAAGTATTTTGACAAAACATATAATAACAGCCCATAATGCAATAAACATCAACATATAAGCATGATGCAAAATGGACGTATCAACTCCCCCTAGCTTAGACCTCGCTTGTCCTCAATCGAAAGCTGATAACAAAAAATATGTCCACATGTTTAGAGATAGAGGTGTCGATAAAAAAAAATACGGAAATGAGGGCATCATGATCATTCTCATAACACCAACATATATATAATGTCATATGATTCTTATGCTAATGTAGCGATTCTTCCACAATATCAAGTATGAATCATAAACTTCATTGAGAACCTACAAACTTTGATCTCGGTCATTGAAGCAATTGCAATTTATCGTAACATCGGAAAGAGTCAATATAAGAGCTTTTCAGCAAGCCTACATACTCAACTATCATATAGTCTTTCACAATTGCTCACGCTCACGTAATATTTGTGTTTATGGAGTTTTAATCGGACACAGAGAAAGATAGGGGCTTATGGTGTTGCCTCCCAACCTCTTACCTCAAGGGTAATGTCAATAGTAATAGACCATGAAAACTTACATCCAAGTGGGTATATATGTCAGGATATTTCCAACACAATGTGCTTGCCAAAGGATAAAATGTAAAAAGGAAAGGTGAATTTCACCTTGACTCTTATAGAATAATAATAGATAGGCCCTTCGCAGAGGGAAGCAGAGGTTGTCATGTGTTTTTATGGTTGGATGCACAAAGTCTTAGCATAGAAGAACTTCACATTATATTGCCACTTGTAATAAGGACCTTTATTATGCAGTCCGTCACTTTTACTACTTCCATATCACAAGATCGTATAAAGCTAATTTCTCCCACACTAATAAATCATACATATTTTAGCGGGTTTGCAATATGACAACTTACTTGGAAGGATCTTTCTCAATCCATAGGTAGGTATGGTGGACTCTCATGGCAAAACTGGGTTTAAGGATATATGGAAGCACAAGTAGTATCTCTACTTAGTGCGAGGAGTTTTGGCTAGCATGAGGGGGAAAGGCAAGCTAAACATGTTGGATGATCCATGACTATATACTTTATTTCGGATGTAAGAAGACATAACCCATTATGTTGTCTTCCTTGTCCAACATCAACTCTTTAGCATATCATACTTTAATGAGTGCTCACGATCATAAAAGATGTCCAAGATAGTATATTTGTATGTGAAGCCTCTCTTCTTTTATTACTTCCTATTAATTGCAATGATGACCAAAACTATGTTTGTCAACCCCCAACAACTTTTATTCATCTCACTCTTATATGTGAAGTCATTACTTCCCATAAGATCAATATGATCTATTGGATACTCTTTATGTTTTCTTTCTTTTTATCATGACCCAAGTGAGAAAATTAAGCCCTTGAGTCAACACTAGTCTTTATTATATAGCTCACGGACTCGATTACAAAGGATAAAGATCATAAAGCAAAAGCTCACAACTAGATCATGCTAGCTTTATTCTACTAGATTAAGATACGACCAAAAGGATCGAACTAAGTAAAACAGTAAAGATAGGAGTGATGGTGATACGATACCGGGGCACCTCCCCGAAGCTTGGCAGTTGCCAAGGGGAGTGCCCATATCCATATGATTATGTCTCGTTCTTCGGAGGTGATGATGGAGTTGTTGATGATGCAGGCTTGTCGTCCATATTTTTGCGCTTGGGGATCAAATTTTGCTCCCTTAGGTCATTGTTCTCCTGCTCAAGGCTTAATATCTTCTTGCATAGTTCCTGCTTGTTTTCCTGCAAGAGGCGAAAAGGGATAAACTCAATCTTAGGTTTCTTTGCTTTATCAGGGAGGCTTGACTTTTTGAACTCCACATGCATGTCCCCAGGTTGAGGTAATGGAACTTCATCTTCATCTGAGCTGGTCCAATCCTGTCCCCTGGGATAAAGATCATAAAGCAAAAGCTCACAACTAGATCATGCTAACTTTATTCTACTAGATCAAGATACTACCAAAAGTATCGAACTAAGTAAAGATATGAGTGATGGTGATACGATACCGTGGTCACTCCCCCAAGCCTGGCAGTTGCCAAGGGGAGTGCCCATACCCATATGATTATGTCTCCTTCTTCGGGGGGGGGGGGTGGTGATGGAGTTGTTGATGATGTAGGCTTGTAGTCCACCTTCCAAGGCATGGGCTCACCATCATAGAAGGATGATTGAGTCTTCGGGGTGCTCAAATCTGCAGCCAAACTCATCTTCTTGAATCTATATTCATACTCACAGTTTTGGCTTTGCGGGTCATAGATCTGGGCTTGGAGGTGATCGATTTTCTCTTGAAGATTGGGGATGGCTTCCCCGAAAATCCTTGAGTCCAGCTTGAGGTTGTTGGCGAGCTCCGAGATCATCATGTGGTTGGCGTCGAGTCCTCGTTCCACCATACCTTGGCACTTGGAAACTTGTTGCTCCATTGCTTCGAGTCTTGTCTCCACGCTTCCGGTCCTCTTCGGCCCCTCCACATCACAGATATGCAGCACCCCCTCATGAAACTCCATGGTTTTAGGGTGGTGCAGCACCTCCACAAGTTAGGGGTTGATGACCTTCTCGAAGGACTTGTCCTTGGGGGTGTTGGAGGACGCCATGATGATCTAGATCTGTCAAAAATAGCATCTCGAAACGAAAACAGAGGATTTTTGCGTGATACGGAGGTCAAAACCTTCGGGAGTATATATAATGAATTTTTACCGACCAAAAGGAGTAACCCACAAGAAAACGGAGTCCGGGAGGCACACGGGGTGCCCATGAGGTAGGGAGCGCGCCCTCCACCCTCGTGGACGCCTTGTGTCTCCTCCGGACTACTTCTTATTTTTCTATTTTTCTAAATATTCCAAAACGGAGAAAAATTGCCTTTAGAGCTGTTTTGGAGTTGGTTTACTTACTGTATCACATACCTCTTCCTTTTTGGAGGCTGAATCATTCTGGAAAGTGTCCCTTATGTATTCCTTCGGGGTTATGGTTTCAATAATATTGGTTTCAACATTTACAGGATTACCTGAGATATAATGTTTAATTCTTTGACCGTTCACCACCTTTGGATTTGTGCCTTTGAAGTTGTTGATTTTTATGGCACCGGAATGATAGACCTCCTCGATAACGTAAGTTCCTTCCCACTTGCAGAGAAGTTTTCCTGCAAAAAATCTTAAATGAGAGTTGAATAGCAAGACATAATCACCTACGTTAAACTCACGATTTTGTATCATTTTGTCATGCCATCTCTTAACTTTTTGTTTAAATTGCTTGGCATTCTCGTAAGCCTGGGTTCTCCATTCATCGAGACAGCTAATTTCAAATAACCTCTTCTCACCAGCAAGTTTGAAATCATAATTGAGCTCTTTAATAGCCCAATATGCCTTATGTTCTAGCTCAAGAGGTAAATGACAAGCTTTTCCGTAAACCATCTTATATGGAGACATACCCATAGGATTTTTGTATGCAGTTCTATAGGCCCATAGTGCATCATCAAGTTTCTTAGACCAATTCTTCCTAGACCTATTAACTGTCTTTTGCAAAATTAGTTTCAACTCTCTATTACTTAATTCTACTTGACCACTAGTCTGTGGGTGATAGGGAGATGCAATTCTATGGTTGACATCATATTTAGCAAGCATCTTACGAAAAGCACCATGAATAAAGTGTGAACCACCATCAGTCATTAGATATCTAGGGACTCCAAACCTCGAAAAAATAACTTCTTTAAGCATCTTAATAGAGGTGTTATGATCAGCACTACTAGTTGGAATAGCTTCTACCCACTTAGTAATGTAATCAACAACAACTAAAATGTGTGTGTACCCATTAGAGGCAGGAAACGGTCCCATATAATCAAAGCCCCAAACATCAAATGGTTCAATAACAAGTGAATAATTCATAGGCATTTCTTGACGTCTACTGACATTACCAATATTTGACATTCATCACAAGATAAGACAAACTTACGGGCATCCTTGAAGAGAGTAAGCCAATAAAAACCGGATTGCAATACCTTATGTGCAGTTCTATCTCCCGCATGGTGTCCTCCATAGGCTTCAGAGTGGCACTTGCGTAGGATCTGTTCCTGTTCATGCTCAGGTACACAACGTCTAATAATACCATCTACTCCTTCTTTATAAAGATGTGGGTAATCCCAGAAGTAATGTCTCAAATCATAGAAGAATTTTTTCTCTTGCTGGTATGTGAATCTAGGAGGTATAAACTTAGCAACGATGTAATTAGCATAATCAGCATACCATGGAGTAGTACGAGAAGTATTTATGACAGCTAGTTGTTCATCAGGAAAGCTATCATCAATAGGATGTGGGTCATGAAGTACACTTTCTAATCTAGACAAGTTGTCTGCAACAGGGTTCTCAGCTCCTTTTCTATCAATAATATGCAAGTCAAATTCTTGCAGCAAGAGAACCCATCTAATAAGTCTAGGTTTAGCATCTTTCTTTTCCATAAGGTATTTGATAGCAGCATGATCAGTGTGAATAGTTACTTTAGAATCAACGATATAGGGTCTAAACTTATCACAGGCAAATACAACTGCTAAAAATTATTTCTCAGTAGTAGCATAATTTCTTTGGGCACTATCTAGAGTTTTACTAGCATACTGGATAACATTCAATTTCTTATCAACTCTTTGCCCTAGAGCAGCTCCTACAACATAATCACTAGCATCGCACATAATCTCAAAGGGTAAATTCCAGTCAGGAGGCTGGACAATAGGTGCAGAGATCAATGCTTTCTTAAGTATTTCAAATGCTTCTAGACAATCATCATCAAATATAAAAGGAATATCTTTTTGCAAGAGATTAGTCAGAGGCCTGGAGATTTTATAAAAGTCCTTTATGAACCTCCTATAAAACCCGTCATGACCAAGGAAACTTCGTATACCTTTGAAATCCTTTGGGCATGGCATCTTTTCAATAGCATCAACTTTAGCTTTGTCAACTTCAATAGCTCTTTCAGAAATTTTATGTCCCAAGACAATGCCTTCATTAACCATAAATTGGCACTTCTCCCAATTCAAAACCAGATTAGTGTCTTCACATCTCTGCAAAACTCGATCAAGGTTGCTTAAGCAATCATCAAAAGAAGTTCTGTAAACGGAGAAGTCATCCATGAAAACCTCAACAATCTTTTCACAAAAGTCAGAGAATATAGCCATCATGCATCTTTGAAAGGTAGCAGGTGCATTACATAAACCAAAATGCATACGTCTATTAGCAAAGGTACCGAAAGGACAAGTAAAGGTGGTCTTTTCTTGATCCCCTTTTAACACGTGTATTAGAGAGAACCCAGAATAACCATCTAGAAAGCAGAAATGCGTATGTTTGGATAACCTTTCTAGCATTTGATCAATAAATGGCAAGGGGTAATGATCTTTCTTAGTAGCTTTATTTAACTTACGGAAATCAATTACCATCCTATAACCTGTAACTATTCTTTGCGGGATCAATTCATCTTTATCATTAGGAACAACATTCATACCTCCTTTCTTAGGGACACAATGGACAGGACTTACCCAATGGCTATCAGCAACTGGATAGATAATACCTGCCTCTAGAAGCTTTAGTATTTCCTTCCTCACCACTTCTTTCATTTTAGGATTTAACCGTCGCTGATGATCAATAACCGGTTTAGCATTTTCTTCCAATTTTATCTTGTGTTGTCATATAGTGGGACTAATGCCCTTAAGATCATCCAGAGTATATCCAATAGCAGCACGGTGCTTCTTGAGAGTTTTCAATAGCTTTTCTTCTTCTTGCTCCGAAAGGTTAGCACTAATAATAATAGGATATATTTTCTTTTCATCAAGATAAACATACTTAAGATTATCAGGCAAAGGTTTAAGTTCAAACACGGGATCACCCTTGGGTGGAGGAGGATCCCCTAGGATTTCAACAGGCAAGTTGTTTTTTAGTACGGGCCCCTGTTTAAAGAATATTTCATCTATTTCCCTTCTCTCATTCATGTGCATATCATTTTCATGGTCTAGCAAATATTGTTCTAAATGATCATTAGGTGGCATGGCAATAGAAGCAAGACCAATAATTTCATCCTTACTGGATGGTTCCTTTTCAAGGGGTTGTCTACGAAATTTAGCAAAGTTAAAATCATGAGACGTATCCCCTAATCCCACAGTAACAATATCTTTCACACAGTCTATCTTGGCATTAACAATATTCAAGAAGGGTCTACCAAATATAATGGGACATAATTCATCTTGTGGGGAACTAAGAACAAGGAAATCAGCAGGGCATTTAACCTTCCCACACAAGACTTCAATATCTCTAACAATCCCAACTGGTGAAATAGTATCTCTATTAGCAAGCTTAATAGTAACATCAATCCATTCTAACTCAATAGGTGCAATATCATGCATAATTTCTCGATATAAATCAAGAGGGATAATACTCGCACTAGCACCTACGTCACATAGACCATGATAGCAATGATCTCCTATCTTAACAGAGATAATAGGCAAGCCTACAACAGGTCTATGTCTATTCCTAGCATTGGGTTTGGCTATTCTAGCAGACTCTTCTTGGAGGTAAATAACATGTCCATCTAAATCTTCTACCAAGAGATCTTTAACCATAGCAACACTAGGTTCAACTTTAATTTGCTTAGAGGGTGTAGGTGTTCTAGTATTACTTTTACGAACTATAGTTGAAGCTTGAGCATGATCCTTTATCCTAACAGGGAAAGGTGGTTTCTCAATATAAGCAGTAGGAACAACAGGATCAACATTATAAGTGATA
Source organism: Secale cereale (assembly GCA_902687465.1). Classification (NCBI taxonomy): domain Eukaryota; kingdom Viridiplantae; phylum Streptophyta; class Magnoliopsida; order Poales; family Poaceae; genus Secale; species Secale cereale. The sequence goes on along the minus strand of LR738714.1, from coordinate 573,370,839 downwards.
GTCTTTTCTTCAACTTTTACAGGTTCAACTACTTTTACTTCAATAGGGGGATGATATTTAAACCACTTCTCCTTGGGGAGATCAACATGAGTAGCAAAAGATTCGCAGAAAGAAGCTACTATCTCAAAGTCAAGTCCATATTTAGTGCTAAACTCACGGAAAACATCAGTATCCATAAAAGCTTTAACACAATCAAACTTAGGGGTCATACCTGACTCCTTACCTTCGTCAAGATGCCAATCTTCAGATTTGCGTTTAATTCTTTCCAATAAATCCCATTTGAATTCAATAGTCTTCATCATAAAAGAGCCAGAACAAGAAGTATCAAGCATGAGCGATTATTAAGAGAAAGCCGAGCATAAAATTTTTGAATGATCATTTCTCTTGAGAGCTCATGATTGAAGCATGAATATAACATTGACTTAAGCCTCCCCCAAGCTTGAGCGATGCTTTCTCCTTCGTGAGGCCAAAAATTATAAATATAATTACGATCATGATGAACCTGGTGCATAGGGTAGAACTTCTGATGAAATTCCAACTTCAGACGATTATAGTTCCATGATCCCATATCATCACATAGCCTAAACCATGTCAATGCATCTCCCTTCAAAGATAAAGGGAAGACCTTCTTCTTGATAACATCCTCGGGCATACCTGCAAGCTTAAACAATCTAAAAACTTCATCCAAATAGATTAGGTGTAAGTCGGGATGCAGTGTTCCGTCTCCGGTAAAAGGATTTTCAAGCAGTTTATCTTTCATACCCGAAGGAATCTCAAAGCCAACATTTTCAGTAGGTTGAGGAGCAACTCTTTGCTCTTCTGGTCGGGGTGAAGATACCCCGAACAAGCCCCTCAAAGGATTTTGAGCCATGGTAACAAGTGACAATAAATTTCAGCACAATATATAAAATTTTCCTTACCAAATTCCACTTACCAAAGGCGCTTCACTCCCTACAAGAAATATGTCAACTTGTGACCCTCACTATTGGCCGCTGAAAGGTCATAGTTTTTCATTTGCGGCCTTTTTTTGACCAAAAACAGAAGGTCAAAAGCTGGCGGTCGTAAACTGAAATTAACGACCTTCTGTAAAAGGTCGTTGGTTCCACGACCAAATTTTTGGTCACTAGCAGCCTCCCGAGACCACGTAGGCATCCAGCGTGGCAAGCTGATGTGGCACAAGAATCAGCCCGGTCCAATTCGGTTTTCTACATGGGCCTTGCCCAACAATTCGGCCTTTTTAATGTATTAGTTCCTATGCTGTTATTAGCTACATGGGTCTGGCCTAACAATTCAGCCTTTGATTTCTTTGCATGGCGCTTTTAACAGCAGGTTTTCTTTTTGATCATGTATTTTTCTAGGGCATTTCTTTGCTGGGCATCTCATGTTTTTCCCTCAAAAATAATTGTCCAATATAACTTGGGCCTAGCCTAGTTCCGAAAAAATTTATCCAATCCAAAAAAAAGTATTATGCCATTGACATTACAACACATCACACCACAAGCTATCTTGGGCCTAGCTCAGTTCTGATACATTTTCAAAGCAACGTGCAATGTTATTATATTACAACCATTCATTCGAGCAATACTATTTGAGGCTGGCTGGCTGGCTGAGCTACTACTGACTGACTGCAGGCTAACTAAGTTTTTACAAAAGGTGAATCGGAAACCTAACGCTACTGCATTTGCATGGCGCTGCTGAAATACTCCAGGATCATGAAAAAAATAGAACTAGCCTATATGGTACTTCATAGCAAGCAAACATGTAATATGCTTAATGGAAAGATTTCTTCTCCAAGTCCTGCTTCTCCCTTAGCAATGACAGGCTGATGCAAAACATCTGAGCATTCAAAAGAGAACAAAAGGTATGTCACTGATAGAATACAGAGTACTTTTAAAATAAAAAGTAAAGATACACCAGTATATTATCATTCTACTTATTATTATTATTAACCAGATCATTCTACTTATCCAGAATATGGCTATTATTAACCAGATCATTCTACTTATCCAGAATACTGCTGCTAGTGTTCTAAACCAACAGAGCATGTTATAGGAGCAGAAAAGTGGGAGCTAGGGCTAGAAGATGGAGTCGACTCACCGGAGAGCTTGTGGTCGCCGCCGTACACAGCCGCGGTCACGCCGGTTGCCTCAAAAAGCACCAGCGCGCCGGAGACGGTGCCTGACGTGTGCAAGAGCAGAGCACCTGCTGCATCCATTTCCAAATAGAACAAGAACAAAAAATTAGGGAGGGTTTCAGAAAAGGACAGTTATTTAGAATGACAACACAAATTCAGCTAGTACCATGCTTTTCGTTCTCCAGCCGCCATTACAGAAGTATAATTGTTATTCTCATCTCACTACACAAGTGGCTCTATGAACATGCCAGACACAATACTGAACATGCGAGGAAAAACTATAAAGAAGATATTTTACAAATTTACTGTGACATATTTACCCTACATGTGAAACATTTTTCAATAAATGAACTCGTCTAAGAGGACATGACACAATATCTACTCGTCAAAGAGGACATGACACAATATCTACCAGCTACAAATTCCAGGCAATATCTACCAGCACTGTTAACCAGAACAATTACAAACAGTAGAGGAAATCATGAATGTGTAAATGCATGAATGGTTCTTTAGATCAACTTCAAAGCTAGCAACAAGCATGTTTAGACAACTTAACACATTAGTAATATTGCCAGCAATATTGTTGGAAGCACAAGAGAATCTGAAGTTTCAGATTTAGCTTCAACATTAGTAATATTGCCAGCTTTAACATCATAGAGACTCAAGCATATCCTAATATAAAGCTATTCAGACCATAACTTTCACATCATAGGGACACAATAGTGTATTACAACACTATGTCCAGATATAAAAACTGAGTGACCAGCAAGCAATCAGATTGAGAACAATTCAGTTGGGGTTCTTAACTTTCATTATGCACAATATCTAAGAAGTCACACTATCTAAATGCCTAGAGGAAACATATTCACAGTACTAAGCAGGGGAGAAGCAACACAAGATACCTTGTCAACAGTCTTGTTCTGCCTGCAAACGATGTTTGCAGTTCCAATGTCTCCAGCAGTGGAGAACTTGACACCCTCCTTGGTGACAGAGATAATAACTGCAACACACACAAGCCGCCGTCATACTGGTAGAAACTGGTATTCAGCATATTTCTTTTACAGGAAATAGAGACGACAAGTGCAACATATTTCTTTTACAGGAAACTGGTATTTAGCATACCAGTGTCACCGATGCTGCTGAGATCCTTGTAGATCCTAGAGAACTCGAAGGACGGCATGCGGACGATGGCCTAGTACTCGGAGTCGGGAATCCCGAGGTGCCCGCTGTCGATGTCCATGAGCTTCATCTCAAAGTTCGTGATCTTATCCTGATCTGTCCATCCATCTATCCAGACTAGGGTCACTGACGGAACCAAGAGCGCACAACGAGGAGCAAAGGGGGGGGGGGATCAGATCGAGGGGGGTGGTTTTCTTACTGGGCGACTCGAACATGAAGGTGACGGTGTCGGGGCCGTCGTCGGCCTTGATGGTGATGATGCCGTTGCTGCCGGCGCAGCGGAGCATCTTGGCCATGTTGCCGAGGTCCCCCGCCAACGGCCGACTCTGCTTCTCCATGGTTTGGAGGGTCAGGCAGAAAACATACTGCCACAGTGTGCCCCTGGTAAACCCGAATCAGTAGCTCGCCATCCTCCTCCAATAGACTGAACCTCTGCTTGTTGTCTCGCCTGACCGCCTACACGCGAGAAGGCCAAAAAAACATTTACTTGAAGCATCTTACAATTCACAACAATTTTGTGACTAACCCAATTAATTTTATAGCATATAGAGATTTCACAATAAAAGTTCATGGTACTAGGCTGCTAGCTATCAAGATGAAAACAACATGTAGCAGATACAGGCAGGATAAATATTCACTGATTATTCTCTTATAAATTTTACATCTACTAGATTGCCGCTAACTGGGGTCAAATAGCTAGGCCCTGCACAAGAGAAAGTAGTGTACGCATGCATGTCCCAGTTGAATAAAAGACTTCATTTTAATAATGGATTCCGGAGATATTTCTTAGTGCTTCAAATCATTCAATTATCTGAATTAACAGTACAGAAAAGAATTGAAGATCTGAATGACAACAATTGGAAGGATAAAGCAACACTTGCTCTAAGGACAATAAGCTGATTGGTGCCAGACGGTGTGGGGTATCATCAGTCACCTAGCTGAACAGGAGTGTTTAATCTTGCCAACTAAGACTAACAAAGTGCCAAACAAAGCTGATTCAGGCCACAACAGCAACATACCGAATTAGTTCAGAAAAACTGCCACATGACTAAATAGGCACACACCTATCTGTACTTCTGCAGATAAACCTTGAGGGGCTCGATGTACTCCTCAAACCCCAGCGTTGCCATCGCCGAGAGCAGGTCGTCTCCGTTGATGGTCTTGCGCTTCTCACTCTGGCACTTGTCGCTCGCCCTGCAGCAAACAGACGAAACAAAACGGCGACATGTGAGCACCAGACCACACACACTTGATTCAGGCAGGCGAAACAGAGCGGGGGCACCTACTCGCTGGTGATGAAGGAGATGAACTCAAAGACGCACTCCTGCACGGTCTCCTTGGCGTCCTTGGCGATCTTGCCATCCACGGCCAGCTCTTGCCGTGCCCTGTCGCTGCGCCCATGGTGTCCTGGTGCTTAAGCGAGGACGGCATCCTGGATCTGGGAGGGAGACGAGGTGAGTTAGCGAGGGAGGGCTGTGAGGAGGAAATGGAGTGGAGGGACGCACCTGAGTCGCTGCACCACGACGGGCGAAACCCTAGTGACGAAAGATGGTCGCGGGTGGTGCTGGAGGACGTGCGCACCGAGCTGGGAGAGGTCGAGGACTGGGAAGGCTGGGGGGTCGAAGGCGATGCCAGTGACGTTGAGCTCCAGCACGCCCTGGTTGGAGAAGCCGAACTCGTCGAGCGGGATGATGGTGCGCGGGCTGAGGAGCCGTCGGCCAGGTCGAGCAGGTCGAAGATCCCCATCCCGGTGGCGTCGTCGATTTGGATCGGGGAGAAGGAGGCGACGGCGCGTATTCTCGGTAAGAACGAGGATCGAGGATGGAGAGCGTTCCGCGTGCCGGCCGACAGGTGACGCGGTGGGTGTCGCTGCAGGACGCGTCGAGGAAGGTGGCGGCGCGAGCGGGCGGAGGGATCTGACGTCGTGCCTGCGGCAGGGGACGGGGCGGCGGCGGAGGACGGGGCGCTTGGGTTGGATCTGGATCGGGGAGAAGGGGAAAGAGAGAGGCGGCGGAGAGGGGGAGAGAGAGGCGGGCACGGGCTGCTAGGGTTTGGATTAGGCTGTTGAGAGATGGATGGTTCAGATCGGCTAGAACGGACGATTCAGATCGGCTAAGGGGGGTGATCCATGGGATGAGCCCTGACTGGCTCAGAAAATTTATGGTTTAAAATAGTTTCGAAGTACTAAAACTATGGGTGTTTTGTGAAGCAGCTATCAAAAATATTTTGCAAAATAGCACAACTAAAATTTTCTCTCAAGTTAGACCACATTTTTTGGATGATCGCAAATTTGCATGCATTTTTATCTTTCTAGCTATTTTTAATCATTTTTCGAGTGCCCAAAATGAGTTTTTTTTGTGAAGGACCTACCATATATTTGTTTTAAAATTGTACCAAATAAAATTTCCAAAATACTAGGATATATTTAATGCACAATTGACCAAATGTTTGGGTGTCAAAAGTTTCAATCCACCTCTCGTGAAAAAGACAAATTCCCGCCGATTCAGTAGGAAGCGGGTCAAATTTGAACTGTAGCTACCTCGTAGTTTGCTCTTTATTTTTTCCAAAAATCATTTCTAGGTACATAAGTATCTATTTAATCAGAGAAACACCAAAAAAATTCCAAGATTCAACCACTAGCTTGGAACGGTTATTCTCGCCATTTTGACCGCATTTTGAAACGGGCATAAAAAATTCAAAATAAAAATAAAAAATTGGGAAACCTTCGCATTGAGTCATTATATGTGGCCAAGTTCCCAGGAAAAACAACAAACTTATAATACGGCAATTATTTTAAAAAAGTGTTCTCAGAAACGAACTATCACGTATGGAGATCAATGGCTTTCAAGCCAAATGATCAATCTTATGGCCACATTCATGGCATAGTTTGTTCAAATGATCTCATATTGTGCACAAGGGTGCATATTGGAATGGCAAACAATGTTGCCTAAGGAAAATTTGATTTTCTTTGGACGAAAAAACCATTTTCCATTTTTCGAGTGCCCCAAAGGAGGTTTTTTTGTGAAGACCCTCCCAAATAATTGTTGCAAAATTGGACCAAATCAATTTTATAAAATACTAGGACATATTTAATGCACAATTGACCAAATGGTTGGGTGTAAAAAGTTTTGATCCACCTCTCGTGAAAAAGACAAATTTCCGTCGATTCAGTTGGAAGCGGGTCAAATTTGAACTGCAGATGCCTCATAGTTTGCTATTTATTTTTTCCAAAAATCATTTCTAGGTACATAAGTATCTATTTAATCAGAGAAACACCAAAAAAAATTCCAAGATTCAACCACTAGCTAGGAACGGTCATTCCCGCCGTTTTGACCGCATTTTGAAACGGGCATAAAAATTTCAAAAAAAAATTGGGAAACCTTCGCATTGCGTCATTATATGTGACCAAGTTCTCAGGAAAAATAACAAACTTGTAATATGGCAATTATTTTAAAAAGTGTTCTCAGAAACGAGCTATCACGTATGGAGATCAATGGCTTTCAAGCCAAATGGTCAATTTTATGGCCACATTCATGGCATAGTTTGTTCAAATGATCTCATAATGTGCACAAGGGTGCATATTGGAATGTCAAACATTGTTGCCTAAGGAAGTTTTCATTTTCTTTGGACGAAAAAACCATTTTCCATTTTTCGAGTGCCCAAAAGGAGGTTTTTTTTGTGAACGACCTCCCAAATAATTGTTGCAAAATTGGACCAAATCAATTTTCTAAAATATTAGGACATATTTAATGCATAATTGACCAAATGTTTGGGTGTAAAAAGTTTTGATCCACCTCTCATGAAAAAGACAAATTTCCGCCGATTCAGTTGGAAGCGGGACAAATTTGAACTGCAGCTGCCTCATAGTTTGCTCTTTATTTTTTCCAAAAATCATTTCTAGGTACATAAGTATCTATTTAATCATAGAAACACCAAAAAAATTCCAAGATCCAACCACTAGCTAGGAACGATCATTCCCGTCGTTTTGACCGCATTTTGAAACGGGCATAAAAATTTCAAAAAAAAAATCAAATAATTGGAAACCTTCGCATTGTGTCATTATATGTGGCCAAGTTCCCAGGAAAAATAACAAACTTGTAATACGACAATTTTTTTTAAAAAAAGTGTTCTCAGAAATGAGCTATCATCTCTGAAGATTCATGGCTTTCAAGCCAAATGATCAATCTTATGGCCACATTGATGGCATAGTTTGTTCAAATGATCTCATATTATGCACAAGGGTGCATATTGGAATGGCCAACACTGTTGCCTAAGGGAGTTTTGATTTTCTTTGGACGAAAAATCAATTTTCCATTTTCGAGTGCCCAAAATGAGTATTTTTTGTGAAGGACCTACCATATATTTGTTGCAAAATTGGACCAAATCAATTTTTATAAAATACTAGGCCATGTTTAAAGCACAATTGACAAAATGGTTGGGTGCCAAAAGTTTTTATCCACCTCTGGTGAAAAAGACAACTTTCTGCTAATTCCGTAGGAAGCGGGACAAATTTGAACTTCAACTGCCTCATAGTTTGCTCTTTATTTTTTCAAAAAATCATTTCTAGGTAGAAAAGTATGTATTTAATCAGAAATACATGGTTTGGTGGCGATACGTTGAGGTTTGGATGGTTGCCCAGGGCCCCAACTCCAAAGCGCGTAGACTCGCATACGCGCAGCGTGGTGATGACCCTCAACCGTAAGGGATCTGTTGCAGCATTTTCAATAAGTAAGAGTGTCGAACCCAACGAGGAGCAGAAGGTATTGATAAGCGATTCTGAGCAAGAAATTACTGCAAGCACTGAAAGATAACTTTTTAGGGGTTTTCTCGATATAAGCAACAGGAATGTAAAGGCAAGTAATGTAAAAGGTACTGAAAGTAACAAGTGGCCCAATCCTTTATTAGGAAAGGAGAGGCCTAGCAACTGAACTTATAAAGACTAAAGCGTTCTTGAGGACACACGGGAGAGGTAGTCATGTGCTTTTGCCATATTCCGTATCGATACTATGTTATGTGTTGATAAGTGTTGGTGGGTGGATCTATGCTAGTGCACTCTCTAGACCAAGATGAATACACTCTTATGATTAAACACCTTGCAAGCATCCGCAAATACAAGATAGAATTTAAGGCAAAAGCCTAACCATAGCAATACGATCGAGGATCTATTATTCCCTTGTGCAAAAGCGTGCGAACTGGGGTTCAGGTTTCTGTCACTCCGGCAACCCACCATAAGCATTCTTTATACACAATGCATTCCCCTAGGTCCTTAATAAGGCGAAGTGTTGGGTGTTCGACTCACACAACACCACTAGTAGAATGACAACACAACTTAAGTATCAAACAACACATATTACTTCAACAGCATATGACTACTAACAACAAGACTTTCCCCATGTCCTCAAGAACTAAAGTAACTACTCACAAGACATAAAAGAGATCATGATCAGAGGGGATAAATATGTGATAAACAATCTGGACATAATAATATTTCTCCAACAAAACTCAATAGCATTCACCACAAAGTACTAATCAACACCGATGGAGTAGAGAGGATAGGTAGTACAAGTTACAACACGAGTTGCGATGGAAAGATGAGATTTGGATGAAGATGGAGATGGTGCTGGTGTTGGGGATGATGTTGATGATGATCTCGATGATGCCCGTGATGATGGTGATGACGATGGCGACGGTCTCCCCTTCCGGGAGGTGATCTCCCCGGCGGAATCTACCCGCCGGAGATGTCCTTTTCTTCTCTGTAGGTTTCCGCCTCGAAGCGGCGGCGGAACTCCGAAAAAAGTCCCGTGCCTAGGGTTTTTGGAAGACGGAGAGCATATATGCAAAAGGGGGCGGCCAGAGGTGGGCCAGGGGCTCCAGGCACCCCCCGGCGCGGCCAGGGGGGGCGCCCCCAGGCCGCCTGGGCACCCTGTGGCCCCCCTCTGACTCCCCTTTTGCGTGTCTTCGTTATTCTTCTGAAAAACACATCCCGTCAATTTTCAGGTAATTTGGAGGTGTTCTTCTTCAGCAACGCAGTATCCACTTTTTCCTGCTGAATCCTGCGTCTGCTGTTTCGGCATCGGAAAGTTGCAAACTGTGTGAAATGGACCAAAACAACATAAGAACATCATCATAACGTGAAATATATCAATGAGTAAGGATAAATTATAATACAAAATAGTGATGCATTTTGGACGTATCAACACCCCCAAGCTTAGACCTCGCTTGTCCCCAAGCGAATATGAACTCGGTAAACCTGTCCACAAGTTTAGAGAGTGAAGTGTCGATAAATAGAATACAGACAAGAAGCATCATAGTCTCTTCACCAACTCAAATATCCGCAGCTACAATCTTCAACTCATAAGGCTCTCATGAAAGAGTGTTAACGCTTATATTCGAAAGTAGGACCAATAGAAACTCATTATATCATGGCAAACATGTCCTTTGGTCAAGGAACAACAAATAATTTTAACTTTTGCTTTTGATGGGATTAATCGAAGCTTCTTGAAATAACAAGTTAATAAGCAAGAAGTGAAAGTGTTAACACAGAGGAAGATATTTGCCTTAGCCGGGCATGACAAACAACTTACTTATCAAATGATAACGTCAACCAGGATATGATATGACAAATCTTAATGCAGCTTTATATGCATGAATCCTTATCAACATCAAACGTCTGCTCTCTTTGAGAAATAGAGAGAAGTAGGAATAACTGACTCAACTTTTAAAATTACAAGATAGGCCCTGCTCTAGGGTAGTAGGGAAAACTCATGTGCTATCCTCAAATCAAACAGAGTGAAAACAAGTTTTTGAGAGGTGCATGATTCGTCAACGAATGCTAATAGATAACTCAATTACTTCTTGAACTGGACAAGTTTCGAGGAACGGCTCCCGTATGAGGACGATAACATCCTCTTATTCTCCTTTGTTTATCACTGCCAAAGTTTTCTGATTTCTCATGAACAAAGCATGAAGGAGGGTTTGTTTGTTATATTAATTTTAAGCCGGGCGCACTCAATGCCAGTTCCTGTTCGTATTATGGGTTTGCACATTATACATGCAATCCCGGGGTGAAGCTTGTCCAACTCAAAAAGGTCATGAATTAGCTACTACTTCCTCATGAGCTAAAGCAGGGGCACAAAATAAATGATTTGAACATTTAAGGATAACACATAAATTATATACTTTTAGGAGGTGGTAGTGGAGTACCACGAGTAGGTAGGTATGGTGGACTCATATGGAAGGTATTGGCTTAAGGGTATGGACGCACAAGCAGAATTCCGCTTAGTACAGAGTTAGGCTAGCAAAGGTTTTGAGAGAGCAGACAACTGATGATGACTAAGATGCAAAGCAATATAAAGCATGAACATTGAAATAAGCATAACACATCAAGTTGTCTTCCTTGTCAACATAACACTTCAAGTATAATAACATAAAGATTTTGGCTATGTTGATACTCTAAGAGAATCATGCTTGTTGTTATGACCAAAGCTATGTTTGCCAAGATTAAATAAAGTTTCATAGCCATACCTGACATAAGGTCAATACTCCCTATAAGAATCATCATGTAAGGTCGATTGCGTGAAGAGAATACCGAGTGCAGCAAAAAGGAACCGATAAACTTCTCATTAATATTCCATCATAGACGACTCCACACACACGGATACAATTCTTCACCAAGGGGCGATAGACCTCAATGCACACACCTATCTCATATAATAATCTCCCTAGACATGATACGACTCTACTTGACTTCTAAAAGACAAAAGGTAAAAGATAAAGATACCGGGCACTCCCCCAAGCTTGGAACAAGCCAAGGGAATGCCATTACCCATGGAGGTTTCACTCATCATCCTTGTTGGCGTTGATCAAGTAGTTCTTGGCGAAGCTCTTCCATGGAAGGGGTTCTCCGGTCTCATATGATTCTGTCCTCAGACGCGGCGATTCTTTCCCACATCTCCTTCATCTCCTTCAGAAAGTAGTTCTTCAGCTCGTTGGTGATGTCAAAGTTAGCTTCGACACCACGCTCGGTCATCTTCTTGTACTTGAAGACTTCTTGCTCCACTTCTTCCAGCCTGGCCTGGACGCTCCCCTCCTTGATAGGTCCCTTCAGATCTTCTTGATGAAGGACGCCCTCCTTCATCTGAACCACCTGAGGGTGCTTCTTCACCTCAGCGAGGTAAGGGTTGATGACGTTGACGACGAACGTGTCCTTGGGGGGACTTGGAGAAGCCATGGCACCTAAATTTAGCTGAAAGATTTCCTGGCAAAAACAGATCGAAGAGAAAACACGCGAAATCGCAAGATACATTGCCGGAACAACCCGGGCAAATATATAGGAAAAATTTATGCACAGAAAGGAAGGTAACGGACCAAATCGGGGTCGGAGTCGGGCACCAGGGTGTCCAGGCGGCCTGCCGGCGCGGCCCAGGGGGGGGCGCCAGGGGGGCGCCTAGACTCCCTGGTGGTCGTCTCCGGCTCCACTTCGACTCGGAATTTTACTAATTTTTCAAAAACTCGTAATACGGAACTTTTATGATGTTTTGCGGTGTTTTCTTACCGTACTACGTACCTTTTCTTTATTCTGCTTCTGTTGGCGTCTGAAACAGAGCTGCATCATGTTCTTCATGGGTTGTTGTGTATATTATATTCACATCAACATCGACAGGGTCTCCTGCTATGTAGTGTTTAAGTCTTTGCCCATTCACAACTTGAGGTTTGGTGCCTTCAAAATTATTAATCTTAATTGCACCAGACCGATGAACTTCTTCAATATGAAATGGTCCTTCCCACCTGGAAAGTAGTTTACCTGGAGAAAACCTGAAACGGGATCTAAACAACAATACTTTATCACCAACATTAAATTCACGTTTCAGAATCTTCCTGTCATGCCACCTTTTTACCTTTTCCTTGAACATTTTAGCGCTCTCGTAAGCTTCACTTCTCCATTCATCTAGAGAAGTCAAGTTCATGAGACGCTTCTCACCAGCTAGTTTAGGGTCAGCGTTAAGCTCTCTAACAGCCCAGAAAGCTTTGTGTTCTAGCTCTAATGGCAAATGGCAAGCCTTGCCATACACCATCTTATAGGGAGACATGCCCATGGGGTTTTTGTAAGTAGTTCTATATGCCCACAAAGCATCTCCCAATTTAGTTGACCAATCCTTCCTATTTCTATTCACTATTTTCTGCAAGATCAACTTAATCTCTCTATTGGTGAGCTCAACTTGCCCACTAGTTTGAGGATGATAAGGTGAAGCAATTCTATGATTAACATCGTATTTAGCCAAAGCTTTTCTAAAAGCTCCGTGCGTGAAGTGTGATCCTCCATCGGTCATGAGATACCTTGGTACACCAAACCTAGGAAATATTACATCCTTAAGCATTTTCAGGGTTGTTTTGTGGTCAGCACTTTCAGTGGGGATTGCTTCAACCCACTTGGTCACATAATCAACAGCTACTAAAATGTGAGTGTACTTGTGCGAAGAAGGAAAAGGACCCATAAAATCGAAACCCCAACAATCGAAAGGTTCAATCACTAGTGAGTAATTCATAGGCATCTCATTCCTCCTACTGATGTTACCAACTCTCTGACATTTATCACAAGCTAAAACATAATTTCTAGCATCTGTAAAGAGAGTAGGCCAATAAAAACCTGATTCAAGAACCTTATGTGCAGTCCTCTCACCGGCGTGATGTCCTCCATAGGGACTATCATGACACCGTCGGAGAACGTCCTTCTGCTCATGTTACGGAATGCATCTTCTCACGATCCCGTCGGGACCTTCTTTGAAAAGATGTGGGTCATCCCAAAAGTAGTGCCTCAAATCATGAAAGAACTTCTCCCTTTGCTGAAATGTTAGACCTGGAGGCAAATACTTTGCAACAATAAAATTAGCATAATCTGCATACCAAGGATCGGAGAGAGGTTGTACTTTTACAACGGCAAGTTGCTCGTCTGGAAAACAATCGTTTACTGGAATGGGGTCATGCGGTATATCTTCCATTCTTGAAAGATTGTCCGCTACCGGATTGTCTTCTCCTTTCCTATCAACAATCTGCAAATCAAATTCTTGGAGAAGGAGCACCCATCGGATAAGCCTTGGCTTGGCATCCTTCTTTGTCATAAGATACTTAATGGCAGCATGATCAGTATGAATAATAACTTTGGAATCAACAATATACTGCCTAAACTTATCACAAGCAAAAACTACAGCTAAGAATTCCTTCTCAGTAGTAGCATAATTTCTTTGAGCACTATCAAGGGTCTTACTAGCATAATGTATAACATTCAATTTCTTATCAACCCTTTGTCCTAAAAAAGCTCCAACAGCAAAATCACTTGCATCACACATAATTTCAAAAGTTAATTCCAGTCAGGTGGTTGTACTATAGGAGCAGTTATCAAAGATTTCTTAAGGACTTCAAAAGCTTCCTTACAATTTTCATCAAACGCAAAAGGAACATCCTTCTGGAGAAGATTAGTGAGGGGTCTCGAGGTTTTAGAAAAGTCTTTAATAAATCTTCTATAAAAACCTGCATGACCGAGAAAACTGCGAATACCTTTGATGTCCTTTGGATAAGGCATCCTCTCAATAGCTTCGATCTTGGCTTTGTCCACTTCAATTCCCCTTTCGGAAATCTTGTGACCAAGAACAATTCCTTCATTAACCATAAAGTGGCACTTCTCCCAGTTGAGTACCAAATTTGTCTCCTCGCATCTCTGCAAAACTTTATTAAGGTTGTGAAGACAATGGTCAAATGAAGTTCCATAGACGGAGAAGTCGTCCATGAAGACTTCCATAATATCCCCGCAGAAACCATGAAAGATAGCAGACATACACCTTTGAAAAGTAGCAGGGGCATTACATAAACCAAAAGGCATACGTCTGTAAGCATAAGTACCAAAAGGACAAGTAAAAGTGGTCTTCTCTTGATCGACAGTGTTAACATGAATTTGAGAGAAGCCAGAATAACCATCGAGATAACAAAAGTGGGTATTTTTGGATAACCTTTCAAGCATTTGGTCGATGAACGGCAACGGGTAGTGATCCTTCCTGGTTGCCTTGTTCAACTTCCTGTAATCAATACACATTCTATATCCAATAATAATTCTCTAAGGTATTAGTTCATTTTTATCATTAGGAACCACAGTTGTACCTCCTTTGTTAGGAACACAGTGTACCGGACTTACCCACTTACTATCAGCTATAGGGTAGATAATACCTGCGGCTAGAAGCTTGAGAATCTCAGTTCTCACGACATCCATCATCTTCGAGTTCAACCATCGTTGATGATCAACAACTGGTTTAGCATCAGGCTCAAGGTTGATAGTATGTTGACAGATAGATGGACTAATCCCCTTAAGGTCATCAAGGGTGTAGCCAATTGCGCCTCGGTGTTTACGAAGTACTTCCAATAATCGCTCTTCTTCATATCCTGAAAGGTTAGAATTGATAATAACAGGATATACTTTCTTTTCATCTAAATAAGCATACTTGAGCGTGTCGGGAAGAGGCTTAAGATCGAACACCGGGTCTTCTTTCGGTTTTGATAAAATTCCCAAAGGTTCAACCGGAAGGTTGTGCTTCAGGATAGCAGGCTGCCTCAAGAATATTTCATCTAATTCATTTCTTTCCTGCATACGCAAATCATTCTCGTGGTCCTCCATGTATTGCTGCAAAGGATCATCAGGAGGAATAGCAATAGAGGCAATACTTTCAATAATTTTATCATTACTAGGTAAATCAGGACCACGAGGCTGCTTAGAGAATTTAGAAAAATTAAATTCATATGGCTCACCATTAAATTCAACAGAAACTTTACCTTTCTTGCAATCTATTATAGCTCCACAAGTTCTAAGAAAGGGTCTACCAAAAATGATGGGACAAAAATCGTCCCTGGCTGAACCAAGTACCAAAAAGTCGGTAGGGTATTTTACCTTTCCACATAGGACTTCAACGTCCCTCACAATTCCGATGGGAGAGATAGTTGATCTATTTGCAAGATGAATAGTAACATCAACTTCTTCAAGTTCACAAGGGGAAATCTCACCGATGATTTCTTCATAAAGTGAATAAGGAATAGCACTCGCACTCGATCCCAAGTCGCATAGCCCATAATAATTGTGATCTCCTATTTTAACAGATACCACCGGAGTACCTGAAATTGGGCCTTTGTTCTTGGCTGTGACAAGATTAGTGGAAACAGCACAAAAAGTTATATTGGAATCCAAAACATCATCAGTAACAAGGTCTTTAATCAATGCAACTCGAGGATCGACCCTGATCTGGTCCTCAGGTTCATCAACTTTTCTCTCACTTTTATTTATTATGCCTGTCACAAGAGAGTGCTCCTTTATCCTCGTGGGAAAAGGAGGCTGTTCATATATAACTGCAGGCAAAATAGGCTCAGCAACATAAATATCAATAGGTTTTTCTTTAAAAGGTGCATGGTGCTGGTCTCTACTCTTTTTAAAAGAATCAACATGAGAGGCAAAGTTCTTACATAAATCAATCACTAGATGGGAATCAAGACCAATCTTAGAGCAAAAAGTATTGAAGTAATCAGTTTCTACATAGCTCTCAATATAATCATGTTCATAATTTATAGCGGGTTCAATACCTTTATCAATTTCCCAATCTTCGGTATTCCTCTGGATTCTTTCAAGGAGATCCCACCTTTCTTCAACACTCTTCTTCTGAAATACCCCACTAGAGGAGGCATCCAGCATCTCCTTATCCTAACGAGAAAGCCTGGCATAAAAATTTGTAAGTATTATTTCCTTGGGAAGCTTATGAATAGGGCATTTGAGCATTAGGGACTTCAATCTCCCCCAAGCTTGAGCAATGCTTTCTCCGTCACGAGACCTAAAGTTATAGATATAATTCCTGTCTCGATGAATTTCATGAAGAGGATAAAATTTAGTATAGAAGAGGGACATAAGCTCCTGCCAGTCCAGCAAGTGTGGGTTATCAAGAAGCCCATACCAATCTGAAGCTTTATCTGTAAGGGATACGACAAACAATTTCCTCATGACAAACTCCCTCGATACACCTGCAAGCTTAAATAATGAACATAGTCGTGACAAATATAGCAAGTGTTCACCGGAATGTCTGTCTCCTGCATAACGATTAGTCAAAAAATAATCGATAATGCCAGTTGGTATTTTATAAGGCACAATTTCAGTAGAGGGGGGATCAACCACCACAGGTGTGGGGTGTCTTCCCGCAAGCAACGCTCCAATAATAGGGTTATCCATAAGGACAAAGAGCAACAATAGTAAAAATAAAAACAGAGTTATAAAAAGACTTTCTTACCAGTTTCACTTTACCAATAGCGCTACGCTCCTCGGCAACGGCGCCAGAAAACAGTACTTGATGACCCTCGACCGTAAGGGATCTGTTGCAGCATTTTCAATAAGTAAGAGTGTCAAACCCAACGAGGAGCAGAAGGTATTGATAAGCGATTCTGAGCAAGAAATTACTGCAAGCACTGAAAGATAACTTTTTAGGGGTTTTCTCGATATAAGCAACAGGAATGTAAAGGCAAGTAATGTAAAAGGTACTAAAAGTAACAAGTGGCCCAATCCTTTATTAGCAAAGGAGAGGTATAAAAACTAAAGCGTTCTTGAGGACACACGGGAGAGGTAGTCATGTGCTTTCGCCATATTCCGTATCGATACTATGTTATGTGTTGATAAGTGTTGGTGGGTGGATCTATGCTAGTGCACTCTCTAGACCAAGATGAATACACTCTTATGATTAAACACCTTGCAAGCATCCGCAAATACAAGATAGAATTTAAGGCAAAAGCCTAACCATAGCAATACGATCGAGGATCCATTATTCCCTTGTGCAAAAGCGTGCGAACTGGGGTTCAGGTTTCTGTCACTCCGGCAACCCACCATAAGCATTCTTTATACACAATGCATTCCCCTAGGTCCTTAATAAGGCGAAGTGTTGGGTGTTCGACTCACACAACACCACTAGTAGAATGACAACACAACTTAAGTATCAAACAACACATATTACTTCAACAGCATATGACTACTAACAACAAGACTTTCCCCATGTCCTCAAGAACTGAAGTAACTACTCACAAGACATAAAAGAGATCATGATCAGAGGGGATAAATATGTGATAAACAATCTGGACATAATAATATTTCTCCAACAAAACTCAATAGCATTCACCACAAAGTACTAATCAACACCGATGGAGTAGAGAGGATGGGTAGTACAAGTTACAACACGAGTTGCGATGGAAAGATGAGATTTGGATGAAGATGGAGATGGTGCTGGTGTTGGGGATGATGTTGATGATGATCTCGATGATGCCCGTGATGATGGTGATGACGATGGCGACGATCTCCCCTTCCGGGAGGTGATCTCCCCGGTGGAATCTGCCCGCCGGAGATGTCCTTTTCTTCTCTGTAGGTTTCCGCCTCGAAGCGGCGGCGGAACTCCGAAAAAAGTCCCGTGCCTAGGGTTTTCGGGAGACGGAGAGCATATATGCAAAAGGGGGCGGCCAGAGGTGGGCCAGGGGCTCCAGGCGCCCCCCCGGCCCGGCCAGGGGGGGGGGCGCCCCCAGGCCGCCTGGGCACCCTGTGGCTCCCCTCTGACTCCCCATTTGCGTGTCTTCGTTATTCTTCTGAAAAACACGTCCCGTCAATTTTCAGGTAATTTGGAGGTGTTCTTCTTCAGCAACTCAGTATCCACTTTTTCCTGCTGAATCCTGCGTCTGCTGTTTCGGCATCGGAAAGTTGCAAACTGTGTGAAATAGACCAAAACAACATAAGAACATCATCATAACGTGAAATATATCAATGAGTAAGGATAAATTATAATACAAAATAGTGATGCATTTTGGACGTATCACGTGGTCACCGCGTGACCGTGGTGTTGCCACGCGTTCCGGACGGCCTAGGCTTGTCTACTGGGTTGGGCACTCCCCTGATAGATGTCAGGAAGAAGAAGGCAATATAAGAATCACACGAGGAGACTGAACCAAGCTCAAACATGAATTAGCACCCAAGTGTTTGATTAGTGGTACGAGATATGCACATGGCCAATGGGCCTGAGTTTTGGCCGAGGATGATCATCTACTAAGGACACTATCTTGGAAAATTTGCAGCTCAAATGGAGGAGCCTAGGTGTCACTTGCTTTGCAACGTACCACATTGGACAAAAATATGAATGTTGAAGCCACACTCACATGTATTGTTAGATGGGGTTCAAATTTTGTGGAGAGCTATGATTTGGGAATATAGAAGATGTGGCAAAAAGTCAACTCATTAGGATATGCCTAGCCAGTACTTCCTTCACAACAGTTTGAGCTGAACAAAAACTTTGCAAATTTGCCGAGGAAGATTTTCCAGTCAAATGGAGCTGAATATTGTCATGATGTAATGATTTGGATAGTAAAGAATGCCCAATTTTTTTTGGGAATTTTGGGAATGACAGAAATATAGGTTGCTTCACAACCTAGGGCAAAAATTGACACATGGACATGACACATAGGCAAAACTGATGAGGTGGCGCCTTGTCATAGCAATAAGTACCAATGCATCCACGTTCACAACCTCATGACCATTTATATTGGTCGTAATCAGGTAGAAATAAGGTCATTGGCGCCTCTTGTCTGCTTTGTGACCATTTGGTGTAAGCAATTTCAGGGTATGAGCCCTTCCAAGCAAAATGGTCGTGAATTTACGACCAATTCAGCTGGGGTCACTAAGAGAAGGTCATAAGTTGACATATTTCTTGTAGTGACTCCCCGACAACGGCGCCAGAAAAGAGTCTCGATGACCCACAAGTGTAGGGGATCTATCGTAGTCTTTTTGATAAGTAAGAGTGTCGAACCCAACGAGGAGCAGAAGCATATGATAGGCAGTTTTCTGTAAGGTATTTTCTCCAAGCACTGAAATTATAGGTAACAGGTAGTTTAGTGATATGGTAATTGGTAGCAAGTGACAAAAGGTAAAAGTAAATAAGGTGCAGCAAGGTGGCCCAATCCTTTTTGTAGCAAAGGACAAGCCTGGACAAACTCTTATATAAAGGAAAGCGCCCCCCCGGGACACATGGGCATTATCGTCAAGCTAGTTTTCATCACGATCATCTGATTCGCGTTCGGTACTTTGATAATTTGGTATGTGGGCGGACCGGTGCTTGGGTGCTGTCCTTACTTGGACAAGCCTCCCACTTATGATTAACCTCTAATGCAAGAATCCGCAACTACAAAAGAAGTATTAAGGTAAACCTAACCATAGCATGCAACATCTGGATCCAAATCAGCCCCTTACGAAGCAACATATAAACTAGGGTTTAAGCTTCTGTCACTCTAGCAACCCATCATCTACTTATTACTTCCCAATGCCTTCCTCTAGGCCCAAATAATGGTGAAGTGTCATGTAGTCGGCGTTCACATGACGCCACTAGAGGAGAGACAACATACATCTCAGCAAAATATCGAACGAATACCAAATTCACATGACTACTAATAGAAAGACCTCTCCCATGTCCTCAGAAACAAAAGTAACTACTCACAAGACATAATATTGTTCATGATCAGAGGGGTATTAATATACATAATGGATCTGAACATATGATCTTGCACCAAATAAACCAACTAGCATCAACTACAAGGAGTAATTAACACTACTAGCAACCCACATGTACCAATCTGAGGTTTGGGGGTACAAAGATTGGATACAAGAGATGAACTAGGGTTTGAGTGAAGATGGTGCTGGTGAAGATGTTGATGAAGATAGCCCTCCCCAAGATGGGAGAGTTATTGTTGATGACGGCGGTGACGATTGCCCCCTCCCGGTGGGAAGTATCCCCGGCACAACAGTTCTACTGGAGCCCTAGATTGGTTTCTGCCTCGGTTCCGCCTCGAGACGGCGGCGTGTGGTCCCGAAAGTCTCCTTCTTATTTTTTCCAGGTCAAGACACCTCATATAGGAGAAGATGGACATCGGGGGCCTTCCGGCTGGCCCACGAGACAGGGGGCGCGCCCTGGGCAGGGGGCGCGCCCCCACCCTCGTGGACAGCCAATGGCCCCCCTCGTGGACTTCTTTTGCCAGATATATTTTATATTTTCTGAAACGGAGTTTTGTTGAGTCTCAGGGCTTTTGGAGTTGTGCAGAATAGGTTTCCAGAGTTTGCTCCTTTTCCAGCCCAGAATTCCAGCTGCCAGCATTCTCCCTCTTCTTGTAAACCTGGTAAAATAAGAGAGAAAAGGCATAAGTATTGTGACAAAACATATAATAACAACCCATAATGCTATAAATATAAACATATAAGCATGATGCAAAATGGACGTATCAGGCGCGATGCCACGTAATAAAAGAGCAAGGAAGGAAATTATCCATGAGCAAGAAGGAAGGTGATGAATTTGGGGTAGGTGGTGTGAAGTCTGAAGGAAGATGGAAGTTTTGATGAACTACAATATTAAAAAGATTTTCCTATTATTTTAACATGAATTAAAAAGATTCTCTATTTTTTGATTTGCTATTTTGCTTTTGATCCAAACAATGTTCCATATTTTGTTTTGATATCATAACCATGTTTATTCATATTCATGTACAATATGTGTCATGCAACTGACGGAGATCAACTATAAAGTTAAAAAGATTTACCTAATATTTATTCTAAAATTTGTATTCATATTGTAAGCATATGTTTAGTGAGGTACAAAATTATTTTAAGATAATTAATTCACAATTGCGAGATTTCTTTCGGATGCTTCATGAAATATCTGAACCTGAACTTATTCATAAACTTACATTTAATGTTAGACCCCATTATCCCTAAATTTGATGTTAACTATGTAGCGGGACAGTTCCTTGACCAGACCAATTGTATATGAACTGGTGTTTTCTCCATTGCAAAAGCACATGCGTTGTGCTAGGGAGCATGGATGTGGTGATGGTGCATGCACCAAGTGTAGTTGAGAAAATAACTCACCATCATTACAAGTCCGCAAAATTACAAGTCGGCACGGGAAGGGGCTCTCGAAACAGCATGCTCGAGTATGATGATCAAGCTCATCGTCTTGGGATTGATCATGTTCGTTATGAATATTCACACAACAAGACCACCATTAACAATGATGGCGTAGGGAAGAAGTGGTAATGCAGATGGGTCAGTAGGGACGTGTAAAAGGATTTGTTTCTCCCGCTGCAATGCACGAGCATTTTTTCTAGTAATATAAAA
Organism: Secale cereale; assembly: GCA_902687465.1. Lineage (NCBI taxonomy): Eukaryota > Viridiplantae > Streptophyta > Magnoliopsida > Poales > Poaceae > Secale > Secale cereale. The sequence continues at coordinate 573,349,318 of LR738714.1, read as the reverse complement.
ACATGTGGTGTTAAAAAACGCTCTTATATTAAGCAAACGAAGAAAGTAAATTATAATCATAGGGACATGGACCATATCCTGTTCCGATGCCCTTTGGCCTTGTTGTTTTGGAGCTGCCTTAGAGAGTGGATGGCTAGTCCCGGCCCCCTGCTAATCTCGAGGACCTGAGGCCGCTGTTGTCTCCCGGACGGGTTGGTCCAAGAGGCTGTTTTAGTTTGCCTTCTCGACCATGTGTTGGACCCTCTTAACAGGTGTTCCCACACAAGGCTGTTGACGTTATATTTAAATTTTCAATCCTTTTACTGCAGTGGAAATCTCTGATTAAGGAAGGCGGCAAGGTGGCTCTGGATCTTCTCATCTCTCGTGTGTGCACCGCGACATCTGCCATGTTTGGAGGAGTTTGACCTACATCGCCCCGAGTTTCATGCTTATATTTCCTAGGTGCTACTATTTTTGGGTGTTCCCCTTTGCGGCCTACGTGCTTGGTTTGCCCGGTTGTGGCCGTGTGATGGCTTCTCGCCCCTCGTTGGTTACCCCAAGTGGAAGGTTTGAGATGCAGTGTAGCGGTAGTTTTCTCTTGGCAAAGATACCAAGGATCGAATTCCCCTGAGACTCCAAGGTTCAACAAGAAGGTGTCAACCGCTAGCGGCGCAACTAGCGATCGACCGGACCTGCACACAGATACAAATAACTTTGCTCCCAACGAGTACAGAGAGGTTGTCAATCCCTCCGGCCTTGTCGTTTACAAAGGATCAAACGCAAGAGATAATAGTGATAGGTATAACTGCAACTAGTAAGTAAGAACAGAAAGTAAATAGCGGATGTGATCAGTGATGGTAATATGGACCGGGGTCCCATGATGTTCACTAGTGATGTCTCTCTCCCAAAAGACGATAAAACAGCTAAGCGAGGTAAACAAATTACAGCTGGGCAATTGACAGGATTATGTGCGCAAACCAATGCTAACTATGCTACAAAGAAAGGTAGAGGCTCAAAAGCATGGGCGGTACGCCAAGGTAAGTAGACCGAAATCCATCTGCATCTACTACTAATCATCCACCTTGAGATATCTATCCAGAACATCTCGCTGGTATTAAGTTGCGAGTCCCACCCATAGTGTAAACTCAAAGCAACAGACAACTGCATTAATAGAACTTTGCGTAAAGTAAACAATCCTTGCACCCGCGAGTACAAGCACCGTTGTTTTCCCCCTTGTGGCAACAGCACATCCCCTAGACTCATGTTTCTGTCACTCAAGCTAGTCATCGAGGGGCATGAACCCACAATCAAGCATAACGTTCCCTCTTGGAGTTACTACCTACTACTTGGCCAAAGCAATAAACAGCAACGGAGAACATGCAAGAATTACTCAAGAACATAAATATAAAAGAGGTAAATCAAATATATTACTCAAACACAATCTGAACATAATCTCATAATCCATCGGATCCCAGCAAACTCATCATAGCAACAGCATAAGGATTACATATGTGCCTCGATCATGTACGACAGCTCACGAGGTATAATCGGTGAAGAACAAAAAGGGGAGGAGAACATCACATAGCTACTGGTCATGGACCCATGGTCCAAGGGAGACTACTCACAACTCATCCGGGAGGCGTCCATGGTGGTGGAGAGGCTCCCGGTGGTGATCCTCCCCTCCAGCAGGGTGCCGGGAAGAGTTCTCCTAGTGCTCCCGATCTTGGAAGCGCGGTGGCGGCGGAACAGAGATGAGATCGCGAAAAAGGGTTCCGTCCTCGAGGGTTTCGGGACGCGGTGTAAATATATGCCAAAGGGAGGCATCAGCGGAGGCCTGGGGGGCCCAGGCGCCCCCCCTGCGCGGCCAGGAGGGGGGCCGCGCCCCCAGGGCACCTGGAGCCCTGGTGGCCCCCCTCTGGCCCTACTTTGGCCGCAAGGAAGCTTCCTGAACGATGTTTTTTTATATATTTTTCTCGGAATTTTTCTGGCAGTTTACATAATGGGAAAACCTGAAATACAAAAACAACAGAAAACAGAAACTGGCACTGGGGTGCACTGAGTTAATAGGTTAGTCCAAATATGATCAAAAGTGTATGGAAGTGTATAAATATCATAGCAATATCACACAAAAGAGGCATGGAGCAAGCAGAAATTATAGATACGTTTTGGACGTATCACCGTGTCGATACTTTCATTTTGTGCCTGTTATTCCTCTATATGTTCCTCCTTGTGGTACTTGGTTGCCATTTGGCTTTATTAATTTAAAGTCGGACTTAGGTCTTTCCTCTAAAAAAAGGATAGGGGCATGGGGGAAATGTTGCCGCCTTGACACCCCCAACCAAACATGAATACTAAGAAATATAATACCGATGTACCACAAATCAGGTTTTGGTGTCGAGCTTGGTGCCATCTTGAGTCATGCACTGTCGCCCTCTTCTTTGAGAATATCCGGTGCCCAAGATGGCTCTGGACGGCGTCAAGCTCCACACCAGATCTAGATCTATCATACAACGACATGGGTGTTATTTTTTAAAGGAAGTCTTCTTGTTTAGTTTAGGGTGGCGGCGTTGGCCTAGGGTAGGAATAATGTGTTATCCACCCTTTCCCTGTTTCAGTGGTGTGCTTTGCACATGCTGAGGGTGTGTGCAACAGGAGCCGTGTCTCCAGCAGGTCTTCTGAGATCCGATCAGTAAAGGTTTTTCTGGATTCGTCCAACTTTCGTGGTCTTCGAAGCCTTTATCGAAGTTTTTTCACTAGGGCGACGATTTGTTTCACATATTGTAGTCGCCATTATCTCGTGGTCAGCATCGGCGACTTCCTAACCACTGCTTCTACAAGCTCTAGGGTTTCGGAATGGAAAACGATGATGACGATTTCCAGCGAAAAAAGCAATTGGGGGTTGGAACAGAACAATTCAAAAAAGACGCAACCAGGTAGTGGAAAAGCTATAACCGACAATCCAAAAAGCTACAACTGGTGTCGCAGCAAAAAAGCAACAGCCCGTCGCGGGCATCTCTCCCTGGCTGCACAACGACCGCAGTAAGCAACACACGTCCCCGTTACACCTTGATGTTGCAGCGAGAGGGGGGGGGAGAGATGGGAAGTGAAATAAGGAAAGAGGAGATGCCCGAGCAGTTAATTAGATTC
>LR738714.1:573323444-573345996 GCA_902687465.1 Secale cereale | reverse complement strand
AGGGGGAAGAAAGGTGGAAGAGGCACTCACGTGTGGTCGGGCATTGAAGATGACGAGAGGGAAGGGGATAAGATAGCTGAGCAGTGCTTGGTCCCACACATGCATGTGAGGCGCAACTGACTGAGCGACATGTTGGAAACATATGATGCAAGGAGTCAAATGAGCCGCGTGCGACTGACCGAGCATTCGACCGGCGTCCCATCCCCAAACATTTTCCATAGTTAATTGGGCATGGGACTGGTAGAGGTCAACCCAACCTGGCATTTTTCACTATTTTGACCCTTTCAAAAAACTTTCGCATAAAATAAATTCTACACAAAACTATTTCACGATCTGACCCTTTTGGCAACGCCACAAGCCATTGCGTTTCTTCTCTATTTGGAAATGCCGAAATAGCCAGCATGGCTCCACTTCATAAATAAATGGCAATATGAATAAGCTAGTTGAAACGCCAGCCACCCTTGGCGTTTCCAGCAACAGAACAAGCTTTGGCATTTCTGCCCTGCCACGTAGCGTCTCGATTAGGCTAGCAACGCTGGCTAGCTCGGCGTTTCCAAATAGAGTAGAAATCAGCTTGTGGCGTTACCAAAAGGGTCAGTCGTGAAATAGTTTTGTGCGAAGTTCATTTTGTGTGAAAGTTTTCTAAAAGAGTCAAAATAGTGAAAAGAGCCACCCGACTATACCCGACCTCATTGCCAGGTTGACACTATACTCACGATGGATGCAAGGGGAAGACGACTTCGGTAACCCCAGGAATTTGAATGTTATTTTTCGTTTTTATGAAGGTGTATTTGTAAGGACTTGTGATACTTAATACATGATCTTAGACCCTTTCCTAGAGAAAACATATGCCAAGGAAAAAATATGAGAATTTTCTTGGATAAAGTTGATACTACACCATACCTAATGTTTGCTGATGAGTACACGTTTAGCGATTATTTGGGTTCATTATGTTCGAATTTTGCTAGTAAGCATTTGATCCAAACCCAACTAAAATTCCGAAATTCTCTTGGTTCATTCATGCATAACTAGTAAGTGGTGTGATTGGGACTAAAGTTTAGTTCCACCACGAAAGTTGAGAGAGAGTTGCACCTCTTTATAAGGTGAGCTCTTCTACCACTTGTATGAGCATGAGAAGAGGAGACCTACACGCGCGCTCCTCCTCCTCACTCGCCTCGCCATGCCTCATCCCAACGCATCGCGGGTTGCGGGAATGCGCCGAACTGAGGACAAAGCTATGCACGTTGTCTATATTTTTGCTGATCGAGTATAATTAATAAGTCATTAATTAATAATTAATGGACGCGTTAATTACTCAGCCGTTTCCGATCCTTTTGGATCGTGGGGTTGTTACTTGGTCGTGGGGTTTTCTCCACGACCTAACCGGTCTACATTATATAGTTAGTCAGACGTCTACCCTAGCAGCAGCCGCCGCATCATATGGTTTCGCACCACCATTCCAGACGTCTACCCTAACCGGTCTGCATTATATAGTTAGTCAGAAGTCTTCTTCATCCCTCCTTTCGGCGTGCAGTGCAAGAAGGGACAGTAGGCCTCCGGAACCCCGCCTCTCGTGGTCCTCTATGGGAGAGGGGCGATCAGGTTTTTGGGAGCGCACTCGCGTGACTGCTGGCAGCGACGACTTTGACAACGACGATTCCTTCCCCGAGCTCGGAAACCTCATCCTGGACGGCATGGGCGACAACATCAACACCGGTGGTGCTGCTCCCGCTACACTGTATGTGATTCTATCCTTCTTGTTCGAGATCGTGGTAGAATTCATGTTTCTAGTATGTTCCCTAGATGTGATCTATTCATCTACTATGCTAGTTCATACGATTAGTTTAATCTTTGCTATTGCTTTCATGATTTATGCTACTTCTCGAGCTTGCATTGTATTCCCTCGAAGAGGAAAGGGTGATGCAGCACAGCAGCGTAAGTATTTCCCTCAGTTTTTGAGAACCAAGGTATCAATCCAGTAGGAGACTACGCGCGAGTCCCTTGCACCTGCACAAACAAATAAGAACTTCGCATCCAACGCGATAAGGGGTTGTCAATCCCTTTATGGTCACTTACGAAAGTGAGATCTGATAGAGATGATAGTTTGATATTTTTGGTATTTTTGGATATAAGAAAAGAAAGTAAAAGCGGAAAAGTAAAGTAGATTGTAGATTGATACGTTGAGAATAGACCCGGGGGCCATAGTGTTCTCTAGTGGCTTCTCTCATGATAGCGATATTCTACGGCGGGTAAACAAATTACTGTCGAGCAATTGATAGAAAAGCGAATAATTATGAGACTATCTAGGCATGATCATTATATATAGGCATCACGTCCGAGACAAGTAGACCGAAATGATACTGCATCTACTACTATTACTCCACACATCGATCGATATCCAGCATGCATCTAGAGTCTTAAGTTCATAAGAACGGAGTAATGCCTTAAGCAAGATGACATGATGTAGAGGGATAAACTCAAACATAGTGATATAAAATCCATCTTTTTATCCTCGATGGCAACAATAGAATACGTGCCTTGCTGCCCCTACTGTCACTGGGAAAGAACACCGCAAGATTGAACCCAAAGCCAAGCACTTCTCCCATTGCAAGAACTACAGATCTAGTAGGCCAAACCAAACCAATAATTCGAAGAGACTTGCAAGGATATTATAATCATACATAAAGAGTTCGAAAAAGAACCAAATATTTCTCATAGATAATCTTGATCATAAACCCACAATTCATCGGATCTCGACAAACACATCGCAAAAAGAGATTACATCGAATAAATCTCCTCGAAGACCGAGGAGAACTTGGTATTGATATCCAAAGAGAGAGAAGAATCCATCTAGATACTAGCTATGGACCTGAAGGTCTATGGTCAACTACTCACAACTCATGGTGAGGCGATGACGATGATGATGTAGAAGCACTCCGTGGTAGATCCCCCCTCCGGCGGAGCTCCGGAACAGGCCCCAAGATGGAATCTCACAGGAACAGAAGGTTGTGGCGGTGGAACTAGGGTTTTCTCTGCTGTTTTGATAGTTTCGGGGTACGTAGGTATATATAGGAGGAAGGAGGGCACCGGGGCCAGACGGGGTGCCCACGAGGCAAGGGGCGTGCCCTATAGGGGGGGTGCCCCCCACCCTCGTGGACGCCACGTCAGCCCTACTCCGTGGTTCTCAAGTCTCCCGTGCGTATTTTGCTCCAAAAATATCTCTCCCGGAGGTTTCATTCGGTTTGGACTCCGTTTGATATTCCTTTTCTGTAAAACCCTAAAACAGGCAAAAAAAATAGCAATCTGGACTGGGCCTTTGGGTTAGTAGGTTAGTCCCAAAAATAATATGAAAGTGTATAACAATGCCCATTAAACATCCAAAACATCATAAATAATACTCCCTCCGTCCCAAAATAAGTGACGCAAAAGTGACTCAACTTTGTACTTTAGTACAAAGTTGAGTCACTTTTGCGTCACTTATTTTGGGACGGAGGGAGTAGCATGGAACCATAAAAAAAAATATATTAGTTGGAGACGTATCAAGCATCCCCAAGCTTAATTCATGCTCGTCCTCGAGTAGGTAAATGATAAAAACATAATTTTTGATGTGGAATGCTAACCAACATAGTTTTTCAATGTAATTCTCTTAATTGTGGCATGAATGTTCAAATCTAAAAGATTCAAGACAAAAGTCTATATTGACATAAGAAATAATAATACTTCAAGCATACTAACAAAGCAATCATGTCTTCTCAAAATACCATGGCTAAAGAAAGTTATCCCTACAAAATCATATAGTCTGTCTGTGCTCCCTCTTCATCACACAAAATATTCATATCATGCACAACCCCGATTTCAGCCAAGCAATTGTTTTCATACTCTATTGTTTCAAACCTTTCAACTTTCACGCAATACATGAGCGTGAGCCATGGACATAACACTATGTGGAATAGAGAGGTGGTTGTGGAGAAGACAAAAAGGACGGAGATAGTCTCACATCAACTAGGCGTATCAACGGGCTATGGACATGCCCATCAATAGATATCAATGTGAGTGAGTAGGGATTGCCATGCAACAGATGCACTAGAGCTAAATATGTATGAAAGCTCAACAAAAGAAACTACTGGGTGTGCATCCAACTTGCTTGCTCACGAAGACCTAGGGCATTTGAGGAAGCCCGTTGTTGGAATATACAAGCCAAGTTCTATAATGAAAATTCCCACTAGTATATGAAAGTGACTAAATATGAGACTCTCTATTATGAAGAACACGGTGCTACTTTGAAGCACAAGTGTGGAAAAAGATAGTAGCAACTATGACCCCCAGCATCTACCCCGTCAATTCATCGGATCTTGACAAACACACCGCAAAAAGAGATTACATCAAATAGATCTCCTCGAAGACCAAAGAGAACTTTGTATTGAGATCCAGAAAAAGAGAGAAGAAGCCACTAGATACTAGCTATGGACCCGAAGGTCTGAGGTAAACTACTCACAACTCATGGTGAGGGCGATGATGATGATGATGAAGGCCTCCGTGATGGATCCCCCTCCCGGAATAGGCTCCAAGATGGGATCTCCACGGGAACAGAAGCTATGACGGTGGAATTAGGGTTTTCTCTCTGTGTATGGAGTTTCTGGGGTACGTAGGTATATATAGGAAGAAGGGGGGCACCGGGGGCCGTGTGGGCCAGCCTCGAGGCAGGGGGGCGCGCCCTGGTAAGGGGGGCACGCCCCCACCCTTGAGGGCTGGCCCCACGTCCCCTGACTTGGCCCCGAAGACTCTCGAGCGTGATTTCCCCCAAAAATATCTCTCGCGAAGGTTTCATTCCGTTTGGACTCCGTTTGATATTCCTTTTCTGCAAAACCCTTAAATAGGCAAAAAACGACAATCTAGACTGGGCCTTTGGGTTAGTAGGTTAGTCCCAAAAATGATATAAAAGTGAATGATAAAGCCCATTAAACATCCAAGACTTCATAAATAATAGCATGGAACAATAAAAAATTATAGATACGTTGGAGACGTATCAAGCATCCCCAAGCTCAATTCCTGCGCGTCCTCAAGTAGGTAAATGATAAAGAATTTTTTTTTGATGTGGAATGCTAACCAATATAGTTTTTCAATGTAATTCACTTAATTGTGGCATGAATGTTCAGATCTAAAGATTTTTTTTTGATGTGGAATGCTAACCAATATAGTTTTTCAATGAAATTCACTTAATTGCGCGTCCTCGAGTAGGTAAATGATAAAGAATTTTTTTTGATGTGGAATACTAACAAAGCAATCATGTCTTCTCAAAATACTACGGCTAAAAAAAGTTATCCCTACAAAATCATATAGTGTTGGCTATGCTCCCTTATTATCACACAAAATATTCATATTATGCACAACCGCTATTTCAGCCAAGCATTTGTTTTCATGCTCTATCTTTTCAAACCTTTCAGCTTTCACGCAATACATGAGCGTGAGCCATGGACATAACACTATGGGTGGAATAGAGGTTGTTGTGGAGAAGACAAAAAGAGGGACATAGTCTCACATCGACTAGGCGTATCAACGGGCTATGGAGAAGCCCATCAATAGATATCAATGTGAGTGAGTAGGGATTGCCATGCAACAGATGCACTAGAGCTAAATATGAATGAAAGCTCAGCAAAAGAAATTAGTGGGTGTGCATCCAACTTTCTTGCTCACGAAGACCTAGGGCATTTGAGGAAGCCTATCGTTGGAATATACAAGCCAAGTTCTATAACGAAAATCCCCACTAGTATATGAAAGTGACTAAGCATGAGACTCTCTACAATGAAGAACATGGTGCTACTTTGAAGCACAAGTGTGGAAAAAGATAGTAGCAATTATCCCTTTTTCTTTTCCTTTTTTTTTCTTTTTTTCTTTTTTTCTTGGGCCTTTTTCTTTTCTTTGGCCTTTCTTTTTTTTTTCTCTTTTTTTGCGGAGGGGCTTTATAGATTCAGCCTTTCCTCCCACTAGATGACCAGTTGCGCCAATGGCGCAAAGGCCAAGAGTAAGCCATGTATTGAAAGAGTGTACATTAATATTATTCGGGCACATATTGAAATATATGAGAAAAAATTTCACTTACTATAAGTACATGTGATGCAATACCCATATAATGTTCAAAGACATATCAGTATTAACAGAACCGTTAATTAGTCAGACACAAATCCACACCCGAGAAGCACATTGCACAGGGTTGAAACTTTTAAGCCTCACATTCCCAAGCAATCTTAAAGAGGGCCAACAGAACTGAAATCACTGATGCAAAGTATCAGCAGTTAGTAATATTTATACACACAGCTTCTTTATTGTAGTCATATGATGATGAAATCAGTACTTAAATCAGCATCAAGGATAGCCGATCAGACGAACAAAAATTATGCATCCCACTGAACAACACTATTATGCAGGACTCATTTTAAAAGGCCCTCAGTTCTAATTTCTTTGGAGCCATACGAACCTTCAAATCCGACCAAACATCTTACCATGGAAACACGGTAAAATGGGAAAGAAAGACTCTAAATGTGACGCACCAAAAGCGGAAGAAAATGTTGAACGATTTGGGCGTGAGGACTTGTGCCGGTGACCTGGTGACGCCGAGCAGCGCGTGGATGTGGACCAGCCTGATGGTGGTGGTGGCGGCGCCCTCTTTTTTTTTAGTTTCCTATGATCCAAAGTAGGCGCTGGAACAAAGTAAATCTATAAACACCTATGTAAGTAGATTCAAAATAATAAGAAGTCATTTAATTGACAGAATGTATCATTATGAAAAATATATAGCAAAGTGATTTTGCGTATGCTAGTTGCAGCATTGGCACAACACATATTCTAGCAAACAGACCTATGTTTGACACGTTCTACCACAAAGTGCATGTCCAAAGGCTTCGGCACCATGGCTCATGTAGAAAACGAAAAAATGGCTAAACTGTAGTAGCATGCATATCTAACATCTTTTGTCCTTTCATAAAGCAACGAAAGTTCAGAACATACCATCTTAAACCGGTGAGCGACTTGGTTTACATCATCTCCTAGTTGACCTGAGCTACAAATTTATTGTTTCCATAAATTAGGTAAATAATGTTTGTACAATGAATTTTAAATGTAAAAGCAGCCTAGTAGAAATTAAGGCATAATATCATGACGTATGAAAAAGCTCAATAAACTACATCAACACAAGCAAAATGACAGATAAAATAGATGATAATTTTTTTCCGCCCATGGATATGTTCTTCCAAATAGCTTTATATTAACATCATATGCACGTGCCGAAGGAAAATTTTAATTAGATCAACCAAGGCAAAAATATATAGTGTAAGATCTCATCTCTTGTAAAAAGAAACTGGCGCAAATAGAAAGCAGAAATCTAAGACCATTTAGGAAAAGAGTTAACCAGTTAATCGGTAAAAGACAACAATGTAAGATCACGTCAAAAAAAACAATGTAAGATGTCATCAATTATAAAAAGCCTGATCAAGGAGCACATAAATCACTTCCCGTAGGGCACCCTCCCCCGCCTCCATCCTGAGCACCTCCATCCCGTGAGCACTCAAGCCCTGGATCCATAGTCTCGAGCTCGCCCGAGCTCCGCCATCTCTGCCTCGAGCTCTGAAATCACCGCCACTAATCAGACTCTTACTTGGATACTTAACAAAAAAGAATCAGAAAGGAAATTTATTTACCGAAATAACATAATGAAATATGATATATATCGTTCCTTAAAGTGAGAAGCTACAAAATAGAAGAGGCGTATGTTTATATGGAAGTATTCATATATCCTAGGCCGGGTTTTTACAGAGCAATCACGGGCATGCCGTTATACATCTATACAAAATGATCTGCACAAGAAGGCTGCTTTAAAAGTAGCAAGGATTAGAGTAAAAAATGCACCACAACAATTCATTACTAAATAAGGAAAAGAAAACTAATGAGTGACAACTTCTAAGATATTGATCAGTAAAGGAAAAAATTGTTGATGACATTATTAACCTATCACTTTGTAGAAAAGCATGAGAAACTAACAGAAACTACCACATATACTTGCGGAACTAATATGGATCAGAGGGACTACTTTATTTTGACTACCTTATGTGGAGCCAAAGCCACACAGTCCATTATTTCAATCAAAGGAAATATATACAAACAGAGAATAAACAGTCCCAAGAGAAAAGAAAGAAATAGAAAAAAGAACCCTGAAGTTCTTACCATTTGAGTTGCTGAACTACTTGCGGAACTAAAGGTGCGAAGGCCAGAGGTAGGAACCACTATCTTAGGCGTTGGCAACTTCGCCTCTTATTTATCGAATTAGTGTGTACTCCTATACCATCACAAGGAAGAAGCGGAATGCCAGTAACCTATTTAACAAATGATTAATGTGATCACATTTGTATCCTGAACTGCAGTAAAAGTATTAACAAGTAGAATGCATACACAAATTGATTTTCTTTCATAGGAAAAGTGATTTGAACTTCATGAACCAAAACCAAAATAACAATGGCACCCCACCTTGTAGTACAGTCAGCCTGCCTTCGCCGTCGATAAATCAAATCTACCAAAATATACAGAAAATTTATAGTTTAGAGAGGGATGATCTTGCACACACCTCAACAAAAATGACATGTGCGAACACCAGACAGGTTGATATGGTCGTTGAGGAGAAACATTCTAATGGAGAAAGCCACTGAAAAATCTGAAAGAAACGAAATGAACCACCAACTTAGCAGTTTGTAAAATTGGGAACAGAGCAATATGAGGAAAATAGAGAAACCATACACATCATAGCAAGGATGTACTTCGACAGCCGTGCATAGAGTAGCACATCCTCGCCAGCTTTCTCTTTTCCGCTGCCAAACAGGAGCCAGTGGTGAGGCGCCGGCTTCCCACTGCCGCAAATCTGTTAGCAATGCCTGACCTCCGCCCACCCTCTTATCCCCTCTCCTCTGCAATGGCTCACTCTCTCCTTGGTATCAACCAATACATCAGGAAATATAAGGAATTAGTCCCTAAGCATCAACTGTACTGATGTAGCAGGCACAACTTCATATTATGGATTTTAAGTTCATCATAGTTTGTTTGAAAAAACATTAGAATTTCATCAAAGGAAACAGTTTAAACTTAATTTATTTGCTAGTCTCGAATTCAATTATCTCTATGGGATTGGCAAAAATCTTTCACCATTGAAACCAAGATATGGATGCAAATGTTAATATCCTAGAATCCGCACCGCATCGAGTTAGTTTTTCAATGGTATATATTTGGAAAACTAAAACCACATGTGCATATTAGGTGAAACTTGAAGTATTACGTGCCTAAGTATATTTATGTTTCCTTTTTTGGTAGATATATAATGGTCATCCAGTAGTGCAAATACGGAAGAAAGGTTTAAAAGAAAAACAGTCAGGCAAAGCAACATTAGGAGGTGATTTCTTACATGCAAGTCACGGGGAGGTGCTTGCTTGCTTCACCTCAACTGAACCACCCCATCAAAGGGGAAAAGGAAAACAGGTGCACGAGCCTGCACTGTAACAAAAGGAGAGCATGCTTCAGGCATAGAGAAGAGAAGCAGAATTATACGGATATTTGTGTCAAACCTCCTAGCCATCTGTACAAAATATGTCAGATGCAAAGCAGTACTAATTATACATGTCCCTGAAGGAAGAGTTGGGTCTATATTCAAAGAAAAGAACTGAGCAATTTTTTAATAATATAAGAACAAAGATATTAGCATGTTTGCAATAAGAAAGTAGAACATGTAGTCACGTTACATGGGAAAACTATGAATCCAGTTTCTTGAAAAGATTGTGATATAGAACATCATTGCGACAACTTTGCTCATATGTTTCAGACAGTACAGAGTATGTACATGAAATCTATTTCCTTTTGATCATGTCCTTTTTCTCCAATGATGTGCACCCGTACAGATGAACCCCTGTCCCCTAAGCTAAAGTAAGTGCATGCAACTAAATATAACCTCAGTTACAAAAGAATCTGCATTTGAATAACCAAGTGGTTATATTCTGCTTAAACTGGGAACTGTGTGCATGATAATTTTGTAGGAACCGCTGTGAGAGAGAACTGAACAATTATATTAGCAAATTGGGTGGCGTCTTTGAACTACAATAGTGTAAAAACAAGGGACAACCAACGAAGGAAGCGGACACTGACAGAAATGAAAAACCCAAATAATTTATAAAGAAGCCAAACTCATCTCTAAAACAAAAGAGGGAAGACATGCTGGCATCTCGACATCCTAAATAGTAAGCATCGCTAATATTTCAGACCATGAAAAATTTCTCTGCCAGTAATTCATATCAAAGAGACACAAAACTAACAATGTGTGCAAACAGAAGCAACATAAGCACGCCAATTCTGGACATTTGGATGGACAATACGATTCTAAGGCTGTAGCATTACCTATTTTGTTTCGGACAAAAAGAAACATGCACTGAGCCTGAAGCTTAACACCTAATAATAAGATTTCAGAATAATCAATAATTTTTACAAAGAAACCTATAGCTGCAACAAGAAGTTTATGAGTAAATTAACATGTAGTTAAATGAGAAGCACACAAAAATAATAGTTTGAGATGAGTACATCTACCTAGTTGCTAATAGATCATTAAAATTCTCAGATGTCAGTAGAATACTTTCAGCGTCCTTCCTCCTTGTTCGATCCACCACTCCCCCACTTAAACAAAACAGATTTACATAATTCAGTAATAATAATAGTAGCACATTGTTTCATAAGATTTTATATGATAGAAATTTAGACGGGCTAAAATAAAAAAAAGCTAGAGTTGCGTAGGCATGGAAGAAGAAGAAACCGAGTGGAGTAGGATATCATCAGGAGCTTAGGCGTTTGGGGCGAGACTACCCGCTCACCAGATATGATCAGGTAGTCCAGATCTTTGTCTGACGTAGTTGTTTGCTGCGCATTCAAGAAGAAACTTATTAATATGTTTGTATGGCACGACTTCTCCTAGAGAATAGCTGCACAAATGCAATTTTGAAATTCGAAGTAACTGAGGTCTGAATGATCGACACCTACCAAGGTTCTGAATTTCTGTACGCAATACTTCCAGTTTGGATTAGAACCGTCGGTTTTAGTACTTTAGTAGCTAGTTATATATATATATGTAAATATGCAGGCATGTAGTCGTCAGTTTTAGTACTTTAGAGAGTATGAGCTTCTGTAATTCATGGTGAAAATTCATCTGTATGGTGACAGAATTGACAGTGTGCACCAATTCAACTGATTTAGTTACCTTGTCCATATTGGGCACGAGGTCTTGCAGCATCCTTAGCCGCTTGCTATTCCTTGCTCTTCTTTCCTAAACAGCATAAGCAAGAAAAATATTCAGTACAAACATGTCGCACCAAGACAAACACCAAAAATGTTGCAGGAAACTAACTAACCCTCTCAGCGATGGTTCGTGGGTGAGTGGTGCAGCCATGCTTCTGATGATATGCATTGTGGGCATAATGTCCTGCTGCCTCGAGTATCTCCGTGCCTGCGCCGAGGCAGACCCCTCATAAGGATATAGAGGGCAAAAAAATTGTCATGCCAACAATGCAGATCCTAAACCAGCAGTGCGAATTAATGCCAATAAACTAACTACCCCTATTTTCTCTCCCCAAGAAACCCCAAACATTTTACACAAGCATCAAATTCTTCACCCATGTTAACCAAGAAACAACAACCCTAATTAACCTAATACATCAAATAAATCAGGAATCCAGGATTACTCCCAAAAATCAGAGTAAAAATGGGGTAAGGAAGAACGGGAAAAGCAAAGTAAGAGGCAGGTACGTGGCTGAGAGGTTGTGGATGAAGATGCAGGTGCTCTCGACGCAGGCATCCATGGCGCCCTTATCTAGGAGACCTCCGCCCTCCCCCTTCACCGGCGCCGGACACGACGACTGGGGTGAGCTCGTGGCCTCCGCCGTCACCTACGCCGGCAATGACCATGACGAACAGGGCGAGCTTGTCCTTCATTAAAATTCTCAGATGTCAGTAGAATACTTTTAGATATGTCGGTACAATAATCTGAATCCCCATCAACAACATATCAGATAGATTTACATCCTCGAACCTGCACCAATCCAGAAGACCTGGTAGAGGAAGATTAATCCTCTTCTCTCTTTTCTCATACGGGCAACCTAAACTAGGGACAGAGGACGAGCGGCCAGCACCCTGCTCATCCCGATGACCCTACCGTGCTAGCCTGGAGAGGAGGATGAGAAGCGGCAACGGCACGGGAGAGAGAGGAAGAAGAGGAGGAGAGGCGGTGGCGGCAGAAGAGAAGGAAGAGGAGGGAGGTCGAGGAGGAGGGAGGGTCGTGTGCGGGCTAGGTTTTTTAGCGGAGGCGGCGGCAGCGGCGACAGGAGGAGTGGGCGGGGAAGAGAAGAGGCGGGATGAGGAGGAGAGTACGGGAGCAGGCGACGGTTAGGGTTTGTCCACAGAGCGATTGAGTTTTATACATCTAGACGTGAAATTACTAAAATGCCCTTGGCGGGGAACAAAATTTGCAGGCGGTGGCACGAGTACTATTCATAGCGAATTGGGGCGACGTGGAGGCCTTCCTTCTGCCTAGCACCCCAGCAGGATTTATATGTTCAATGGGACAACGCTCTAAAAATGATGATCATCACACTTTCATTACAACACAATATTACAACTCGATACTACAACAACAAAGTATGACTCTATATGAATGCCTTCGACCGTGTACCGGTATATGCAATGAAACAAGAGTGACATGTATGATAAATTATGCATGGTGGCCTTGCCACAAATACGATGTCAACTACATGATCATGCATGGCAATATGACAATATGATGCGTGTCATATAAATGGAACGGTGGAAAGTTGCATGGCAATATATCTCGGAATGGCTATGGAAATGCCATGATAGGTAGGTATGGTGGCTGTTTTGAGGAACAATATGGTGGCTGTTTTGAGGAAGGATATATAGTGGGTTTATGGCACCGGCGAAAGTTGCGCGGTACAAGAGAGGCTAGCAATGGTGGAAGGGCGAGAGTACGTATAATCTATGGACTCAACATTAGTCATAAGAACTCATATACTTATTGCAAAAATTTACGAGTCATCAAAACAAAGCAATCAACGCATGCCCCTAGGGGGGAGGTTGGTAGGAGTTAACCATCACGCGCCCCCGACCTCCACACAAAGGTTGACACTCTACAAATACCTCATGCTTTAACTTAGTCACATAACGGTTCACCATACGTGCATGCTACGGGAATCACTAATCTTAACACAAGTATTTCTCAATTTCATAATCACTCCACTAGCATGACTTTAATATCACTATCCTCATGTCTCAAAACAATTATCAAGCATCCAACATCTCTTTCTATTCAATGCACTTGGTGTGATTTTTTTTACTACATTGACATTGGATGTTTATCATGTGAAGACTAGTTTCTTTAGCCTAAACACATTACCATGATGTTTTAATGGACTCTCAAATAGATATAAGTGAAGCATGAGAGTTCAACAATTTCTACAAAATATTACCACCACCATGCTCTAAAAGATATAAGTGAAGCACTAGAGCAAAAACCATTCAACTCAAAAGATATAAGTGAAGCACATAGAGTGTTCTAACAATTTCTAGGCCATATTTAACTCTCTCAAATAGGTGTGTCCAGCAAGGATGATTGTGACAAACTAACAAGCAAAGACTCAAATTATACAAGACGCTCCAAGCAAAACACATAGCATGTTGCGAATAAAAATATAGCTCCAAGTATAGTTACCGATGGATGAAGTCGAAAGAGGGGATGCCTTCCCGGGGCATCCCCAAGCTTAGGCTTTTGCTACTCCTTGTTCCATAGTCCATCAAAGCAATACTCAAAACTTGAAAACTTCACAACACAAAACTTAGACAAAAATTCTCGTGAGCTCCGTTAGTAAGAGAAAGCAAACCACCACTCAAAGGTACAGCAAGGAATTCATTCTTTGTTTATATTGGTGTTAAACCTACTGTACTCCAAGTTCTCTATGGTTCATATCCTCCAATATTACTCATAGATGCATCGGAATAAGCAAACAACACACGAAAAATAGAATCTGTCAAAAAAAGAACAGTCTGTAGTAATCTGCTGGGTTTGCCTACTTATGGAACTCCAACAAATTCAAACTAAATTGTTAAATTAGTGAAATTTGTTTACTAATCAGCAGCAAAAAGAATCAACTAAAAAGCATGCTCCAGTAAAATCTGAAGACTACTTTAGCAAGCGCTAACGATTCTGTTTTTCACAGCAAGATCATATAAACTTCACACACGTCTTACCAAAGGTTCTACTTGGCACAAACACTAAACAAAACATGAAAACAAATCTAATCAGAGGCTAGATGCAATATTTATTCCCTAACAGCAACAAAAGAAAAAAAAACATAAAATTGGGTTGCCTCCCAACAAGCGCTATCGTTTTACGCCCCTAGCTAGGCACGATACAAGATAAATCTAGGTATTGCCATCCTTGGAAGGCAATCCATAAGTGGCTCTCATGATAGATTCATATGGTAATTTGATTTTCTTTCTAGGAAAGTGTTCCATGCCTTTCCTTAACAGAAATTGGAATCTAATATTTCCTTCCTTCATATTAATGATTACACCAATCGTTCTAAGGAAAGGTCTACCAAGAATAATAGGACATGAAGGATTGCAATATATATCAAGAACAATGAAATATACGGACACATAATTCCTATTGGCAACAATGAGAACATCATTAATTCTTCCCATAGGTTTCTTAATAGTGGAATCCGCAAGATGCAAATTTAAAGAACAATCATCAAGCTCATGGAACCCTAGCAAATCACACAAAGTTTTTAGGATAGTGGAGACAGTAGCACCCAAATCACACAAAGCATAGCATTCATGATCTTTTATTTTTATTTTTATAGTAGGTTCCCATTCATCATAAAGCTTTCTAGGTATAGAAACTTCCAACTCAAGTTTTTCTTCATAAGATTACATCAAAGCATCAACTATATGTTTAGTGAAAGCTTTATTTTGACTATAAGCATGCGGAGAATTTATCACGGACTGCAACAAGGAAATACAATCAATCAAAGATCAATTTTCATAATTGAATCCCTTGAAATCCAAAGTAGTGGGTTCATCACTATGCAATGTTTTAATCTATTCAATCCCACTTTTAGCAATTTTAGCATCAAGATCTAAAAACTCCGAATCATTGGGACACCTTAAAGCAGAATCATCTCCAATCCTATTATCATCAAGATTAATACTATAAAACAAGGATCTAATAGGAGACACATCAATAACTTTCAGATCTTCATCTTTATTTTCATGATAACTAGAAGAACACGATTTAATATAATCTTCTCTTTTAGCACGCATTCTAGCGGTTCTTTCTTTGCATTCATCAATGGAAATTCTCATGGCTTTGAGAGACTCATTGATATCATGCTTAGGTGGTATAGATCTAAGTTGCAAAGAATCAACATCAAGAGTAATTCTATACACACTTCTAGCCAATTCATCAACCTTAAGCAATTTCTCTTCAAGCATAGCATTGAAATTCTTTTGTGAGATCATAAAATCCGTAACACTAGTTTCAAATTCAGAAGGCATCTTTCCATAAGAGTTGTTGTAGGAATTACCAAAATTATTGGAGGAATTACTAGGAAAATGCCTAGTATTAAAATTACCTCTATAAGCATTGTTACCAAAATTATTCCTACCAACAAAATTCACATCCAAAGATTCATTGTTATTCTCAATCAAAGTGGACAAAGGCATATCATTAAGATCAGAAGAAGCACTCTTAGCAGCAAACAATTTCATAAGTTCATCCATCTTTCCACTCAAAACACTAATTTCTTCGATAGCATGCACTTTTTTACTAGTAGATCTTTCGGTGTGCCAATGGGAATAATTAACCATAATATTATCTAGGAGTTTGGTAGCTTCTCCTAAGGTAGTTTCCATGAGAGTGCCTCCGGCGGCGGAATCTAAAAGATTTCTAGAAGCAAAATTCAAGCCAGCATAAAAGTTATGAATAATCATCCATAGATTCGAACCATGTGTAGGGAAATTACGTATCATTAATTTCATTCTTTCCCAAGCTTGTGTAACATGCTCATGATCTAGTTGCTTAAAATTCATAATATCATTTCTAAGAGAGATGATCTTAGCAGGAGGGAAATACTTAGAGATAAAAGCATCTTTGCACTTATTCCACAAATCAATACTGTTTCTAGTTAAAGAGGAGAACCAAGTTTTAGCATGATCTCTAAGTGAAAACGGAAATAACTTCAATTTAACAATATCGTTATCCATATCCCTTTTCTTTTGCATAGCACACAAATCAACAAAGTTTTTTAGATGGGTAGCGGCATCTTCACTAGGAAGGCCGGAGAATTGATCTTTCATGACAAGATTCAACAAAGCAGCATTGATCTCACAAGATTCAGCATCGATAATAGGAGCAATCGGAATGCTAATAAAATCATTGTTGTTGGTATTGGAGAAGTCACACAATTTGGTATTGTTCTGAGTCATAGTGACAAGCAAGCAATCCAACACACATAAGCAAACAAGAAGCAAGCGAACGAAAAATACACGGCGGAAGAAGGGCAAATAAAACGGCAAAGGTGAAGTGGGGGAGAGGAAAACGAGAGGCAAATAAATGTAATGCGAAGGATAAGGGTTTGTGTTAGGTACTTGGTATATGACTTTTGCGTAAGCCTCCCCGGCAACGGCGCCAGAAATTCTTCTTGCTACCTCTTGAGCTTGCGTTGTATTCCCTCGAACAGGAAAGGGAGATGCAACACAGTAGCGTAAGTATTTCCCTCATTTTTTTGCAACCAAGGTATCAATCAAGTAGGAGACCACGCGCCAGTCCTTCGCACCTGCACAAACAAATAAGAACTTCGCAGCCAACGCGATAAGGGGTTGTCAATCCCTTTACGGTCACTTACGATAGTGAGATCTGATAGAGATGATAATTATATTTTTGGTATTTTTGGTGTATAAACAGAAAGTAAAGAAAGCAAATAAACAACGACAACAGAAATTGACGGAAAGTAATATGATAAAGATAGACCCGGGGGCCATAGTTTTCTCGAGTGGCTTCTCTCATGATAGCGATATTCTACGGCGGGTAAACAAATTACTGTCGAGCAATAGATAGAAAGGCGAATAATTATGAGACTATCTAGGCATGATCATTGTATATAGGCATCACGTCTGAGACAAGTAGACCGAAATGATTCTGCATCTACTACTATTACTCCACACATCGACCGCTATCCAGCATGCATCTAGAGTATTAAGTTCATAAGAACGGAGTAACGCCTTAAGCAAGATGTCATGATGTAGAGGGATAAACTCAAACATAGTGATATAAATCCCATCTTTTTATCCTCGATGGCAACAATACAATACGTGCCTTGCTGCCCCTACTGTCACCGGGAAAGGACACCGCAAGATTGAACCCAAAGCCAAGCACTTCTCCCATTGCAAGAACTACAGATCTAGTAGGCCAGACCAAACCAATCATTCGAATAGACTTGAAAGGATATTATAATCATACATAAAGAGTGTCGGCGTCCTGGGAACCAGGGTACCCAGACTTGCCTGTCTGCGGGCCGCGATGCGCTCCTACAAGCGGCCTGGTACGGCCCAGCTGATCGACCAACTGCTCAAGACCCTCGAGAGCGGGCCAAGCCTCGCGAGGAGAATGACGTCAAGACCTCCTCGGGAGCGGCCTCGGCAAGGCGTTCTAGAGGGGCGGAGAATCCTAGGCCGAGCCTGCCTTAGGAGGAGGCAGTGATGTCAGCAGTGACGCACCGCGCCAGCGGGTGCCAGCGTCCGCCAGCGGCGCAGTTGCCATTTCGGTGCAAAGAAGACAGCGCAGCCATTGGTTCCCAAGGAGCGGGGCAAAGGTTTCTTGTTTGGTGCAACAAGACCGAAGACCGCAAGGACGATAAGGAGGATGTCACCATCGAGCCCACCACCGTGTCACCGCATGATCCTTTTGCAGGCGAAGACCGCTTTTATCAGGATAAGAACGTCCTTGTGTTCCTGCTCAAAAATGGCCATTGTGGGATCCGTTCCCGCCTAAACATTTCGGGGGAAGAGGACCGTGGCCGCCTATATAAGTAGCTAGGACTCCCACTTCAAAAGAGAGAACACACTTTGCCACTGCACAAGGAGCAAGAACACTAGCCTCCTGACCCTCCTGAGCTCGCCTCCTGAGCCCGGGAACCGTTGTACTAGCTCATATTCTAGCTCGCCTGGAGCCAATCCACCAAAGCAGGAAGTAGGGTCTTACACCACACGATGGCCCGAACCTGGATAAACACTTGTGTGCTTGTTCATTGTTTGCTTGAATCTTTCAACCGAGACGAGAGCGAGGCGCTAGGTAGACGTGAGTGGGAGAGATCTTCGTTCACGCCCCTGTGTTTGAACTTAACGGGTTTTGCAGAGCCCAGAGTCCGACATTTGGCGCGCCAGGTAGGGGGCGTGTCGAAATCTCGCCTCTTCGACGACCTCATCGTGTTCTCGTCACCGACCCTGCTCCACAACCATGGTGGACGCACGCCGAGCTCGCGCCGCCCACCGCGCCACGATCGTTGCTCAGACGGCGCCCGCGGCCAACGGCGCACCGCTCCGCCCGAACTCGCCGGTCGCCAATGCCGCCACCGACCCGACTGTCCACGAGCAGCAGGACTCCTCGCTGCCGCTGTCCGTGCGGCGGGATGGCCGCATGGCAACACCTTCACCCTCGCCGGCCGCGGCGTTGTCCTCACTGGTCCGCCGCATGCCGGTCTACCAGCAGCCTGCGCTTCTGATGGCGCGGGAGATCTTGCGACACCACCCAGCAGATGACCTCTATGACGAGTGGCTCCACCGCATCACCAAGCTCGTCAACGCTGCTGGAGAAGCGCCTGCACCAACGGACTCCTCACGTCCTCCGTCGCCCCGGTGGTAAACGGGGGCCGTGGGGTCCCGGCTCTGCCTCCCCTCCACCAGCCGGCCAGGAGGGCCGGCGCGAGGCCCCTCGACCCGAGCAACCCCGCAGAGCCCACGCCCGCGACAAGAAGAGCTGTCAGGTAATTCCGCACCCTCATGCAGGGGCTCGTGGGCCCCCAGGCCCACAGCGCCCAGACCGCGCGCCACAGGAGGTGGTGGCGCCAGCACCTCAAGAACCAGCATCGCAAGCGCAGGGGGCGCCTGCGATTGTGAGCGTGGATGGATGTCGCGCCCTAGCCCCTGAGCTACGACGCCTTGTCTGGCCCGGCAAGTTCAAGCTGGACCTGCCTCCATGCTACGACGTCACCATTGACCCCACGGAGTTCCTCCAACTCTACGAGCTGAGCATCGAGGCGTCCAATGGCACCGAGCATGTCATGGCGAACTGGTTCCCCATGGCTCTAAAGGATGGCGCGCGCTCCTGGCTCCTGAACCTCCCCGTGGGATCCATCTCTTCCTGGGAAGAGCTTCGCGAGCGTTTCGTCGCTAACTTCCAAGGCACCCGCGACCGAGCCCCGACAACTGCTGACCTGCGTCGCGTGAGGCAATAGCTGGGTGAAACCCTGCCAAAGTACATCCTACACTTCAACATCATGCGCCTCCGTATCCCCAGGGTCTCGGACGAGGCCATCATCTCCCCGTTCTCCGATGGCGTTCGTGACGTAAGGATGAGGGAGGAGCTCGCCATCCACGAAGACCTGTGCACAACCCTCGAGATGTTCAAGCTCACGGCAAAGTGCGCCAGAGTGGAGGAAGGCTGCCTCTACCTTCAGGAGCCGCCCGAGGCGGAGGCGGACGAGAAGAAAACCAAGGCCAAGGAGTCGAAGCGCAAGGGACCCACCGTGCTGGCTGCAGAGCCAGAAGTGAAGCATGGCTGCGGCTACGATGACCTCCCCAGAGACAACCGACCATACTGCGTCTTCCACAACGTCCACAACCATAACACCAACGACTGCCAGCAGCTCAGGGCGATGCGCGGCGGGCGCGTCGGGCAGCGCCTTGAGCGCGACAACCGCGACTACGGCCGTGGAGGAGGCCCAGGAGGAGGACGTTGGGATGGCAGGAACTCGCGCCAAGGGTGGCGTGAACAGCCTCGTGAAGACCACTAGCAGGAGCAGCCTCGTGACGCCCCATGGCGCGACCAGCCTCGTGAGGGTCGCCCTCACGGAAATGGAGGCCCGCCTCCGCTGCCACCACCGCCAAGGAGGAATGACGATGACCGCCAGTGAGACGGGGCAGGGGGCTTCCAGGAACCGTGTGTAGTTGCATGCATTTTGGGAGGAGCCCATGCCCCGGCTTCTCACCGCATCTTCAAGAAGTTCGCCTGTGAGGTAAATGCGGCCCTTCCTAGGCCTGACGCCGCGCGCAACCTCAGGTGGACCAAGCAAGTCATCGCTTTCGACCCCAAAGACTAGCTCAAGTGCACTGCGGCCCCGGGCGCCCTCCCGATGCTCTGCACTCCGACCATCAGCAACGTCCTCGTGACCAAGACCCTCATGGACGGCGGAGCAGGGCTCAACGTCCTTTCCGTCCAGACCTTCGAGACACTCCAGGTTCCCTACGATCAGCTCCACCCCACCAAGCCATTCTACGGAGACACGGATGGCTCCACACTCCCGATGGGGCAGGTCCGCCTCCCCGTCACCTTTGGCGACCGCGACAACTACCACACAGAGCTCATCGACTTCGACGTGGACAACATCCACCTCCCGTACAATGCCATACTGGGGTATCCTACCCTTGCCAAGTTCATGGCGGCGACCCATCACGGCTACAACGTCCTCAAGATGCCCGAAAGCGGTGGAGTCATCACAATCGCCTTTGACGAGAAGGAAGCAGTGTGTTCCCTGGAGCGTGCTTACCAAACCGCGGCGGTTGAGTGCTCCGATGAGGATGGAGCCGTCCTTGCCCTGCAGACCGCCCCAAGAAGAAGAAGAACCTACCAGTCCACGGACTTCAGGACGCGGGGGCTCCTGACGGCCTCGCCTTAGGACTCCCGCCTGCTGACGAGGTGCCCTCCACCCTCGCATAGGGAGGCGCGCTCGGTGCCCCTCTCGTGACGGGCTTGGGGCTCTCCTCTGGAGTGTCTCCGAGCTGACCCGTGCCTCGAGGGAGGTGTTTGAGCACCACATGCAAGCGTATCTTGATGCGCGTTTTTGTGACCCCAGCGTGAGCCGTTCAGTGATGGGGACTCAGGACTTCATCGACCAAGATACAGAGGAACTTCAGTACGCAAGATTCATCTGTGGTGGGTGTAACCGCACAACCCCAAGTGCACCTGCTCGCAGCCCAAGCGACTGCTTCCGCGTCTGTGTCGACATCGCGGGACTCAACCGAGCCGCTTCTCAGGAGCCCTTCTGGCTGACGGCGGTCGGCCGGAGGAGGGCCCTCCCCTGCAGCTACGTCCGCACGCTCTTCGGCTTCCGCCACGCAGCTGCCACGTTCCAGCATCTCGCGCAGCAGGCCTTGGGGGCTCGGGAGGCTCAGTGGCAGGTGGTCCGGACGGAGCGGGAGCCGGGCCCGTGCGACCACTGAGAGCCTCCGGAGCCCCTGGGCCTCAGGAGCCCGACGATCTTCGGGAGCGACCCGCACAGCTCGCGTCTTCAGGTACCCCAACTCTCCTTCATCAAGTATCAGGTGACACTTCAGGTATCCAAACGAGGGGGCCTCTCGGGCTGCATCATCCTCGGATCGCTGGGGGCCGATCCCTCGTGGTTGTCTCCCTTTTTGCATGATCAAGGCCAAATATTTCTTTCCATTTGCATTATCTATATGCTCGGCGTCCTCACCGCCACTAAGGTCATGAGCCCTTGTGAGCCCACTCGTGATCGCCCCATGATTAAGGACTGGCACGATGTCTGTGCTCGGGTCCGTCCCTGCAGCGTCGATAAACCCAAGGACTGAGCTCTGCCTAGCGAGCCATTTCCGTGACGGCACCTCCCATGGTCCTTGGTGCCTTGTTCTCGCATGGGCTAATCATGGATGGGTAAGTAGGGGCCTGTGGCAGGTGCCTTGCTCACGCGGGAACCGCGCGCCGGCTGCTTTTCTTTTGGATCGTGGCATGAGAAGACTGGGCACGATGTCTGTGCTCGGGTCCGTCCCTGCAGCGTCGACAAATCCAGTGGCTGAGCTCTGTCTCGCGGGTTAACCCCGTGACTTCACCTCCTGGGGTCACTGGTGCTGCGGCCTTCTCATGCAATATCCCTTGGAGATGCACTCGGCGCAGGTCGACACAACACCTCTCTTTTCACATTTTGCAAAAGAAGACTCAGGCGCAACCCGCCTCAGGGTAGGGTGTCGTGAGTGATGCGTAAGCTCACAAGAACTTCCTCAGAGTCGTTCAACTCGTCCTGAGGAGGGCCCATATACACTTTGGCTGTCCTATCTTGCAAGCCACGCGTCAGGACGGGGCTGTACACACCCCGGAGTCTCTCCCGGTGGGAGGCTCCCTCCCACGGTCCAGTGGAAGTACCAAGCTCCGCGCTGGCAGATCCAACCGAGGAGC
>LR738714.1:573302652-573323344 GCA_902687465.1 Secale cereale | reverse complement strand
GCATACGCCAAGTCAATCAAAATAAATTCTTGAAGGAAGATATTACTAAACCATACCACATCATAGGCAAACAAATCATGTTGGTACTCCAATAACACATTGGGAACCCCCAGCTATTTGAGACTAACCATAAGAAAACATGAACTACTAAGCACCATTATGCACGTAGCATTTTTATCATAGACATATCGACCAATGCAACAGAAGCAAACTCTCTTAATAAGATAAGCATGATAAATAAAGAGAGTTCAAGCAACCAACTAAACAAAAGCTCTTTAAAAAGATAAGCATGAAAACTAAGAGCTAAGCATGATAGTAGCTATTGAAAGACAAAGAACACACACAGCAAGGATAGACATGAAAATTCTATGTTATGTTCTAGGTAGAAGTGGAGCGTGTTTCTCTCCCACACAAAGAAAGCTGAGTTCCGACTCGTTATGAAAAACTAAAGAAAACTAAAAAGGAAACTAAGAGCAAGACGCTCCAAGCATAGCACATAACACATGAAGTGATAAAAATATAGTGGAACGAAAGACGAACTGATAATGTTGATGGAGAAGGGGATGCACGGGGGCATCCCCAAGCTTAGACGCTTGAGTCTTCTTGAATATTTTTTGGGGGTGCATGGGGGCATCCCCAAGCTTGAGCGTTTGACACTCCTGAATCTTTTTATCATCTTCCCTCGCACACTTGAAAACTCCCTTCATACATAAATCATCATAATCTGATTAGCGAGGTTAGTACCCATAATAAAATAATTGTTCCTTGCTGGAAATAAGGATATTCTTGAAGTTCTACTGTTTCTCAAGATTGCCAAAAGGTTTTTGCAAAGAAAAGGCAAGCTCAAGGTTTGCAAAATGAATGAAAGGCAAAACAGGACAGAATCTGTGAAAAACAGAACAACGGGTAGTAAATGATTTTTTCAGGGCACTTCTGCAACTCTAATCAAAAAACTCAGAACAGACGCACGAAAGACAATTGTATAGAGCACGCTGTCGAAAAAATTCAGACCAAAAAGATGATCTGGTGATTTTATACGAATTTTTCTATCCAAGGACAGAATCTGTTTCCTGGACAGCACGTCACAACTTTTGAACTTTCTTGCAATCAGAGGCTACACTTGGCACAAAGCTGAAAATTAAAGATACAATGATGATGCTACTGTAGTAACAACATCAAGACACAACAAAAGCAAAATAAAATTTTATTCATGTGGGCTGCCTCCCAAAAGCGCTTTCTTTTATGCCTTTAAGCTAGGCATAATGCATAGAGGAATCAATAATCATCATAATAATCGGAGTTATAAATTGCTTCAAATGGTTCCTCAACAAGTTCACTCTTGTTCCTTCTAGGAAAGGGGTACACACCTTTTGCCTTCCCGCGTAAGCGGATTTGTCCCTTACCTATATCGATGAAGCCTTTAACTGCTCAGAGGAAGTCCCCGGCAACGGCGCCAGAAAACTTTGCTTGATGGCTTCTCGCCCCTCGTTGGTTACCCCAAGTGGAAGGTTTGAGATGCAGTGTAGCGGTAGTTTTCCCTTGGCAAAGATACCAAGGATCGATTTCCCCTGAGACTCCTAGTTTCAACAAGAAGGTGTCAACTGCTAACGGCGCCAGATATTAGCAATCAACGTGGACCTGCACACAGATACAAATAACTTTGCTCCCAAATGAGTACAGAGAGGTTGTCAATCCCTCCGGCCTTGTCGTTTACAAAGGATCAAACGCAAGTAATAGTAAGTAGAAGCAGAAAGTAAATAGCGGATGTGATCAGTGATGGTAATATGGACCGGGGTCCCATGATGTTCACTAGTGATGTCTCTCTCCCAAAAGACGATAAAACAGCTATGTGAGGTAAACGAATTACAGCTGGGCAATTGACAGAATTATGTGCGCAAACCAATGTTAACTGTGTTGCAAGAAAGGTAGAGGTTCAAAGCATGGGCGGTACGCCAAGGCAAGTAGACCGAAATCCATCTGCATCTACTACTAATCATCCACCTTGAGATATCTATCCAGAACATCTCGCTGGTATTAAGTTGCGAGTCCCACCCATAGTGTAAACTCAAAGCAACATACAACTGCATTAAAAGAACTTTGCGTAAAGTAAACAATCCTTGCACCCGCAGGCACAAGCACCATTGTTTTCCCCCTTGTGGCAACAGCACATCCCCTAGACTCATGTTTCTGTCACTCAAGCTAGTCATCGAGGGGCATGAACCCACAATCAAGCATAACGTTCCCTCTTGGAGTCACTACCTACTACTTGGCCAAAGCAATAAATAACAACGGAGAACATGCAAGAATTACTTACGAACATAAATATAAAAGAGGTGAATCAAATATATTACTCAAACACAATCTGAAGATAATCTCACAATCCATCGGATCCCAGCAAACTCATCATAGCAACAGCATAAGGATTACATATGTGCCTCGATCATGTAGGGCAGCTCACGAGGTCTAATTAGTGAAGCACAAGAAGGGGAGGAGAACATCACATAGCTACTGGTCGTGGACCCATGGTCCAAGGGAGACTACTCACAACTCATCCGGGAGGCGTCCATGGTGGTGGAGAGGCTCCCGGTGGTGATCCTCCCCTCCGGCAGGGTGCCGAGAAGAGTTCTCCTGGTGCTCCCGATCTTGGAAGCGCAGCGGCGGCGGAACAGAGATGAGATCGCGAAAAAGGGTTCTGTCCTCGAGGGTTTCGGGACGCGATATAAATATATGCCAAAGGAGGGCATTAGCAGAGGCCTAGGGGGCCCAGGCGCCCCCCCCGGCGCGGCCAGGAGGGGGGCCGCGCCTCCAGGGCGCCTGGAGCCCTGGTGGCCCCCCTCCGGCCCTACTTCGGCCGTGTGGAAGCTTCCGGAACGCTGATTTTTTATATAATTTTTCCGGGATTTTTCTGGCTGTTTTCGTGACGGGAAAACCTGAAATACAAAAACAGCAGAAAACAGAAACAGGCACTGGGGTGCACTGAGTTAATAGGTTAGTCCAAATATGATCAAAAGTGTATGGAAGTGTATAAATATCATAGCAATATCACCCAAAAGAGGCATGGAGCAAGCAGAAATTATAGATACGTTTTGGACGTATCAGGTGCCTGCACCGACAAGGGAGGAAGTTAATGATGATGATCATGAAGAAACATATTAAGTTACTACTGAACTTCGAAGGTCCACAAGGGCACGTTCCGCACCAGAGTGGTATGGCAACCCTGTCCTGGAAATCATGTTGTTAGACAATGGTGAACCTTCAAACTATGAAGAAGCAATGGCGGGCCCGGATTCCAATAAATGGCTTGGAGCCATGAAATCCGAGATAGAATCCATGTATGAAAACAAAGTATGGACTTTGGTGGACTTGCCTGATGACAGGCACGCCATAGAAAACAAATGGATATTTAAGAAGAAGACAGACGCGGATGGTAATGTGACCATCTATAAGGCTCGGCTTGTCGCTAAGGGTTATCGACAAGTTCAAGGGATTGACTACGACGAGACTTTCTCTCCCGTAGCGATGCTGAAGTCTGTCAGAATCATGATAGCTATTGCCGCATTCTATAATTATGAAATATGGCAAATGGACGTCAAAACGGCATTCCTTAATGGCTTCCTCAAGGAAGAGTTGTATATGATGCAGCCGGAAGGTTTTGTCGATCCAGAGAACGCTAACAAGGTATGCAAGCTCCAGCGCTCGATTTACGGGCTGGTGCAAGCATCTCGGAGTTGGAATATTCGCTTTAATGATGTGATCAAAGCGTTTGGCTTTATACAGACTTATGGAGAAGCCTGTATCTACAAGAAAGTGAGTGGGAGCTCTGTAGCATTTCTCATATTATATGTGGATGACATATTGCTGATGGGAAATGATATAGAATTCTTGGAAAATGTAAAGGCCTACTTGAATAAGAGTTTTTCAATGAAGGACCTTGGAGAAGCTGCTTACATATTAGGCATCAAAATCTATAGAGATAGATCAAGACGCCTCATCGGTCTTCCACAAAGTACATACCTTGACAAGATATTGAAAAAGTTCAATATGGATCAGTCCAAGAAGGGATTCTTGCCTGTTTTGCAAGGTATGAGATTGAGCAAGGCTCAGTCACCGACCACGGCAGAAGATAGAGAAAAGATGAGTGTCATTCCCTATGCCTCGGCCATAGGTTCTATCATGTATGCCATGCTGTGTACCAGACCTGTTGTGAACCTTGCCATAAGTTTGGTAGGGAGGTACCAAAGTGATCCCGGTATGGAACACTGGACAGCGGTCAAGAACATCCTGAAGTACCTGAAAAGGATTAAGGATATGTTTCTCGTTTATGGAGGTGACGAAGAGCTCGTCGTAAAGGGTTACGTCGATGCTAGCTTCCACACAGATCTGGATGACTCCAAGTCACAAACCGGATACGTGTATATTTTGAATGGTGGGGCAGTCAGCTGGTGCAATTGCAAGCAAAGCGTCGTGGCGGCATCTACATGTGAAGCGGAGTACATAGCTGCTTCCGAAGCAGCGCAGAAAGGAGTCTGGATGAAGGAGTTCATCACCGACCTAGGAGTCATTCCAAGCGCGTCAAGCCCGATGACTCTCTTCTGTGACAACACTGGTGCCATTGCCATTACCAAAGAGCCCAGGTTTCACAAGATGACCAAGCACATCAAGCGCCGTTTCAACTCCATCCGGAATTATGTTCAAGATGGAGATATAGATATTTGTAAAGTACATATGGATCTGAATGTTGGAGACGCGTTGACTAAACCGCTTCCACGGGCAAAACATGATCAACACCAGAACTCTATGGGTGTTCGATTCATCACAATGTAACTAGATTATTGACTCTAGTGCAAGTGGGAGACTGTTGGAAATATGCCCTAGAGGATTATATTTCCTTGTTCATGATAATTGTCTGTTATTCATGCTTGAATTGTATTGTACGGAAACAGCAATACATGTGTGAATATATAGACCACATTGAGTCCCTGGTAAGCCTCTAGTTACCAGCTCGTTGATCAACAGATGGTCACGGTTTCCTGATCATGGACATGGGATGTCAGTGATAACGGGATCACATCATTAGGAGAATGATGTGATGGACAAGACCCAATCCTGAGCATAGCACGAGATCGTATAGTTCGTGATGCATAAGCTTTTCGGTGTCAAGTATTTATTCCTTAGACCATGAGGTTGTACAACTCCCGGATGCCGTAGGAATACTTTGGGTGTGCCAAACGTCACAACGTAACTGGGTGGCTATAAAGGTGTGCATCGGGTATCTCCGAAAGTGTCTGTTGAGTTGGTACGAACCGAGACTGGGATGTTGTCTCTCCGTATGACGGAGAGGTACCTCTGGGCCCACTCGGTAAGACATCATCATAATGAGCTCAAGGTGACTAAGGAGTTAGTCACGGGATGATGGATTACGGATCGAGTAAAGAGACTTGCCGTGACGAGATGCAACAAGGTATCGGGAATACCGACGATCGAATCTCGGGCAAGTACCGTACCGATGGACAAAGGGAATAACATATGGGATTGAGTGAATCCTTGACACAGTGGTTCATCCGATGAAGATCATCGAGGAACACGTGGGAACCAACATGGGTATCCAGATCCCGCTGTTGGTTATTGACCGGAGAGTGGTCTCGGTCATGTCTACGTGTCTCCCGAACCCGTAGGGTCTACACACTTAAGGTTCGGTAACGCTAGGGTCGTAGAGATACATGCACGTGGAAACCCGAAAGTTGTTCGGAGTCCCGGATGAGATCCCGGACGTCACGAGGAGTTCCGGAATGGTCCGGAGGTAAAGAATGATATATAGGAAGTCCAGTTTCGGCCATCGGGTGAACTCCGGGGGTCACCGGGAGTGTCCCGGGACCACCGGAGGGGTCCCGGGGGGTCCACCGGGTGGGGCCACCCATCCCGGTGGGGCCCCTAGGCCGCAAGGGGAAGGGGGCCAGCCCCTGGTGGGCTGGCGCACCCTACTGGGCCCTCCCTCATGCGCCTAGGGTTGGAACCCTAGGGGAGGGAGGCGCCCCCTATGCCTTGGGGGGCAAGTCTCCCCCCCCAGGCCGCCGCCCCCCTGCAGATCCCATCTGCAGGGCTTGGCGCACCCCTTGGCCCCTATATATATGTGGGGGGGAGAGGGCAGCCGCACCCAAGTCTCTGGCGCCTCTCCCCCTCCCGTCACACCTTCCTCCTCCTTCGCAGGGCGCCGGCGAAGCCCTGCAGGAATTCCCGTTGCATCCATCACCACGCCGTCGTGCTGCTGGATCTCCGACGACCTCTCCTCCCCCCTTGCTGGATCAAGAAGGAGGTGACGTTGCTGTACCGGACGTGTGTTGAACGCGGAGGTGCCGTCCGTTCGGCGCTAGATCATCGGTGACGAAGAACGAGAAGAGTACGACTACTTCATCCACGCTTCTTCGAAAGCTTCCGCTCGCGATCTACAAAACGGTATGTAGATGCACTCTCATATGCTCGTTGCTAGATGTCTCCTTAGATGGATCTTGGTGAAAGCGTAGAAATTTTTTGAATTCTGCTACGTTCCCCAACACCTCCATCCCGCCTACTTCCACGCCGAGAACGAGCGTGTACATGCCTCCCTGACGGAGGAGGAGCGGGACCTTCTGGAGTACGCTGCCGACGACCACGCGCGCTGGGCGACGTATTTCCAGCGCCCGCAGGAGGAGCGGCTCGCTTCTACCAACAACGTGCCAATGGTGAGGGGGGCGCAACAACAGCGAAGGCCGCCGCCTGTGGTGGTGTGACGCCCCGGACACACCCGTCGGTGGTCGTTACTCCTAGCGGGATCTAGACTGTCCCCACACATCAATACTAGTCTTTTCTGCGCACTTTGCCCTCACTCGTGTACAGATCAATACTAGTCCTTTATGCGCACTTTGTCCTCACTCGTGCACACCCGGAATCAACTTTCCAGCCGGTCACCCATCCTGAAATTACTTGTAATGCCCAGGATGGGACTATACCTCCTACGTGTCGAGGCACGACTTAAAGGTATAAGCCCATTCTGGAATGATCTCAAGTTTGATATCTTTGCACATCTAATGTAAAAATAGGGATGAAATTGAAAAGGAGATAGTTGGCTTACACTCGCCACTTCACACAATACATTACATAGCAAATCATCATCCAAATAACATCACAAACCGACTACGGGTGAAGATCCAAATGAAAGATACCAAATATATAAAGCCATAGGTTCGAATCGCCCCTAGTAGAAACCACTACTGATCATCGGGATAGTGCACGTAGTAACGGCTACGTTCTTCATCGTACTCCCAGTACAGCTCTGTGCCGTCACCTGAGTAGTTCACCATAGTACCTGCATCTGGTGTGGTGTAGAATCTGTGAGCCACGAAGGACTCAGCCGGGTAACAGAACTATCTAAGCCTTGGGTGTGGAACAACGCTGAAGAAAGGTAAAAGGTTGCAGCTGCACTAGCACTAGCTTGGATGTTTAGAGCGAGAAGAGAAATGCCACGAGCGCCAAAACGATCACGAAGTGATCCTATCTAAGCACGTCAATCATAACCCCACCGTGTTCACTTCCCGAACCCCTTTCGGAAAATGACCATCACGGTTACTCACGCTGGTAGTGTGTTCTGAACATGGTGTCAAGTTTTCTACAACCGGATATTAACAAATTCCCATCTGCCACATAACCGCGGGCACGGCTTTCGAAAGTTCAAAACCCTGCAAGGGTGTTCCAACTTGACCCATTACAAGCCCACGATCCGTGGAGTCGCAACTCCAAGGTGGGAAGGCCCGAGTATTCTCGGAATCCCGTGCTCAAGATACTCCGGCTAAGGTAAGACTAATCCAGCAAATCCTCCCGGCGTGCCGACACCCTGACAGTAGCCGCGCGTATCTAGTCTCAGGCCACGACCGGATGGGATAAGCTACGGGTTTTTACCAGCCCTCGGGTTCCCCCAAGGTGGCCCCGCAGGTTGCCCAGTTTGGACCAACACTCATGTGGAGCACTGGCTCGGGTTGTTGATTAAGAAAAGGGTTTATAACTCCCTATGCAAGTTTTTAGTTGTTTAGGCAAATAGTACCAATGTTGGGACTTGCTGGAAAAGACTTAGCGCTAAGCGGTTTATCGAGGGGGTCCCATAACCCCAACCGTGTGAGGAACGCATAATCAAGGAACATAACACCGGTTTATACGGTTCCTAGGGCGGCATGATTGGAACAAATCACCAAGCAAGAGGCTTAGCCTTCCACCCATTACCAATATATAGATGATTTAGTTAAGAATTTATATAGTGTGATATCCTAACATAACTTCAACATGAAGCAAGAATCTTCAAATCTTCTCCTGCAACTAGCAATGCTATAAGAGGGGCTGAGCGAAGCCTACGTAGCCAATCAAAGGTTTGCATAGGTTGGGTGGTTAACAGATTCATGGTTACAATAGGAGGCTGACAAACAAACATGGGCATCGAGGCAATAAGCTAAAGAGCGAGACTTCTAGCAATAGGCAAAGATAGTAATGATATCTGGGTCAGGTCATCTTGCCTGTCGAGTCGTCGATGGGATCGTAAGACGGCTCCTCGTTCTCAACCTCGGTAGTAACCTCGTTCTCGTACTTGGTCTCAGCTTCCGGCTCTACTCAACACAAGAACACAACGAGGCACGAAATCAAACAAGGTGCAATGCACAATCAACAGGATGCACGTATGATGCACTTAGGATGCACTGCAGATGCACTTAGGATGCATAACATGGCAAGGTAGGAAGCACAGAGAAACAACACAAGAAACAATAAGTTTAAATGAGGCCGGAAACTACTTAAGACAAATCCGGTAAGTCCTCATATGCATAGTTTGAAATTGGTCCAGATCTGAACAAACCTTAAATTAAAGTTGTTAAACAGCAAGTTAACATGCACCATGCTAATCTACACGAAATTCTAGTCAAGTTTCATATAAAGTTTGTTTAAAACGGAGCTACGGTCTAGAAGATATGATCAAAACAAGATAAGCATGGCAACGGTGCAAGATGCACCCAAACATCAAGCAAACATACTCCAAACATGTTAACAAGAAGATATTATGATTCTACATGCAAAAACACACAAGTTTCATGTAGGGCACGCTCAAAACGGAGCAATGGACTAAAAGATACACCCGAAACAAGAAACAATGCAAGACTGAAATTAACAGCCACATAGCAACTTTGGAGCAAGAAATATATACACTACAACACTCAAACATGGTGATAAGAAGCATGGACATGAAGTAGACATATCCTACAGCAAATAACTCCATTGGAGCAACTCCATAGGAGGCATGGATCAATAGCAACAAGCTACAACATTTTGATCATGACATTAAAAATCTGACAGTAATATTTTATAGCAACTTGGGAGCAAGAATTAAATAGGCTAAAGCAAGCCAAAAGTGCAAGTGATGGCATGGATGGATATACAACAACATATACAACAAGGAATGATCAATGGCCACCCCAAAACTAACATGGATTTGCCTAAGGCATTAAGCAAACATTGCATCAGGATATTACAGATTCTAGACTTAGTGAAATTTCACTAAGTGTTAAAACAGTAACATTAGCATGGCATGTTTGCGAGCATGTTTAAGTCATCTTAAAGCATAACATGGCAAATGGTTTGCACCACATCAAAGAACACATGATGGTGAAACTAAAACATATGAGCATGTGACATGGGGACAAACACATCAATAGCAACGAGCTCTTCAACTAGGCATCTCGTAACAAGTTATAAAACCTAACAGCCACATGCACTTTTGCAACAGGGATAAACATGGCAATATGAACTCTAACATGCATGCTATAGCAACCAACATGTAGAGCATCTCATGATGAACATTTGGACATATCATTTGCTTCATTTGGATAAACATGCACCAAGTTATCACATCTCAAACATGGCATGAAAATAACAAGTAGCAGCAGTTTATATCAAGTAGCACTCTTGTCACGAAGATTAAGACATCTAGATGGACTCAAACAAGCATGACACAATGGAACAAAACGTAGTACACATCACCACGATCATTTTGACATATCATATGCACAAAACGGACAAGCACAGTAAAAGTTATTGTCATCACAAGAAGCCATCAGACAACAACAAAAACACAACAGACTTAGAGGGAAAAACATCAACCTCAGATCTAGTCAACGCGGGTTGCGGGCGGAGTGGGTCGCGGGCGTGGACCCGGGAACCCGCTAGGGTTCAGTCGATCTGGCCAATCTGGATCGGCCGGCGGCTGCTAGCTTCGACGCGTCGGCGGCGGCCTCGGCTACTCCGGCCGGCGAGGGGCCGGAGGAGGCCGGCGAGGGGCCCGGCGGCGAGGGGCCCGGAGGAGGTGGCCGCGGGGCCGGCGGTGAAGATGGGCGGCGGTGACTGGGGCGAGGCCGGCGGCGCGAACTCAGTGGAGGGGCGGCGGATCCGGCCCGGCGGGCGATGGGGCGGCGGTCGGCGACCACCTGGCGGCGGGGCGGCGACCGGAGGCGGTGGGGTCAACGCGTTGCGGCGCGGGGCGCGTGGAGGCGACGGGCCTGGAGGGCGGCGGCGGCGGGCCCGCGTCGGGCCTCGCGGGCCGGCGCGATGGATCGGCGGCGGAGGCCACGTGTCCGCTCGCGATTAGTCGGTGGCGGCGGCGGACGCGTCCGGCGGCGGAGGGGGCGGTGGAGCTAGGGTTTTTTGGACAAAAATGGCATGGGGGACGTTTTTATAGGCACAAGGAGCTAGGAGACTCCAAATGGGGAGCGGTTTTCGGCCACGCGATCACAATTCGACGACCGAGATGATGGGAAGGGTTGTGCTGGATTGGTGGGCTGTTGTGGAGGGGGTCTTGGGCCTCAAAGAAGAGGATCTTTTAGCCCACTAGGTTAACCATTGGAGTACCAAACGAACTCCAAACGCGACGAAACTTGACAGGCGGCCTACACGTACCAAAACAACATCGCACGACAAGTCTCACGCCATTTCGGAAACGTTACACGGCCAAACACGAAAGAAGGACTCGGGGATGCCACGGGCACGTGTGAGAGCGTCGGAACTCGAAACGGACAACGGGAAGAGACGAGTGGGACCGGATGCAAGTGACAACACAAATGCAATGCAATGCACATGACAACATGACATGGATGAAATGCACACACACGCACGACAAAACGAAAAACCCGAAAAGAAAGAAGAACCCGGAAAGGAATTGATAAAGCCAAAGTTTATATATAGCCAAATAGGGAAAGTGTTACACCTGGGGCATTACATTACTCCAAGCTGAGCACACTTAACTTTGGAGTTCTATCCGAATGGGCTCCCGGAAAAGAAGGAATTCCTTATTGATATGAGTAGTCTATCATCCCTAATAAGCCAGACTATCACATACACCCCCACTCAGAGGAACTGACGTCCTCGTCGGGCCACATGAATGTTCTCTCTTGGCACATATGTTTGTGCATCCAGTCCGGCACATGTGCCATGCCGTGTGCCACGACAGGTTACAAACGTCATGCACAACATGACCGCACACCTGTCCGCAAACATCCGTGTAATCGTGAGGGTCAGCTCTGATACCAACTTGTAACGCCCCGGACGCACCCGTCGGTGGTCGTTACTCCTGGCGGGATCTAGACTGGCCCCATAGATCAATGCTAGTCTTTTCTGCGCACTTTGTCCTCACTCGTGCACACCCGGGAGCAACTTCCAGATCGGTCACCCATACTGAAATTACTCCAAGCTAAGCACTCTTAACTTTGGAGTTCTGTCCGAATGGGCTACCGGAAAAGAAGGAATTCCTTATTGATATGAGCAGTATATCATCCCTAATAAGCCACGCTATCACAGGTGGGGTGCCCCCAGCCGCACGCCCCACGCCATCCTCGAGCACCTCGAGGGCGGCAACGACCCGCCGCTCAAGTACCCGGCGACCCCCCTGTTGGAAATATGCCCTAGAGGCAATAATAAAAGTATTATTATATTTCCTTGTTCATGATAATCGTCTGTTATTCATGCTTGAATTGTATTGTACGGAAACAACGATACATGTGTGAATACATAGACCACAATAAGTCCCTGGTAGGCCTCTAGTTACCAGCTTGTTGATCAACAGATGGTCACGGTTTCCTGACCATGGACAGGGATGTCGGTGATAACGGGATCGCATCATTAGGAGAATGATGTGATGGACAAGACCCAATCCTGAGCATAGCACGAGATCGTATAGTTCGTAATGCATAAGATTTTTGGTGTCAAGTATTTATTCCTTAGACCATGAGGTTGTACAACTCCCGGATACCGTAGGGATACTTTGGGTGTGCCAAACGTCACAACGTAACTGGGTGGCTATAAAGGTACGCATCGGGTATCTCCGAAAGTGTCTGTTGAGTTAGTACGAACTGAGACTGGAATGTTGTCACTCCGTATGACGGAGAGGTACCTCTGGGCCCACTCGGTAAGACATCATCATAATGAGCTCAATGTGACTAAGTAGTCAGTCACGGGATGATGGATTACGGATCGAATAAAGAGACTTGCCATGACGAGATTGAACAAGGTATTGGGAATACCGACGATCGAATCTCGGGCAAGTACCGTACCGATGGACAAAGGGAATAACATACGAGATTGAGTAAATCCTTGACACGGTGGTTCATCCGATGAAGATCATCGAGGAACACGTGGGAACCAACATGGGTATCCAGATCCCGCTGTTGGTTATTGACCGAAGAGTGGTCTCGGTCATGTCTACGTGTCTCCCGAACCCGTAGGGTCTACACACTTAAGGTTCGGTAACGCTAGGGTCGTAGAGATAAATGCACGTGGAACCCCGAAAGTTGTTCGGAGTCCCGGATGAGATCCCGGACATCACGAGGAGTTCCGGAATGGTCCGAAGGTAAAGATTGATATATAGGAAGTCAGGTTTCGGCCATCGCGTGTTCTCCGGGGGTCACCGGGAGCGTCCCGGGACCACCAGAGGGGCCCCGGGGGTCCACCGGGTGGGGCCACCCATCCCGGTGGGGCCCCTAGGCTGCAAGGGGAAGTGTCCAGCCCTAATGGGCTGGCGCACCACTAGGGGCCCACCTCCCCATGCGCCTAGGGTTGAAACCCTAGGGGGGAGGGGGCGCCCCACTTGCCTTGGGGGGCAAGGACTCCCCCCTGGCCGCCGCCCCCCCTGCAGATTGGATCTGCAGGGCCCTGGCGCACCCCCCTGGCCCCTATATATATGTGGGGGGGAGAGGGCAGCCGCACCCAAGCCCTGGCGCCTCTCCCCCTCCTGTCACACCTCCATACTCCCAACGCAGGGCGCCCGACGAAGCCCTGCTGCGATCTCCACTGCATCCACCACCACACCGTTGTGCTGCTGGATCTCTGACAACTTCTCCTCCCCCCTTGCTGGATCAAGAAGGAGGTGACGTTGCTGCACCGGACGTGTGTTGAACGCGGAGGTGTCGTCCGTTCGGCGCTAGATCATCGGTGACGAAGAACGCGAAGAGTACGACTACTTCATCCACGCTTCTTCGAAAGCTTCCGCACGCGATCTACATAACGGTATGTAGATGCACTCTTACTTGCTCGTTGCTAGATGTCTCCTTAGTTGGATCTTGGTGAAAGCGTAGAAATTTTTTGAATTCTGCTACGTTCCCCAACAGTGGCATCTGAGCTAGGTTTTATGCGTAGCATCTTGCACGAGTAGAACACAAAGCAGTTGTGGGCGTTTGAGTTTGTTCAACTTTCTTACCGTTACTAGTCAATCTTGATTCGGCGGTATTGTGGGATGAAGCGGCCCGGACCGACTTTACACGTACGTTTACGTGAGACTGGTTCCACCGACAGACATGCACTAGATGCATAAGGTGGCTGGCGGGTGTCTGTCTCTCCTACTTTAGTCGGATCGGATTCAATGAAAAGGGTCCTTATGAAGGGTAAATAGAAATTGACAAATCACGTTGTGGTTTTGGCGTATGTAAGAAACGTTCTTGCTAGAAATCCTATAGAAGCCACGTAAAACTTGCAACAACAATTAGAGGACGTCTAACTTGTTTTTGCAGCATGTGCTATGTGACGTGGTATTGCCAAAAACAAAGATGTGATGAATGATATATGTGATGTATGAGATTGATCATGTTCTTGAAATAGGGAATCACGACTTGCATGTCGATGAACTTGACAACCGGCAGGAGCCATAGGAGTTGTCTTAATTATTGTATGACCTGCGTGTCACTGAATAACGCCATGTAATTACTTTACTTCATTGCTAAACGTTAGCTATAGTAGTAGAAGTAATAGTTGGCGTGACGACTTCTTCAAGACACGAAGATGGAGATCATGATGATGAAGATCATGGTGTCGAGCCGGTGACAAGATGATCATGGTGCCCCGAAGATGGAGATCCAAGGAGCAAGATGATATTGGCCATATGATGTCACTTTAATTGATTGCATGTGATGTTTATCATGTTTATGCATCTTGTTTACTTAGAACGACGGTAGTAAATAAGATGATCTCTCACTAAAATTTCAAGTATTGTGTTTCCCCTAACTGTGCACCGTTGCTAAAGTTCGTTGCTCCGAAGCACCACGTGATGATCGGGTGTGATAGGTTCTAACGTTCGCATACAACGGGTGTAAGACAGATTTACACACGCGATACACTTAGGGTTCACTTGACGAGCCTAGCATGTACAGACATGGCCTCGGAACACAGAAGACCGAAAGGTCGAACACGAGTCGTATACAAGATACGATCAACATGAAGATGTTCACCGTTGATGACTAGTCCGTCTCACGTGATTATCGGACACGAGCTAGTCGATTCAGATCGTGTATCACTTAAGATGACTAGAGAGATGTTATTCTGAGTGGGAGTTCATTAAAATTTGATTAAGATGAACTTAATTATCATGAACTTAGTCTAAATTCTATACAATATCTCTTGTAGATCAAATGGCCCACGCTCCAGTTTCCCTCAACTTCAACGCGTTCCTAGAGAAAACCAAGCTGAAAGACGATGGTAGCAACTATACGGATTGGGTCCGTAACCTGAGGATTATCCTCATAGCTGCCAAGAGAACTTATGTCCTAGAAGCACCGCTAGGTGACGCTCCCGCCCCGGCAAACCAAGACGTTATGAACGCTTGGCAGTCGCGTTGTGATGATTACTCCCTGGTTCAGTGCGGCATGCTTTATAGCTTAGAGTCGGGGCACCAAAAACGTTTTGAGCACCACGGAGCATATGAGATGTTCGAAGAGCTGAAAATGGTTTTCCAAGCTCATGCCCGAGTCGAGAGATATGATGTCTCCGACGCATTCTACAGCTGTAAGATGGAGGAGAACAGTTCTGTTAGTGAGCACATCCTCAAGATTTCAGGATTGCAGAACCGCTTGTCTCAGCTGGGAATGAATCTCCCAGATGAAGCGGTCGTTGACAGAATCCTCCAATCACTCCCACCAAGCTTCAAGAGCTTCGTGTTGAACTTCAATATGCAGGGGATGGAGAAGTCCATTCCCGAGGTGTATTCGATGCTGAAATCAGCGGAGGTGGACATCAAGAAAGAACATCAAGTGTTGATGGTCAATAAAACCACTAAGTTCAAGAAAGGCAAGGGTAAGAAGAACTTCAAGAAGGACGGCAAGGGAGTTGCCGCGCCTGGCAAGCCTGTTGCCGGGAAGAAGCCAAAATATGGACCCAAGCCTGAGACAGAGTGCTTTTATTGCAAGGGAACGGGTCACTGGAAGCGGAACTGCCCCAAATACTTAGCAGACAAGAAGGCTGGCAACGTCAAAGGTATATATGATATACATGTTATTGATGTGTACCTTACCAGCACTCGTAGTAGCTCCTGGGTATTCGATACCGGTGCAGTTGCTCACATTTGTAACTCAAAACAGGAGCTGCGGAATAAACGGAGACTGGCGAAGGATGAGGTGACGATGCGCGTCGGGAATGGTTCCAAGGTCGATGTGACCGCCGTCGGCACGCTACCTCTACATCTAGCCTCGGGATTAGTTTTAAACCTTAATAATTGTTATTTAGTACCAGCTTTGAGCATGAACATTGTTTCTGGATCTCGTCTTATGCGAGATGCCTACTCTTTCAAATCAGAGAATAATGGTTGTTCTATTTATTTGAGAGATATGTTTTATGGTCATGCCCCGCTGGTCAACAGTTTATTTTTGATGAATCTCGAACGTAGTGATACACATATTCATAGTGTAGATGCCAAAAGATGTAAAGTTGATAATGATAGTCCCACATACTTGTGGCATTGCCGCCTTGGTCATATTGGTGTCAAACGTATGAAGAAGCTCCATTCAGATGGACTTCTAGAGTCTCTTGATTATGAATCATTTGACACGTGCGAACCATGCCTCTTGGGCAAGATGACCAAGACTCCGTTCTTCGGAACAATGGAGCGAGCAACCAACTTGTTGGAAATCATACATACCGATGTATGCGATCCAATGAGTGTTGAGGCTCGCGGAGGCTATCGTTATGTTCTCACCCTCACAGATGACTTGAGTAGATATGGGTATATCTATTTGATGAAACACAAGTCTGAGACCTTTGAAAGGTTCAAGGAATTTCAGAATGAGGTTGAGAATCAATGTGACAGAAAAATAAAGTTCTTACGATGAGATCGTGGGGGTGAATATTTAAGTCATGAATTTGGCACACACCTTAGGAGCTGTGGAATTGTTTCACAATTGACACCGCCCGGAACACCTCAACGTAACGGTGTGTCCGAACGTCGAAATCGTACTCTGTTGGACATGGTGCGATCTATGATGTCCCTCACCAATTTACCGCTATCTTTTTGGGGTTATGCTTTAGAGATTGCCGCATTCACTTTAAATAGGGCTCCGTCGAAATCCGTTGAGACGACTCCGTATGAACTTTGGTTTGGCAAGAAACCGAAGCTGTCGTTTCTAAAAGTTTGGGGTTGCGATGCTTATGTCAAGAAACTTCAACCTGAAAAGCTCGAACCCAAATCGGAAAAATGCGTCTTCATAGGATACCCAAAGGAAACAATTGGGTACACCTTCTACCACAGATCCGAAGGCAAAGTCTTTGTTGCCAAGAATGGATGCTTTCTGGAGAAAGAGTTTATCTCGAAAGAAGTGAGTGGGAGGAAAGTAGAACTTGATGAAGTGATAGTCACCCCTCCTGGACCGGAAAGTAGCGCAGCGCAGGTAACTGTTCCTGAGGTGCCTGCACCGACAAGGGAGGAAGTTGATGATAATGATCATGAAGAAACAGATCAAGTTACTACTGAACTTCGAAGGTCCACAAGGGCACGTTCCGCACCAGAGTGGTACGGCAACCCTATACTGGAAATCATGTTGTTAGACAACGGTGAACCTTCGAACTATGAAGAAG
The DNA here is from genome assembly GCA_902687465.1 of Secale cereale. Taxonomy (NCBI): domain Eukaryota; kingdom Viridiplantae; phylum Streptophyta; class Magnoliopsida; order Poales; family Poaceae; genus Secale; species Secale cereale. The sequence goes on along the minus strand of LR738714.1, from coordinate 573,305,953 downwards.
CGATGGCGGGCCCGGATTCCAATAAATGGCTTGGAGCCATGAAATCCGAGATAGAATCCATGTATGAAAACAAAGTATGGACTTTGGTGGACTTGCCTGATGATAGGCACGCCATAGAAAACAAATGGATATTTAAGAAGAAGACAGACGCAGATGGTAATGTGACCATCTATAAGGCTCGGCTTGTCGCTAAGGGTTATCGACAAGTTCAAGGGATTGACTACGACGAGACTTTCTCTCCCGTAGCGATGCTGAAGTCAGTCAGAATCATGTTAGCTGTTGCCGCATTCTATGATTATGAGATATGGCAAATGGACGTCAAAACATCATTCCTTAATGGCTTCCTCAAGGAAGAGTTGTATATGATGCAACCGGAAGGTTTTGTCGATCCAGAGAACGCTAACAAGGTATGCAAGCTCCAGCGCTCGATTTACGGGCTGGTGCAAGCATCTCGGAGTTGGAATATTCGCTTTGATGAGGTGATCAAAGCGTTTGGCTTTATACAGACTTATGGAGAAGCCTGTATTTACAAGAAAGTGAGTGGGAGCTCTGTGACATTTCTCATATTATATGTGGATGACATATTGCTAATGGGAAATGATATAGAATTCTTGGAAAATGTAAAGGCCTACTTGAATAAAAGTTTTTCAATGAAGGACCTTGGAGAAGCTGCTTACATATTAGGCATCAAAATCTATAGAGATAGATCGAGACGCCTCATTGGTCTTTCACAAAGTACATACCTCGACAAAATATTGAAAAAGTTCAATATGGATCAGTCAAAGAAAGGATTCTTGCCTGTTTTGCAAGGTATGAGATTGAGCAAGGCTCAGTCGCCGACCACGGCAGAAGATAGAGAAAAGATGAGTGTCATTCCCTATGCCTCGGCCATAGGTTCTATCATGTATGCCATGCTGTGTACCAGACCTGATGTGAACCTTGCCATAAGTTTGGTAGGGAGGTACCAAAGTGATCCCGGTACGGAACACTGGACAGCGGTCAAGAACATCCTAAAGTACCTGAAAAGGACTAAGGATATGTTTCTCGTTTATGGAGGTGACGAAGAGCTCATCGTAAAGGGTTACGTCGATGCTAGCTTCGACACAGATCTGGATGACTCTAAGTCTCAAACCGGATACGTGTATATTTTGAACGGAGGGGCAGTCAGCTGGTGCAGTTGCAAGCAAAGCGTCGTGGCAGCCTCTACATGTGAAGCAGAGTACATAGCTGCTTCCGAAGCAGCGCAGGAAGGAGTCTAGATGAAGGAGTTCATCACCGACCTAGGAGTCATACCAAGCGCGTCAAGCCCGATGACTCTCTTCTGTGACAACACTGGTGCTATTGCTATTACCAAGGAGCCCAGGTTTCACAAGAAGACCAAGCACATCAAGCGCCGTTTCAACTCCATCCGGAATTATGTTCAGGATGGAGATATAGATATTTGTAAAGTGCATACGGATCTGAATGTCGCAGACCCGTTGACTAAACCTCTTTCACGGGCAAAACATGATCAACACCAGAACTCTATGGGTGTTCGATTCATCACAATGTAACTAGATTATTGACTCTAGTGCAAGTGGGAGACTGTTAGAAATATGCCCTAGAGGCAATAATAAAAGTATTATTATATTTCCTTGTTCATGATAATCGTCTGTTATTCATGCTTGAATTGTATTGTACGGAAACAGCGATACATGTGTGAATACATAGACCACAATAAGTCCCTGGTAGGCCTCTAGTTACCAGCTTGTTGATCAACAGATGGTCACGGTTTCCTGACCATGGACATGGGATATCGGTGATAACGGGATCACATCATTAGGAGAATGATGTGATGGACAAGACCCAATCCTGAGCATAGCACGAGATCGTATAGTTCGTAATGCATAAGCTTTTCGGTGTCAAGTATTTATTTCTTAGACCATGAGGTTGTACAACTCCCGGATACCGTAGGGATACTTGGGGTGTGCCAAACGTCACAACGTAACTGGGTGGCTATAAAGGTACGCATCGGGTATCTTCGAAAGTGTCTGTTGAGTTGGTACGAACCGAGACTGGAATGTTGTCACTCCGTATGACGGAGAGGTACCTCTGGGCCCACTCGGTAAGACATCATCATAATGAGCTCAATGTGACTAAGTAGTCAGTCACGGGATGATGGATTACGGATCGAGTAAAGAGACTTGCCATGACGAGATTGAACAAGGTATTGGGAATACCGACGATCGAATCTCGGGCAAGTACCGTACCGATGGACAAAGGGAATAACATACGGGATTGAGTAAATCCTTGACACGGTGGTTCATCTGATGAAGATCATAGAGGAACACGTGGGAACTAACATGGGTATCCAGATCCCGCTGTTGGTTATTGACCGAAGAGTGGTCTCGGTCATGTCTACGTGTCTCCCGAACCCGTAGGGTCTACACACTTAAGGTTCGGTAACGCTAGGGTCGTAGAGATAAATGCACGTGGAAACCCGAAAGTTGTTCGGAGTCCCGGATGAGATCCCGGACATCACGAGGAGTTCCGGAATGGTCCGGAGGTAAAGATTGATATATAGGAAGTCAGGTTTCGGCCATCGCGTGTTCTCCGGGGGTCACCGGGAGCGTCCCGGGACCACCAGAGGGGCCCCGGGGGTCCACCGGGTGGGGCCACCCATCCCGGTGGGGCCCCTAGGCCGCAAGGGGAAGTGTCCAGCCCTAATGGGCTGCCGCACCACTAGGGGCCCACCTCCCCATGCGCCTAGGGTTGAAGCCCTAGGGGGGAGGGGGCGCCCCACTTGCCTTGGGGGGCAAGGACTCCCCCTAGCCGCCGCCGCCCCTGCAGATTGGATCTGCAGGGCCCTGGCACACCCCCTGGCCCCTATATATATGTGGGGGGGAGAGGGCAGCCGCACCCAAGCCCTGGCGCCTCTCCCCCTCCCGTCACACCTCCATACTCCCAACGCAGGGCGCCCGGCGAAGCCCTGCTGCGATCTCCACTGCATCCACCACCACGCCGTTGTGCTGCTGGATCTCTGACGACTTCTCCTCCCCCCTTGCTGGATCAAGAAGGAGGTGACGTTGCTGCACCGACCGTGTGTTGAACGCGGAGGTGCCGTCCGTTCGGCGCTAGATCATCGGTGACGAAGAACGCGAAGAGTACGACTACTTCATCCACGCTTCTTCGGAAGCTTCCGCACGCGATCTACATAACGGTATGTAGATGCACTCTTACTTGCTCGTTGCTAGATGTCTCCTTAGTTGGATCTTGGTGAAAGCGTAGAAATTTTTTGAATTCTGCTACGTTCCCCAACACC
>LR738714.1:573273216-573299059 GCA_902687465.1 Secale cereale | reverse complement strand
ATGTCGAACCAACCAGTGAAATATGCAATTTTCCTGACTCTTAGGACATCATGGCTGTTCAAGCTTATGGTAGATCTCAGTGTGTCTGTTCAAATGAAATAGAGAAGAGCAAAAATGTGACGTGGCTGTGCAAAAATGGTTCTGCCACCAACTTGCAAATGCAAATGTGGAGAATTGCTAAGCTGGCCTGTTAAGAGGATATGCCAAGATCTAGAGCTCCATTTACACAAAACATTATGAAGGTGCACTGTACTACTTCCGTTCCAAAATAATTGAAGTCCTGGGTTTGTCCTAAGTCAAACTTGTTTAAGTTTGACCAAGTCTTCGAAAAATGTATTAACATCTAAAACACCAAATCAGTCTCATGATATTATTTATGAAATATATTTTTGTACTATGTGCATTTGGAGTTGTACTATATATTACAACATTTTTCTATAGAGTTGGTCCAACTTAAACAAGTTTGACTTAGGACAAACCTAGATCTTCAGTTATTTTGAAACGGAGGGAGTATTAATCAGATGCCATGCAAAATAACTTGATTTTGTTGCTCAAGTGCAGCTAGGGTATATGATGTGTCAAAGTGTCAACATACTGCATTGGTTATTTCTGTTCGTCTGAACTCAGAAAAGAGTATAAGCATCACATTAACCTCAATTTTCTACTCCCTCCGTCCCAAAATTCTTGTCTTAGATTTTTCTAGATACGGATGTATCTAACACTAAAGTGTAACTAGATACATCCGTATTTGGACAAATGTAAGACAAGAATTTTGGGACGGAGGGAGTACTTTCCAGATTGAACTTAGTAAGGGCATTATGTACCTTTGTTGTTCCTGAATACATTTTGCAGTCTTGGAACCAGTTGATTGCTATCTGTTGCTCACACGGTTACACTTACTTCGAGCTTGCTCATTTCAGCCGGACATCGAAGTGACACCCACTTATGTCATCCTCGGAGGTGGCGCTTTGATTGCTCTGTTGGTTGTATCTAAAATCATCTCCGCAATTGATTCTGTTCCCCTGGTATGTGGTTATGCCATCGCTGGATAGATCTGTGTGTACTTTAAAACTTACTGCTCCACGTATGATAAACCACGCGAATTACTTGTCGCAGCTTCCGAATGTGCTGGAAATCGTAGGAACTGGCTACTCTATCTGGTTCACCACACGGTACCTCCTTTTCAAGGTATGATTTCCAACTATCACTACAAAGCAAGCACCAGTCATGCCTGGCATGTGCACTTAATGATCGGCTTTCACTATATGCAGCAAAGCAGAGACGAACTGTTTGCGAAATATGAAGATCTGAGAGACATGATCATTTGAGCAGGGGAAGAATGATTCTTTAGTATATGTTAAGGCTTTACAGCCAGCTTGTTGTTTTAGGCCGTCTTCTTTTTTCAACTGTTGCTGAAAGAAAGAAAAAAGTTGTGTTGTAAGCTGTTCCCTCTCATCAACTGTAATGAGACATCTGAGTTTTACAAGTAGCATGCTTGCTCAAGTCTTTGTGGTTGTGTTTACTTGACCCAGTGTTCATAATGCTGACTAGAAGAGCCAAAATGTTGATTGAAATTAAAATGTTCGATGGATTGTTTGCTTCAGCACAATAACCTTCCACCCATTTCTTCTCCTAATTGTTATCGGCAAGATTAGAGTCACTCAGAACCATCTACAATGTTAACCCTTCAAATCTGTTGGCAAAATTCTGAGCTGAAAAGTGTGGCAGCCCGACAAAGTTTGATCAAGTGATATAAACAGCCTATAGATTTCTGGGGTTGGAGAAATGTGCAGTAGATTTCTGGAGCTGGGGGTGTCTACATGTGAGTGCTTCATGCGAGAGAATATAGCCACATCATCAGGCACCTTGTAAATTTTATCTGCTCCAATGCGAGCCCTCTCATTGTTGGTGCTTAGATAATTTATCACATAAATTCACACTTTTAGATCGTAAGCGTTGGTGCCTAATACTCGAGCTTGAAATAAGCACCAATGTCATCTACTCCCACTGTCCCACAATATAAGATGCTTTTGGAAGCTAAAACAGCTTGCAAAAAATGTCTTATATTATGGGACGTAGGGAGTACGTATATGGTAAGAAATATCTGGCTCATTTCACTGAGCAACTCTCCAAGCACAAGATATATACAAAGTTACTTCACGGCCAACTGTCACTCCTATCAGATAAGTGAAAAGGATAATACCAATGCTGGGACTATAACCGTATCTATTTTTCACTTGCAAGGGAAGAAGTTCTGGGACTAAAGAACATGGCGGTAACAGGTAAGCAGTAAGCATTTTCTGACATCCAACCACATACAAGTAAAATGGCGAGTCATTCAGGAACACAGATGCTTTCATTTCATTAGGAAGGGTACAGTGTTTCAGGAGCAATGTGCGACATAGGGCATCTATGCCTCCTGCAACCTACAACAGACAATCAACAAATATAAATCATGTCTGTTTTAGGATGAAACTCTAAGCCCCCACCTAATGGTAGTACCATGCTAAATTTTGTGAACTAGATGGGATTTTACAACTACACACGTGACACATCATCCAAGACCGCACATAAACGCAGACCCTGGCACCCCTGAGAAAGCTCACCACACCGAGTACCTTACACCAAGGCCATTGCATGTAAGTATTAAACCCTTGTGTCGGTTCAGGTAATCCTGAAAATAAAAAATAAAAATGTCACAAGAAGAAGATTTGCGTGTAGTCGTGGTGGTGAGGGGTAGGGGTGGGAGGTACTCACCGCTGCATTCTGATCCTGAACGTACAAAACACCTTTCTTATCATACTCCTGCCGTTTTACTGGATTGCTGAGAACTGTCAAAATCAAGAGATGACATGAATGAAAGCACCTGATGTATCAGTAGAAGGCTAAAGCAATGCATCTGAAAGAATGTTCTTTAGATGTTTTTTTTTTTGCTATATCAGAAATGTGTTTTGACAGTCAGTGATAAACTGCAAATAATTATATATTTATATTGCCAAGCGATCAACAATTGATGTCAGGTTTTGGGTACTAATGCATGCAACCTAGACGTTCAAGTCGTGCAACAAGTCTGGCTCAAATGTGATGACCAATAATCATGTTTCAGCTAGTTTCTTAGTATGGTCAAAGTGCATAATTTCATGGCCTGTTTGCATGAGGCAACAAGTGACTTATCCTAAATGGATGTAGATGGGTGTTCCCATAGTTTTGCCGACTGTGTATGTCTTGAGTGATTTAACGCAGGATGATGTGTCCCCAAGCAAGTGCAAACAATAAAACACAGAACTATTAGTCAGTTAGTCCTTAAACAAATTTACCACAATCCGAGAGCACTTTGGTATCTTCTGAATCACGAAAGGTACTAGGATTGTTCTTAGTCTTGTGGTAGCCATTCCATGTTTTATAACTCCACCAGGTACCACAAAACTCTGAGTATTTCGGCAGCAGCTAAATTAAACAGGGACCGAATGAATTGCCCATGTAGTCTAGTGAAATGTTTATGACACTCATGATGAGCTCTTACGCACTAGTACGCAATCATATTTGATGTTTCCCTAATAAATTTGGAATATTGTAAGCAAGCGAAAAAAGCTCAAACTGAGGTGACTAGATGGGATGCTGCTTGTCCATCATGTGGAAATGGTAAAAGGTAGATCAGAACACTATGTACAACATATATGGCACAAAATACGTAATGGGGATATGCTGTTTTCTCAGAGTTAAACATAAATGCATACTGTGTTACTTATCACACTCACAAAGCTCACCTTGGTATGCCTCATTAATGTCCTGAAATCTGGAAGTTGCCTTTTCTTCACCCTGTTTCTTGTCAGGGTGCCATTTCTAGAGGGGAAGATAGTAAACTGATCACTACTATGAAGGCGTCAACACAAAATAGTATAAAAAGCATGAAAGTAAAAATAGCAATCGATAAGAGAAACATAGAAGCAACTGCATGAGCAAAAAGGTAAGCAGTGTTTATAGGCCAGTTTCCGCATTGAGATTGTAACTATAGACATAAATACAGTTTCAGGTAAGCGATTTCCGTCGGAGGATTCAGACTGCAGACTTCCTTTTGTGTGTGCAACATACTTTAAGAATGGGAAACAGGCAGATTAGTCTGCTGGGGCAAACACTGACCAGCGCAAGACGGATGTAGCTCGACCTGATTGTCTCCTCCGACGCATCATAATCGACTTCCAGTATCTTGTAGTAATCCTGCAAGCGCGAATTTCGCCGTAAGAAAACACAATTACAGCAACAGCATTCCATGTACACGATCCGCCCCTCTAGAACGGAAAAAATCCAACAACCTAAAAGCGGCGGGGGTTTCGCCCGGCCTGCCCTGGGGAAAAGCAAGCCGGCGGATGAATCGAAGGGGCAGAGGCGATTCCCCACCTTGGGCTTGGCGAAGAAGGAGAAGAAGTCGAAATCGACGGGGACCTCCTCGCCCGTCCGCGCCGCCTCGTCGCCGTCCTCCCACTCCCACAACATTCCCTCGCCTGGCCTCGCCGCCCTTGCGGGGATTCCCTTCGCCGCGGCGGCTCGCGGGTGTGGATTCCCTGGTTCCTTCCTTCCGGGGATGGCCGTGGCGGTCTGGCAGTCGTTGGATTTCGTGGGCTCGCCGCAGCCAGGGAAGGTTCTAGATTTTTTATTTTTTTCGTTGTCTCCTTGCGTTTCGTTGGGAAGACTGGAGAAGGATTTGACACGCCCGACGTGGCTCTCCAGAAGTTAGTTGGGCCTGGGCGGGCCTAGCATGTGGATTGAGCCCTTATCCAAGATTTTAGTAGTTAGAGTCCAAGGTCGACGCTGCTCCTAGCTCGATATTGAACTGAGCGGCCGCCTTCCGCGTACGCTTGTCCTCGCGATAGGCGGTTCGCTCCGCCCTCTTCTCCTCCCTTTCCGCCCTTCTTTGTACGAAGAACTGCTACTCGTTGATGACGTCTTACGGGAAGTGTTGGCGCCACTACTCCATGGCTTCCTCGTCCATCTCGACGAGGCCGAGACGGCGCTGGCGCCTTTAGGTCTCGTGACGATCCTCGTCGGTGATAAGCCGCGGGGGAGGCGACAGCCCCTGCGCCATCTCCAGCGTTGGCACCTCCGGGAAATTCACCGTCGCGTCGTACGCGCGGGCGGCCTCCTGGGCGATCTCGAAGGTGCCGAGGCCGAGGCGCACGTCGTCGGACCGAATCTCAGCGGAGAAGGCGCTGGACGGGCACGCGCGGACGCCGCGGTAGCCCAAACCTCCCTGGTGGCGCGTCGACATGGTGGCGCGTCGGCGGCGAGGTGAGAAAACAACATAAGAGAGAGCGGCAGAGAGCGCGTGGCGAGGTAGAGAGCGATGGGAGGGCGCTGCATTTTATAGGCGCGCCGGATGCCGCGCGCCAAATCTAGCGCGCACTTGGCCGCTTTTTCCCGCGCTCGTGCAATCATTTCCGCGCGGCTATGTTTCCCGCCTTCGCTGGAGCGCGCGAAATCGTCCCCCGCGCGCTAAAATCGCATTTTACCACGCACGCGTTTTATTTGCAGTCACTATTGGAGATGCTCGTAGGAAGACTCGAGCAGAATTTGGAGAGCGACTGAAGGAGTACTCTTTCTAGAGCCCATTCTAAGGGCATCTATAATGATGGCATATGGATAGAGATGCCTCATAATAAAAAATAATTTAAGGCATCTATATTTATTTATTTTTCTTCCCAAATGCAAGCTATCACTAATGGGCCTCATTAACAAATACTTCCTTCGTATAATAATATAAGAACGTTTTTTGCACTAGTATAGTGTTGAAAACGTCCTTATATTATGGGACAGAGGGCGTAGAAAATAAAAACTTTAGTACAAATGCATCTCTACTTCTCAATCCAATATTTTCAACTTTTGCCATCGGATCATACTTTTTCTTTCGAAGCACCCGCCTCCTGCAGAGGATCCCGCTTCCCAATCTGAACCTACTTTAACTGACATCCAATCCTACATGGCATATGAGGCATCACCCTGCTACTTCTCGAGCTTGCGTTGTATTCCCTCGAAGAGGAAAGGGTGATGCATCACAATAGCGTAAGTATTTCCCTCAGTTTTTGAGAACCAAGGTATCAATCCAGTAGGAGACCATGCGTGAGTCCCTCGCACCTGCACAAACAAATAAGAACTTCGTAGCCAACACGATAAGGGGTTGTCAATCCCTTTACGATCACTTACGAAAGTGAGATCTGATAGATATGATAGTTTGATATTTTTGGTATTTTTGGATATAAGAACAGAAAGTAAAAACGGTAAAGTAAAGTAGATTGTAGATTGATATGTTGAGAATAGACCCGGGGCCATAGGTTTCACCAGTGGCTTCTCTCATGATAGCAGAATTCTACGGTGGATGAACGAATTACTATCGAGCAATTGATAGAAAAGCGAATAATTATGAGAATATCTAGGCATGATCATTATATATAGGCATCACGTCCGTGACAAGTAGACCGAAACAATTCTGCATCTACTACTATTACTTCACACATCGACCGCTATCCAGCATGTGAAAGAACATGTGTTGCCCCCATGTTTGGTTTTGGTAATTGATGACAATCTCTATGGGCTAATGGTTGCCTTGAGTTATATTTGAAGGGTTTGTCCATAGGCTTTTCTTGGAGTCCATTTATTGGTTTCAAGGAGAGTTTGTGATGACCAAGGTGCTATTAAGGAATTATCCAAAGATTGGTTTTGTGAGTGTTGAGCTTATTGCAAGCATGTCTTGAAGAAGAAGAGAGTGTGATCATTCATGTTTACCTTCAAGACATCATCCAAGAAAGATTCTAGGTTGATCAAGACCAAGTCAAAGGGTGAATCAAGTTGATCAACACATAAAGCATAGAAGATGTACCGAGAGGGATCAAGCAATCCCATGGTATGGTAAGCATTGTCAATTAGGCTTTGTGTACTAACCCATGGTCTTCGTGAGAGTTCTTTGTGGGGTTAGGTTGAGGTGTGCAAGTTCAAGTAGGATCATCACGAAGAGATCATATGCTTGAAGCTTGCCGTCCATTGTGGTGGCAATGGACTTGTGAAGATGTGACAAAGAGTGGCTCACCCATATTGGTGTATGGGGGAGCAATCTACTAGTCTTCACCGAGCCAACGCAATCAAGAAAGATTGCCCAGCTTGAGGGAGTCAAGATCGTCATCATCCAGCTCAAGTGGACTATGTGCAAGGCAAAGGTTTGCCCTTGATAGGTTTTCTATTTTACCGGTCTCATGGTTGTTGTGGGAGACCGGGTTATAGGATCGATTGTCATACTATCAAGGGGGGCTCTCGATGAGTAGCTTGATTGTATCGTTCATAGAGAGCTCAAACCATTGCATCCTTGCATTATCTTTATTGGTTCTTGTTTGGTTTTTCTCCTTGTGAGATTTGGGGCTTTTGGTCATCTTCATGACAAGCTCGAGTTCGTCGAAAACGGAGTTAACATGCATGTTCTATGATGTTTTCGTTATTGGAGGTTATGTCGGTTCTTCTCGGTTGGAGGTTTATCTCCTCTATATATTAGGCATACCTCCCCTGCCTCTTCTCATTATAACCTTTTGCTGTTTGGATGCTATTCATTGTCATCTATCCAACAAGCTTGAGTTTGCTCAATTCGGAGCTCACATGAAGAAGTTATGGCAGTTCTGGTTTTTCTGCATCCTCTCTTTTTTCTGTTGTGTTCTTGAAAGCCTCAAGAGGTAGTAATGCTCTTCGAGCAGTAGTACCGCTTGTAAGTGGTAGTACCGAGCGGTAGTGCCGCTTATAAGCGGTAGTACCGTGACCCTGTGCCGCGCGTAGTACCGCTGCTTTTGGGATGCGATTTTTCATGCCGGGTTTCGCCGTAAGCGGTACTACCTCTCCCCCCGAGCGGTAGTACCTCTTATAAGCGGTACTACCTCTCCCCAGAGCGGTACTACCTCTCTGGCAGATTTTCAGCTCATGTTTTTCTCTCTCGTTGGGCTGTTTTGACTGTGCTAAGCGGTAGTACCGCTCCTCCAGCGGTAGTACCACTCGTGTGCGGGCTGAGCACATAACGGTTGGATTCGGGAGGCCCTATAAATGGGGGTCTTCTTCCCTAATGAACCTTATCATTTGAGCTTGTGTTCTTCCCCCATTGTTGACCTTCTTCGAGCTTGCTATCTCTCAATCCCTCCATGGATTCTTGCTAATTCTGGGGGGAAAGGAGAGAGGAGATCTAGATCCACATTTCCACCAATCACTTTCTTCTCTAGGTGAGGGGAACCCCTTGGATCTAGATCTTGGAGTTCTTGGTGTTCTCCTTCTTGTTCTTCCTCTCTTTTCCCTCCCTAGCATTAGTTGCTTTGGTGGGATTTGAGAGAGAAGGACTTGGGCACTCCGTGTGTCCTTGCCATTGCATTTGGTGCCTCGATTTGAGTTCTCCACGATGATACGTGGAAGTTACAAGTTGAGAAGCTTATTACTCTTGGGTGCTTGGTACCTTTGAGCTTGCTCCTCTTGGGTGCTTGGGCGCCCTAAACGGTTGTGATCTCCTCGAAGCCATATTCCATTGTGGTGAAGCTTCGTGGTGTCGTTGCGGAGATAGCCCCAACCTTGGTGGTGTTCGGAGCTCAATCATTGTGGTGAAAAGCTCCGGGCAAGCATCGGGGTCTGCAATTAGGTTGTGGAGATCGCCCCGAGCAATTTGTACGGGTACAGTGACCGCCTCCAAGGGTTGCCATTTGTATGGGTTCTGTGACCGCCCTCAAGGGTCCCTTAGTGGAATCACGCCATCTTGCATTGTGCAAGGGCGCGAGGAGATTATGATGGCCCTAGTGGCTTCTTGGGGAGCATTGTGCCTCCACACCGCTCCAAACGGAGATTAGCATCCGCAAAGGTGTGAACTTCAGGATACATCATCGTCTTCGCGTGCCTTGGTTATCTCTTACCTGAGCCCTTTACTTATGCACTTTACTGTGTGATAGCCATATTGTTTCTTGTCATATATCTTGCTATCACCTAGTTGTTTATCTTGCTTAGCATAAGTTGTTGGTGCACATAGGTGAGCCTAGTTGTTGTAGGTTTTGTGCTTAACAAATTAACCGCTAGGTATATTCCGCATTTGTTCAAGCCTAAACCGTAATTATTTTAATGCGCCTATTCACCCCCCCCCTCTAGGCGACATCCACGGTCTTTCAATTGGTATCAGATCCTCGTCTCTCTTTATAGGGCTTAACCGCCTAGAGAGTAAGGATGTCGACTAGGGGCTTAGGATACGCACACGCTTCTTAGAATGGAGTTGACATATTTTTGCTGGACTAGAGCGGACTAGTTCTTTAGCCACTGGAATCTGCTTATTATCAGTAGGAGTTGGGTTTCTCTGTGCTGGAGTAGTATCTATAAAAACTGGAGTTGGTTTATTATCTCCTGGCGTTTGGATCTTTTGCAAAGACCTGGTTTGTAACCCTTCAGATTCTAACATAGTTATCTTCCCCTTGCATGCCTTGTATAGAAGAATGGTGCTTCAATTATAAAACATGCTACAGCAGAGAGATGGAGTAGGTACTGAAGAATAGAAAGGCATGACATATTGACATGTATTCCCTCCATCCGTAAAAAAAATGGATGGGTCTAGGCATATTTTAGTTCTAGATACATCCTTTTTTATCCATTTCGGCCACATGTAATCCGGACGGAGGGAGTATGGTGTAAGAGCTAGGGATACGACACGACAACACAGTAAAAAAAACTAGTTGAATGTAAAACTGTATGCTAGTAGAATACGTACAGAAAAAACTAAGGCAACATACACGTGTATTTTTGGGAAACTAAGATGGCATTGCAACAGAGCACTAGAACAACACTTCAATGTAAAAAAAACATGGTATGGTAGACAGATGAAGTACATACTGATGAATAACAATGCATTAGATACTCAGAAGCATGATGTACAAATTAAGCAGATGGCATTGCGATAGAGTAGAATGACAGTACTTGAATTTGAAAACATGTTATCATGAATGGAATAGGTACTGAAAAACAGGAAGGCATGACATATTTACATGCATGATCAGCATGCTAAGCACATGGCATTGCAATAGAGTAGATACACTCCAGGACATTATATGCATGTTGTACCCATATCACGGGCCAAGTTAGAGCAAGGACCTTGTGGGGTGAAGAGGATTCGACATCTTTCTGTAAGTCTTCTGAAGAACTGCCTTTACATGTTCCATCATATTGGGTATCATTGATATCAAGTTTATTGGCCTTTACATTGCTCCGTGAGGTTCTTGTGGATATATCAATGTGTGCAATTATATCTGACATGCATGGAAGACAACTAGTAGTTAGATCTATGTAATGAGTGCCTGTAGGAGACGACATAAATAGTAGGACTGGGGTTAACTAGCAACAACAGGTCTCAAAAACTAAAGGGAGAACATAGATGAAAGCTACAGAATATGTATCGTTTGTACTCGAGATTAACTAGATGGCACACAAAAATATTAAAGAACAACATAGGTAATACTAGAAGTGGTATAATACTATAATCACTAGACTGCGGGATAGCATTGGCTGATGGATGATAACTATGGAACAGCGTTACCTAAAGAACAAGTATCTTAGCTGAACTATGGAACATCGTTAACTCCTGAACAAGACCCGTAAGAGATCAGCATGAATATATAGTGAAATGTGATAATTTATTTTCCATGCTTAGATGAATAACAAAGTCATAAATGTTGCACACAAGTAAGATGAGGGTACAACCTATCTGGCCGCCATCCATAGGAGTGAGCATCATGTGTTGACTTGTCGATGGCCCTGCTGTTGTTGTGGCTGTCCATGTTGGGCACGCGCATTCAATGCAGGGAATTGTTGAGTGGGGACTATAGTTCCCTTCTGGTGTATGCTTCCCTTGTTGGAGCAGCTGCGGTGAGTCGGAAGACGGTGTGGCTGAGGATGCTGATAACGCATAATGTTAAGAACGACACATCTCTTTGATCCGAAGAAATACACTAAGAGATCAACAACAAGGTACGAGAGTGGTCACACGTGTGTTGACTGAAACTAAATTGGGGTCACATGATTTTATTTGATGGTACTGTCCGATCTACGCCGGATGGCTTGATGGCCATCTTGTGCCTCCCGGCTGACACTGTTAGGAATCTTCCCCGAAGAGCCAGCAACCAACGGCAGAGCAGCTTGCCTCCGCCGTCCGTGGCCCCGGCCAAAACCCCGCTCCCCGCCCCACCGCACTGCCGTGGTTGCGCCGCCCCCGGGCCAATCCACAAAGACTCCCCGTCATCCAGATCCGGCGGCGGCAGTACCTTGAATCCATGCAACTCTAAGATAGCCATCTAAGCGCTGCTTCCGCGGCGAACTTGCGGCCCCGCACCCTTACGTTAGACACCAGCTAACCGGCAGCCTAGGAGCTCCGCTGCCTCGAGGGGTGCTGCTTCCCATTGGGAATCGATTGGCCCAGAATAAAAATTCAGACAACTGACGCCTAAATAAAGTGATTTGAGATGAGGGTGCGACCTATCTGGCGGCATGGTGAAGTAGGTAGGTCCAACTGCCGAGTCGGTGAGGCCGGCGCGGTTGCGGTGGCCACCGGCGGCGGGGAAACAGCGATGTCGCGATGGTCGACGGCTACGGGGAAGCAGCGCCGGGACTCTGGACGGATCCGAAGTTGGAGCCACTCCGGCGCCGTGAACAATGGCGGGGGTGAATCGGCTCCGGTACAGTTCACGCGGCCGTCATCGAGGTAGCTCCAGCAGCACCGAGTAAGAGGCACACGACCCAGTGGACGATGACAAATGGATAGCGTCTCCGACATTAGGGAGGAGGGCGGCTGTGAAATTGGTGCGTTGGGGACGCCATGGAGGAGGGACTGAGGTTTCGCGGCTCGGGAGAAGGGAGCTTCTGTGGAGAAGGTGATTTGACGCCCACGAGGTATGAATGGGGGGGGGGAATTGGGAGGGGAGTGGAACCATGTACGCATTTGTCTGAAATGTGAGGGGGAGTTACAGTTCTACCCCTTCCTTTGGGCTTCTCGGCTTGGGTCTGTGTACTGAGGGTCGGGGATATTAGAGTAACTTTGCTTCTCCCCAAATAGTGGGCGGGACCGATTTCGGGCGAGGAGGGCGTGTTTTGAAATATAGTGGGCGCGAGCGATTTCGGGCGAGGAGAGCGTGTTTTCAAATAGTGGGCGTGAGCTATTTCGGGCGAGGAGAGCGTGTTTTGCCGACCATGGTTGTCACAACCCTAGTTCTGGTATGCACTAGGTTAGTTCTTGTGGTTTGCATCATGTTTAAATTTCAAATGAAATTGAAATGAGGACTTGTGAAACCCTCAGAAACCCTTTTGAAAATGACCCAAATAAAAGTTGCTCCAAAAAGGTCCAAGAAAATGTTCATGTGGCCCTCTAAAAATATTGGTCAGAGATAAAAATCAAACCAATATTATTAGGAGCTCATAAGTATTCATTTTGGGCATTTGGAATTAATGCAATAAATATTTGCTTGGATATATAAATTTTTTTATATGTCCAAAATTCTGGTTCTTTATTTTTAGGGGTTTGGGTTAATTCCTAGGTCCCTGCAAAATAAAATGTCAGAAGAAAATAAATGATTTAGTTTAGAAATTAAATCAAAACAAATGTCAGAAAAAAATAGAAAAGAAAAATAAAAGAAAGCAACTTACCTGTGCCACCCTGGTGGCCCAACTGCCTGGCCCAAGTGGCCGGCCCAGCCCACCAGCCGCCGCACCGTCTTCAACCTCCTGCCAGTAGGCAGGAGGGCGTGTGCCCGACGCGCGCAGCGCCACCTCCACCCTGCCTACTAGCTCTGGCCCTCCCTGACGACGCCACGCAGGTGCCCGAGGACTTCTCTTCCCTCCCCCTCACTCGCTGCCCTCTCTCCCTCCCCTCTGTTCTCTCGCACGCAGCCACCGAGCGGAGCTCGTCGCCGCCGCCCTGAACCACCGCGGCCACCGGCCACCACACGCCTCGCCAACGCGCCCAGACGCTCCGCCACGTCTCCACCGTCCTCTCCACCGAGCTACGCGACGCCGGAGGCCTTGCAACGCCGTCGCCATCACCGTCTTCAACCTCGGCCGCCCGAGATCGCCGGCGATTGCCTGCCTCCTTCGACGCCTCCCTCGAGCCGCAGAGCACCCCCACGACACCGCTGTGAGCTCCTTCGATGTTCCCCTCCTCCCTTGTGGCCTCTGCCGTGCCGTAGCCCTGCTAGCCGCCGCGTTCGCAAGCTTCCCGCCGCCGGCCATGTCGCCGCCGTGGCCACAGGCCCTGCGCCCCGTACCCGAGCATGCCACTGTGCTCAGCACATTCCCAGCAACCCAAAACCATGCTGCACGCCCCGTTTAATGCACAGCAGTCGTCGTTGCCTTGAGCCCGTGGCTCTGTCGCCGCCAAATCTCGTCGCCGGCGAGATTCCGGCCGCCCCGTGACCCCCTGACTGGCCCAGTGGATGCGCGCGAGCAAGGGCTCCTCCCTGGTGCCAGCAGCGCGACGAACGGCCGTCCCTAACGCTAATCCGGCGAGCTTCCGCCGCAGTTGTGGTCGCCGCCGGCCGAACTCTGGTGACCGCCGACGTGGCACTTAGTTAGGGACTAATCACCATTAGTTACACCCTCACAGCCACTGGCAGTGGGCCCTAGCCCTGGTCAAACCTTTGTCAACGCTGGTTTTGACCGGAATTAGTCCATGTGTCACTGACGTGTGGACCCCACACGTCAGGTTTGACCCTGGCCGGTCAGTTGACCTGCTGACCTCATCCTGACGCAATGCTGTCGCAGTAACTATTTTCTGTAATTTAAAATAAATCAGAAATGATTTATTTATTTCAGAAAATATTCAAAACTTCAAAAATTCATAGAAATTCAACCGTAGCTCAGAATGAAATAATTTATATATGAAAAATTATCAGAAAAATTCAATCTATCCATCTGTACCATTTTCATGCATGACAAATGAAGTTAAACCTACTGTTTATTTGAAAACACATATTTGGCATTTAAAATGCTTATTTTAAAATTGCATTTGAACCCTTGGTTCAAATGGACTTCTTTCAAATTGAATGCTAGTTGCACTAGCCCAAACAACATCATAACTTCATGCCATATTCATGCATCATATTGTTGCATATGCTTGTGTTTGATTGTCGGCACCGTTCTTCTCGATAGGTCCAGCTCCGGAGACCGATCCAGAGTACCGGTCAGAGGAGCAGTGTTCTGCACGTTGTTTTACCAGGCAAGCAAACCCCCTTGTTCATTCCGATACAATCCCTCTCTCGCTCCTGCTCCCTGTTATTGCATTAGGACAACAACGATCTCAACTGCTACTTTATGCTGCGGTAGTTGAACCCATTCCTCTGCATGACCTGTCTTTCCACAGTAAATAGTTGAAACCCACTAGCATGTGTAGGAGTTGATTGAAGCCATGATGTGATCTTACCATGCCTTGCTTGCTATTGCTTAGAGTGTGTCAGGTCTGATTCATCGGGAATGAATTAGAGTGAAATGATATGTTCTGATGCTGAAGGTTAAGTGTGTGAACACGATTTGGTAAAGGTAGTGGTGAGAGGCCATGTAGGAGTACATGGTGGGTTGTCTCACTGGAACCGTCCCTAAGAACTGAGTTCTGTGTATGTTGTCCAATGATCAGCTACTACCACGCATTGGAATGCTTAAGTGCCCCTCTCGACTTATTAATCAACATGATCTCTGTCCAGGAGTTGCAACTAGTTTCTGGCGTTTGTAGGTAGTGTTATTTCTCTACCAGGTGGCACCCGGCAGGGTGGGCTTGGGACAGACTAGGCACACGTGGCCCGGTGTACCGAGTGGCACCCGGATGGTGGGCTCGGGAACCCTGTACACATCGTTTGGGTCCGTGATGGAAACCTCGGCCGGACTCCCTTGCAGATGGAACCCGAATAGGCGATAAACCTGGACGAGAGACTTGTGTGGTTAGTCAGGTCGTGGCCGACACCCTCGCCAGGCTTCCGCTTGAAGGTTGCCGAGATACACGACGTGTACCTGGCGGTAAGTGGCGAGAGCGTGTGTGAAGAACTACACCCCTGCAGGGTTAACATAATCTATTCGAATAGCCGGGTCCGCGGATATGGACTTCTTGGATGCTTACGTGGTACATAGACAACTTGAAGTGGATACTCTAAAATACTCAAGACAAGTGTGAGTGCTATGGATGGCCTTCTCGTAGGGAGACAGGAATGAATCCATAGTGGTGTATTGTGTGGTGCTTAGTGGACTCGTGTGCGCCACCTCAAAAGAGTTACCAGCAATCATAGAATAGGATAGCCACTGAGTCAAAGCTGGCTTGCTGCAACTAAACCCCACTATGCCTTCTTGATACAAGTGCATGTATGATAGGATCTGATGTAAGTCTTGCTGAGTACCTTTGTACTCATGTTTGCTTAATTTATGTTTTGCAGATAGGATTGATGTCTCACTAGTAGTTCCGCTTGGACTTCGACAAGTAGCTTGTACCTCAGCTACGATCTTGGACGAGTGTTGTAGATAGTCAGGCTCTTCAGCCTTTTTCATTTGTAGATGTCTGTACTCAGACATGTAGTGCTTCCCCTTGTTGCTTGTATGCTCTGAATGTTGGGTCATGAGACCCATGTTTGTAATATCTGGCTCCTCGGAGCCTAATGAATAAATACTTTGTTTATTAGAGTCTTGTTGTGATGCCATGTTGTATTTGCACATATTGAGCATATTGTGTGTATGTTATTGAAATGCTTGGTATGTGTGGGATCCGACACCTAGTTGTTTACCCTTGGTAGCCTATCTTACAGGGAAATGTCTCCTAGTGTTTCCACTGAGCCTTGGTAGCTTGCTACTGCTCCGGAACACTTAGGCTGACCGGCATGTGTCCTTCTTCGTTCCTGTGTCTGTCCCTTAGGGGAAATGTCACGCGTTGTTCCTTTAAGTCCTTGTAGCTTGCTACGACTTGGGTTCATACGTTGATGACCGACACGTTCGTTGCTGGGTCATGAATGCCTGTCTCTGTAATTTAGTGCCACTTTTGGTTTATAACTGGTCATGTCGGCCCGGGTTCTCTGTCATATGGATGCTAGCGACACTATCATATACGTGAGCCAAAATGCGCAAACGGTCCCGGGTCAGGTAAGGTGGCACCCGTGGGGATACCGTGCGTGAGGCCGCAAAGTGATATGGTGTGTTACATGCTAGATCGGTGTGACTTAGGATCGGGGTCCCGACAGCGTTGGTATCAGAGCCTGACTGCTTGTAGGATTACCAAGCCAAAATGGTCGAAGTTGAGTCTAGAGATTCCTTAGTTATATAAGGGAATTGATTGTGGAAGGGAACGTAAGGCTCTTTTTACTCCTTTTACCTCATGTCTTCTGATCTGAGTCATCTTACCTTTCCTACGGGGTTAAGGAACTAGGCTTTCTTTTCCGTCTATCAGGATCACGAGTTACTACTCCGTAGTCCCTTAGGATTGGTTGATCAGAGTCCTAATATTGCTCCAAGTTCTTCCGGTGAAGTTGTGTAGTACTATCTCAGTACCTTGAGTGATGATGTTGAGTTGTTGTACTACCCTTTTCTAGCAGGATGTCTCATTCTGAGCATTTTACTGCCGTTATGCTGCCAGAATTATCCTAGTAGTTCGAGAGATACTAATTTCTTGTTCTACCTTATGCTTCCTATAGTTGTTGATGTTTCCGTCTTCGGTTTCGCTTCTCAGGATGTCTTCAGTTAAGCGAAGCTCAGCTGCTTGTAGACAGAACCCCGGAGGTGGTAGGGATAAGGAGGATCCTCCCAACCAGCCTTCGTTGGCGGAGTTAATGTCAGAGATGGAGAGAAACAAGCGTGAGTCTAACCGCTTGTTGGCACGTATTGAGGAGAACACCGCACATCAGTGCAATGAATCAGCAACCATCCATGACTTCATTCGTCTGAAACCACCCACCTTCCATCATCCCATTGAGCCACTCGACGCAGATGACTGGCTCCGTAGTATCACTCACAAGCTGCGTTCTGCAAACGTAGCTGAAGATGACAAGGTCATCTATGCCACTTATCACCTGGAAGGTCCTGCTAGTCTTTGGTGGCAGAACTATGAGGCCATGATTCCAGCTGACCAGATTCCTACTTGGAGAGATTTCACCGAGGCTTTTCGTGAGCATCATATTCCTCAAGCCCTTATCGATCGTAAGAGAGAAGAGTTTTGTAGTCTTACACAGGCTAAGATGGCTGTTGATGCTTATAGTCGAGAGTTTGAGAACCTCGCCCGCTATGCTACAGAAGAAGTGTCCACGGACGCCAAGAAGCAGGCTAGGTTCCGGAAGGGTCTCAACCCCAAACTGCGTCGTGATCTCCACTTGCATCATTGCAACACATTCCAGGCTCTTGTGAACAAGGCCATCAATGCAGAGACAGCTCAACTCACTTACGAGGAGTCTCGTAAGCACACCCTTGATTTGGGATCTTCCTCCGGTACTAGTTCCCAGAAGCGCCGGATTTGGGTTCCGAACTCTGTTCTTCCACCCACTTATCCTCTGAGGCCATCTTGTGTGGTACCTTATCCAGCTCAGCCTTATGCTCCACCCAAGCCTATTGGCAAACCGCTTGTCAATGCGGGTCCACGACCTACCTCAGGGACTTGCTATACATGCGGGAAGCCAGGACACTATGCACGTGACTGTTCTCAGGCCAGTCTTGCTCCACCCCAGCCCGAGAAGTCCGTTCCTCGTAGTAAGACACCACGCAAGACTATCATTGCCAATCCAGCTCCCACTAAACATGGACGTGTGCATCACGTCTCAGCTAAAGACGCTCATGATGATCCAAATGTCGTTCTTGGTACACTCCTTGTCAATTGCCATCCGGCTTTGGTTCTGTTCGATACCGGAGCATCTCACTCCTTCATCTCTGAAGGCTATGCTCGTTTGCACGACATGTCATTTTGTGACATGCCAACTCCGCTTGAAATCCAAACCCCGGGGTCTAGATGGCAAACTACCAGAATAAGCCATGGTAATGGAATCCTTGTTGACAGACTTGTATTCCTTGCCTCACTCATAGCCCTCAAGTCTTCAGATATTAACATCATCTTGGGTATGGACTGGATGACAGCTCATCATGCCAAGATCGATTGTTACACTAGATCTGTTCAGCTTACACACCCATCTGGCAAGATAGTCACTGTCTCCACTAGAGTTGCAAAGCGTCAACTCTATTCTCTTAATGCCAGCCCCCTTCCAGACCTTGAAGATATCCCGGTAGTCTGAGACTTTCCGGATGTCTTTCTAGAAGAACTACCAGGTGTTCCACCTGATAGGGATGTAGAGTTCGTCATAGATCTTATCCCAGGAACTGTTCCAATTTCTAGGAGACCCTACAAAATGGCACCCCTAGAACTAGCTGAGCTTAAGAAACAACTTGATGAGTCCTTGCAAAAGGGTTTTATTCGTCCTAGTTCTTCTCCTTGGGCTTGTCCCGTCCTCTTCGTCAAGAAGAAGGATGGCACGGAACGGATGGTTGTAGATTATCGTCCCGTTAATTTGGTCACGATAAAGAACAAGTATCCGCTCCCCAGGATCAACGACCTGTATGATCAGCTCGCTGGATCCTCAGTCTTCTCCAAAATGGATTTGAGGTTAGGCTACCATCAAATCAAAATTAAAAACGGAGACATTCCTAAGACGGCTTTTGTCACTCGTTATGGCCAGTACGAGTACACCGTCATGTCTTTCGGTTTAACCAATGCTCCAGCCACTTTCTCCCGCTTGATGAACTCGATCTTCATGGAGTATTTGGATAAGTTCGTCGTGGTATACCTCGATGATATTCTTATTTACTCGAAGAACGAGGAAGAGCATGCCGAACATCTTAGACTTGTTCTAGAAAAACTCAGAGAGCACCGCCTTTATGCCAAGTTCTCCAAGTGCGAATTTTGGTTGCCAGAAGTGACCTATCTCGGCCACGTAATCTCAGGGAAGGGCATTGCTGTCAATCCTGAGAGAGTTCAGGCCGTCCTTGATTGGACTCCGCCTGAAACAGTTAAACAAGTTAGGAGTTTCCTTGGTCTAGCCAGCTATTGTCGCCGCTTTGTTGAAAACTTCTCGAAAGTGGCCAAACCCCTCACAGAACTTCTTAAGAAAGATAAAAAGTTTGAGTGGTCCCCACAGTGTGAACACAGTTTTCAGGAACTGAAAAGACGCCTGACCTCTGCTCCCATACTTGTGCCACCGGATTTCACTAAGGACTTTGTTATCTACTGTGATGCCTCACGACAGGGACTAGGTTGCATTCTTATGCAGGATCGTCGTGTGATTGCCTATGCATCTCGACAGTTGCATCCACATGAGGAGAATTATCCTACACATGATCTAGAGCTTGCAGCTGTAGTCTATGCACTTAAGACCTGGCGGCATTACCTCCTTGGTAATCGTTGCGAGATCTACACCGATCACCAAAGTCTCAAGTATATCTTCACCCAACCAGATTTGAACCTTAGGCAAAGACGTTGGTTGGAGTTGATCTCAGATTACGACTTAGGAATTACCTACACCCCAGGCAAGGGAAATGTCATGGCTGATGCACTAAGTCGTAAGACCTATTGCAACAATCTCATGTTGCAGCAGGGCCAACCACTTCTCCATGAGGAACTATGTAAGCTTAACCTTCACATTGCTCCTCGCGGATTCCTTTCAACTTTGGTGGCGAAACCTACTCTTGTGGATCATATCATAGAAGCCCAAAAGCATGATACCGGAATTACCCGGACCAAGAGAAACATTAAAAAGGGAGTTGGTGGATGTTTCTCTATGGATGATCGAGGTGTTGTTTTCTTCGAGAATCGCCTGGTGGTTCCCAAGAAGCAACATCTTCGGCAATTGATCCTTAAGGAGGCTCATGAATCTCCTCTCACGATTCATCCCGGTAGTACTAAGATGTATCAGGACCTACGCCAGAGGTTCTGGTGGACTAGGATGAAGAGAGAAATTGCTGAATTCATTGCTAAATGTGACGTTTGTCGTCGCGTTAAGGCAGAACATCAAAGACCTGCTGGCACCCTTCAGCCTCTAGCTATTCCTGAGTGGAAATGGGATAAAGTTGGTATGGACTTCATCATCGGCTTTCCCAGGACCAAGAGAGGGAATAATGCTATCTTCGTAGTCATTGATCGTCTCTCCAAAGTGGCTCACTTCCTACCTGTTCGAGAGAGTATCACTGCTAGTCAGCTTGCTGACTTGTATATTTCTCGAATAGTGTCACTTCATGGTGTTCCACTAGAGATCAATTCAGACCGTGGTAGTCTTTTCACTTCTCATTTCTGGGAGAGTTTCCAGACTGCCATGGGCACCCATCTTTCTTTCAGTACCGCTTTCCACCCTCAGTCAAGTGGTCAAGTGGAACGGGTTAACCAAATTCTTGAAGACATGCTTAGAGCTTGCGTTATCTCTTTCGGTATGGATTGGGAGAAATGTCTTCCTTTCGCCGAGTTTGCTTATAACAATAGCTATCAATCTAGTCTCAAACAAGCTCCTTTTGAAATACTCTATGGACGAAGATGTCGAACACCTTTGAACTGGTCAGAAACCGGCGAAAGACAATTCTTTGGACCGGATATGATCCAGGAAGCAGAAGAGCAAGTTCGTATCATTCGTGAGAATTTGAAATCAGCCCAGTCTCGTCAAAAGAGCCAGTATGATCGTCATCATGAGGAAGTGGCTTATGAGGTTGGTGACAAAGCTTATCTTCGGGTTACTCCTTTGAAGGGTACCCATCGTTTCGGTATCAAGGGCAAGTTGGCTCCTCGTTACATTGGTCCTTTTCGCATTCTTGCTAAACGAGGAGAGGTTGCCTACCAATTGGAACTACCCCCACATCTTTCTCGAGTTCATGATGTCTTCCACGTCTCTCAACTCAGGCGTTGCTTCTCGGATCCCATCCGCGGAGTGAACCACGAAACGCTTGATCTCCAAGATAACCTCACATATCGAGAGTATCCCGTTCGCATTCTGGATCAAGCAGAGCGTGTCACTCGACGTCATAACATCAAGTTTCTCAAAGTTCAGTGGTCTCATCATTCCGAGAGAGAAGCTACTTGGGAACGAGAAGATCGTCTCAGACTGGAGTACCCCACCTTCTTTCCGCCTACTCCTGAATCTCGGGACGAGATTCTTTCGAGTGGAGGCGAGTTGTCACAACCCTAGTTCTGGTATGCACTAGGTTAGCTCTTGTGGTTTGCATCATGTTTAAATTTCAAATGAAATTGAAATGAGGACTTGTGAAACCCTCAGAAACCCTATTGAAAATGACCCAAATAAAAGTTGCTCCAAAAAGGTCCAAGAAAATGTTCATGTGGCCCTCTAAAAATATTGGTCAGAGATAAAAATCAAACCAATATTATTAGGAGCTCATAAGTATTCATTTTGGGCATTTGGAATTAATGCAATAGTTATTTGCATTGGATATATATATATTATATATTTTATATATGTCCAAAATTCTGGTTCTTTATTTTTAGGGGTTTGGGTTAATTCCTAGGTCCCTGCAAAATAAACTGTCAGAAGAAAATAAATGATTTAGTTTAGAAATTAAATCAAAACAAATGTCAGAAGAAAATAGAAAAGAAAAATAAAAAGGGCAGGCTTACCTGTGCTGGCCCAGCACAGCACGGCCTGGCCGGCCCAGCTGGCCAGCCCAGCCCGCTCCTCCCTGTCGTCTTCCTCCTCGACAGAAGGACGAGCGTGTGCTCGTCGCGCGCCGGCCACGCGCCGCGCCACCTCCTGCTTTCCGCCGCTGCCGACGCGCCTAGCAGCCCCTGGACGACGCCACGCACCCCTGGACCCTCTCACTTCCCCTCGGTTCCTTCCTCCCCCTCCTGGTGCTCTTCCCCGCGATCGCCCGAACGCCACCGTCGCCGCCGCTCGCCGTAGCCGTGGCTACCGTCCCCCTCTCGCCTCGCCGGAGTGCCCAGAAGCTCCGCTGCGTCCTTCTCATCCTCTCCAGCAAGCTACGGGACGCCGGGAGGCCCTGCCTCGTCGTCATCGTGCTCGTTTTCAACCTCCGGCCGCCGTCGACCTCGCCGCCGATTCGTCGACTCCGGTGCCTCCCCGAGCCCACTCAGCTGCTCTTCGACCCCGCTGTGAGCTTCTCGCCGCCGGCCATGGAGTAGCCGTGGCCACAGCCGCACGAGCTCACATCGGAGCACGTCATCGTGCTCAGGAAGCTCCCAGCAGTCGAACGCACCCACTAGCCCCTCCCCTAGTGCACCGTAGCCTCGTTTCCGTCGACGCCCGAACTCCGGCCGCCGCTGGGCTCGACGCCGGCGACGATTCCGGCCGCTCCAGCTGCTGCCACCTAGCGCGTTGGATGCGCAAGAGGCTGCGCATCCCGTAGCTGCCCTCCGCCGCTCGAATGGTCGACGGAGGCGAGTTTCCGACGCCCTCCGCCGCATTCGGCCTCGCCGGCGGCTAACCGCCGGTGGGTTTTGACCCAAACCCACCGGGTTTGACCTCCCCTGAGCCTATGACATGTGGGGCCACCTTTGACTAATTTTTAGTTTAGGGTTTAATTAACTTTTAATTACTGACATTAATCTAATTAGACACTGACATGTGGGCCCTTGTCTAATTAGTTTAGTTTTAAACTTTAGTTATTTAACTGAGTCACTGACCAGTGGGACCCCACTGTCAGGTTTGACTCTGGACAGCCCCTTTGACCTGCTGACATCATGCCTGTGTCATGCTGACGCAGTAATCCAGTTCTGGTTTTAAAATAAATCTTAAATGATTTATTTATTTCAGAATTTGGCCTAAACTTCAAAAAATCATAGAAATTCAACCGTAGCTCAGAATGAAATAATTTATATATGAAAAATTATCAGAAAAATTCAATCTATCCATCTGTACCATTTTCATGCATGACAAATGAAGTTAAACCTACTGTTTATATGAAAACACATATATGGCATTTTATAATACTTATTAAAGAGTTGCATTTGAATCCTTGGTTCAAATGGAGTTCAACCAATTAAAATGCTAGTTGCATTAGCTCAAACAACATCATATTTTCATGCCATATTCATGCATCATATTGTTGCATATGCTTGTGTTTGATTGTCGGCACCGTTCTTCTCGATAGGTCCAGCTCCGGAGACCGATCCAGAGTACCTGTCAGAGGAGCAGTGTTCTGCACGTTGTTTTACCAGGCAAGCAAACCCCCTTGTTCATTCCGATACAATCCCTCTCTCGCTCCTGCTCCCTGTTATTGCATTAGGACAACAACGATCTCAATTGCTACTTTATGCTGCGGTAGTTGAACCCCATTCCTCTGCATGACCTGTCTTTCCACAGTAAATAGTTGAAACCCACTAGCATGTGTAGGAGTTGATTGAAGCCATAATGTGATCTTACCATGCCTTGCTTGCTATTGCTTAGAGTGTGTCAGGTCTAATTCATCGGGAATGAATTGGAGTGAAATGATATGTTCTGATGCTGAGGGTTAAGTGTGTGAACACGATTTGGTAAAGGTAGTGGTGAGAGGCCATGTAGGAGTACATGGTGGGTTGTCTCACTGGAACCGTCCCTAAGAACTGAGTTCCGAGTATGTTGTCCAATGACTAGTTACTACCACACATTGGGTTCCGGTAACTCGACCCCTCTCGACTTATTAATCAACATGATCTCTGTCCAGGAGTTGCAACTAGTTTCTGGCGTTTGTAGGTAGTGTTATTTCTCTACCAGGTGGCACCCGGCAGGGTGGGCTTGGGACAGACTAGGCACACGTGGCCCGGTGTACCGAGTGGCACCCGGATGGTGGGCTCGGGAACCCTGTACACATCGTTTGGGTCCGTGATGGAAACCTCGGCCGGACTCCCTTGCGGATGGAACCCGAATAGGTGATAAACCTGGACGAGAGACTTGTGTGGTTAGTCAGGTCGTGGCCGACACCCTCGCCAGGCTTCCGCTTGAAGGTTGCCGAGATACACGACGTGTACCTGGCGGTAAGTGGCGAGAGCGTGTGTGAAGAAGTACACCCCTGCAGGGTTATCATAATCTATTCGAATAGCCGGGTCCGCGGATATGGACTTCTTGGATGCTTACGTGGTACATAGACAACTTGAAGTGGATACTCTAAAATACTCAAGACAAGTGTGAGTGCTATGGATGGCCTTCTCGTAGGGAGACGGGGATGAATCCATAGTGGTGTATTGTGTGGTGCTTAGTAGACTCGTGTGCGCCACCTCAAAGAGTTACCAGCAATCGTAGAATAGGATAGCCACTAAGTCAAAGCTGGCTTGCTGCAACTAAACCCCACTATGCCTTCTTGATACAAGTGCATGTATGATAGGATCTGATGTAAGTCTTGCTGAGTACCTTTGTACTCATGTTTGCTTAATTTATGTTTTGCAGATAGGATTGATGTCTCACTAGTAGTTCCGCTTGGACTTCGACAAGTAGCTTGATACCTCAGCTACGATCTTGGACGAGTGTTGTAGATAGTCAGGCTCTTCAGCCTTTTTCATTTGTAGATGTATGTACTGAGACATGTAGTGCTTCCGCTTGTTGCTTGTATGCTCTGAATGTTGGGTCGTGAGACCCATGTTTGTAATACTTGGCTCCTCGGAGCCTAATGAATAAATACTTTGTTTATTAGAGTCTTGTTGTGATGCCATGTTGTATTTGCACATATTGAGCATATTGCGTGTATGTTATTGAAATGCTTGGTATGTGTGGGATCCGACACCTAGTTGTTTACCCTTGGTAGCCTATCTTACAGGGAAATGTCTCCTAGTGTTTCCACTGAGCCTTGGTAGCTTGCTACTGCTCCGGAACACTTAGGCTGACCGGCATGTGTCCTTCTTCGTTCCTGTGTCTGTCCCTTAGGGGAAATGTCACGCGTTGTTCCTTTAAGTCCTTGTAGCTTGCTACGACTTGGGTTCATACGTTGATGACCGACACGTTCGTTGCTGGGTCATGAATGCCTGTCTCTGTAATTTAGTGCCACTTTTGGTTTATAACTGGTCATGTCGGCCCGGGTTCTCTGTCATATGGATGCTAGCGACACTATCATATACGTGAGCCAAAATGCGCAAACGGTCCCGGGTCAGGTAAGGTGGCACCCGTGGGGATACCGTGCGTGGGGCCGCAAAGTGATATGGTGTGTTACATGCTAGATCGGTGTGACTTAGGATCGGGGTCCCGACAATGGTTTATGAATTATTCGGCACATGTCATTTCGGCCGAGGAGAAGGCGCGCTTGGATGAAGTTATGAACCTACCCTCGATGCACAACAGGCCAATTAATGCATCACCCACATAGGACGGTAATTTCGCGTCTCCCATTTATTTGCTCGGGCAAATTCCACCGACCAGAGGATGTTTAACGGTTCGTTCAAAATTTGGGAGAACGAGCATCCACGTCTACCTTACCAAGTCGATTCGAATCAAATTTAGAAATATTAGCTTGCCACTTCTTTTTTAGATGGAGAGATGATGCTCGGGAGTAATGTGTTTTTACATGCTCGTTGCTAGCGATTTACTATATGACAAATAGTTGACCCATTCAAAAACGGGAATCAAACCCAAAATGAAATATCTCGATTCAATGAAATAGCTCGTTCACTAGGTCGAAATAGTGAACTAAATCCAAAATTGAACACCTCAATCAAATAGCATGCTGTACGAATATGTTGAAAGTCAAATTAGTGAACTTGTTTGATATACGTATATATCCGTTCATGTGTGGATTGCAGACAACATGTTCTCCAATTTAAATATTTGAATGCGAGTTTATATCGAAACATGGTTTATATCAGTCTTTGATGCATAAAACGCGACCTCCCCCT
>LR738714.1:573209534-573273170 GCA_902687465.1 Secale cereale | reverse complement strand
CTCTCTCTCTCTCTCTCTCTCTCTCTCTCTCTCTCTCTCTCTCTCTCTCTCTCTCTCGCGCGCGCGCGCGCGCCGACAATCTTCAATTCTGTCGCACGCATCCAACACACAAACCTTGTTGGTCCTCTATCTTTCTCTCCATCTCTCTCTCTTTGTGTGTGTGTGCGTGGGGGGGTGGTCTTTCTAGTTCGCATGCATATATACTCCATCTATAGGTCTCTCTCGCACACTATGTATGGTTCTCTAGTCCAAGCTAGATATCTTGGGTGCACTCATCGTATGCACACAAATTTCTTGGCTCGTTGCCCGTCACTCTCTCACGCACCACTCTGTCGTCTCGGAGCTCTTCCCCCTCTCTCTCAAACTCTCCATCTACCTGGGTCACACATACACATGCATATCTCACTCGCACTCGATAGGCCCATCTAAAACTCTATCTCTCTCCCTCGTTCTCTCTCCATCTCACACGCAGACACACAATCTCATGCCTAGCTAGCCAAATATGATGGTCTCTCATTCAATCGTAGGCACACGTAGTCCCCCCTATATGTATATGACTAGCTAATCTTAGTCTCCATCACAAACATGTGCATGGTCTATCTCGATTTCTCTCGGGGCATCTTTCTATCGTGCACGCACCTCCCTCGATCTCCCACCCATATAGCCCCCTCATGATCTTGAGGGGGTCTTTCTATTGTAAACACACCCTCTCGCCCTCCCCATGCGTCCATGTTCTCCATGTGTCCCTCTCGACCTTTGTACCTTGTTAGCCAGACCTCTATTGGACGTGTGCTATAGGGGTGTCTCTCTCTGTTGCAAACAATCACACACTAGCTATCTTCGTGTATCTCCTCACCTCGCTTTTCTATCTCGGAGATGCATGCGTGATATGTTCGCCTAAGAAACGAAAAAACACACACTCTCTCTCTAATTTATCGTTTGTTATCACTTTCTCTTTCACACACATACTCTTTTTGCACACTTACTCATTCTCCTTCACACGCACTTGATCCCTCTCGACTTAGGAACTCTCCTCGGTCCATAGCATATTGATTTATTGAAAAGTCAAACATCACAAAGTTTGACCATGTACGTGGAGAAAAACAATTACATCTGGAACGGCAAACATATACGATTAGATTCACCATGAGCTGTAGTTTCGTATGATGTATCTTTGGTATTGAAGATATAAATAACATTTGTGTAAACCTGATCAAAGTTTCCAAAGTTTGACTTCTAAAAAAATTACACGCACTGCATTATCGAGCGGATGGAATATGTCTTCCCCCCTCTCAGCTATCTAACGCACCACTCAGCCTTATCGGGGCTCCTCAATCTCTCTCAAACTTTATATGTCTGTTCACACTACACATGTCTCGCTCACGCTATACATATAGACCCATCCAACACTCTCCGCCCTTGTTATCTCTCTATGTGACACGCACCCCCTAATAAGTACCATAATCCCTCACTCCATCATAGGCGCAAGCACTCCCCCCCTAAGTATGATTATCTCTCACTAGCCATCAGGAACACACGTATTGTCTCCTTCCATCCATACATCTATCTCGATATCTCTCGGGGTATCTTCTATCGTGCACACACCTTGTCACTCGATCTCCCACCCATGTAGTCCCATCACGATCTCCAGGGGATCTCTCTATGACAAACATACACTCTCTCCTCCCCATGTCTGCATTTTCTCCGTATGTCTCTCTTGACCTCTCTCCCTTGTTTGTGAGACCCCTCTTGGCCACGTGCTAGGGGTCTTGCTCTCTCGGTTGCAAACAACCACACACTATCTCCTCACCTTGCTTCTGTTGTCGAAGATGCATGTGTGATATGTTTGCATAAGACACGCACATTTTTCTCGACTTTTATCGAGTTGTCCATGTCTCTTTCACACACGCACACACACTTTTTTCACTCACTCTTTCTATTTCACTCTCTCTCCCTCTCCCTCTCTCTCTCTCTAGTTAGGGACTCTCTCACGTCCATAAGCATATGGATGTTTTGAAAAGTCAAACCTCAGAAAAGTTTGACCAGGTATATGTGGAGAAAAATAGTTACATCTAGAAAGATCATTAGATTCATCACAACATGTACTTACTTCATACTATCATTTATCTTTGGTATTGTAGATATAAGTAATTTCTTTATAAACTTGGTCAAAGTTTCAAAAGTTAGACTTTAAAAAAAATGTTGGAACTACATTATCGAACGGAGGGAGTCTCTCTCTCTCTCTCTCTCTCTCTCTCTCTCTCTCTGCTATCTCTCACGGGCCTCCCCTTTCACACGACCGACGGATTATATGCTCACTGTGTCAACGTATAGCTCCGTATATTGTTTAGTTGACCGGTCAACCAGTCCACATGCTGCCTTGTCAGCTCGTGTTCTGTATCTTCGTGTGCTGGCCCATGTGGCAGTGGGTGAAAATAAGTAAACTAGAGGCCCATCTGACACGCGGTGAAGTAAGCAAAGTTGAAACCACTCGGGGTAGCACCCCGCACGCTAGTAAATTGAGGGCGCATTGAGGACCGAGGCAATAAAAAACACTTGTTTGGGAGAGTGAGAGGCTGGTGTAGTTGGTTTGATTGATTTGTTTACACATGTGGGTCTGTGTGCACAGTGGTGCCAACTCTCTCACATCGTGAGAGCGATGCCAAAATCTCTTGATTTGATATCGATGTGTATTATGTGGCATACTTTTGCGAAATATGGCGTCGGCCACATAGTGGAAGGCAACAAATGCACAAGCTCTTCACGTAGTCCTAGGTAAATGAGAGAGAGAGAGAGAGAGAGAGAGAGAGAGAGAGAGAGAGAGAGAGAGAGAGAGAGAAAATATCACTAGCCAGCCAACCCTATCGTATGAGCGAATGATATTGGTACCTCTTGATGACACGACAATCTTATACATCCAGCTGCTCTAATATGTTCTCTTCTTTTGCAGATAAAAAAAGATCCGAAAGTGAAAAATGTGCTGCACTATAACAATCTCATCGAATGCCTTGATCTCCATCTTACAGAAATTGATTTGATTGACTATCAAGGCAGCACATCTGAGATTAAATTGGCCGGGTTCTTTGTTCTGGAGGCAAGTGTGCTCAAGGTAATGAGGTTTGGCGTTCACTGGCGCAACAATGAATGGCATGCTGATCACCGCAAGCGTCTAAGCCTAAATGACAAAGTCTCCGCAGAAGCTGAATTTGTTTTTGAAACATCAAGTGGCCATAGACTCGAAAAGTTATTTGCCCATTAGTGACTTGTCAGGGCGGTGGTTTTAGTTTGTACGATAATGCTGCATCCACCTAAAGTAATGAAAGTTCTTACGTATACTTCCTAGTAATTCCCTCTTCGTAGGTGCAACATTACTCCTAACATTTGTAATATCAGTTTGAAACTTGTAATATTGTTGTGTCCTATTCCTACGTTTTCAAAATCCTGCGAATCAAACAGGTCCTGAGTTGGTGATGATGTTGTGCCTGCCATCTTTCACCAATAGCCGTCGGATCTAGATCTGACGCATACAAACCAAACTTCTCCACTTTTGCAAAAAGATGCCCGCACTTGTTCACTATTTACAAACAACTCCTTGTCTCTCAGCCTTATCTCCTCCCCACCACATCTAGAAGGCCATGGAAAAATCTGGCGCGATGGCCGCTGTCGGCGCCATCCACCCCCCAATCTTGGTGTTCCGTGCAATGCACGGGCATCTAAGCACGGGAAATTATGTCGAACACGGCTAGTTGTAAGAGGCTAGGTCTACAGCCATGATGATAGTGACTGTAGACGGTGAGGCTGACTATGGTATGCCGAACACGGCGCCTATGCTCAGGTGTCATCTCCGGCGTACGGTCTTGTCACTTCACTGTGAGGAGCAACACATAATAATTTGACCAACGGGTAGTACAGTGCTACTACATTGGTAGTAGTAGTACTACTACTAGTACTAGCACCACCGTCTGGATTTAGTAGTACTACCACGTCCATCTGGATTTAGTATTTGACTAGCAATATCTAGTAATGCATGTCACAAAAAAATGTACTACTCCCTGTGTAAATAAATACATGGTGTATTGTTTTATTCCTATCAGTGATATAACTTAATGTCTTTTTGCTACTTAATAGGATTACATGCAATTAACTAACCACTACATGTGATGTTTTGTAGTCTCAAGTCATTGAAAGCATGCACGGGCATGGAGGGGGACGCAACTTCATTGACTTACTGCACCTGCCTTTGGGTGTATGACACGTGGGCCCAACGGGTGGATGGCCAACCTGTCATACAGCCAAAGGCAGGTGCAGTAGAGGGGCGAGGAGTAGATGCCAACACGCACGTGAATTCAACGTAGTCTGCACTTCTCATATAAAGGCTCCCACCAGTCCAATCTACGAAATCCTACGCACTTACGCACCCAAGGGCAAGAGTGATCACTCCAATCGCAAGATCAGTTGACTAGAAACTAGACCCGTGGAGGCGATGAGCGCGAGCATCAGCTGGCTGTGCCAGATGGTCCATGACGCCGGCCTGCGGCCCGGCACCGAGGAACGTCTCCAGGTAGTGGTTGAGGCTGCCAGGGCGAGGGGGCTCTTGGACGACAGCTTCGTCTCCTTGTTCGACAAGGTCCTCGTCGGCTTCCTCGACAAGTTCATCATCGTCAAGAAGCTCGCGGACGACCTTGACGTACGCCTCCAGCCCACGTGGCCAGGCTCTACGATGCCTGCCACCCTCAATGGCCTCTATGGTGACAACCTCTTCAACGCACTGGTGGCCCTGCGACCGTCCACCGTCGCGCCGGAGAATGTCCATCTCGAGGTCGCGCTCACCGCGCAGCGCCTGGCGTAGCAAGACACAGTCGACATAATCACCCACGTCTACGCGCAAATTGCCCACAAGGACTACTACATGCAAGAGGAGGACGATAGGACGCTGGCCTTCTTGGACCGTAGGGCAACCTTGGACGACATTGTTCAGAAGCACGTTGAGCTTTCCGCCAACGCCGCTGCTCCTCACACGTCGGTTGGTGACCCGGTGCACTAGGGCGTGAGGATGTCGTTGATGGATCCGTATGTATCTTTATCTTTCCGTCAAATCCATGTAGTAGTATATGGTACTACTAGTAATTATCTTACCTTTTGCATCAACTTCATAATTTTCCTACATACTCCATGCATGAACCGCGCCAGAACCAAACTTCTCATTACTCTAGGGAAGATCGTTATTTCTATCTATCGATCGCGCCATGGAGCAAAACCAAATTTTACAAGTTACAAGTTCAAAAGGAAAAGCCTGCCGTGTTCGCGTCGCACCCTCACACGGGTTGGTCCGGTACGCCGCTCAAGGGGGAATGCGTGCTATGTTGCATTTTCACTTACAAGTGGGACCGCGGTTGAGTAAACCGACTATCGGCAAACCCCCACCCCGCCCAACGCGCGATGGCTGAGAAAACAGGAGGGAGAAGAGATGGCTGTAGCACGGACTCCAAGAAAATTGGTGTCGGATGGGACTCGTGTGGGTGGCGTGTGCCATACTGCTAGACATGAATGCTAGTTATGGCCCATGTCATCCCACTATATCGAGGTGCTGCTTACGTAGAACAAATTTCCTGGAGTCCGTGCTCAGCCCTCCTCTGTCTCTCTTCTCAGCCAGCCAGCAGACGCGCGGAGCCCATCGTCTGTTTGTTCATATGCGGTCTCACATGTCAGTGAAGACGCAAGAGGACCCACTGAACCTGCACATCTTTCACCTCGACGTGCTGGTGATGAAAAGCAAATCCAATAAAGATCTTCGGTGGTCGATTTTTGAGTTAATCAAGAGTAGTAAGATTCTATTTACAGTTTAACCCAAGAGGCACATCACGTGGCTTCAACTACCACTCTATTTTCTTGCATGACACAACCTGGATGCTGGATGTCCCACGTGTCGGCAAAAGGAGGAAGAACTCGACCAAATCTTCGGTTGTGCTCTCGGATTAGATTAATTATGCTAACTTAAAATTTTATTGTGTAGAATGGATGCAAGTTTTGGCATTGGGAAGAAGAGTACAACGATATATTGATAGAGCGCAATTTAGTAGATGTTCTAGCACTTTTAGCTAGCATAGAGGCTAGAGATGAGACTAGTGCACTTGTTGATAGAATAGAGGCTAGACACGTCTACTGTTATACACTCGAAGAAGAAAGAAGCATGCAGGATCGAGCCTCCGCAGATCAACAATGAATGTATCAAGAAGGCACTAATCCAACTTACAGGAGCAGTTATGGAAGTTGGATATCTTCTAAAATGTATTCTTGTGGTTCTTGTTTTTCTAGTCAAAATTTTGGTGATGTAGTTCCATGTACCAAAAAAATCAATGATGAAAAAAAGATATGTGTTTGCAAAGAAAAATGTACGCGGCCGGGATGCGTCCATGCATTTGGCGCACGGCAAAACGGAGGTCCGTTTAGGGTCGTCCGTTGGAGTTGGCCTTACAAGTGGGACCGCAGTTGAGGAAACCGACTATTGGCAAACCCCCACCTCGCCCGCCGTGCGACGGCTGAGTTAGAGAAACAACGAGGTTGAAGAGATTGCTGTAGCACGGACTCCAACAAATATGGTGTCAGATGGAAGTCGTGGTGGTGGCGTGTGCCGTACTCCTGGACGTGAATGCTTGTTCTGGCCCATGCCACCCTACTACTCCTACTACTTATAGTAGTAGTATCGAGGATTTGAGGTGCTGGTTACGTACAGCGAACACATTAACATATGACCCACCTCACACTTTGGCCAAATTTCCTAGAGTCTGTGCTAGGTTAAAAAGTGTTCTTTGTGAGGATGGGTGGCTGGTCTCAAGTTTAAAACTTGTTGTATTACGTACGTAGACGTAGAGATAGTGCAGCATGTGAAGCTAGTACAAATAGTGTACTATTATCGATTGACCTCATCTGATAACCTGTTGCAATGCACGTACAATTATGTATTCAGAAAATATATTTTTCCCTCGTCGTAGCACCCACTCAGAGAAGCGACTCGAAAGCCATTCATAAATTTAGTAAGTTTATCACAGGCATATCATTTTATTACCTACAACAGTTCATCAACCCACAACGACAACGATGATACATTATCAATACTAAAGTTTTCATCACACAACAAATAACAAGCAATGATATGAACTTCAACTCAACCAATCCTCGGCGTTGGAAACACTTGCTTTGAACCACAAGTGATTCTCTGGGAAGGGCCAGATAGTGTCAATCTCGAGATCAACACAGGACTGATCATCCAGGCTGAAGCGGCCTACTATATCACGACCGGGGTAGGGAGCCACCGCATTGTCCGACGTATAGATACAGTTGCTTCTCATAAATGGTAGTAACGTTGTGTCAACAGCAGTTGGATCGCCTTTCAGCATCATTGGATAGTTTTGTCCAAGGAAGAGCGAGTTTGCTCCAAGACTATCAATACTGTAC
This sequence comes from Secale cereale, assembly GCA_902687465.1. Lineage (NCBI taxonomy): Eukaryota > Viridiplantae > Streptophyta > Magnoliopsida > Poales > Poaceae > Secale > Secale cereale. The sequence continues at coordinate 573,265,715 of LR738714.1, read as the reverse complement.
CAGGGAGAAGGTGTTGGCGCTAGCACACTAGTATCCGTCCCGAATACCATGCAACGGGTGTTGGAATAGGTCCGGAGAGTGCGACCATGGGAGACAACACTTGCTCCCTTAGTAGTAACATCAGCAGTGGGCTGTATATAGACAAGAAGTGGTGATCCATCGGAATTAGTTGCCAGCCGCCAGTGAGCATATGGGCCCTGCTCGTCCTCATGCTCGTGATCATCACCATCGTCATCCCCCCCTTGGTTATAATTTTTTTCAAGTATAGGTGGTGGAATGTTCACAGGACCTTGGAAACACAAGAAGAAGGTTAATTAGTAGAGAAGGGAAACTTGCTAACTCGCATGCATGTGGATGAAACAATTATAATTACTGTGGAAGACAAACGTACCGAAACAATAAGGATCCCATGCAAAAACAGTGCCACCAGTGGTGGCAGCAAACACAAGCATGTCGTATTCAATTGCATCACAGTACACATCCTTGTATAGAAACTGATTTTTGAGCAATATCCATCCAGTCGAACCACGAAGGGCAGCAACAAACTTGTCGAAGATAGCAACAACTTTATAGTTCTTGTAATTCCAAGAGCGGCTCGGAACTCGAGAAATTGCTATCTTCTGTAGACGATAGTCCCCATGATCATATTTGAACGTAGGTCGATCATCTGTGTGCTCAACCTCAGGGCACTCGGAGATTTTTGGAAGTGGAATCCGCTAACGAGTGTACACATTCACAAGTTCCCACTCGCAATTGTACCCAGTATAAACAATCCAATCTCCATTTGCGCCTGCCCAATGCTTTCCCTCAAGCGATGGCATCTTAACATCATACGTATCATTATCAAGCGGCATCAACTTGCACAAGGCGAGGCTTCCCTCGTCCCCGCGCCGGTCAGCAGGGTCACGATGAAGAAGATAGGGGAGATCAAACCGCTCCTGGTCCCTTGGGTTCCTTGTAATGATGTTATTAGTTGAGTCGAGAATGTTCTTGAACGAACCTGCCATGCTAGCCGAGGTGATGACGTCGCACCGATCAATGAGTTCCCCCACCACGTCATCATCAGATCGGGGCAAGAATAACGGGTTCGTTTCCGGCTTGTTCCCTCCATGGAGAAGACGATGGAACAATGGCAGAAGGAAGGGTGAAGGCAAATGGATGAGGGAGGAAGAGCGTGCGCTAGCAGTTGCAAATCGAGAGGGAAAGACGAAGAGTCAGTGGACGGTTGCTAGTTTGCCACGGTACACGAAGAGGCGCCCCGGCCTACACGTCCTTTCAGAAATTGTACAAAAGGACTCGCCATTGTCTCACTGACATGTTGGAACGGGACCACATGTCAACGAAACATGGTGTAAGGGCATATTTCTCCCTAAGTAGTTTTGGTGATTGATGACAATGCATTTGCGAACTAATCGTGTGCTCTAAGCTCTTTCAGGTATATCTCACCTAGGCACAAGACGATTGTTTGCCCCTCTTATTCGATGGAAGACGGTGTTTCCTTTTTGCTCCCTGTTGGTGGCTTTGAGTAATAGGAAAGCCGTACTATTAAGAGGGGGTCCGCTTCGGAAAGGTTTGGGTGGAATCAACACGTACACATCTTACTCTCGCACCACCTTCCCTTTGCTTCTCTGGAGCTCCGGCCGTTTCTTATCGTATATGCAAACCATGGCTTCCTACTAGTACATCTGCCTGGCAAGCGGTAGTACCGCTCATATAAGCGGTAGTACCGCACAGCCACACAATAGTACCGCCTATGGGCACGGTAGTACCGCACCAGCGGTAGTACCGCGGCTCTAGGACGGTAGTACCGTGTATCTGGCCCGGCACTGCACCAAGTACGGAAGTAGGTGCGGAAGTAATTTTTTACTTCCGCATCCTACGTGGTAGTACCGCTTAAGTCAACCGGTAGTACCGTGCCGTGTTTTGCTACTACCGTATTTCTGCGGATGTAGCTATGGATGTATTTTATTTCATCCGTGCTTGTCCTCAGCCTGCTTGTCTCTGCCTTGCGGTAGTACCGCAAGGGCGAGCGGTAGTACCGCTCAGGCAGTACTACCGCCCGTATGCCTTCGCAACAGAGTACATTCTGGCTAGTGCTGCTCCAGCGGTAGTACCGCACCCAGAGCGGTAGTACCGCAACTTACGTGCGGTAGTACCGCGCTCTGCGGGCAGAAACGTGGGATAGCGGTTGGATTTGTTCTCCCACTATATATAGGGAGTCTTCTTCCCCAAGAAGACTAACCTCTTCCACCCCAAAGCTCCATTGTTGCTCCAAGCTCCATTTCCGCCCGATCTCTCTCCCTAGCCAATCAAACTTGTTGATTTCCTCGGGAGAGCTTGAGGAGGCATCGATCTACACTTCCACCAAGAGATATTTGATTCCCCCCACTAATCCTTGCAGATCTTGTTAATCTTGGGTGTTTGAGCACCCTAGACGGTTGAGGTCACCTCGAAGCCATAGTCCATTGTGGTGAAGCTTCGTGGTGTTGTTGGGATCCTCCAATTCGGTTGTGGAGATAGCCCCAACCTTGTTTGTAAAGGTTCGGTTGCCGCCTTCAAGGGCACCACTAGTGGAATCACGACACCTTGAAATCCTCAGGGCGTGAAGAGAATACGGTGGCCCTAGTGGCTTCTTGGGGAGCATTGTGCCTCCACACCGCTCCAACGGAGACGTACTTCCCCTCAAAGGGAAGGAACTTCGACAACACATCCTCGTCTTCACCGGTTCCACTTGTGATTATTTCTTACCTTTACTTTTGCAAGCCTTACTTGTTTATCTTATATAGCTTGCTTGTGAGGTTGTTATCTTTACTTCCTACTAGTTGTCATCTTAGTAACTTATCTAGACAACTTACTTTGACGTTTAATTTAAAGTGGTTAAGAAAAGCTAAAAATTGTTAGTTGCCTATTCACCCCCCCTCTAGTCAACCATATCGATCCTTTCAATTGGTATCAGAGCCTCGTCTCTTTTTAAGGACTTTACCGTCCAAAGAGTATGGGTGACAACGTGGTCGAGATGGAGGATCATTCCGATGGAACTCCGTCCTTGCCTACGTCCGATGGGGGAGCCTCGGTCTCTCGTGAGGAGTTCAATGTGACTATGACCACATTGAAAGAATCACTAGCGACCGAGGTCAAAGGCATGTTTAAAGAATTGCTTGAGGGGCTTAAATTATCCACCGCACCGTTGGAAGTGTTTCGTCCCGCTACCAACGTGTCGGAGGCTAATCCCGACAAGGGAGAAGCTAGTAGTGAACAAGCCTCGGTTACTAAGAATGGGAGTGGGATCTTTGCCCACTCCGCTCCTCCTACTCACTATGGAGGACCCGTTCCCACACCGCATTTAAATCCGTTGGGCCTCCTCCCAAGTTTATAAAAAATTCTGATTTTGCTACTTGGGTGTTTCGTTTCAAACGTCATATAAATCATTGCTCTACTAATCTTTGGAGAATCATTGAGCAAGGTTTTTATCCGCGTGATCCCGACAACATGACTCCGAGAGAAACTGTGGATCATCAATTCAACGATTCCGTTCTTTGCATACTTCAAGACGCTTTTCCTCCCGAAGACATTGCACATCTTCGACCCTTCACTGTGGCCAAGGAAGCTTGGGAGCATGTTGGCACTATGTACAAGGGAAGCGCTAGAATTCAACGCTCTAACTATGAAGTTTTGCAAGATGAAGCCGATGAGTTTGCCATGATCGAAGAAGAAGATCCTCGTGAACTTTATCGGAGATGAACCACTCTTGCGGTCTCTCTTCGAGATCATGGGAGTAAGGACACGGATGAAAATTGGATCAAGCGTGAGTTCCTCAAGGCCATGATGCCCTATCATAAGGCCATGTCCTCTGTCATCCGTCAAAGACCGGACTTCCACCACTTGTTATCAAATTAAGTGTTGGATGAGTTCGTTGCCATGAGGATCTTGGACATGACCGCCGACAATGCGGTCTTAAGAGCTCAACGATCGAAGAAGCCTAACCTTGCCTTGAAGGCCAAGGCGTGTGTGGCAGAAGAGGAGGTGGAGGATGATGATGAGAGTAGCCCCGAGGACACCAAATATGCCTATCATGAGCACATGGCTCTTGCTTCACGGCAATTTTGGGGCAACAAGAAGAACACAAGACCCAACTTCAACAAGAACAACTCAAGTGGCAACAAGGGCAAGCAACGAGTGAGGACTTTCTTCAATTGTGGAAATGTTAGCCACTTTGTTGTTGATTTTCCATATGAGAAAAGGGAGGACGTTGGAGGCAAGTTTATCCGAAAGGACAAGGCCAAGTCCTATCCCAACAAGAACAACTTCAACAAGAAGACCCCTCCTAAAGGGTTAGTGGCCCAAGAAGAATATGTTGAGGATGATGATAATGATGAAGATGATGAGGTGGTCACCATGGCCACAATTGCTATTGCTACTACTCCGCGCTCATCTCTCTTCAACTCTTCTAATGAGAACATCACCGCCGAATGTCTCATGGCCAAGGCCTCCAACAAGGTAACCCCAAACATCAATACTACCATCACTTCTAATCCTTCATTGACGGATTGTATTGATGAGAGTGAGGGAACTAAGGAGGGAGAAAATGAATTTGAAGTATTCATGAGCAAACTTAAGGGCAATCCCAAGAAGCACTTTGTTGCTCTCTTGGAACAACTCGGTGAGGCCAATGATATGATCGAGGCTCACGAGGAGACCATTACTAAAATGGAAGGACATAGTCGACACTATGCCGATGAGATATCGGATCTCTCTAACGCCCTAGAGGAAGAGCGTGGTCTTCATTTGGCTCTTGAGGAGTCACACAACGATGATCATGCTAAATTACAGAAAGATCTTGATCATGCCTTAGTTGTCTCTCGTGTGCTTAATTCCGAGAAGGCAAAACTTGGGGTTGACCATGCTAAACTCAAAGAGGAGTTTGTTATACTCGACAAGGCTCACAAGGCCTTGAAAGGTATGCATGCTTCCCTCAAGGAGTCTCATGATCAACTCCAAGTTTCGCTAACCAAGGAAAAGGATGTCTTTCCTCGCATGGTGTTAATTGATAATGAAAATGCTACTAACCCATGTTGCGAGCATGTGCATCTTGTTGAAGAGAATGCCAAGTTAAAGAAGCAACTTGATAAAGGCCTTGTGACATGCATACAAGGTGAGAAGAACCTCAACAACCTTTTGAGCAATCAAAAGGAGGTTGTGGCAAATGAAGGAATTGGGTTTATTCCTAAGCCCAAGAAGAAGAAGAATGACAAGACCAAGCTACCACCCCCTCTCCAACAAACTTTTGTGAAAGAAGGAGAGGGCGCATCAAAGAAGAAGAAAACGGTGAAAGGTGGTGGTGTCAAGAAAAACTCCACCATACCATCAAACATGGCCGGCGACTTTAATCCTTCATATGTTTTATGTCGTGCTAGTGATGGTCATGTGTTTGCTAAATTGGTTGGTTCTTCTTATGAGTACATTGAATGGTCCATTTGGGTTCCTAAGACCCTTGTTACTAACCTCAAAGGACCCATTACCAAATGGGTACCTAAATCCAAGCATTGATCTCTTGTAGGAGTCTGCTTCCGGTGGGGGATCATGGTTGCTCGATAGTGGAGCCACAAATCATATGACCGGAAGCAAAGACTTGGTGGTGGACGTGCATCTAGGTTCATCTATGGCCACCAACGTCGAATGGGGTGATGCTTCATCTTCTAAGGTATTGGGGCTTGGCAAGTTTGTTGTCTCTCATGATCTCACGATCGAGAAAGTCATGCTTGTTGAGTCCCTTGCATACAATTTACTTTCTGTTCGCCAACTTGCACTCATGGGCTTTGCTACATTCTTTGATATTGATACCGTGGCCCTCTTGTGGAGCAAGACTCTTAAAGTAGCCTATGTTGGGCATGTCGAGAACGGTCTTTATGTGGTTAACTTCTCGAAGCAACCCACCAAGATCGCGACATGCCTAATGGCTAAAGTTGATGTGGGATGGCTTTGGCATCACCGTTTGGCCCATGTCAATATGAGATCTTTGCAAAGTCTTCTCAAGGGGGACCATGTCCGTGGACTAACAAATGTTAGCTTTGCCAAAGATCGTGCTTGCAGGGCTTGCATTGAAGGAAAGTTACATGAGACGGCTCACCCTCCCAGGACTATCATCTATTCAAAAAGACCCCTAGATATCCTTCACATGGACCTCATTGGGCCTCCATCTTTTGATAGTCTTGGGGGTAGAAAGTACTGCTTGGTGATTGTGGATGATTATTCAAGATACACCTGGGTATAGTTCTTCAAGAAGAAGAGTGAGACTCAACAGACCGTCATCAACTTTGCAAATGAAGCTCAACGACAACATGAAGCAAAGATTTTGATGATCAAAAGTGACAACGGCATCGAGTTCAAGAACTACACCTTGGATGAGTTTCGTAGTGATGAGGGGATCAAACATCAATATGCAGCTCCCTATACCCCTCAACAAAACGGTGTAGCGGAGAGAAAGAACGGACTCTGATGGATGCGGCAAGGACCATGATGGCGGAATTCAAATCTCCATACAACTTTTGGGCCGAAGCCATCAACACCGCATGCCATGCATCAAATCGGCTATATCTCCGCAAAGGCTTGAACAAGACTCCATATGAGATACTTACCGGTAACAAGCCCAATCTCAAGTACTTCCGGGTATTCGGGTGTAAGTGTTTCATTCTCAAGAAAGGTGTTCGCTTGTCTAAATTTGAATCTAGAGCTCACGAGGGCATATTTGTTGGTTATGCTACAAACTCTCATGCTTATCGTGTCCTCAGCAAGTCCAATGGACTCATTGAGGAGACGAGTAACGTAGAGTTTGATGAAAATAACGGCTCCCAAGTGGAGCAAAGTGGTACTTGTGATGTAGGTGATGAAATTCCTCCTCAAGCCATAAGAAGAATGGGTGTTGGATATATCCTACCCATTGAGGAACCCCTTGTGGCCGAAGTAGAAGGACAATGTTCCACTCAAGTGGAACCATCACCAACCCAAGACCCACACGCTTCCGAAGAACAAAGTAAAGGCCCTCAATCGAACGAACAAGGCCAAGTGCAAGATCAATCACAAGATGGTGGGGAGCCACCAAATGATGCATAAGGCCAAGTTCTTTCCTCCGAGCAAGATCAAGGTCAAGAGGAAGCTCAAGATCAAGATCTAGCTCCTGACGGCGCACAAGATGATCAACTCAGTGCTCCTCAGTTATCTCTTGAAGAGCAATTGGAGCATCGTGCTGCAAAAGTTGCCTCCAGGCTTGCTTCCAGAGAACATCACATGGAGAATATCCTAGGAAGCATCAAAAGGGGGGTAATCACTCGTAGGCAATTAGCAAACTATTGTGCTCATCAAGCTTTTGTCTCCTGTGTTGAACCTCAGAAGGTTTATGAGGCGCTCGATGACCCTGATTGGCTTAATGCCATGCATGAAGAACTCCATAACTTCGAGCGCAACAAAGTGTGGCGTCTGGTGCCAAGGCCAAAGGAGAACCATAATGTCATTGGAACCAAGTGGATCTTTAAGAACAAGCAAGATGCTCATGGCATTGTCATCCGCAACAAGGCGCGTCTGGTGGCTCAAGGCTACTCCCAAGTCGAGGGTATCGACTACGGTGAAACCTTTGCCCCCGTTGCTCGTCTTGAATCTATTCGTTTGTTGCTTGTCTATGCTTCTCATCATAACTTTAAGCTACAACAAATGGATGTGAAAAGTGCATTTCTTAATGGACCTATTAATGAGTTGGTGTATGTTAAACAACCCCCGGGGTTTGAGGATCCCAAGCTCCCCAATCATGTGTACCAACTTGATAAGGCACTCTATGGCCTTAAACAAGCCCCACGTGCGTGGTATGAGCATCTTACCGAGTTGTTACAAGATCGTGGGTTTGAAATTGGGAAAATCGACCCCACTCTTTTACTAAGAAGGTCAAAGGGGAGTTGTTTGTCTGCCAACTATATGTTGATGATATTATCTTTGGTTCTCCTAACAAAGCTTTCAATGATGAGTTCGCCGCACTCATGACCACACATTTTGAGATGTCCATGATGGGAGAGTTGAAGTACTTCCTTGGGTTTGAGATCAAGCAAAGAAGAGAAGGGATATTCATCAAACAATCCAAGTATACTCAAGACATGTTCAAGAGGTTCAATCTAAGTGATGTCAAGCCGGCTACTACTCCCATGCCAACCAAGTGCCAACTTGACATTGATCCCAATGGTAAAGCGGTGGATCAAAAGGTATATCGCTCTATGATCGGTTCCTTGCTTTACCTTTGTGCATCTAGACCGGATATTATGTTGAGTGTGGGAATCTGTGCACGGTTTCAAGCCTCACCTAAGGAAAGTCACTTTGTGGCAGTCAAGCGAATCTTTCGATATTTGGCTCATACCCCAAACTTTGGCTTATGGTACCCAAGAGGAGCAAACTTCAACCTTGTAGGTTTCTCTGATTCGGATTGGGCGGGAGACAAAGTGGATAGGAAGTCCACTTCTGGAGGGTGCCAATTCCTTGGTTGCTCTCTCGTTAGTTGGTCTTCCAAAAAGCAAAGTTGTGTGTCTCTCTCGTCCACCGAAGCTGAGTATGTGGCAGCTGGCAGTTGTTGTGCTCAACTCTTATGGATGAGGCAAACTGTCACATCCCTAGTTAGCATTTGCATTAGGACCTAGCTAGAGTGTGCATCATGTTTACTTTCAAAGAAACTTGAAATGGGATTAACAGAAACCCCAGCACCCCTCTCCTAACAACTAGGGTTTGCTAAAATATTTTCCAATGTACCCAAAATGCCCTTCAAAAATGTTCATCATTTCTGCCTTGGTCTTAAACCTCTGCCAAAATGGTGCACAATTTTCTAGGACAATCTAGGGCTTTGGATTAAATCTTATGGTATTTGAATTTGGGCATTTAAATGCTATAAAATATTTTAAATGCTCAAATAATCATAAACTATAATGTTTCCTACTGTTCCTAATATATACAGTAGGTATGACAAGTGTTATGAGTTACAAAAATGCTCTGGCATTTTATTTAAATGAACCAAGCTGCAAAAGAAATGAAACAGAAAAGAAAATAGAAAAAAGGGAGAGAGAAAAGCTTACCTGGCGCCCCACCCGGCCCACCTGCCGGCCCAGCCCAGCTGCCGCTCCAGCGAGCTGCTTGGCTCGGCCAGGCAGGCAGGCAGGTGCTCGACGGCGACCGCGCCGCGCGCCACGCAGCTGCCCGCCGCCCTGCTTCATCCCCTCGCCGTCCTGGAGGGATGGTTCGATCGTCCACGTCCTCCCCGACCCCGCAGACACCTCCACCTCCCCCCAGTTCCTCTCCCTCGCTCTCTCCGCGCCATGGCCGACGCCGCCGTGTTCGCACCGTCGTAGAAGCCGCGTCCACCGTCGTCTCTGAGCCCCGCCTTGGTGTCCATCGTCTCCGCCGTCCTCGACTGCTTCGAACAGGCCGAGCCCCAAGCGCTCGCCCGCCCTGGAGACGCCCCCGACCTCTTCTTCCCCAACTCCGGCCGCGGAGATCCCCCTCGCCGTTCTGCTCAGCTCCGACCACCCCCGAGCTCGCTCCGGCGCTTGCTGCAACCCCTGTGAGCCTAGCTTCGTCCCCCCCTCTCCGTTGGCTCCCTTTTGCCCTGGAACGCACTGCACAAAGCTCAACCGCACGCACCGCCGCCGTGCTCGCCGCCGGTGATGCTCTGGTGACCATTTGGTCACTGGCACCCGTCCATCACACTCACCGCAGCACGTAGATGCGAAAGGTGCTACGCACGCATCGCCTAGGGCCCTGTAGCCGCATCTCCACACACGCCCGATGCCGGTCGCCGCTGTCGAGCTCGTTGCCGTCGTCTCCGGCCACCCCAGGTCCGGCGACCACCACCATCCGACGCGCAACAGCAAGGGCTTTCCAACGCACCCAACCGCAGCTCGAGCCGTGCACCGTAGGCGATTTTCGAAGCACGCCGCCGTGTTTGGCCTCGCCGGCGGCTAAACGCCGGCGGGATGGACCTGTTTTGACCACGGGTTTGACCCCCTGGGTCAATGACATGTGGGCCCTGCCCGCAAGTCAAACCTAGTTTAGGTGTTAATTTAATTCTAATTAGTTAATTAGTTAACTGTGACACTGACCAGTGGGTCCCACTGGTCAGGTTTGACTTGGACTGGCCCTGTTGACTGCCTGACGTCAGCATGATGTCATGCTGACGCAGTAAAGGTTTTTCTGGGATTTTTAGATTTAAAATAATTCAGGAAATTCCAGAAAATACCCAAAACTTCTAAAAATCATATAAAATCAACCATAGCTCAGATGGAAAAGATTTATATATGAAAAATGATCAGAAAAATCCAATCTTTCCAATGGCACTGGTTTCATGCATGTTTGAACAAGTTAACTTGCTGTATACGTCAAAAACATGATAATGCACTTATTTAAATAATAGTTTGAACTCCAATTTGAATCCTTGATTCAAATAGGTTCAAACCCTTCTGGTTTTAGTTGCATTAGCCAACACACATGCATCTTGCCATGTCATGAGCATGCATCATATTGTTGCATTTGTTTGTTAATGATTGTATCGTCGGTATTCTCTGTGTTAGGTCCTGCTCCCGAGGATACTGCTGCGTATCCAGTTGAAGAGCAGTACCCGACAACTACCTTGTCAGGCAAGCAATCATTGATCATTCCGATACAAACCCAACCTTCTCGCTCCTGCTCTCTTTTACTGCATTAAGGCAACAGTGTGTGAACTGCTACTTGCTGCGGTAGTTGAACCCTATCCCTTGCATGACCTGTCATTGCCACAGTAAATAGTTGAAACCCACTAGCATGTGTAGGAGTTGATTGAGCCATGTGATGTGTGATCCACCATGCTATTTGTTTATGTTGCCTGCTATGCTTAGAGTTGTGTCTGGTCTGGTTCATCTGGGTGATGGATCAGAGTGAAATGATCATACCGGTAAAGAGAAGGAAGTGTGGAATACGCTTGGTAAAGGTATCGATGAAAGGCCATGTAGGAGTACATGGTGGGTTGTTTCATTGGAATCGTCCATAGGACCCGAGATCTGTATGTGTGGTTCAAGTTACAGCTACTACCACACATTGGGATCCTTAATTGACCCTCTCGGCTTATTAATTACCCTTGATCTCTGTCCAGGAGTTGCAACTAGTTTCTGGTGTTTATAGCTTACTGGAGGTCGTGCACAACGCTGACCCTCGGGGTGGGTTGTGATGCGACAGGTACGTGGCACGGTGTACCGGTTGCCCGTTTGGTAACTCGGGAACCCTGTACACATCGTTTGGGGCCGTGAGCGACACCCCGGCCGGATCTCCCCACGGATGGAACCCAAATAGGCGATAAACCTGGACGAGAGACTTGAGTAGTTAGTCAGGTCGTGGCTGACACCCTCGCTGGGCTTCCGCTTGAAGGTTGCCGAGTACACGCCGAGTAAACGGCGATAAGTGGTGAAAGCGTGTGTGAAGAGGTACACCCCTGCAGGGTTATCAAACTATTCGAATAGCCGTTGTTCGCGGTACGAACTACTTGGTTACTCTTACAGTTCATAGACAAGTTGATGGATACTACTAAAAGCCTCAAGATAAGTGTGAGTGCCGTGGATGGCCCTTCCGTAGGATGACGGAAGAGGATCCTCGGTAGTGTATTTATGTGGTGAGTAGAGGACTCGTGTTCGTAATAACATCTTGCAATCTGTTGGGAGTTGTAGTATAGGTTAGCCAAGGTCAAAGCTGGCATTCTGCTATAAACTCCACTACCCCCTTTGATAATGTTGCATGTATGATAGGTTATGTGGTAAGACTTGCTGAGTACCTTTGTACCCATGTTTGCTTAATAATTGTTGCAGAAGAGAACCCTGCCCCTGCCGATGGGTTCTACATAGACGTTGACGTCGACGAGTAGCTTGACACCCAGACGGAGATCTGGAGCTTGTGAAGGGCCTTGTAGATAGTCAGGCTACACCAAGCCTGTTTTATTTTCTAAGTTGTCTGTACTCAGACATGTAGCTTCTGCTTGTGCTTGTATGACTGTATGACTTGAGTGTTGGGTCATGTGACCCCTACCTATATGGATATGATATGTATGGCTCTTGGAGCCTTTTAAATAAAGTACTTTGAGTCATAGAGTTCCGTTGTGATGCAATGTTGTATTTGCACATATTGAGCATATTGCGTGTATGTTTGAAATGCTTGGTATGTGTGGGATCCGACACCTAGTTGTTTTCCTTCGGTAGCCTACCTTACAGGGAAATGCCTCCTAGTGTCTCCAATGAGCCTTGGTAGCTTGCTACTGCTCGGAACACGTAGGCTGGCCGGCATGTGTCCTTCTTCGTTCCTGTGTGTGTCCCTTAGGGGAAATGTCACGCGTTGTTCCTTTAAGTCCATGTAGCTTGCTATGACTTGGGTTCATACGTTGATGACCGACACGTTCGTTGCTGGGTCATGGATGCCTGTCTCTGTAATTTAGTGCCACTTTTGGTTTATAACTAGCCATGTCGGCCCGGGTTCTCTGTCATATGGATGCTAGCGACACTGTCATATACGTGTGCCAAAATGCGCAAACGGTCCCGGGCCAGGTAAGGTGGCACCCGTGGGGTTACCGTGCGTGAGGCCGCAAAGTGATATGACGTGTTACAGCTAGATCGGTGTGACTTAGGATCGGGGTCCTGACAGCGTTGGCATCAGAGCTGGACTGCCTGTAGGTTTCTCAAGCCAAACTGGTCGATGTTGAGTCTAGAAAAATCTTAGTTATATGTAGGGGAATTGATTGTGGAAGGGAACGTAAGGCTCTTTTTACTCCTTTACCTTATGCCCTTCTGATCTGAGTCTGTCTATTCTTTCTACGGGGATTTAGGACTAGGCCTCTTATCCTTACTAGGTTCACGTGTTACTAATCCGTAGACTCTTAGGATTGTTGGTTTCAAGCCTCAGTTCAGTTTCTATCCTTTTAGTATGATGATTGTTGGACCGGAACCTTGATATGGAATTGTTGAGTGGCTATGCTATCATTTGTATGATGTCTCAAATCTTTGTTTGAGCATTTACAGTTGTTATGCTGCCCGATTTCTTCCAGAAACACTAATGCCTTTGCATTATTCCGTGTTTCAGATGTCTGGCCGCATCCCTCACCAAGTGGTTCGTTTGACTCGGTGCATTAATGTGCCTGGTCACACGGCCATGTTAGTCCGTGTGATGACTGAGACCGGTTATCGCTGGTATCCTGAGTACACCGTGGAGGAACAGTACCGGGATTTTAATCAAAGTCAGTATTTCTGCACAGTCCGGATATACCCCTCATATCCCGGAGCTAATGATCCCATCCATTGGTCTTATGGACTCGGGGTTACCATCGAGATGGCAGTGCAGGATGCCGCTTATTCGATGATGACCATTCTCCGTGCTAGGCATGCCCTGTTGCTGAACACTGAGTTCTGTTACATGCCAGCCTCACTTCCCGGAGAGGAAGGCTACTACACTGGTCTGTATACTGATGCTGCTCATGAAGAGCCACTGCTTCAGACCACTGTTCAGATGTTGGAGGATAGGGACCGTGAGGTCCGTGCCCTCCGAATGGAGCTGTATAACACTCGAGCCGCTCATTGGACTACTTTGACACGGCTTGCACCTGCTGTGCACGCCAGATATCTGGACATGCGGGATTTGTATCCTGTGCGGACTCGTCTGCCTGATCGCATGGATTGGCGTGACGTTGGGGGTATTACACCTCCACGTGGGCGTCGGTTACCACCAGCATCGGGACCGAGACCACACCCATGCCCTTATGGTCCACAGCCTTCGAGTGCTCGCGAGTTCCAAGATCCATCTGTTCCACTTCCAGGCTACGGTGGTAATCTTTACGAGGACTACTACGCGAATGTCTGAGCTAGTCCGTGGTAGTAGTAGTATTGTAGTAGTTGTATTTCCACAGTCCTGCGCGTCTTGTGGAATATGACTTAGTGTGTACTGAGTTCCGGAGGTGTAGTTAAATAATGTATAGGAGCTTGGAATGCCTCTGATGGGATGTATCGTCTTTCACCGCAGTTGTACTTTAGCCTTGGCTTGTACTAAACTTTGTATGGTGTGTATGACCACTGGTGTATATATAGCAGTTCCTATATTGCCATGTCGTACGGATGAACATCCTTGCATTCCGTGTCATCCATTACATTCTGCACTTCTATGTCAAATTTTTTCCATCCTTGTCTAAACCGTTGTTTTGTTTTCCTAGGATGGTCAACACTCGCAACACTCCTGCTGCTCAGGAGCAGGGTGAGGCTAGTGGGGTTAGAGATGGAAATCTGCCCCAGCCACCCTCTTTGGCGGAAGTTATGCTTGAAGCAGAACGGAACAAGAGAGAGACCAACCATCTGCTGGAACGCATAGAGCAGAACACTGGGTTCCGCCAGAGGAATGACGTGGTGTCAATCCACGATTTTATCAAGATGTGTCCACCAAAGTTCCATCACTCCACTGAACCTCTGGATGCTGATGATTGGCTACGTAGTATTACCCACAAGCTACACTCTGCCCGTGTGGCCGAAGCTGACAAGGTTATCTATGCCGCCTACCATCTTGAGGGCCCTGCCAGTCTTTGGTGGGAAAACTTTGAAGCTATGCGTCCTGCTGGCCAAGTCACTACCTGGGTTGAGTTCAGTGAGGCATTCCGTGAACACCACATTCCGGAAGGTCTCATGGATCGCAAGCGGGAGGAATTCTGCAATTTCACCCAGGGCCGTTTAACTGTGGATGGCTACAGTCGCGAGTTTGGTAACTTGGCACGCTATGCACCTGAAGAGGTATCCACCGATGCCAAGAAGCAGGCGAGGTTCCGCAAGGGACTCAGCCCTGAACTCCGCCGAGATCTACGTCTGCACGAGTGCACTTCCTTCCAGAAGTTGGTAAACAAGGCTATCAGTGCTGAAACAGGCCAGACCGACTTCGAGACCACCCGCAAGCATACTCGAGACCTTGGTTCCTCATCCGGCTCTGGCTCTCACAAGCGCCGTGTGTGGGTTCCTAATACTGCTCTGCCACCCAAGTATACACCGAGGCCATCCTATGAGGCGCCCCGCCCAACTCAGCAGTTTGCACCTGCCAAAACCTATGGAGGACCACCCTCCAACTTTGCTCCACGCACCACCACTGTGACATGTTTCAAGTGTGGAGAACCGGGACACTACATGCGTGATTGTCCCCAGAACCAGCCAGGAAAACCCGTTGGCCATGGTAAGCCAACCGGCAAGGTGAACTATGTCAAGCCAATCCCCACTGCACGTGGTCATGTCAACTATGTTTCTGCCGAAGAAGCTTATGAGGATCCTAACGTCGTCCTTGGTACGCTTCTCGTAAACTGCATCCTGCATCTGTTCTTTTCGATACTGGAGCATCCCATTCGTTCATATCTGAGAGCTATGCTCGATTGCACAACATGACTTTTTGTGACATGCCTACTTCCATGGTTATTCAAACTCCTGGTTCAAAGTGGCAAACCTCTAGGGTAAGCCATGGAAATGAAATCCTTGTCGATAGACCTGTTTTCCTAGCATCTTTAATCACTCTCAAGTCCTCGGACATAAACATCATCTTGGGTATGGATTGGATGACAACTCATTACGCCAAGATTGATTGCTTTACTAGGACCGTTCAACTTACACATCCATCCGGCAAGATAGTCAATGTCTTGACTCGAATGGCTGAGCATCAGCTCTACTCTCTTAATGCCAGCCCTCTACCAGAACTCGAAGATATCCCGGTAGTCCGTGACTTTCCGGATGTTTTTCCCGAAGAACTACCAGGAGTTCCACCTGACAGAGATGTCGAGTTCGTGATAGATCTTATCCCTGGAACTGTCCCAATCTCTAGGAGACCTTATAAGATGGCACCACTAGAAATAGCTGAGCTAAAGAAACAACTCGATGAGTCCTTGCAAAAGGGTTTCATCCGTCCTAGTTCTTCCCCTTGGGCTTGCCCCGTCCTCTTCGTCAAGAAGAAGGATGGAACGGAGCGGATGGTTGTAGATTACCGACCTGTCAATTTGGTCACCATAAACAATAAGTATCCGCTCCCCAGGATCAACGACCTGTATGATCAGCTCGCTGGATCCTCAGTCTTCTCTAAGATGGATTTGAGGTTGGGCTACCATCAAATCAAAATCAAGAACGGGGACATTCCTAAAACGGCTTTCGTTACTCGTTATGGCCAATATGAGTACACCGTTATGTCCTTCGGATTAACCAATGCCCCAGCTACCTTTTCTCGGTTAATGAATTCTATATTCATGGAGTATTTGGATAAATTCGTCGTGGTATACCTCGATGATATACTCATTTTCTCCAAGAACAAGGAAGATCATGCCGAGCATTTAAGGCTGGTATTGACGAAACTTCGAGAGCACCGCCTTTATGCCAAAATCTCTAAATGTGAATTTTGGTTGCCAGAAGTAACCTATCTAGGTCATGTGATCTCTGGCAAGGGTATTGCTGTCAATCCCGATCGAGTTCAAGCCGTACTTGATTGGACTCCCCCTGAATCGGTCAAGCAAGTTAGGAGCTTTCTTGGCTTAGCAAGCTATTGCCGACGCTTCGTCGAGAATTTCTCCAAGGTTGCTAAACCTCTAACCGAACTCCTCAAGAAAGATAAAAAGTTTGAGTGGACCCCATAGTGCGAGTTCAGTTTTCAGGAACTGAAAAGACGCCTGACATCTGCACCTGTACTGGTACCACCAGACTTTTCCAAGGATTTTATAATCTATTGCGACGCCTCGCGACAAGGACTAGGTTGCATTCTCATGCAAGATCGGCAAGTGATTGCTTACGCATCTCGACAGTTGCGTCCACATGAGGATAACTATCCTACTCATGATTTAGAGCTTGCAGCTGTAGTCCATGCACTCAAAACATGGCGACATTACCTTCTTGGTAATCGCTGTGAGATCTTCACTGATCACCAAAGTTTGAAGTATATCTTCACCCAACCGGATCTAAATCTCAGGCAAAGACGTTGGGTTGAGTTGCTCACCGACTACGACTTAGGAATCACTTACACCCCTGGAAAGGCCAATGTCATGGCTGATGCACTAAGTCGTAAGTCATATTGTAACAATTTAATGTTACAACAAAGTCAACCACTTCTCCACGAGGAATTTCGTAAGCTTAACCTTCACATTGTTCCTCGAGGATTCCTTTCCACCTTGGTGGCAAAACCTACCCTTATGGATCAAATCATAGTTGCCCAGCGGTATGATAAAGGCATATCTCGGATCAAGGAGAACATTGCTAGCGGAGTTGCTAGAAGTTTCTCTATGGATGATCGAGGTGTAGTGTACTTCGAGAACCGCTTGGTGGTACCCAAGAAACCACAACTACGACAAATGATTCTTAAGGAGGCTCATGAATCTCCTCTCACGATTCATCCCGGTAGTACCAAAATGTATCAGGACCTACGTCAGAGATTCTGGTGGACTAGGATGAAGAGAGAAATCGCTCAATTCATTGCTAACTGCGACGTTTGTCGTCGAGTCAAAGCAGAGCATCAACGGCCTGCTGGCACCCTTCAACCTTTAGCTATTCCTGAATGGAAATGGGACAAAGTCGGTATGGACTTCATTACCGGATTTCCCAGGACCAGGAAAGGGAATAATGCTATCTTCGTCGTTATCGTCCGCCTCTCTAAAGTAGCTCATTTCCTGCCTGTTCGGGAGAGTATTACCGCTAGCCAGCTAGCAGACTTATATGTCTCTCGAATAGTATCACTTCATGGTGTACCGTTGGAGATTAACTCAGACCGTGGAAGTCTTTTCACTTCCCGATTTTCGGAAAGTTTACAGAATGCTATGGGAACTCATCTCTCTTTCAGTACTGCCTTCCATCCGCAGTCAAGTGGTCAAGTGGAACGAGTCAATCAAATTCTGGAAGACATGCTTCGAGCCTCTATCATTTCTTTCGGTATGGAATGGGAAAAATGTCTTCCATTCGCCGAATTCGCTTATAACAATAGTTATCAAGCCAGCTTGGGTAAAGCCCCCTTCGAAGTTCTATATGGACGAAGGTGTCGAACACCTCTTAACTGGTCAGAAACCGGCGAAAGACAATTCTTTGGCCCGGATATGGTTCAGGAAGCAGAGGAACAAGTTCGCATCGTTCGTGAGAGATTGAAAACAGCCCAGTCTCGCCAAAAGAGCCAATATGATAGTCATCATAAGGCTGTGACTTTTGAAGTCGGCGATAAGGCTTACCTTCGGGTTACTCCTCTTAAGGGAACCCATCGCTTCGGTATCAAAGGCAAATTGGCCCCTCGTTTCATCGGTCCTTTTCGCATTCTTGCCAAACGAGGAGAAGTTGCCTACCAATTGGAACTACCTCCGCACCTCTCCAGAGTTCATGATGTTTTCCACGTTTCTCAACTCAGGCGTTGCTTCTCGGATCCTATCCGCGGAGTGGACCACGAAACGCTTGATCTCCAGGACAATCTCACATATCGAGAATACCCCGTTCGTATTCTTGATCAAACCGAGCTCACCACTCGACGCCACAATATCAAGTTTCTCAAGGTTCAATGGTCACATCATTCCGAGAGTGAAGCTACCTGGGAAAGGGAGGATCGTCTTCGACTTGAGTACCCCACCCTCTTTCCGGAGGAACCCGAATCTCGGGACGCGATTCTTTTAAGTGGGGGTGAGTTGTCACATCCCTAGTTAGCATTTGCATTAGGACCTAGCTAGAGTGTGCATCATGTTTACTTTCAAAGAAACTTGAAATGGGATTAACAGAAACCCCAGCACCCCTCTCCTAACAATTAGGGTTTGCTAAAATATTTTCCAATGTACCCAAAATGCCCTTCAAAAATGTTCATCATTTCTGCCTTGGTCTTAAACCTCTGCCAAAATGGTGCACAATTTTCTAGGACAATCTAGGGCTTTGGATTAAATCTTATGGTATTTGAATTTGGGCATTTAAATGCTATAAAATATTTTAAATGCTCAAATAATCATAAACTATAATGTTTCCTACTGTTCCTAATATATACAGTAGGTATGACAAGTGTTATGAGTTACAAAAATGCTCTGGCATTTTATTTAAATGAACAAAGCTGCAAAAGAAATGAAACAGAAAAGAAAATAGAAAAAAGGGAGAGAGAAAAGCTTACCTGGCGCCCCACCCGGCCCACCTGCCGGCCCAGCCCAGCTGCCGCTCCAGCGAGCTGCTTGGCTCGGCCAGGCAGGCAGGCAGGTGCTCGACGGCGACCGCGCCGCGCGCCACGCAGCTGCCCGCCGCCCTGCTTCATCCCCTCGCCGTCCTGGAGGGATGGTTCGATCGTCCACATCCTCCTCGACCCCGCAGACACCTCCACCTCCCCCCAGTTCCTCTCCCTCGCTCTCTCCGTGCCATGGCCGACGCCGCCGTGTTCGCACCGTCGTAGAAGCCGCGTCCACCGTCGTCTCTGAGCCCCGCCTTGGTGTCCATCGTCTCCGCCGTCCTCGACTGCTTCGAACAGGCCGAGCCCCGAGCGCTCGCCCGCCCTGGAGACGCACCCGACCTCTTCTTCCCCAACTCCGGCCGCGGAGATCCCCCTCGCCGTTCTGCTCAGCTCCGACCACCCTCGAGCTCGCTCCGGCGCTTGCTGCAACCCCTGTGAGCCTAGCTTCCTCCTCCCCCTCTCCGTTGGCTCCCTTTTGCCCTGGAACGCACTGCACAAAGCTCAACCGCACGCACCGCCACCGTGCTTGCCGCCGGTGATGCTCCGGTGACCATTTGGTCACTTGCACCCGTCCATCACACTCACCGCAGCACGTAGATGCGAAAGGTGCTACGCACACATCGCCTAGGGCCCTGCAGCCGCATCTCCACACACGCCCGACGCCGGTCGCCGCCATCGAGCTCGTTGCCGTCGTCTCCGGCCACCCCAGGTCCGGCGACCACCACCATCCGACGCGCAACAGCAAGGGCTTTCCAACGCACCCAACCGCAGCTCAAGCCGTGCACCGTAGGCGATTTCCGAAGCACGCCGCCGTGTTTGGCCTCGCCGGCGGCTAAACGCCAGCGGGATGGACCTGTTTTGACCACGGGTTTGACCCCCTGGGTCAATGACATGTGGGCCCTGCCCGCAAGTCAAACCTAGTTTAGGTGTTAATTTTAATTCTAATTAGTTAATTAGTTAACTATGACACTGACCAGTGGGTCCCACTGGTCAGGTTTGACTTGGACTGGCCCTGTTGACTGCCTGACGTCAGCATGATGTCATGCTGACGCAGTAAAGGTTTTTCTGGGATTTTTAGATTTAAAATAATTCAGGAAATTCCAGAAAATACCCAAAACTTCTAAAAATCATATAAAATCAACCATAGCTCAGATGGAAAAGATTTATATATGAAAAATGATCAGAAAAATCCAATCTTTCCAATGGCACTGGTTTCATGCATGTTTGAACAAGTTAACTTGCTGTATACGTCAAAAACATGATAATGCACTTATTTAAATAATAGTTTGAACTCCAATTTGAATCCTTGATTCAAATAGGTTCAAACCCTTCTGGTTTTAGTTGCATTAGCCAACACACATGCATCTTGCCATGTCATGAGCATGCATCATATTGTTGCATTTGTTTGTTAATGATTGTATCGTCGGTATTCTCTGTGTTAGGTCCTGCTCCCGAGGATACTGCTGCGTATCCAGTTGAAGAGCAGTACCCGACAACTACCTTGTCAGGCAAGCAATCATTGATCATTCCGATACAAACCCAACCTTCTCGCTCCTGCTCTCTTTTACTGCATTAAGGCAACAGTGTGTGAACTGCTACTTGCTGCGGTAGTTGAACCCTATCCCTTGCATGACCTGTCATTGCCACAGTAAATAGTTGAAACCCACTAGCATGTGTAGGAGTTGATTGAGCCATGTGATGTGTGATCCACCATGCTATTTGTTTATGTTGCCTGCTATGCTTAGAGTTGTGTCTGGTCTGGTTCATCTGGGTGATGGATCAGAGTGAAATGATCATACCGGTAAAGAGAAGGAAGTGTGGAATACGCTTGGTAAAGGTATCGATGAAAGGCCATGTAGGAGTACATGGTGGGTTGTTTCATTGGAATCGTCCATAGGACCCGAGATCTGTATGTGTGGTTCAAGTTACAGCTACTACCACACATTGGGATCCTTAATTGACCCTCTCGGCTTATTAATTACCCTTGATCTCTGTCCAGGAGTTGCAACTAGTTTCTGGTGTTTATAGCTTACTGGAGGTCGTGCACAACGCTGACCCTCGGGGTGGGTTGTGATGCGACAGGTACGTGGCACGGTGTACCGGTTGCCCGTTTGGTAACTCGGGAACCCTGTACACATCGTTTGGGGCCGTGAGCGACACCCCGGCCGGATCTCCCCACGGATGGAACCCAAATAGGCGATAAACCTGGACGAGAGACTTGAGTAGTTAGTCAGGTCGTGGCTGACACCCTCGCTGGGCTTCCGCTTGAAGGTTGCCGAGTACACGCCGAGTAAACGGCGATAAGTGGTGAAAGCGTGTGTGAAGAGGTACACCCCTGCAGGGTTATCAAACTATTCGAATAGCCGTTGTTCGCGGTACGAACTACTTGGTTACTCTTACAGTTCATAGACAAGTTGATGGATACTACTAAAAGCCTCAAGATAAGTGTGAGTGCCGTGGATGGCCCTTCCGTAGGATGACGGAAGAGGATCCTCGGTAGTGTATTGATGTGGTGAGTAGAGGACTCGTGTTCGTAATAACATCTTGCAATCTGTTGGGAGTTGTAGTATAGGTTAGCCAAGGTCAAAGCTGGCATTCTGCTATAAACTCCACTACCCCCTTTGATAATGTTGCATGTATGATAGGTTCTGTGGTAAGACTTGCTGAGTACATTTGTACTCATGTTTGCTTAATAATTGTTGCAGAAGAGAACCTTGCCCCTGCCGATGGGTTCTACATAGACGTTGACGTCGACGACTAGCTTGACACCCAGACGGAGATCTGGAGCTTGTGAAGGGCCTTGTAGATAGTCAGGCTACACCAAGCCTGTTTTATTTTCTAAGTTGTCTGTACTCAGACATGTAGCTTCCGCTTGTGCTTGTATGACTGTATGACTTGAGTGTTGGGTCATGTGACCCCTACCTGTATGGATATGATATGTATGGCTCTTGGAGCCTTTTAAATAAAGTACTTTGAGTCATAGAGTTCTGTTGTGATGCAATGTTGTATTTGCACATATTAAGCATATTGCGTGTATGTTTGAAATGCTTGGTATGTGTGGGATCCGACACCTAGTTGTTTTCCTTTGGTAGCCTACCTTACAGGGAAATGCCTCCTAGTGTCTCCAATGAGCCTTGGTAGCTTGCTACTGCTCGGAACACGTAGGCTGGCCGGCATGTGTCCTTCTTCGTTCCTGTGTGTGTCCCTTAGGGGAAATGTCACGCGTTGTTCCTTTAAGTCCATGTAGCTTGCTACGACTTGGGTTCATACGTTGATGACCGACACGTTCGTTGCTGGGTCATGGATGCCTGTCTCTGTAATTTAGTGCCACTTTTGGTTTATAACTAGCCATGTCGGCCCGGGTTCTCTGTCATATGGATGCTAGCGACACTGTCATATACGTGTGCCAAAATGCGCAAACGGTCCCGGGCCAGGTAAGGTGGCACCCGTGGGGTTACCGTGCGTGAGGCCGCAAAGTGATATGACGTGTTACAGCTAGATCGGTGTGACTTAGGATCGGGGTCCTGACACAAACTTTAAAGGATTACGGTGTCACTTGTGACAAAGTGCCTCTTTGGTGTGACAATGAAAGTGCCATCAAGATTTCTCTCAACCCGGTGCAACACTTCAAGACGAAGCATATAGAGATTCGGTATCACTTCATCCGGGATCATATAAGGCAAGGAGAGATCGAGCTTCACTATGTCAACACTCATGATAACCTTGCATATATCTTCACGAAGCCGTTGGATGAAGCAAGATTTCGCGAGTTAAGGCATGAGCTAAATATCATCGATTTGAGCAATGTGGCTTGAGACTTTGCACACACTCCTCACACTCAATATAGTTATCTTGTCTAGATGTAGGCATGGACATAGGGGGAGTATTGTTCTCTCAATGAACTGTCCCTCCCCCCATTATGCATAAATTGATCAAGTCTTTGTCATTTGCCATAAGTAGATGGTATAAGTGCTTCAAGACGAGTATTGGTCATGGGCCCAAGAATAGTTCTTTGCGGTGCCATACCAAACAACTCAAACATAGGTGGCCTCGGCCACCAACCTCCTCATTAGAGTAGTGTTTTGCCTTGCGTGTGCGTTTCTTTGGTTTTATTCTCTCCTTTGCTAAAAGCCTCTTGTCGAAACGTGCAAGTTCTTGGAGGAGCGGTACTACCGTGCGCAGTCACGGTACTACCGCAAAAGAGACTACGGTACTACCGCAAGTCCAGCACGGCAGTATTTTTTTACTGCCGCTGGTAGAGCGGTACTACCGCTTTGTGTGCGGTACTACCGCGATGACCGCGGTACTACCGTACGTATCTAAACGGGTGGGGGTTATAAGCGGGCAGGGGGGGTTCCAACTCCCCCATACCCATTCATCTCCTAACCCCCATGCCGTCTCTCTCTCTCTCCCTCTCAAGAACGCCGCCCGAGGATCTCACCGGATCTCCTCCCTCGGCCACTCTCCTCGCATTCCGACCGGTGGGATCACTCCCCACCTCGACCTCTTGCCATGGATGAAGGTTTCTCCCCAAATCCCCTCTTCTTTTTGCCTAGTTGTTGTTTTTAGGGTTTGGGGAGATGCTTGGTGTTCTAGCGTTCTTCGTGCTCTCATCCATGGAAGATTAGGATGTAGGAGAGTGTTTTTGCACTAGAAATGCTAGTATTTATGTTGCTACCAAGTTACTATGATCAACCGTAGTACCGTTCTTCGATCTACGCGTTCTAGTCTAGATCCGTTCGTTTCAGACCTGACCCGAGCGGTACTACCGCTGGCTAACCGCGGTACTACCCTCTGCCGCGTAACTTCGCGGAAGTAAAATTTTACTACTGCATACTGAGCGGTACTACCGCATTCCTCAAGCGGTACTACCGCTCCCTAAGCGGTACTATTTTTTTAACTTCTGTGATAGTTTGCGGAAGTAAACTTTTACTACCGCATACTATGCGGTACTACCGCATTCCTCAAGCGGTACTACCGCTCGCTAAGCGGTACTAATTTTTTACTTCCGCGTCCGTCGGGCAGTACTACCGCTTGTATCATAGTTCCTTCCTAGCACTTACATATTACCCTTTCTACTCGTTTCATGTGCTTTTTGTGGCTTTTGCATTGATTCTCTTTGTGTTTTCGTCATGTTCTTGTGTTTGTGTCTTAGGTGGTGGCTCCGGTTTCGACGTTCGCCGTACCAATCCCGTCCGTGACACCGGGTCCAAGCGTCTGCGCAACCCTAGTGATGTGCCAGAGGGCTCCAATCCCCAACGCAAATTCAAGACCGCCGCCAACAAGCAAAAGGAATCATCTATGACTATGGAAGAAATGCCAGCTAATGAATTCATGGCACGGAGGAAGCTCAATCCTTGGAATGTGCCGGTTTCTTCGAGCTCGCTGTCGGGGATCTGGACTTTCTGGATCACAGTGGAGGAGATCAAATTCAGGCCGGCCCCGCCGTCAACTAACATCTTGGTGACCTTGAGGTTGCGGATGGTTGGTGAAACCAACATCGGTAAGCACCCGACCGCAGTTGTGCGATCAGGGTGGTCCTCAATATCGAAGATGATAGGTGTGCTGGACCACTTCACAAGTTTGCGCGACTCGACGGGTGGTTCTGCCGCATTGACTTCACGCACCCATTGCTTGAGTTGGCGGTGTGAAGTATGCAGAGAAGCACCACCGTCAATGCACAAAACTTCTGTAGCTTTTTGAAACTCCTGCTCGCT
Source organism: Secale cereale (assembly GCA_902687465.1). NCBI lineage: Eukaryota > Viridiplantae > Streptophyta > Magnoliopsida > Poales > Poaceae > Secale > Secale cereale. Next base: position 573,240,795 of record LR738714.1, on the reverse strand, counting down.
GTTCTCTCCATCATCCATGTCTTCGTCTTCGTCTTCGTCTTCATCCTTGTCGCGGCCGCGAGGAGGTCTGTCTCCTTGCCGCTGCTTGGCCTTGCCGCGGCGTCCTCCCCGGCCGTTGAATGGCCGCTTCTTGCTGGACCCTCCATCACCTCCCTGGGCCTTCTCCTTGTCGCGTCGCTCGTACTCAGCCTTTTGCTGCTCAACAAGGTACTCGACTTTCTTACAATTCTGGAGATCGTGGCCCTTGGTGTGGTGGATCTTGCAGTATTGCTTGTCGGAGCCGTCCTGCTTGTCGGCGGCTGCCACAGCCTGGCAGTTGGTGCACGCGGCAGTCTCCTTGCCGGAGCTACCAGCCTGGGCTTTCTTGGCGCCAGCCTCCTTGCCGGACTGCTCAACAACTAGCACTTCCTTGTTCTTCTTCTTCCTGTTGCCCCGCCGCCGGCTTTTCTTTGCCGGGGCGGCATCCTCGCTGTCGGATCCCCCTGCTCCTGTAACCTCTCCAGGGAGTTTCCTCCCCTCCTCAGCGCGCGCGCACTTGTCGGCCAGGGCGTACAGTTCACTGACGTCCCTGATCTTGCACATCGCCATCTCCTCCCTCATCCGACGGTTACGCACGTTCTGGTGGAACGCGCTAATAACCGCGGAAGGGTGGACGTCCGGGATGTTGTGCTGGACACGGCTGAACCTCTGGATATACTTACGCAGGGGCTCTCCTTCCTTCTAGGCGAGTATGTGAAGGTCACTCTCCTGGCCATGGGGCTTGTGGCCACCTGTGAAGGCGCCGACAAACTGATGGCACAGGTCAGCCCAAGAAGAAATGGAGTTCTCCGGCAAGTGCATGAGCCAAGATCTAACGTTTGGCTTGAGCACCAGCGGGAAGTAATTGGCGAGTATCTTCTCATCTCGTCCCCCGGCAGCCTGCACCGCGATGGTGTAGATGCTGAGGAACTCCGACGGATGTGTCTTGCCGTCGTACTTCTCCGGTACGTCGGGCTTGAAGTTCTTCATGCTGGGCCACTGGACTTGCCGCAGCTCACGAGTGAACGCAGGGCAACCTGCCGCGTACGGCAGGTTGCCTGGTCCCCCTGGCGCTTGCATGTCAACAGCGGGCCCAGTGCGCTGGTCAGATTGACGCCGCGCTTCTCTCCGACGCTCGATGCGGGTTCGAGCGTCCTCTTGTTGTCGATCTTGAAGGACTTGGCGCTGATCGCGACGAGCCCGCGGATCTGACGATGCGGTGGAGTCGCTGTCGACGTTGATCCGGCGGCTCGGCGATCTTGGCCTTTGTGGCGGGGAGTGCACGGTGGTTGCACCCCCGGCGGTCTTGTCGCCATCGGCCCGCGCCTGGCTGACTTGCCGCGGCCGCGACGCGCTCGGCTGCTGCGGGGTGTCGCCGTTGGCGAAGGCGATGAGACTTTGGATGGTGGCCCTCCAGTCGTCGGCCTTGTCTGCCGCTGGAGGGAAGTCGAGGAGCAGTTGAGCTCGTGCTAGAGCTTCTGCTGGAGTGGCGGGTAACGGTGGCGAGCGGTGCGAGGAGAGGGATATGCTCGGACTTCTAACTACGTTAGAAGGAGCAGCATCCCGTCCCGGCGATCGTGCCTTGCTCGTGCCAGCATGTTGATGTGCATGCTGGCCTTGAGCGTCCCGAGATCCGCCAGCTTGACCTTGGCCCAGCAAGCGTATGGTACCTTGAGTACCACGTCGCTGCCGGTCTCGCGCTTCCTGAGATGGGCACGGTGCGTGCACGGACGCCGAGGTTTTGGAGTGCGCCCGGTCGTCCGTCTTGTCCTTGGACTTGGCGGCGCCGTGAGTTTCCTTGTCGACGTCCGTTCTTCCGCCGGCGTCTACCCCACCAGCCGTTGGCTCCGGCGGTGGCGGGATCGACGCGGACGGGCCTGCTGCCTCCGAAGCCTTCTTCTTCGGCGGCATGTCGATGAAGTCGATGAAGTTGATGAAGATCTAGCCCGCGTGGACGCCGGATCAGGTTCACACAACCTCGACGCACCCCCTACCTGGCGCGCCAAAGATGTCGGGGAAACTGATCGCCCACGAACACCTATGGGACCGGAGCCCCTTCTCGGTACGGCAGGGGGCGGAGGATGCACAAAGAGCGGATCGAGGCAAGCACGCGAGCACTTTACCCAGGTTCGGGCCGCACGGATGCGTAAAACCCTACTCTTGCTTTGGTTTGTTATTGAGTTCTTGGCTCGGGAGCGAGGAGAGCAACAGTACACTCTAACCGCTAACAAGACCGAGCGTGGAGAATGATCGATGTTCGGAATCCTCTCTACGTTGCGCATGGGCCTCCTTTTATAGGTCAAAGGGGTCACCGACAGGTGGCAACACAGATGGGGGCAAAAATGTAAAAAGAGTGGTAGTTGGAACAGTGTTTGTATAGTGCTCTATACCTAACCCTGACGGCAGGGGACAAGGGCATTAAATGCTCGTCGCCGTCGCCCCAAACAATGCAAAAAGTGGCCGTCAAGGGCGCCACCGTCCGCCACGACGGCAGCCTTGTCATCACCGCTTGCCACCGTGTACCCCAGGCTGCACAGCCTTCCGCCACGTGCTCCTGGAAGGGTCCCAGGGCGACACATGGGTGGATGTGCTGGAGCGCGGGTACTGAGTGGAAGTTTGCCGCGGCAAGTGCCTTGCCGCGGTCGCTATCTTGTCGCGCCTGGGAGCTTGTCGCTCACCGGGCCTTGCCGCGACACGTGGCGCGCCGCGGCAAGTTCCTTGAGATGCCTTTGATTGGCCTTCCCGGCAAGCTCCTCTTGCCAGGGTCTTGTGCCTTGAGTGGTTTTTGGTGCCTTGAGTGGCCATCCCGGCAAGCTCCACTTGCCGGGGTCTTGTTTCCTTGACTTGGATACTTTGTTCTTGAATGGCTCCAAGGGAACCACGGAGGATCTTGGCGGTCGCCTGGCTAGCCCTGCCGCGGGACGCTGCAACTGCCCGTGCACAAGTTCAGGATACTAAGGTACCCCTACTTTAGTACACCGACATACATGGTTTGCAAAAAAATTATACTATCATTAGTTCATAATGCTAGTTACCTTCAGACTTTTGTATTTGGTTTAATGTTGTTGCCAGCTAGTATACCAATGCAGAAACTTGTTACCTTTACATTTTGTATTGTTAATGCTTATAGAAATCTTCAAGTGCTAGCTTATGGAGATCAGTTTAGTAAAACCATTATACTCTACCCCGTAATAAAAAAATTACTCCACTATACCACTAGCCAGTGGATTAGTGTATATATGTACTATTTGAATGGTGTTGCATTAGCGTATCGACATATATAAGGTGTGTCAAGCTTTTCCAAAGCAACAAGTTTCAACATTGGTATACTAGTTGTGCAACAAGTTTCAGCATTGGTACAGAGGGTGTAGAGTTCACTCAAATACTGCCAGTAAAGCTAGCCACACCTTTGATAAGATTGGGATAGCAATTTTTCATGTTCACCCGAGTTTGAAATGATATTTACCTTGAAGGTACATGGTTTGCAATTTTTTAATACTGTCATTAGTTAATAATGCTAGTTACCTTTAGACTTTTGTATTTGGTTTATTTCTCTTGCATAGCTAGTATACCAATGTTGAAACTTGTTACCTTTACATTTTGTATTGTTAATTCTTATAGAAATCTTCTAGTGCTAGAGCTTATGGAAATCTTCCAGTGCTAGAGCTTATAGAAACCTTTTCCCATTAAGAAATTGGAATGCTTATATTTGTGAGTGTATGCTTCAAGTAGTGCCACTTTTATAGTAATCACACTTTCAATATCTATGCAAACAGGGATGCTCGATTTTAGTGGAACTGTCCAATTAGTTCAACATTAGGAGCATGTTTTCTTCCAAACCTTTATATCCAGTTGGTGGCACTATGAGCTGTTCATTAAGAAGGTACATGGTTTGCTACTATCTTGCTACTCTTTTTGTACTGTCATTAGATAGTAATAGTAGTGGTTTGCATGTGAATTTATTGGCAAGGTGGACCTACATTGGAGGTGCAGGACATGATTCAATGATTGGATGCTCAAATCACTGCGAACATGGATATCCTTGGTCTGATGAAGAATAGGTGCTATATTTCTGCTGTGAACAAGCAAATCAATTCAGTATGAAATTGTCCAGGGCAAAACATGATTGTATCAAATTGTCCAGTGCAAAACATGACAGATACTAAGCGGAAGAGACATGTTTAAACCGAAAATACAAGGTGGGGTATATGTTTACTAGCTGCTTGATATTTGTGGACACAGAGATGTTTGCCCTTTGCTATTTGGCAAACACACAAAGTGACCGCAATTTTGGTTGAACTGCACAAGAGAATAGTATAGTCACTGCATGCAGTGCCATTTGAAAATAGACACGGAAAGATTGGATAGTCACTTCATGGACTGCAGAAAAGTATTATTGTACTATTTATTGGCCAACACTAGGTGCTTCATTGCTTTGGTTTGATTATACAATGGGCATCATTTTGCCTAAGTTAAAGTTTGTATTCCGAAAATAGTCTCGCCGTGTTGTGACGCCCCCGATTTGACCGTACACTAATCATGCACGCAAATGTGTACGGCCAAGATCAGGGACTCACGGGAAGATATCACAACACAACTCTAGACACAAAATAAAATAATACAAGCTTTATATTACAAGCCAGGGGCCTCAAAGGCTCGAATACATAAGCTCAGAAACACAAGAGTCAGCGGAAGCAATAATATCTGAGTACATGCATAAGTTAAACAAGTTTGCCTTAAGAAGGCTAGCACAAATATAGCAACGATCGAAAAGGCAAGGCCTCCTGCATGGGACCTCCTAACTACTACTCGAAGCCGAACTCCACGTAGAAACATCCTCGGGATCTTCTGGCTCCTGGAATCCACCATCTGGTTGCATCATCCGAGAAGAAGGGACAAAAGGGGAAAAGGGGGAGCAAAGCAACCGTGAGTACTCATCCAAAGTACTCGCAAGCAAGGATCTATACTACATATGCAATGGTAACAATGATATGGGTTATATCGATGGACTGAACTGCAGCAAGCCAGTATAAGAGGGGGATAGCTAATCCAAACGAAGACTACGCTTCTGGCAGCCTCCATCTTGCAGCAGTAGAAGAGAATAGATGGTAAGTTCACCAAGTAACATCGAATAGCGCAATCCTACTCGGCGATCCTCCCGCACATCACCCTGTGAGAGAGCAACCACCGATTTATATCTGGAACTCATCTGGGTGTGTTTTATCAAGTATCCGGTGCTAGTTGTCATGACGTCAGAATACATCTCCGGGTCGTCCTTTTACCGAGGGACACAGCTATTCGAATAGATTAACTTCCCTGCAGGGGTGCACTACATAACCCAGCACGCTCGATCCCATTTGGCCAGACACACTTTCCTGGGTCATGCCTGGCCTCGGAAGATCAACACATCGCAACCCTACCTAAGCACAACAGAGAGGTCAGCACGCCGGTCTAAGTCCTAAGCGCACAGGGGTCCGAGCCCATCGCCCAATGCACACCTGCACATTGCGAGGGTGGCCGGTAAGCAGACCTAGCCTCTCATAATACTAGAGTAGGCATTCTAGTCCAATCCGGCGCGCGCCGCTAAGTCGCTGACGTCAAGAAGGCTTCGGCTGATACCACGACGTCGAGTGGCCATAACTGTTCCCACGCAACTGGTTACTGTGTATAGGCCAACGGCCACACTCAGATCAAATATCCAAACTCGTTAAGCGTGTTATTATGAAATAACCGCTGACAACGACCAGGGCCAGGCCCACCTGTCTCCTAGGTGTCTCAACCTGCCCTGTCGCTCCGCCACAAAGATCCACACAGAGGGCCGTCCGGAAAGTATGTCCTTTCAGCCCCCAATGAATCAACTGCGGGTACTCAACGAGCCGACCCGACTTTAGCCTCAACATGAATCATGTATAATATGTATGTAATATATACCCGTGATCACACCCTAGTGATCACGACCCGATAGAAGAGCAGGGCAGACGGACAAGTGTGTAGGGCCACTGAACAAATACTAGCATCCTATACTAAGCATTTAGGATTGCAGGTAAAGGTGTCAACAGTTGTAGCAACAATGACAGGCTATGCAGCAGAATAGGATTATCGAAAGCAGTAACATGCTACACTACTCTACTGCAAGCAGTAGAGAGAAGAATAGGCGATATCAGGTTGATCAAGGGGGGGCTTGCCTGGAAGCTTGGAAGCGAAGGTGGGGTCGTCAACACCGTAGTCGATCGGGGCACCAGCCGCGTCGGCCTCGTAGTCTACTGGAGAGAAGAGGGGAAGAAACAATGAATACAATGCAAACAGATGCATGACGATGCATGACATGACATGTAACGGTGCTAGGTGTGCCCTAACGCAGTACCGGGTGATACTGGCGAAGGGGGAAACATCCGGGAAAGTATTCTTGGTGTTTCGCGTTTTCGGGCGGATGAAACGAAGGGCGAAAGTTGCGTGTTCGGTATACTAGGGACGTGTGGTTGACGAACGGTCTGCGTATTCGGATTCGTCTCGAAATTCTGAGCAACTTTCAAATATAAAGTATTTTCATCCGAGTTACGGATTATTTTATATTAATTTTTAAAATTTTAAATCATTTTCTAATTTATTAATTATTAAATTAACCAACATTATCTAGAATAGTGTATGGTGACGTCATCATGACGCCAGCATGATGTGAGCAGTCAACAGGGGTGTTGACTGGTCAAACTGACGTGTGGGTCCCACCTGTCATACACTTTTTAGTTTAATTAGGATTTAGCTAATCTAATTACTGTTTAGTTAAACTTACTAGTTAATTAGATTAATTAAACAGGATTAGTTAACTTAATTAATTCACAGTAATTAAACAGGATTAACATAATCTTTTTTAACGTTCTGGGGCCATGGGGGCCCACCTGGCAGTGGCCCAGGGGGCCTAGCGGGTACGGGCGCCCAACGGGGCAGGTGGGGCGTCGGGTACCCGCCCGCAAGAGCGATGGCCCGCGCCGGCGCGCGGCAGCAGGCAAGGCGGGGCGGCGGTGGCCGCTACCGGCACGGCCCGGCGACCACCGCAGCGTGGTGGAGCCGCTGCGGGGTGGCTGCGGCGCGCGCGCATGCCGGCGTGGTTGCGCCATGCGCACGACAGGGGGGGCTGGTGGCAGGCCGAAGGGGAGGTGGCCGACGGCTGCGACATGAGGGGCCGGCGCGGAGCGGGGCCATTGGGGGATGGCGGGGTGCGACCGGCGTGGTGGATGGAGGAGCAGGGCGGAGCGGTGGGGCGCGATGGGGCGAGTTGACGCGACCAGGCGAGGCAGCGACAGCAGGGGCGGGAGCGCGCGAGCAACGATGAGGGCGCGGGCGCGGGGCTGCGGGTGCTGGGCGTCGGCGGCTGTGGCCGCGGCCGCTGCAGCAGGGGAGGACGCGCGTGTCGGTGCTGTCGCGGTGCGAGGCGGGTGCGGCCGGTGCGACGCGGAGGCGAGGCCGCGGTGAGCGCGGCTGCTACGGGGCGAGGACGGGTGCACGGCGGTGACCGTGGGAAGGGAAAAGAGGGGGAGGCCGACGGCCTCACCAGCGTTCGTGGGAAGTGGGCGGCGAGGCTCGAGGAAGCCGTCGAGGGGGAGACGAAGACGACGGCGTGGACGGAGTATGGGAGGCAGACCGGTGATGTGGCTCCGGCGAGGGCTCCGGCGACGGCGTCTAGCGGCAGGCGTCGTTGGCCCCGATCCAGATTGGGATCAGGGGGAGGAGAGGAGAGAAACGTGGGGAGTGGGGGGAAAGTGTCGGTGGGTTGTTTAGGTCACGGGGGGAAGGGCCATATAGGCCAAGGGTTGGGCTGGCCGGCTGGGCCGTCGGGCCCAGTTGGCCAGGGGGGCTTTTCCCCCTTTTTTGTTTTTGTTTAGTAGTTTTTCTTTCTTTGATTTATTTCCCTTTTCTATTTTATTTAGTTTAAAGCACTTAGGCACTTTGTAAAATTATGTTTTCTTCACTATAATTACCATAGCAATATTTGTCACACACCGAACATTTTTTTTATGTTTTGAAAACTTTTACTGTTTGCTAAATTTAAATTTTGAATTTGAACAGTTTTGATCCAACGCGAGATTAGCAACAATAACCTAGGTGACGTGGCATCATTAGCAAAGTTTTACTGTAGCTTAATTATCCGGGCGTTACAATTCTCCTCACTACAAGAAATCTCGTCCCGAGATTTAAGCGGTGGAGTAAGGGGGGAAAGTGCTGGTAGCGAAAAGCTAACGAGTCTTCTCGGTCTTGGCTGCCCTTTCGAAGAGGTTGATCCCTTTCGTTGATGTCCTCATTTCTCTACTTCAGTCATCGTGATCAAGTCGTCATCCTTTCTTCCGGATTTCCATCGTCCTACGAATGTGACCAGGGGGGACAACTCCAGAAGAACGCATCTCCACAAGGCTAGGCATCTAACGGTGAACTCAGTGGGAAATACACGAGGTACCCCACGAGTTGTATTTCAGTGAATTCGTTGAGTGCAATATACATTGGTACCAAAGTTTCAAATGGGTAGGCAATCATTCGATGCCTAGACAGAAGCTGGAATGGGGGGCTTGAACAACGAGAATAATATGGTGTTTGATACCAGGATGAAACATGGTAGAATTTAGCTCGTAAATTACACACGAAGCCAAGTGCAAATAATACATTAGAATCAGGGTTGTACAGGAGAGCTAGGTTTCGATCCCGTGGACCTGTGGGTTATGGCCCACCATGTGGGTTAAGAGTAGGAAGGGCGATGACATCTTGCACAAAAAGCAAGGCGTGTTAGAGGATAGTCTATCAGCTAAGTTGGCAACAATGTCGGTACCAAGGATGGGGAACGAAGAGAACCATTTTCTTGCTCGTTGAAACGAGGCGGACCGGTAGGCAAAGTTTTCTTCCATCAGTGGTTACCGGAATGTTACCAACCATAGTAACAAGGTATTACCGACAGAGTTGTACAACAAGGTGGTTACATAAGCAGAGAATTACTACTGCTTAGATTATATGTAGATCAAGGAAAGGTTAAACAAACAAATGGAAATGAAAATTGTGATTACACACAAATATTAGGAGTATATCCATCCCATGGACAAGACAAACATGGCATACAGGGTAGGAGAGCCAGTACCCAACCATTCAGATAAAGAGGCAAGGATTTAATCAAGATGTTACCCATTCAACGGTGTTTGGATACCTGACCAAGAAACATTTAGCATCACACCTCCAATGTTCTTGTTGATGAGCGGGGTATCATAGTCATGCTTCGAGGTTGCAATGATATGGTGTTTCAATCAAGGGCCAGACCTTGGATACACAAATGATCCATCAGAAGCAACTTATAGAGTAAGTCTTACAATTTCCTCCTGGAAGAATGGCTATCCTTGCAAAAGAAATTATAATGATGGGTCCTCCAGCCAGGGGTGCTAGGCATGACATCATATTACCGAGTCATCAAAGGACCAACATTATAACTACTGGAAAGTTGTCCCAACCATCATATCTGAACGAGATTCAGATCTGATTGGTGTCATGATACCTCAAACTCGGGATGTTCTAGAAGAAAAGGTGCAACACAAATCGACAAAATGACATTGCAAGATTCTTGGGAAATGAACTATGGGAGCGGGTTCCTCAAACAATAGTTCATCATTAAACCAAGGAAAGGATGAGGAGGTGGCTGATGGCCTCAGCGAGAATTCTTCGAGAATTTCCAAATGGATGATTTTCCACAATAATGTGAACAAGAAGAAGACACTTGTCAATTCAAATGATATAATGTTGTATGCTTGAGGAAAACATACACCATTAATCATTAGTTGAAAGGTGTTCCCGAAATATGACCTTAGGCAGCAACATCAATGTTAGAGTGATGATTCAATAACCAACATTCTAAGAACGAACTGTCGATCGTTAACTTCAAAGCAATAGGGTTGCTAGAAGTACAGATCTCAAGCAGCATCATTAGCATATTTGTATCCCGGTTAAAAACAACACGGGTTCAAGGAAGAATGGTGATGGTGAGAAGTATCATCATACCGAGAATTTCTAAGAGGTGGAGCAATGCCCACAACATTCTCGACATAATAGACAGTGATAATTCAAGGCAGATCACAACACTAGCTGGAGAGCAAGTTGTATTCATAATGTGGACAAATTCGTGATGAAAGGAATTCAATGGTGTTGTCGATGATAATGAAAATCATCGAGGGTAAGGAGGGTATTTCTCATCATGATCACAGTTGACATCTCGGAAGAAGTCAAAGTGTTGAAGGTGATCCGACACATTTCCCGAGAGGTTTCAAGATGATGCAATCAAACAACAACGACAACAAGCAAGGGCATGACGAAGTGGCAAGTTATAGGATCAATATATAAGACGCAAGCTCGGAACCAAAGTTGCCTTTCAAGACAAGCAACATGATGTTGAAAGCTCGACGTAAGTCGTGCTCACTCACTGAAGAATTCGTGCACCAGAGAAAGACGAGGTAGCACAGTCGAAGATAGCAAGACCAGGATGCAGCCGATAGTATAGGAATGACCAGATTGAGTTCAGAATTTCCCAGTAAAATACTAGGGGTATTTGATTTGTAGTGCGGAATAATTTCACTAGTCGGTGTCCTCGGTTGACAACAACCCAGAACCCGTAGAGTGATTACGACAAGGAAAGACATTACTTCAATAAAGTTAGTAAGATGTGGTGCAATGGCAAGACATCTTCGAGATACCAGGTGGTAATACTCGAAGGTAGAACATGGCAGAAGTAGAACCGGCTCATTGACCTATGATAGTAGATACTTCAACCTTGCCAAAAATAAACGAGGCACTGGAATGAATTCCCATCAGATATATCAGATCAGGACAGCATGGTCGGAACCATAACTGTAAGGAATCAATTCAAGAATACCGAAAGAATCATACAACTGGATAATCATTTTGCAAGAATGTAATGCCCCAGATGTAACACCTTCCAATTATGGCAATATATGAACTTTGACTTCATCAATTCCATTCTGGGCTCTTCTTTCATTTCGGGTTTCTTCGTTTTGTCGTATGGGTGTGTGCATTTCATCCATGTCATGTTGTCATGTGCATTGCATTGCATTTGTGTTGTCAATTGTACCCGGTTCCACTCGCCTCTTCCCGTTGTCCGTTTCGAGTTCCGACACTCACACACGTGCCCGTGGTACCCCCGAGTCCTTTCGTGTGTGGCCATGTAACGTTCCTGGAATGAGGTGAGACTTGTCGTGCGTTGTTGTTTTGGTACGTGTAGGCCGCCTGTCAAGTTTCCTCGCGTTTGGAGTTCGTTTTGTACTCCAACGGTTAAACTAGTGGGCTAAAAGTACCTATTCTTTAAGGCCCAAGACCCCCTCCACAACAGCCCACTAACCCAGCACAACCACTTCCATCATCTCGGTCGTCGGATCATGAACGTGTGGCCGAAAACCGCTCCCCATTTGGAGTCTCCTAGCTCCCTATGCCTATAAAAACGTCCTCCCCCTCCATTTTTCGGGTAAAACCCTAGCCCGAGCTCCTCCTCCGCGCCGGACACGTCCGGATCGCGCCGGACACGTCCGCCGGACGCGCCCGGGCCAATCCTGTAGTGCCAAGTGTCGCCCCGCCGCCGGGTCCTCCTCCCGCCGCCGCGGCCCGCGGGGCTCGAGGCCGGCCCGCGCGAGCCCGCGCGCCTCCGCGGCCGTGCCCGCATCTCGCCGCCGCTGGGCCTCCGCCTCTCCGTCGCCGCAACGCCTGCCTCGCCACCGCCGCCCCTTGCCGCCGGTTCCGCCGGCCACCTCCGCCGCAGCCGCGGGAACTCCGCCGTCGCGGGAACTCCGACAGCCACCGCCCAAGCTCCGTCGGCCCGCGCTTCCCGCCGCCGCCGTTCCCTTTGCCTCCGCCACCGCCGGCGAGCACTCCGGTGGATCTGGAAGACGGGACCAGATCCACCCATCCGCCCATCCAAACGCCATCGCCTCCGTCCCGGGATCCCCTCATCCCCTTTTTCACAGGGTATATTTTCACTAAGTCCCAGGATTTTGTTATTTTTATTGCATGTTTGAGTGGCTGTAACTTTTAGTGTGCTTGTCCAAATTGTGCATATGATATATCAAAATGATCGTGGTGATGTGCTCTACATTTTGTTCCATTGTGACATGCTTGTTTGAGTTCATCTAGATGACCTAATGATCATGACAAGAGTGCTACTTGTTATAAACTGCTGTTACTTGTTAACTTGATGCCATGTTTGAGATATGATAACTTGGTGCATGTTTATCCAAATGGAGCATATGATATGTCAAAATGTTCATTGTGAAGTGCTCTACATGATGGTTGCTGTAGCATTCATGTTAGGTGTCATATTGCCATGTTAATCTCTGTTGCAAAAGTGCATGTGGTTGTTAAGTGCTGAAACTTGTTGTGAGATGCTGTTTTGACATGCTCATTGCTATTGATGTGCTTGTCCTCATGTCACATGTCAATATGTTTTAGAAGCACCATCATATGGTCTTTGCTGTGGTGCAAACCACTTTCCATGTTATGCCTTGATGGGACTTAAACAAGCTTGTAAACATGCCATGCCAATGTTACTGTTTTATACTTAGTGAAAAAAACTGCTAAGTCTGGAATCTGTTCTAACCTGATGCTATGTTTGCTTGATGCCCCACTCAATTCCATGCTTATTTTGGAGTGGCCAATGATCATTCCTTGTTGTCCATGTTTTTTTCTATCCATTCATGCCCTTAATTGAACATATGGCCTGCTGTAGCTTATTTATTTCTTGCTCCCTAGTTGCTATAAATTATACCTGTCAGGTTTTTATCAGCATGATCAATTTGGTGTAGCTTGTTGCTATTGATCCATGCCTCCTATGGAGTTGCTCCAATGGAGTTGTTTGCTTTAGGATATGTCTACTACATGTCCATGATCTTTATATGCTTAGTGGAGTTGTTATGCATGTTGCTTTGTGCCTCCGAAGGCAGCATCGTGATGATGTTTTTGCCTTCCCAGATTTTGGCTAAGTCTCGATAATTTTATTGCAACTTGCCATGCTTGGTTAATTGTGTTCCAGTAGGTTTTTGGGTGTGTTCTAAGTTCATGCTTGTTAAGTAACATGTTTACTTCATGTCCATGCTTCTTGTCATCATGTTTGGGTGCTGTAGCATATATATCTCTTGCTCCAAAGTTGATATGTGGCTGTTAACTTCAGCTTTGCATTGTATCTTGTTTCGTGTGTATGTGTTGAACCGTTGCTCCATTTTGAGCGTGCCCTATATGAACCTTGTGTGATTTTGCATGTAGAATCATAATATCATGTTGTTTACATGTTTGGAGTGTGTTTGCATGATGTTTGGATGCATCTTGCACCGTTGTCATGCTTGTCTTGTTTTGCTCATATCTTCTAGACCGTAGCTCCGAATTAAACAAACTTTATATGAAACTTGACTAGAATTTTGTGTAGATCATCATGGTGCATGTTAACTTGCTGTTTAACAACTTTAACTTAAGGTTTGTTCAGATCTGGACCAATTTCAGAATATGCATATGAGGACTTACCGGATTTGCTATATGTTGATTCCGGCCTCATTTAAACTTGTTGTTTTGTGTTGTTCTTGTGTGCTTCATCCCTTGCCATGAAATGCATCATATAGAATTGACTTGCATCATGTTGATTGTGCATTGCACCTTGTTTGATATTGTGCCATGTTGTGTTCTTGTGTTGAGTAGAGCCGGGAGTCGAGACCGAGTACGAGGTTCCTACCGAGGTTGAGTACGAGGAGCCGTCTTACGATCTCATCCACGACTCGACAGGCAAGATGACCTGACCCAGATATCATTACTATCTTTGCCTATTGCTAGATGTCTTGCTCTTTAGCTTATTGCCTAGATGCCCATGTTTGTTTGTCAGCCTCCTATTGTAGCCATGAATCTCTCTAACCACCCAACCTAGCAAACCTTTGTTTGGCTACGTAAGCTCCGCTTAGCCCCTCTTATAGCATTGCTAGTTGCAGGAAAAGATTTGAAGATTCTTGCTTCTTGCTGAAGTTATTGTTGGGATATCACAATATATAATCTGTTAAACTAAATCATCTATATACTTGGCAATGGGTGGAAGGCTAAGCCTCTTGCTTGGAGTTTTGTTCCACTCATGCCGCCCTAGGAACCGTATTAACCGGTGTTATGTTCCTTGATTATGTGTCCCTAACATGGTTGGGGTTTATGGGCCCTCCTTGATAACCCGCTTAGCGCTAAAGCTTTTCCAGCAAGTCCCAACATTGGTTCTACATTTGCCTAACAACTAAAACTTGCATAGGGAGTTATAAACCCTCTTTTTAATCAACAACCTAGGCCAGTGCTCCACATGAGTGTTGGTCCAAACTGGGGTCCAGCAGGGCCACCTTGGGGAAACCCGAGGGCTGGTAAAAACATGTAGCATCGCCCATCCGGACGTGGCCTAAGACGAGATACGCGCGGCTACTATCAGGGTGTCGGCACGCCGGGAGGATTTGCTGGATTAGTTTTACCTTAGTCGGAATATCTTGAGCACGGGATTCCGAGAATACTCGGGTCTTCCCACCTTGGAGTTGCGACTCCGCAGATCGTGAGCTTGTGATGGGCTAAGTTGGGACACCCCTGCAGGGTTTGATCTTTCGAAAGCCGTGCCCATGGTTATGTGGCAGATGGGAATTTGTTAATATCCGGTTGTAGCAAACTTGACACCATGTTCAGAATACACTACCAGCGTGAGTAACCGTGACGGTCATTTTCTGAAAGGGGTTCGGGAAGTGAACACGGTGGGGTTATGTTTGACGTGCTTAGATAGGATCACTTCGTGATCACTTTGACGCTCGTGGAACTTCTCTTCTCGCTCTAAACACGTAAGCTAGTGCTCGTGCAGCTGCAACCCTATTCTTCAGCCTTGTTCCACACCCAAGGCTTAGATAGTTTTGCTACTCGGGAACGGGATTGCCGAGTCCTCCGTGGCTCATAGTTTCTACACAACACCAGATGCAGGTACTATGGTGAACTACACAGGTGATGGCACAGAGCTGTACTGGGTGTTCGACGAAGAATGTGGGCGATACTACGTGTCTTACCCAGAGGATCGGTAGTGGCTTCTACTAGGGGCGATTCGGACCTTGTGGCTTTATTTATTTGGCATCTTTCATTTGGATCTTCGTCCGTAGTCGGACTGTGATGTCATTTGGATGATGATTGCTTATGTAATGTATTGTGTGACGTGGCGAGTGTAAGCCAACTACTCTTTTGCAATTTCATCCCTTTTTTACATGAGTCGTGCAAAGATATCATACTTGAGATCATTCTAGTATGAGCTTATACCTTTAAGTCGTGCCTCGACACGTAGGAGGTATAATCTCATACTGGGCATTACAAAGAAGCTTCCAAGACGGTCTACACCATTTTCATGGGCATGAACACAAAGTTCAAGGTCGACTCCCACTTCTTTAATGCAAATCATTTCATTCACCTCTCGCTTTGATAAAACTATAGTGTTGGAATTTCATTTGGTAGAACACTGGAAGAGTATGACTTGTGAAAACTTTTGGGTTCTCACAGATTAGGGGAACTCTTAGGTTCAACCTATCAGGCATCTTAGTAACATACACCACAAAAGTAATACACAAGCTCGAAACCAGAGCATGGTTGGCCAAGGAGAGGATACAATTCACCAAAGGCATTATGTATGAGGGAAAGAACTCACAAGGTGATTGAATATGAAGGATACTGTCGGGTAACAATCCAACAATGGATCGGATGATCCACAATGGAGCTGATGTGAGTGTCGGTACTTACTGAGAGGAAGAAAGAATGCACAGGCACCAGATTCAAGAATCACCTGATTAGTATGATGCTTAAATAGAAAGAAATTATGGTTTCCAAAACGAAGGATCAGAAGCAGACGCTCTGATCAAGGATGGATAAGTTGAAAACACTTAGTTGGAAAATCAATAAAGGTTTGAATTGCCGAGAACCAACTCATGCCCGGAATGACGTCTGAGCCGGAAAGATAATTTTAGAAAGGATAACCTGATGACTGCGTGCACATGCACACATTAAATCAATAGGCTCAAAATGGCTAAGATAAGGGATGTTAACTAAGACTACTAGTCATATGGAATTAACCATAATGCAAGCAGGCAAGAATTGCAAGAATAATACGCTGCAGAGGATTTTTGAAAGATCGAAAAGTATTCCGAAGAATTTTGTGAGACACATAAACAATTGAGAAGAACGGATCCTCGATAAATGTGAGGAAATAACCGTAAGGGTTTTCATGCGAAATAAAACTACAAGACAGTAAGCTCAAAGGATTCTCGGGACAACGGAGAATATTTCGAGGCATGTTGTAACAACAAGAGCGACGAGGAATGATCATGAGAATGACAAGTGCATGCAGATATCCATAGGGATATATCGGTGGCAGTAAATTGCAAAGGCGATGACCACAAGGGTCTCGGGAAAATATCGAGGGATATCCTCAGAATCTTCTGACGAAGCAGGTGATCTTCTGGAATGAGGGCTCTCCGGGAGAAATAGTTACGAGAACCTAGAGTCAGAGTTAGTAAAATCTTTTAACCCGAATAGAAGAGAGATCAGAGTCCCGGAGTAAAGATCGAGGAGTAAAAGAACCTAGTACCACCTAAATGGCGACGTGGGCCCGTAAGCCACACAACCATGTTAGTAAAAAAATTGCAATGTCTAGACTCGACTTCGGCTAAGGAGTTTGGAAGGGGGATTCCTACAGGCAGTCGGCTCTGATACCAACTTGTGACGCCCCCGATTTGACCGTACACTAATCATGCATGCAAATATGTACGACCAAGATCAGGGACTCACTGGAAGATATCACAACACAACTCTAGACACAAATTAAAATAATACAAGCTTTATATTACAAGCCAGGGGCCTCGAAGGCTCGAATACATAAGCTCAGAATCACAAGAGTTAGCGGAAGCAATACTATCTGAGTACAGACATAAGTTAAACAAGTTTGCCTTAAGAAGGCTAGCACAAATATAACAACGATCGAAAAGGCAAGGCCTCCTGCGTGGGACCTCCTAACTACTCCTCGAAGCCGAACTCCATGTAGAAACATCCTCGGGATCTTCTGGCTCATGGACTCCACCATCTGGTTGCATCATCCGAGAAGAAGGGACAAAAGGGGAAAAGGGGGAGCAAAGCAACCGTGAGTACTCATCCAAAGTACTCGCAAGCAAGGATCCATACTACATATGCAATGGTAACAATGATATGGGTAATATCGGTGGACTAAATTGTAGCAAGCCAGAATAAGAGCGGGATAGCTAATCCAAACGAAGACTACGCTTCTCGCAGCCTCCATCTTGCAGCAGTAGAAGAGAATAGATGGTAAGTTCACCAAGTAACATCGAATAGCATAATCCTACTCGGTGATCCTCCCGCACATCACCCTGTGAGAGAGCAACCACCGAGTTATATCTGGAACTCATATGGGTGTGTTTTATCAAGTATCCGGTTCTAGTTGTCATGAGGTCAGAATACAACTCCGGGTCGTCCTTTTACCGAGGGACACGGCTATACGAATAGATTAACTTCCCTGCAGGGGTGCACCATATAACCCAGCACGCTCGATCCCATTTGGCCGGACACAGTTTCCTGGGTCATGCCCGACCTCGGAAGATCAACACGTCGCAGCCCTACCTAAGCACAACACAGAGGTCAGCACGCCTATCTAAGTCCTAAGCGCACAGGGGTCTGGGCCCATCAGCCAATGCACACCTGCACGTTGCGAGGGCGGCCGGTAAGCAGACCTAGCCTCTCATAATACTAGAGTAGGCGTTCCAGTCCAATCTGGCGCGCGCCGCTAAGTCGCTGACGTCAAGAAGGCTTCGGCTGATACCACAACGTCGAGTGCCCATAATTGTTCCCACGCAGCTAGTTAGTGCGTATAGGCCAATGGCCAGACTCAGATCAAATATCCAAACTCTTAAAGCGTGTTATTATGAAATAACCGCGGACAATGACGAGGCCCATGCCCACCTGTCTCCTAGGTGTCTCAACCTGCCCTGTCGCTCCGCCACAAAGATCCACACAGTGGGCCGTCGGGAAAGTATGTCCTTTCAGCCCCCAATCCGTGAATCAACCGCGGGTACTCATCGAGCCGACCCGACTTTAGCCTCAACATGAATCATGTATAATATGTATGTAGTATATACCCGTGATCACACCCAAGTGATCATGGCCCGTTAGAATAGCAGGGCAGACGGACAAGGGTGTAGGGCCACTGAAGGAATACTAGCATCCTATACTAAGCATTTAGGATTGCAGGTAAAGGTGTCAATAGTTGTAGAACAATGACAGGCTATGCAACAGAATAGGATTATGGAAAGCAGTAACATGCTAGACTACTCTAATGCAAGAAGTAGAGAGAATAATAGGCGATATCAGGTTGATCAAGGGGGGGGGCTTGCCTGGAGCTCGACAGCGAAGGTGGGGTCGTCAACACCGTAGTCGATCGGGGCACCAGCAGCATCGGCCTTGTAGTCTACCAGAGAGAAGAAGGGGAAGAAACAATCAATACAATGCAAACAGATGCATGACGATGCATGACATGACATGTAACGGTGGTAGGTGTGCCCTAACGTAGTACCGGGTGATACTGGCTAAGGGGGGAAACATCCGGGAAAGTATTCCCGGTGTTTCGAGTTTTCGGGCGAATGAAACGGAGGGGGAAAGTTGCGTGTTCGGTATGCTAGGGACGTGTGGTTGATGAACGGTTTGCGTATTCGGATTCGTCTCGAAATTCTGAGCAACTTTCATATATAAATTATTTTCATCCGAGTTGCGAATTATTTTATATTAATTTTTAAAATTTTAAATCATTTTCTAATTTATTAATTATTAAATAAACCAACATTATCCAGAATAGTGTATGCTAACGTCAGACGTCGGCAGTCAACAGGGGTGTTGACTGGTCAAACTGACGTGTGGGTCCCACCTGTCATACATTGTTTAGTTTAATTAGGATTTAGCTAATCTAATTACTGTGTAGTTAAACTAACTAGTTAATTAGATTATTTAAACACGATTAATTAACTAAATTAATTAATTAATTGATTTTAATAATTCTTTTTTCCTTTTTTTAACGTTCTCGGGCCATGGGGCCCCACCTGGCTGTGGCCCAGGGGGCCTAGCGGGTTCGGGCGCCCAGCGGGGTGGGTGTGGCGTCGGGCAGCCGCCTGCACGAGCGATGGCCCGCCCAGGGGCGCCGGCGCGCGGCAGCAGGCAAGGCGGGGCGGCGGTGGCCGCTACCGGTGCGGCCCGGCGACCACCGCAGCGTGGTGGAGCCGCTGTGGGGTGGCTGCGGCGCGCGCGCACGCCGATGCGGTCGCGCCATGCGCACGGCAGGGGGAAGATGGCGGAGGGTCGAAGGGGAGGTGGTCGGCGGCTGCGACAGGAGGAGCCGGCGCGGAGCGCGGCCGGCGTGGCGGATGGAGGAGCAGGGTGGAGCGGTGGGGCGCGACGGGGCGAGTTGGCGCGGCCAGGCGAGGCAGCGGCAACAGTGGCGGGCGTGCGCGAGCAACGACGAGGGCGCGGGCGTGGTGCTGCGGGCACTGGGCGTCGACGGTTGTGGCCGCGGCCGCGGCAGCAGGGGAGGACACGCGCGTCGGGGCTGTCGCGGTGCGAGGCGGGTGCGGCCTGTGCGACGCGGAGGCGAGACCGCGGTGAGCGCGGCAGCTACGGGGCGAGGTCGGGTGCACTGCGGTGACCATGGGAAGGGAAAGGAGGGGGAGGCCGACGGCCTCACCAGCGTTCGTGGGAAGCGGGCGGCGAGGCTCGAGGAAGCCGTCGAGGGGGAGACGAAGACGCGGCGTGGATAGAGTAGGGGAGGCAGACCGGTGACGTAGCTCCAGCGAGGGCTCCGGCGACGGTGTCTAGCGGTAGGCGCCGTTGGCCCTGATCCAGATCAGGATCAGGGGGAGGAGAGGAGAGAAACGTGGGGAGTGGGGGGAATGTGTCGGTGGGTTGTTTAGGTCACGGGGGGAAGGGCCATATAGGCCAGGGGTTGGGCTGGCCGGCTGGGCCGTCTGGCCCAGTTGGCCAGGGGGCTTTTCCCCCCTTTTTTGTTTTTGTTTAGTAGTTTTTCTTTTCTTTTATTTATTTCCCTTTTTTCTTTTATTTAGTTTAAAGCACTTAGGCACTTTGTAAAATTATGTTTTCTTCACTATAATTACCATAGCAATATTCGTCACACACCGAACATTTTTGTTTTTATGTTTTGAAAACTTTTACTGTTTGCTAAATTTAAATTTTGAATTTGAACAGTTTTGATCCAACGCGATATTAGCAACAGTAACCTAGGTGATGTGGCATCATTAGCGAAGTTTTACTGTAGCTTAATTATCCAGGCGTTACACGTGTGATCGAGAGAAGACCAAATCATATTGCAGTGGATGTTCCTCCATCATGTGTGGTTCATTCTGATGGTTCCAGCTGTTGGTGAAACCACTTATGTATGCAAGAGGAATTGTAGACTTCACAAACAAATTTGTCTTTCAGTCTATACTAAATGTTGGCCAAGAGAAGCATCCATGTTAGTAGGAAGACATATGTTTTTTCTAGATCTTTGCTTTTGGAGCTACATATTTGTATATGATCTATGAATCATTGAGATGCATTAACACGTTGAACTTATGTATGGGAATCGTACTAGTTGGTTTTAGTTGTGTCTGATCTTTGCTTTTGGAGCTACATATTTGTATATGATCTATGAATCATTGAGATGCATTAACAGTTCCTTATATCTGTTCGCTCAGTGTTTACAAGTTACTGATCGATCACTAGCTAGCCTACTAATGCGTTCCTGCTAGTTTTAGTTGCGACGCAAGATCCGAAGTGGCAGTTTTTTGAATAAAAATGCCTACCTCTTAAGAAATTGACAAGCTGCTCAGAAGAAAATGCCATGCGAATCTGTAGAAACTGCCAGCAAAAACGTTCGCAAATGCCTTATCTCCCAATGAATGTTCATCAGTTAATGTGATCGTACACGTACACCATCCGACCTACTTGATCCTACACGGATAAATAGTGGATCACGCACGTACTACCTCCTTTCCGGTTTGCAGGGCTCAATTCAAAAAATGACCTACTCGATCCTACACAAATAAATAGCGGATCACGCACGTACTACGTCCTTTTCGGTTTGCAGGGCTTAATTCAAAAATCTCACCAACCAAGGTAGATGATGAGTTGTGGAATGATTTTTGACAAGGAAGGAGTACCTCATCTGGATGATTCGAGTTCGCAAATGCCTTATCTCCCAGCTAAAGTTCATCAACTAATGCCCTCGGCTGCGACTCGTTGCATGCTGCTTGATACGCCTCCAACGTATCTATAATTTTTGATTGTTCCATGCTATTATTTATGATGTTTTGGATGTTTAATGGGCTTTGTCATACACTTCTATATTATTTTTGGGACTAACCTACTAACCCAAAGGCCCAGTCCAGATTGCTGTTTTTTGCTTGTTTCAGGGTTTTAAAGAAAAGGAATATCTAACGGAGTCCAAATGGAATAAAACCTTCGGGAGAGATATTTTTCGAGAAAATCACGCACGGGAGACTTGAGAACCACAGAGTAAGGCTGACGTGGTGCCCATGAGGGTGGGGGGCATGCCCCCCCTAGGGCGCGCCCCCCCTGCCTCGTGGGTCCCACGTAAGGCCCTCGGTGCCCTCCTTCCTCCTATATATACCTACGTGATGTCTACTACGCACCATTCTTCTTGTAGACATTGTTGGGCCTCCAAGTGCAGAGGTTTGTAGGACAGTAGCAAATTTCCCTCAAGTGGATGACCTAAGGTTTATCAATCCGTGAGAGGCATAGGATGAAGATGGTCTCTCTCAAACAACCCTGCAACCAAATAACAAAGAGTCTCTTGTGTCCCCAACACACCCAATACAATGGTAAATTGTATAGGTGCACTAGTTCGGCGAAGAGATGGTGATACAAGTGCAATACGGATGGTAGATATAGGTTTTTGTAAAAGGAAAATATAAAAACAGCAAGGTAGCAAGTGGTAAAAGTGAGCATAAACGGTGTTGCAATGATAGTAGATAAGGCCTAGGGTTCATACTTTCATGAGTGCAAGTTCTCTCAACAAGGATAACATAATTGGATCAAATTACTAGCCCTCAACATGCAACAAAGAGTCACTCCAAAGTCACTAATAGCGGAGAACAAACGAAGAGATTATGGTAGGGTACGAAACCATCTCAAAGATATTCTTTCTGATCGATCTATTCAAGAGTCCGTTGTAATGTTCAATCTATCGTAGAGTTCGTACTAGAATTTATATATATTATAACTGCGCATCTTTCAGGCACTCTCAGACCACCGTTGTTTGCAACCGTCAGATCAGCACTGCTGGTTGTTTACGGCTGTTGGATTTGATTTCAATCCTGCATGGGCTTCGGTGGCGTTCTGAAGGCGTTACACGGGCTGGGCCGCTGCTCCCAGAACAAAATCAGAGCTCTTTTATTGTTTGGGCCTATGGGCCTTCCCTTCCGCGAGTAACGAAAGGAAAACATCAGTGGCGTCATCCAGTTCGTGTCTACACCTAAAAAAAATCCGGTTCATGTCTCGCCGCTCGGACCATGGCGACGGCGCCTCTCACATCTGGTCCGACCAACGCATGAGACAGGGTTGCTCCGCCATCAAGTGTGGGCTGAAGCGTCCGTGGCGATTAGTCCACTCGCGGTGATGGCGGATATAAATTGCAATTGATCTATGCCACTCGCGGGCGACCGAGATTATTGCACGTCGGTTACGATTCTGATTCGGCTTCTTCCTTTATTTGATTATTAATCTTCCTTATTGTTCGCGCGCGTATATAATCTTCACACTGTCGCTGCTCCTCCCCACCCTCCCTTTCCTTACTCTGCAATTGCGCATCTGCTATCCATGCTTCTCGGCATGTTGCTGTAGCAAATTTATTGTCCCTTCTTCTTAGCATCTTCCATCCAGTTATTTCCGAGTCAGATCCCTTCAGATTGATACTGCTTTTGTTTTGCTCCCAATTCGCTGAGGGACATTGATTCTGCTGTGTTAGCTCGGGGAATCCTCAAGCCGATTTGCAGACCTTTCCCACTGTTTCCTACTACCACTCGGTTTGGACTCCTTTAGTTTGATGCCGGTGTTCTCATATATCCATTGAGGTATTGATACTGGTTATGGTGGTTTGGTTCGGGCAATCCTGAAGCTCACGATTTGCAATGGCTGATGCCCAGGTTATTGTATATGTATTGGCTGTGTGTACACTTCAGAGTCTTAGACAATGCTAATATTGAGTATTTTTGTTGAGGATGAGTTCTAAACAACATATATGATTTACTGATTACATATGTTGTAGGCCTTATAGAACCAGATCTCCAAAAAAATGACAATTTCTTTCATGGATGAAGCCATTATGAAAAACCTAAAGCTGTAATTGCAGGTCACTCCTTCAATAGTTAACATATATGTATTGCTGAAACAAAGCAGTATAAGTTGAATTTGGTCTGCTTCCTTACTGAGTTTGGTTATGAGAATATAGTTTAGCTCTAGCACACTGATTACATGTGTTGTAGGACCTACAGTACTTGATCTTCCAAAAATGGACAAGTCCTTCCATGGATGAAGCCATTAGGAATAACCTAAAGTTGTAGTTGCAGTTCACTCTTCAACAGTAACATATATGTATTGTTGAAAATAAAGCAGTAAATGTTGAATTTGGTGCATCTAATGAGCTAAGTTTTTGTTTTAATATTACTGCCCAATAGATGGCATAATTTATGTAGATTATTATGTTTTGTTTGTTGTTACTCTGTAGAACATTATCTTTGGGTATCCCTCTGGTGGAAATAAGTTATTGCTATACAATTTGTTGTACTACTTCAAAAGCAATCTTAGTTTCTGACTGTGATTAACCTCTGCTCTTTTGTTCCGTAGCTACCATGTAGCAATGTTTTTTTTTGCGGGTGTACCATGTAGCAATGTTGTATTGACCAAATCGTATAGATTTAGTGCCTTTATTAATAGTTTGTGATGATATGTCATATTCATATTTTAAACAGCCTTAAACGTGTCCTTGGATTTTCTTCTCCTCATTTTTATATTAATGGGTCAATATTACACCATACATGTGGCCCTAAAATTAAAGCCCTCTTTTTCTTCGTCTGGAATATATAAATTGATTAAACCATGCAACCATCAGTATTTGCTATTGATATGAGATCAAAAAAAAGACTGCTATATAGTCGTGTGGAATGACTATTCATATTGCAGACTAATATACCTTAAGTATATTTTTTACAATAGAATTTTATTTTGCATATAGCTAGAGGTCATATTCATTGAACTCATTTGAAATTTACTACCATTTTATTATAAAAATAGATTGGCGCAGCAACGCGTGCCATCATGATCTAGTAACACCTTAAGACACAAATCAACCAAAACCCTAATGTCACCTAGATACTCCATTGTCACCTCAAGTATCCGTGGGCATGGTTATATGATATGCATCACACAATCTCAGAAACATCTATTCAACCAACACATAGAACTTCAAAGAGTGCCCCAAAGTTTCTACCGGAAAGTCAAGACGAAAACGTGTGCCAACCCCTATGCATAGGTTCCCAAGGTCACGGAACCCGCAAGTTGATCACCAAAACATACGTCAAGTGGATCACATGATATCCCATTGTCACCACAGATAAACACGTGCAAGACATACATCAAGTGTTCTCAAATCCTTAAAGACTCAATCTGATAAGAAAACTTCATAGGGAAAACTCAATCCATTACCAGAGAGTAGAGGGGGAGAAGCATCATAAATTCCAACTAGAATAGCAAAGCTCGCGATACATCAAGATCGTGCCATCTCAAGAACACGAGAGAGAGAGAGAGAGAGAGAGAGAGAGAGATCAAACACATAGCTACTGGTACATACCCTCAGCCCCGAGGGTGGACTACTCCCTCCTCGTCATGGAGAGAGTCGAGATGATGAAGATAACCACCGGAGAGGGATTCCCCCCTCTGGCAGGGTGCCAGAACGGTTGTAGATTGGTTTTCGGTGGCTACACAGGCTTTCGGCGGCGAAACTCCCGATCTAGGTTAATTTCCGAAGGTTTCTGTATTTATAGGAATTTTTGGAGTCGGGGCCAAGTAAAGGGGAGCTACGGGCCGTCCTCGAGATAGCAGGGCGCGCCCCCCTTCCCAGGGCGCGCCCTCCACCCTCGAGGGCAGCCCGTGGCTCTCCTGGCCCAACTCTTTTCCTTTGGAGGCTTCTTTTGGTCCAGAAAAAATCACAAAAAATTGGCTCGTCAATTGGACTCCGTTTGATATTCCTTTTTTGTAAAACCCTAAAACAGGAGAAAACAGAAACTGGCATTGGGCTCTGGGTTAATAGGTTAGTCCCAAAAATCATATAGAAGTGTATAATAAAGCCCATTAAGCATCCAAGACTTCATAAATAATAGCATGGAACAATCGAAAATTATAGATACGTTGGAGACTGATACGTCCAAAACGTATCTATAATTTCTGCTTGCTCCATGCTTCTTTTGTGTGATATTGCTATGATATTGATGCACTTCCATACACTTTTGATCATATTTGGACTAACCTATTAACTCAGTGCACCACAGTGCCAGTTCCTGTTTTCTGCTGTTTTTCTATTTTAGGTTTCCCCCATATTAAAAGTGCTCCAAAAATTCCAGGAAAAATATAGGAAAAATCAGCGTACAGGAAGCTTCGCGAAGAACCAAAGATGGGCCAGAGGGGAGCCAGGGGAGGCCTAGGCGGCCACCTGGCGCGGCCCCACCCCTGGCCGCGCCTGGGGGGCGCCTGGGGCCCCTGCTCCGCCTCTGGCTGCCCCCCTTCGCCTATATATCCCTCTCGTCCTGAAACCCTCGAGGACAGAACGCTTTTTCGCGATCTCGCCTCTGTTCCGCCGCCGCAGCGCTTCCAAGATCGGGAGTATCAGGAGAACTCTTCCCGACACCCTGCCGGAGGGGAGAACCAACACCGGGAGCTTCTCCACCACCATGGACGCTTCCCGAATGAGTCGTGAGTAGTCCACCTTGGAACATGGGTCCATGATCAGTAGCTATGTGATGTTCTCCTCCCCTCTTTGCTCTTCATGGTTTAGACCTCGTGAGCTGCCCTACATGATTGAGGCACATATGTAATCTTTCTGCTGTTGCTTTGCCGAGTTTGCTGGGATCTGATGGATTATGAGACTATGTTCACATTGTGTTTGAGTAATATATTTGATTCACCTCTTTTATATCTTTGTTCTTGAGTAATTCTTGCATGTTCTCCGTTGCTGTTTATTGCTTTGGCCAAGTAGTAGGTAGTAACTCCAAGAGGGAGCGTTATGCTTGATTGTGGGTTCATGCCCCCTGATGACTAGCTTGAGTGACAGAAACATGAGTCTAGGGGATGTGTTGTTGCCACAAGGAAGAAAACAACGGTGCTTGTACTTGCGGGTGCAAGGATTGTTTACTTTACGCAAAGTTCTTTTAATGCAGTTGTCTGTTGCTTTGAGTTTACACTTTGGGTGGGATTCGCAACTTAATACCAGCGAGATGTTCTGGATAGATATCTCAAGGTGGATGATTAGTAGTAGATGCAGATGGATTTCGGTCTACTTGCCTTTGCGTACCGCCCATGCTTTTGAGCCTCTACCTTTCTTTCCAGCATAGTTAGCATTGGTTTGCGCACATAATCCTGTCAATTGCCCAGCTGTAATTTGTTTACCTCGCTTTGCTGTTTTATCGTCTTTTGGGAGAGAGACATCACTAGTGAACATCATGGGACCCCGGTCCATATTACCACCGCTGATCACACCTTCTATTTACTTCCTGTTTTTATTTCCTAGTTGCAGTCTTATCTATCATTATTATCTCTTGTGTTTGATCCTTTGTAAACAACAAGGCCGGAGGGATTGACAACCTCTTTGTACTCGTTGGGAGCAAAGTTATCTGTATCTGTGTGCAGGTCCCGTCAACCGCTAAGTTTCTGGCGTCGTTGACACCTACTTGTCGACCCTCG
Organism: Secale cereale; assembly: GCA_902687465.1. Lineage (NCBI taxonomy): Eukaryota > Viridiplantae > Streptophyta > Magnoliopsida > Poales > Poaceae > Secale > Secale cereale. Next base: position 573,213,696 of record LR738714.1, on the reverse strand, counting down.
GAGTCTCACGGGATTCGATCCTTGGTATCTTTGCCAAGGGAAATTTGCCGCTACGCTACATCTCAACCTTCCACTTGGGGTAACCAACGAGGGGCGAGAAGCCATCAGAGACGTATCACTACGTACCCTGAAACCATCAGAACAACAGAGGAAACCCTAGTTCCACCGCTACAACCTTCTGTTCCCGTGAGATGCCATCTTGGGGCCTGTTATGGAGCTCCGCCGGAGGGGGGATCTTCCACGGAATGCTTCTACATCATCATCATCGCCTCACCATGAGTTGTGAGTAGTTTACCACAAACCTTCGGGTCCATAGCTAGTATCTAGATGGATTCTTCTCTCTCTTTGGATTTCAATACAAAGTTCTCCTCGGTCTTCGAGGAGATCTATTCGATGTAATCTCTTTTTGCGGTGTGTTTGTTGAGATCCGATGAATTGTGGGTTTATGATCAAGATTATCTATGAGAAATATTTGGTTCTTCTCTGAACTCTTTATGTATGATTATACTATCCTTGCAAGTCTCTTCGAATTATTGGTTTGGTTTGGCCTACTAGATCTATAGTTCTTGCAATGGGAGAAGTGCTTGGCTTTGGGTTCAATCTTGCGGTGTCCTTTCCCAGTGACAGTAGGGGCAGCAAGGCACATATTGTATTGTTGCCATCGAGGATAAAAAGATGGGGTTTATATCATATTACTTGAGTTTATCCCTCTACATCATGTCATCTTGCTTAAGGCATTACTCTGTTCTTATGAACTCAATACACTAGATGCATGCTGGATAGCGGTCGATGTGTGGAGTAATAGTAGTAGATGCAGAATCGTTTTGGTCTACTTGTCTCGGACGTGATGCCTATATATAATGATCATGCCTAGATAGTCTCATAATTATTCGCTTTTCTATCAATTGCTCGACAGTAATTTGTTTACCCGCCGTAGAATATCGCTATCATGAGAGAAGCCACTAGAGAACACTATGGCCCCCGGGTCTATTCTCAACATATCCATCTACAATCTACTTTACTTTTCCGCTTTTACTTTCTGTTCATATAATCAAAAATACCAAAATTACAATCTATCATCTCTATCAGATCTCACTTCCGTAAGTGACTGTAAAGGGATTGACAACCCCTTATCGCGTTGGCTGCGAAGTTCTTATTTGTTTGTGCAGGTGCGAGGGACTCGTGCGTGGTCTCCTACTGGATTGATACCTTGGTTCTCAAAAATTGAGGGAAATACTTATGCTACTGTGCTGCATCTCCCTTTCCTCTTTGAGGAAATACAACGCAAGCTCGAGAAGTAGCACTGCTCCGCGTACTAGCTGCGAGCGATTTTGAGTGCCTGCATGCAGCCGGCCGTAATTAAGGTAGCTAACTGATGCGAAAAAAGATGCTCTTTAATTGTTGCGGGCCGTTTAAATCCGTGGAATCGTCATTGATAAGGAGGGAGATGATTCGAGTGCACTTGTTTGACCGTCATGTCGGCGTGCGACCCAGCACGGACGGGACGGGACGGCACAGTCAGAATTTCAATTTCTCTAGTTTTCCACGGCAAGCTGGCGCGCTAAGCCATGCGTGCTTAATTATGCATTGAATTTCGATGACCGTCGCGCTACCTTCCGCCTATAAGTACTGTTTCCCGGCCATCTATGGTGGCACCGTGACCCAACTCGCCCTATCCTCATAATCCCCCACCGGCCCGACGTCGCTCACCACTTATACTCGCTCTCGCCACGTCCGCGATGCCCCCGCCCGTCCGCGATAGTCGAGGCCGGAGGCGGTCACCACCGGAACTAGTGTTCGGTTTTTCACCGGAAGTCAGACGGAGGGAGGAGGTATTCTATCGGTCTTCAGATGGCAATGCGGATATCCAGGACTTGTTGGAGCGCGACCGCTAGGCAGAGGAGCAGGAGTGGTTGGAGCGCGACCGCTTGGTGGAGGATCAGCGTATCGCCAATTTGCGCCGCCAGCGGGACATGGAGCAGCAGCGCACCGACGCTCTGAGTAGCGAGCAGAGCGCCCGCAACTGGGCCAACTACGTGGAGGCCGGCGCCTGGCAAATAGCCCTGGAGACTGTCGGGCACGCACCCGTCCGTGACGCTGATTTTTACTACCGGCTCGTCAAGTGGGTTTCCCGCTTAGAAGCCGAAGCTTTGGTGGACCACGCCAGCATGGAAAGGGCCAACGCGCGCGAACAACGCGCCCTATCGCACCTATAGCAAGTCCGAGGCGATGCGGAGGACGCCGGTGCCGGCGTTTAGCGTGTACCGCAGATGGCGGCCGACATCGTCTAGTTAGCTAAGAGTAAGTTAGTCCTTGTACGCTACTAGAGTATTAGTGGGAGTAGATAGTTAACTTGGCTATGATGGTTGTCAACGTGGAAGTTCAGTACTCTATATGTGGATCAGTCCTGTTACTTTGCTCTGAATGTTGAACTTTCCATTTGAACATATGGAATGGGCTGTTATTTTTTTAAATGGGTTGTATTTGTCCTCCACAGGTTTAGAGGCTGACTTATGGGCCTACCAAGTTGACACATACACAATCAGGAGATGATTGTACGTGGAGAGGATGACAACAGGGACCCGCCAAGGTCATGGCAGTACGCAAGCAAGTGCCTCCTTATTTCAAGCCAATAAAAATTGGCTCATCCTAATGGATATCTGACATCTCGGTCCCATGCCATTGTCAACGTAGTCAATAAACGACAGAATTGCACAACGAGCGGTTGACAGCAGGGACCCAGCAGCTCGCCCAGTTATTTTTGTTATGGGTTAATTTGATAAATGCCACTCCAATTTGGTGTTTCAGAGAAATGCCACTGCAATTTCCAAACTTTGAAAAATGCCATTTCCAGTGGCATTTTTCGAAGTTTGGAGTGGCATTTTTCAAAGTTTGCAAATTGCAGTGGCGTTTTCCAAAGTTTGGAAAAATTGCAGTGTCATTTTTCAAAGTTTTGGAAATTGCAGTTGCATTTTTATGAATCACCATAATTGGAGTGGCATTTATCTAATTTGTTTTTGAGACGGAAGCAGGGTGTCAACAGGGCTGTGCGGGGCACTCTGGCCTGTCTAGACAACCTTCTCTTTTATGTTTACCACAGACCAACCTAGTAGTTTTTTTCTTTCTGAAAATGGATAGCCTAGTTTTTTTTTGTGATTTGCCAAGTAAGTCGCTTTGTCAGACCTGTTGGGCTGCAAATCTTTCAAGACGAGGAGAGCTTCATTCGGCTGGACGAGAAAATGGCCTATCAGTAATGAGAAATGGGATGTATATTTTTAAAACACATCAAACCAGCAATTAGTTTAAAATTTATTTTTTCATTTTGAGATTTTAAATTGCATTAATCTTTATGCGTGGACAATTTGTTGGATTTTATATTGATATACATTTATTTTTAAAATCAGTTTGAATGTGACTTGAAATTTTGGAATTAAAAACAGTTCAGACTGCACCGAAATATGCAAAATTTTGTATAATTTTTTAACAGTGGCCACAATATGGGCTCTAATGCTAACAAAAAGAATATGGGCTCCAAAAAACCGTTAAGAGTTAGCAAATGGGTTGTAAATTATTAGAAATAATGGCAGATGGGTTGTATGATGTTTTCCATACATTTGAGGCTTTCCTAAAAAAAAGGTTGACGCACAAGCAGTGACTGTTGGATGTCCATCCAACGACCGTCGTGCTTCTTCAATCTCTGCTCTTCCTGCTCCAACCGCTCAAACAAGCGCCGACGGGACTGCCTGCTCTCTCCTCCCCGCAGCCGGCTGTGCTGCCGCGCGGGCCTCACCGCCCCACCATACTCCCATCGCTGGCCTAGTCATCCCTCTACTCACCCACACCTGCTGTTTTCTCTGGGGACGACATATGAACCAGTAAACCCTCGTACTCGTCCGCGTGGGAAACAACTGCCGAGTCTTCCCTGGCTCCGTGTCATTCCCTTCCTAGGCCTCGCCGTCGTCCACCGCCCTGGTGCTCTCGGCGCGGCCTGGTCAACGTGGTCAATGAACGACATCCATCGGAAGTGGACTCTACGTGGAGAGGCTGACAGTTGGTTCCATGGCCGCACGCAAGGAAATGCCTCCTTATTATGTGCAAAATAATGATTCCTCCACCCGACAGCTAGGAACCACGGGAAGGGCTTCTGTATTTCACGAACCCC